>JAHLJS010000005.1:6684101-7284933 GCA_038502445.1 Eremochloa ophiuroides
AGAACTGTTCCATGCATTTTATCTCCACCTTTTTTGTGTGTGTATTTTTGTGACTGTAGAGCACTTCAATATCCTTAGCTTTCTATACATCTTTGGTATCTGTAGGAGCAGGCTTTCACTTTTATTTCATCCATGTTTCTGCGGAGGCTACTTCAACCAGGAGTAAACCACCGTTCTGCCCTGCGTGAAACCTTACTAGAGCACAAAAGGTTCCTATCAGATTCCGAGTTCCAGTCACTTACAGCAAATGGGCTACGAAAAGAGATATTATCTATTATAGAACAAGAGGTATTTTTTTTTGTCTTTTGTCTTTGTTTTTTCCTTTAAGGCTTCTGTTTTCTAGTTTTCCTGTATAGCTGAATTTCCAGAATTCTTTTGGTTTTAGGGAAGTTCACAGACAGCAAGCGCTACTGCTTATCACTGGAAACAATTCTCTGCACGGTACCTCCACAATTGGTGCTGGAACAATAGGCCATATGGGCTGCTTCTTGATACTAAAAATGAAGTGTTTGGTTTAATTAGAAAGGGTTCATTTTCTCTATTCCGTTGTTTGGAGGGTGTGGAGATGCTTATTTATGGTGTGATTCTTTCTTAGTATTTCTGCAATAAATTTTAGCTTATCTGTTGGAAGCAATTAGGTACACTAATTAGGCTAACATTTCAGGTTCATCTGATGAATTGCGCAATATTGATGACCTTGGGATGAACTTATTGGATGATATATCTGATTTTGAACTCCTCAATGAGGTCCTCAGATGCATGGGCCATATACACCATTTACTGGGGAGATCTTCCACAGCAGTATATTACGAATCCCTAATTAGTTCTATTATATCACCTGATGAAATAGCTTCACATATAGTAAAGATTCTAGAGGCTGGTTTTAGTCCTCAATCATCCTCATCCCTCATTGCATTACTTGGAACGGATACTTATGTAGAAAGAAGGCAGACAGCTCACAAAAGTCAAAGGAAGTTTTCTGTTGAGATGTTACTGTGTTTTCGTAAGTTGCAATCAAGATCCGCGTCCTGGTCGGCAGTATTTGATGTGATCGAGAAGTTTATGAAGTGCTTGAACACAAACATGAATGCACAAGAGTATGGATCAAAGAGAGTTTGTAATGTAAATTCTGTGTTTCTAGTTCAAGCTACTTCCCAGGTTGCAAGAACAATGTTTGAGTGTGCATTTGATCTGTTTCTGTTCCTTAGTTATCTGGTTGGTGTTGGTGGCCAGGTATGTTATAACTTTTGATTGTTGATATTTCTGTCTGCTGTGTACCATAATTTCAACTTTGCTTCTTCAACGATGAACTCATATAGGTTAAGATACATTTTTGAGCTTTCATGAGCATGCTTGCCTTGTTTCAGCTGTAACTTACATTACCTGGTCAGAACTCAAGAACTTTGGTCATTACTGGGATTTTGGGTTGCTGAACCAATCTTGTCCACATACCATATGGTCTCAAGATCATGCAGACAAATATTTGCTATTTACATTCCCTTTCAGAACACCATTGTAACACCCTAAGGCCTGTGGGCTCAGATTGTTCATTCCATATGCAAAATATTTAGTGACAATGTCTGTTTTTTAATCTTGTACCCCCTTTGCTTCTAGTTTGAAAGTTGCAAGTTATTCATTGATGCAGTTATTCTTCAATGTCTTTTTGTTTCTTTCTTTGATAATAATATAATAATTTGTGAATCAGGTCTCCTTGTTGCAAAGTGATGTTGCCAGAATAAAACTGAAGTTGTTCCCAATGATTCAAGACATATTGGGACAGTGGATCGTTCTCCATTTTGTAGGAATCTCACCAACCTCGCCACCAACCATTGACGATTTTAGCTATCAACTTTCTTCTCTTCAGCTTGGTAATACCTAAAAGATATGATTGTGGTCCTAACTTTGTTGTTGATAAAGATATGATTGTAGTCTTACCTGTCCTGCCTACTACATTTAGTGTATTAATGTGCTCTGTTTTTACAATGGTGTAATGAGTCAGTCCATACCTAAGGACACAACTTGTCAGTTTGATCTTTTGTAATGGCATTCATAAGGTTTTGTCTATTGTGTTTTAGGGACAGGTTTAGTATGTTCTACAGGATAATGGACACACTGGTCTATTGTGATTTTGTGAATTTGCTTTAACTAACTGTACAAACTCCTTTGCCTTCGAAATATGTTTCCTGTGCAAGAGCCCAAAGAATATTTCGTTAATTTCGCATTCACTAGTTTTAAAATTTGTATTCCTCCTTAGACTGCATTAAACGTAAGGTTTTCTTTGACAAACTGCAAAAATATTGAGAACAAAGGTACTGTGGTGCATTGTCTCTGATTGTAGAGTACATATTTTTAATCCAGATAAAAAGCCTAAATTTCACTAGCTTTAGACAATAGGCAACTATCATTAACTCAACTTGGCCCCAATTTACTGTCTTGGGCCAATTACAGATATGTGTTGTTTTCTTGCCCTCTCAAGCAATGGGGACTTAGTGAGGACCAGACACAGACATGCCCCCACACCCCCTAATCTAGAAAAATCCTTAATATCACCACTTGAAATGCTAATGAAATGCTAACACCACCCCGCCCCCCCCCCTCTTTCATGCCCAGGCTCTGCTGCTGCTCCCGGGACTGAACATGACATTCTTTGTGTTGGAATCTCTCAATTCATTACTAGCAAACCCTAGGTTAGGGATATACATACTAGGGGTACATGGGCCTCATGGGCCTAAGCCTCATGGGCTGAATACACACTCCAACACCCCCCCGCAGTCTGGACTACCGGCGCAGCGGAGTCAAAGACTGGATAAGAAGAAAGAAGAACACCAAGTACAGGACCCCCCCGCAGCCACAACTAGCCACTAGTGACGTTGAGGCTGGAACGAAACTCGGAGAAGGTCGACGAGGGAAGACCCTTGGTGAAGATGTCTGCGAACTGGGAGGTGGTCGGGACGTGGAGGACCCGAACGTCGCCGATTGCCACACGGTCGCGGACGAAGTGGAGGTCGATCTCCACATGCTTGGTCCGCTGGTGCTGCACTGGGTTTGTGGAGAGGTAGACGGCGCTGACATTGTCGCAGTAGACGAGCGTGCTCCTGGCGAGGGGGCGGTGAAGCTCAGCCAGGAGCTGGCGGAGCCAGGCGGCCTCGGCCACAGCCGTTGGCGACGGCGCGGTACTCTGCCTCGGCACTGGAGCGTGAGACCACCGGCTGACGCTTGGACGACCAAGAGACAAGGTTGCCTCCTAGGAAGACAGCGTAGCCGGAGGTGGACTGGCGGGTGTCCGGGCAGCCCGCCCAGTCAGCGTTGGTGTAGACAACCAGCTCGGCCGAGGAGGACCGACGGAGGAGCAGCCCGTAGGTGAGGGTGCCCCGAAGGTACCGGAGGAGCCGCTTCATGGCAGCCAGGTGAGGGTCTCGCGGCGCATGCATGTAGAGGCAGAGCTGCTGCACGGCATAGGTGATGTCGGGCCGCGTGAAGGTGAGGTACTGGAGCGCTCCAGCAAGGCTCCTGTAAGCAGTGGAGTCCGCTGGACCAAGTAGCTGGCCCGCTGCCTCAGACAGCTTGCCCTGCGTGTCAACCGGAGTAGAGCAGGGCTTGCTGTCGGACATCCCAGCTCTCTCCAGAATGTCCAGAGTGAACTGTCGCTGGTGAAGGAGCAGGCCAGAAGGTCGGGGCTTGACAGTGACACCAAGGAAGTGATGGAGCACACCGAGATCCTTCATGGCAAACTCCTTCTGAAGAGAGGAGATGATGCAGCGGAGCAGGGACTCGCTGGAGGCGGTGAGGACAATGTCATCGACGTAGAGCAGCAGATAGGCGGTCTCGCCCCCATGGCTGTAGATGAACAGGGAGGTGTCCGACTTGGCCTCCAGAAACCCAAGAGTCAGCAGGTATGAAGCAAAGGTGGAGTACCACGCCCGAGGTGCCTGCTTCAGACCATACAGAGACTTGTTGAGCTTGCAGACCATTTGGGGACGGGAAGGATCCACGAAGCCTGCTGGCTGGCTTGCAGTACACCGTCTCTGTTAGAGTGCCATGGAGGAAGGCATTCTTGACATCCAGCTGGTGCACGGGCCAGGAGCGCTCAAGAGCCAAGGAGAGGACAGTACGGACTGTCGCAGGCTTTACCACTGGGATGAAGGTCTCGTCGTAGTCTACTCCGGGCCACTGAGTGAAGCCTCGGAGGACCCAGCGGGCCTTGTAGCGCTCCAAGGACCCATCAGCCCGACGCTTGTGCGTCCAGATCCACTTGCCTGTGACCACATTGCCACCAGACGGACGCGGCACCAAGTCCCACGTCTGGTTGGCAAGCAGGGCCTCGTACTCCTCCTCCATCGCACGGTGCCAGTGAGGATCCGCCAAGGCCTCACGGACGGAGGAGGGTAGAGGAGAGACCACCGGCTCGGAGGTGACGGCGGAGAGGACCCGGGGCCGGGAGGCCTGGCGCATCACTATGGGGTGAACATGGCGAGGGTCCTGGTGCAGGAGAGGCGGGTGGTACACCGGGTCGAGAGAGCCCCGGGGGGCACGGGCAGTGGGTGCCGGCGGCGGAGGCCCCGTGGGAGGCGTCGGTGGCGACGACGGCGGAGGAGGTACCGGAGAAGGAGGTACAACCGGCGGTGTCGGAACCGGTGGCGGCTGCGGACGGCGCTGGTAGACACGCACGGGGTGCGTGAAACGGCCAGGGACCACCGGTGTCGTCTCTGGCGGAGGAGGCCTTGCCGGAGGCGTCGGTGTCGACGAAGGCCCCGCCGGAGGCGTCGGTGGCGACGGTGGAGGCGGGGGAGGTGCCTCCTGCCCCCTCCGGCGCTGGTAGACGTGGTCGAAGC
This sequence comes from Eremochloa ophiuroides, assembly GCA_038502445.1. Lineage (NCBI taxonomy): Eukaryota > Viridiplantae > Streptophyta > Magnoliopsida > Poales > Poaceae > Eremochloa > Eremochloa ophiuroides. Next base: position 6,688,934 of record JAHLJS010000005.1, read on the forward strand.
GCCCGGGAGGGGGAGGCGGCATAGGCCGTAAGGCTGCAGCTGGAGTAGCGACGTCGGGGACGGTAGGTGGTGGCGTAGGCCCCCGGTCCAGAGAGGGACACTCCGGAGTCCCCCCAGTCGTGTGGGGCGCGGGTAGGAAGTCCAGACCTGCAGGGCACAAAGGGAATGGCGGCTGGACCACCATGTCAGCGGAGGAGAGAGAGTCAACCTCGGGATCCGGAGAGGGTGTGGAAGGGGTGGAGAAGGGGAACACCGTCTCATCAAACACGACATGGCGAGAGATGAGAACACGGCGAGAAGAGAGGTCATAGTAGCGGTACCCCTTGTGGTCAGGGGAATATCCAAGGAAGACACACAGAGTAGAACGAGGAGCAGGCTTATGTGGAGAGGTGGAGGCGGTGTTGTGGTAGCACGCACACCCAAACACACGCAGGTGATTGTAGCGGGGAGGTGTACCGAAGAGAGCGTGGTGAGGAGTAGGGAGCAGGGGAAGCTGTGGAAGGCAGGCGGTTGATGAGGTAAGTGGCGGTGTGGAGGCTCTCAGCCCAGAAGCGAGCAGGAAGCGAGGCCTGGATGAGAAGGGTGCGCATGACTTCCGTGGTGGTGCGGATCATGCGCTCGGCCTTGCTGTTCTGCGAAGAAGTGTAAGGGCAAGACATGCGCAACTGAACCCCACGGGAGAGAAAGAAGGAACGGGAGGTGGAGTTATCGAACTCACGCCTGTTGTCACACTAGACGGCCTTAATGGTGAGGCCGAACTGAGTGGACACCCAGGCGAAGAAGTGAAGGAGCGTGGGAAAGGTATCGGACTTGAGACGGAGAGGGAAAGTCCAAGAGTAATGTGAAAAATCATGGACCACCACCAAAAAGTATTTATAACCAGAAATGCTGTATGCAGGAGATGTCCATAGGTCACAGTGGACTCCACTGCTTACAGGAGCCTTGCTGGAGCGCTCCAGTACCTCACCTTCACGCGGTGTTGGAATCTCTCAATTCATTACTAACAAACCCTAGGTTAGGGATATATATACTAGGGGTACATGGGCCTCATGGGCCGAAGCCTCATGGGCTGAATACACACTCCAACACTTTGTTTGTGGGAGAGCCAAATTTGACCTCCACCGCTAGCATTCTAACGATGTTAGGCAGGGGTGGGCAAGGAAAACACATAGCATTCTGGAATTTGTTGTCTTGAATATGCATCTGGTGGCAGATTTGTGCTCTACAATAGCTTACATACAAAATTAAACATAGGGTATGGAATGCCATATATTATGCAAATCTACTGGCAATTGTACTCGAATTTATTGCATATCAGTATATCAGAAAGATACTATTAAAACACTTTATGCTGATTGCGAACATTTTAGCTTCAATAACTTCCTCCGCATTTTGTCAGTTTTTCTGGTAGCTGATCTATATATTCTGCAAATATACAACATCTGCCTATTTAACTTTTAATTTGTGTTCTTTTCATTTATAAATCTATGAAGGTCCCTAATTTTAAATTGCACATGTTGTTCTCTTATTACAGGTAAAACAGATGAACTGTCTTTGCACAGAAAGCTTGGCTGCTCTGATTTTACATTGGCTTGTTTACTTGATTTTCCAAAATCTCATGAAGGGGATGTTATGTTACCTTGTTTTCCCAATCCAGCGGAAGTAATCAATCTAGTAAGGAGGTTTAGTAGTTTGATTATGCGCGGAAGAAATTTCTTAGGATACACAATTAATCTGTCAGCTGTTCTCATCCGACATGGTCAGTATGAAGCTGCCCAGGTACTATATTTTATTTTTGGTCTAAAATTCATTAGAAACATACTTTGTTTAATTTGAATGTTGCTTTATCTATATACAGCTATCAGATAAGCTCTCCTTATCCTCATTTTTTTTCTCTCTATAACAGAATCTGCTGGGAATTCTGGAAACATACTTGAACAATGGAAAAGTATCCCATATTGGTCAAGATGCAGATACTGCATGTTCAGCATACCTTCACCTCAATGGATTTTGCCTTCTGATGCTTGCACACAATGAAGCAAATATTATTTTGAGAGAATCCAAGGTTCATGATGCTGTCCGATGCTTTTTCAGGTACTACCTTTTCACTATGTGAACTTGTGGATTGAGCCTTTTTTATTATCATCAAATGACACATTCCTGGAAACCATTTTTAATGGTTGGGGACACCATAATTTATTTTCCTATTGTGATACTGGACAAGAAATATATAACATAAACATATATATTACTGAGCTGTTGAAAATAATTCGACTGCATCAGTTTGAGGGCGTATTTGGGACTGCTTAAAATCAGAGTCAAGACGAAAATAATCGAGAATCCCACGCCTTGACTGTTTTTAGATTGTCTAGGAATTGAGAGGTGAAAAGAATCGAACTTGCACTACATCCTGCGTTCTCGGTTCCGCAGCCTCCTACTCGCGTTTCGGCCACCGCGAGCGTTTTTCCGCTTGTTGCCCCCTCCTCCGCGCCCGCAGCATGCGCCACCTCCCCACCCACTCACCTGTCCATGCTGCTCGCCTGCGCGCGCAAGGTCGCGGAGCGCATGCGTGAGGTCGGCTTCATTGTTGCAGGCTCAGCGCCTCCGCAGCTGAGGGTGGTGCCCATGGCCGACCCGCTTGCTTGCTGCTCCCCCGGCGGCACCTCAGTTCTGCTTCCGCATGCTCCCCCAGCGGCGTCTCAGATGGCCGAGGAACACGCTTGCTCACAGGCGTGCACTGCTCCCCAGCGGCACCTTAAGTCCCCATTGCTGAGGAACCTGCTCGGTTGCAGGCGGGCACTCCTACAGAAGAATAGAAGATGCTTTCCCTCTGACACAGCTGGTTCGCTCGAGGAACAGTAGACAATCCCGCAGAAGATGGCCAAAGAAGCCAGCGGCACATATGTCCTTTTTACACCCTTTGATTGCTATATAATCAGGATTGCCAAACATCTCTGATTTTTTCTACTGGATTTTTTTTTAAATTGTAGCTTATAAAAAAAATCTTGATTAGATTATAATTTATAAACGATTCTTATATAAGCGGTCCCAAACACACTAAGACTACCCACAACGTTGCTTTTTACCGATGCCCAAACAAGAGAGAGAACTTCCAAGCATCGGGTAGATACGTTGTGGATATCAGGTGATGAAACCAGAAACATGTTACTCGAGTCATGTTCGTGCCACGATGCTGAGAGAAGTAAAGAAGTACTTTTTATACTGGTGGTCCACACCAGCACCTGTCATCAACGCTGGGAGTTGGGCGAGCTTCAGACCTGACAAAAGGAAAGAGGGGTCCACATGCTTGCTTAGGCATTGATGCCGACACTGCGAGAACATACCACGTCATGGCATCGGAAGAGATGGCAGAAGGAGAAAAAATTTCGGCATCGACTACGTTGTGGGCAGTCTAACTGGTTATTTAAAAGCCTAACTCATAGACCAGGCACTTGATCTACTTCTGCTGTTTAAGTTAAGGGGTACTCTCTATCTCTCCCAGTAAAAGGGACGGTTTAGCCTTTAAACGTTGTCCCAATATAAATGTCGTTTTAGGGTCCAACTCACTTATCAACCATACTAGCTAGGTAGACAGCTAGCCTGCAGCGCTTTTATCAAGCCTGGGAATATGAGCGCAAGAGATGAGAGAACAGCGCATCCTGCTGTAGAATAGGGGTACTTTGGTATTTTTGCTCTTGTATTGGTAATCGTGTCCCGTCCCCAAAACGTCTCTTATTCTGGTACAGAGGGAGTAACTGATAACATATGGTTCTCCGTACTTAATCCCACATCTATGTACAAAAATATTTTTTAATTAGACATAATTACTAGGGAAGAACAAGTACCTATTAGGATATTATGTATATATCAGGATCAATTAGAGATTGATTGGAAATCCCCTAGGTAGGCTAGCTGCCATGTATAGCCTAGGATTGTTTCTATTTATAGCCTATGATTGTTTCCTTGTAACAGGGAATAGCTTCCCTTGTATGTAACTTCCTTGTATGCCTATTGGCTATATATATGAAAGGCTCCCCACCCACAATGGGTGTGTGGTGATTCTCTCCTCTCTACATGGTATCAATTCGCAATCTGATCCTTCCCTGTTTCCGCTCCTCCTGCGTCCTCGCGCGACCACGCACGCCGCCGTTGCTCCTCTTCCTCCCCACCGCACCTGCTTCCTCCCATCGGCGGCTTTCTGCAGCGCTGCCCACCTCACCACTAGCAGCTCTCCCTGCAGCGCCGCTGCTCCATCCCTTCCCCAGCCGGCGGTACAGGCACCTTGCCATCCCGCCGCCACCCCCAGACCGATCATGTCGACCTTCTCTGCCACCAGCGATTCCCAGCAGCAGTGGCACCTGTCGGCGGCGCACCCGGCATGGCACGGCCCTGGCATCCTCGGTGCTCACCCCCAGGCACACACCGCCTTCGTCCCCGCTCCGTTCTCCGGCTTGCATGGCTTCCTCACCTCCTCAGCAGCAAAAAGGCGGCCAGCAGCATGGCGGCTGGGATCAGGCGGGTCTCGCTGCCGCCCTGAATCAGATGTCACTTCAGGGGTCTTCTCTATGGGTCCTCGACACCGGCGCCACAGCTCACATGTCGTCGTCGGATTGTATACTCCTGTCCCGTCTCCCCCCTCCCCCTTCCGGCATCACAGTTGGCAATGGCACCACCATCCCCATCACCTGTCGTGGCACATCCACACTCTCTTCCCTCAACTTTGTCTTTCGCCTTAACAATGTTCTGGTTGCACCTGATTTAGTGCGCAACCTTCTTTCTGTCCGTCAATTCACCCGTGACAATGCCTGTTCGATTGAATTTGACGCTTGTGGTTTCTCTATCAAGGACCAACAGACGGGGCGCGTGACTCTTCGCTGCAATAGTGGTGGCGACCTCTACACCTACCCCTCCACATCATCTCACTCCTGCGGCCTCGCCATCACATCGTCCCTGTGGCACCACCGCCTCGGCCACCCCAGTCCATCCAGCCTCGCCACTCTCTGGAGCATGTCGGTCAGTCTCCTACAATAAGAGCTCGCCATGCCTCTGCCATGCCTGTCAACTTGGCAAGCATGTGCGCCTCCCATTTAGTCATTCCACCTTTGTAACCAATGCTCCATTTGATTTACTTCACTGTGATGTGTGGACATCTCCCGTGCTTAGCAACTCTGGGTTCAAATATTATCTTGTCTTCCTAGATCATTTTTCCCATTACTACTGGTCCTTTCCGCTTCGCCACAAATCTGAGGTGCATCGACACATTGTTGAGTTCATTGCATACGCTCAGACACAGTTTGGAACCACGCCTAAATCCATCCAAGCAGATAATGGGACCGAGTTTGTTAACCATGCCACCACTTCTTTCCTCTCCAGCCATGGCATCACACTCCGTCTTTCCTGCCCCTATACCTCACCACAAAACGGCAAGGCTGAACGCATGCTCCGCACCACCAATGACACCATCCGCACCATGCTCCTCCATGCGTCCATGCCACCTCCCTACTGGGCTGAGGCCCTCACAACAGCCACCTTCCTCCTCAACAGGCGCCCATCCTCCTCCATCAAAAACCAAATACCTCACCAACTCCTTCACGGCACACTTCCAGATTACTCCTCCCTTCAAGTCTTCGGGTGCCTTTGCTATCCGAACCTTACTGCCACCTCCCCTCACAAACTCGCCCCTCGATCCCCGCCTTGTGTTTTTCTAGGATATCCATCCTCTCACAAGGGCTCCGCTGCCTTGACATGGCCACTCGCCGCATCATCATCTCACGTCATGTCACTTTCGACGAGTCTGTGTTTCCATTCTCGGCAACACCATCGGCGGCCTCCATGCCGTTATCACTTGATTTTCTGATGCAGGGCCTCTCGTCCTCGACGACACCAGTGAGCACTACTCCGCCGCTCGCTGACAGCAGCGAGGATGTGTTCCCGGCGCTCCTGGACCCTCGGCCCCCTAGCTACCCCTGCAGGCGGGCCACAGCTCGGCGACCATGGGCGGCCGGCGGCTCCTGCGGGCGGGCCACAGCCAGGTGGCCAGCGCTTCGGCAACGTCTACACTCGCCGTGCCCAGCCTCCAGCAGCGCCGGCCACCAAGGCGGTGGCTCCTGTGGCTGCGGCACCAGCGGCTCCACCAGCACCACCCCCTACAGCTCCAGCGGCTCAGCCACCAGCTGCTCCAGTGACCCGGCCTGTGACACGCTCACAGACCGGCTCCCTCCGCACCGTCTAGCGCTTCGGCTTCTCCGCCTCCGTCGCCTCGCCCATCCCGACTGAACTATCGCAGTGCCCTCGCCGATCCCAATTGGCGCGCTGCGATGGTGGAAGAGTACAAGGCACTGATCGACAACGGTATGCGAACATTGTCACTGGCAAGTGGCTGTTCAAACATAAGCTCCACTCCGACGGCTCCCTCGCCCGGCACAAGGCACGCTGGGTCGTCCGTGGCTTCTCCCAGGAGGCCGGCGTCGACTACGACGAGACATTCAGCCCGGTTGTCAAGCCGGCCACGATCCTCGCCGTCCTCAAGCATTGCTGCGTCCCGAGACTGGCCCATACGCCAGCTCGACGTGAAGAATGCCTTCCTCCACGGCAACCTCGAGGAGACAGTCTACTGCGAGCAGCCGAAAGGCTTCAGTCGACCCCGTTGCACCTAACTCTGTCTGTTTGCTGCAGAAGTCCTTGTATGGACTTAAGCAGGCGCCGCGAGCTTGGAACCAGCGCTACTCCAACTTCATCTGCAGCATCGGTTTCAAGACATCCAAATCGGATGCCTCCCTGTTCGTCTACAAGGCTGGAGACGACATGGCCTACCTCCTCCTCTACGTCGATGACATCATCGTCACCGCGTCGTCACCGGCTCTCCTCCAGCACGTCACCTCCCGCCTCTCCTCGGAGTTCGCCATGACGGACCTAGGTGACCTCCATCACTTCCTCGGCATCTCGGTGACGCGGGACAGTAGTGGACTGTTCCTCTCCCAGCGGCAGTACGCCGTTGATCTCCTCCAGCGCGCTGGCATGTCTGAATGCCACCCGACAGCTACTCCGGTGGATGCCCGCATCCGAGGGCGCTCCAGTCGCCAACCCCTCGGAGTATAGGAGCCTCGCTGGTGCCCTCCAGTACCTCACTCTGACCAGGCCGGACCTGGCATATGCTGTCCAGTAGGTCTGTCCTCTTCATGCACGACCCTTGCGAGCCGCACCTTGCGCTAATCAAGCGCATCCTGCGCTACGTCAAGGGTTCTCTGTCAGTAGGTCTGCAATTGGGCTCCAGCGCCGTCGATCAGCTGACAGCCTACTCCGACGCTGACTGGGCTGGCTGCCCAGACACGCGCCGCTCCACCTCCGGCTTTTGCGTCTACCTCGGCGACAACCTGGTGTCTCGCTCCAGTGCCGAAGCGGAATACCGTGCCGTGAGCCCATGCAGTTGCTGAGTGCTGCTGGCTGCGCCAGCTACTACAGGAGCTCCACATCTCCATCCTGCTTGCGACGGTTGTCTACTGCGACAATGTGAGCGCCGTTTACATGGCTGCCAACCCCGTCCATCACCGCCAGCACGAAGCACATCGAGATCGACATCCACTTCGTCCGCGAGAAGGTAGCTCTGGGACAGTTCCGTGTTCTTCATGTCCCATCTACGCACCAGTTCGCAGATATCATGACCAAGGGTCTGCCCGTCCAGCTCTTCACTGACTTTCGGACCAGTCTATGCGTCCGCGATGCTTCCGCTACGACAGCGGGCGGGTATTAGGATATGTATATATCAGGATCAATTAGAGATTGATTGGAAATCCCCTAGATAGGCTACCTGCCATGTATAGCCTAGGATTGTTTTCCTTGTAACAGGGAATAGCTTCCCATGTATGTAACTTCCTTGTATGCCTATTGGCTATATATATGAAAGGCTCCCCACCCACAATGGGTATGTGGTGATTCTATCCCCCTCTCTACAGTACCTCACAGTCACCAGTAAACTTCAGGAGTGTTTTAGTTTATCTTTAGAGGGGGTGGGGTGCGGATCCATAGCTCAAGAAGGATGGTGCCCTGAAAGGCTTGAAAATCTACTAAAAATGAAACTCTTGGATGTGTATACTTGCCTCAGTGTCTAGTTCCTAATATCGTGTTTTTTGGTTATAAACTTATAATTGGGCTACCTGTTGGCACTTTCTCTGGTATTAACTTGACAAATACTTTGGAAAACAGGGCTGCATCTGGGCATGAAGCTCCAAAGGCTTTGCAGAACTTCTCATTGGAAACAGGGTTTCAAGTGTCTGGTGATATCATTCTCCTAGCTTTACTTATTCTATACTGCATTTAATTTATTATTCTATACTAGATTTAATGTATATTCTAACTGTTTGTTTTTTTCCCAGGGGAATCTAGATCTATTTCTTTGTGGAGACTTAACTACTATGAGTGGGCAATGCAAATTTTTGAGCAACACTCCATGAGCGAGGGGGCGTGTCCAATTTGCTCTTGCTGCTCTTGAACTAGTTGATATCATTGACGGTTTAGATAATGGAATTGAAGCTGTTCCAGAGACCGCAGCAATGATTAAAGGACGACTATGGGCTAATGTATTCAAGTACAGCTTGGATTTGAAACACTTTCGAGATGCATATTGCGCGATCGTCTCAAACCCTGATGATGATAGCAAATACATTTGTTTGAGGCGTTTCATCATAGTTCTTTGTGATCTTGGGGAGACAAAGGTTTGTCACATTTGAGTTGCTTATTTGCATTATTCTTTGCATATTTTTTTTCCCGATTTGTCCATGGACATCTTTAGTGTTCTGAGGTTGCCTAGGCAGCAATAAGTTGCTTGGCAGGCAGGTGATTTTGTAAGTATTATAGCTAGTGGTCATGACACATATTTACAGCCATACGTAGGTACCATAAGACTTCTATCTTGGTCATTGACATGATCTACCACATTTGATTTTGTTCTACATTTTTGGTATTCTTACATTGGGACAAGGGGGTTAATGCAGTGTGGGATGTTGTTCAAGTTCAACAGGTTTCTGCTAAATTTTTGTTAGATAAAATCTACAAGTGTGTGATGTGTTATCTATTTGATTATTTTCTTTTCAACTGTATAAGCAAGGTATGTTAATGGGTCAAGCTGCCTCTAACTACTTTTATTACCTAAAAATCATGACTTGGATGCTTTTGTTGTGTTTGAGCCTTTTTTTCTTGTCTTCCTTTTATTGTACGCAAGGCATGTTGGCCGGTCTATCAGCCTTTCCTCTAAACATTGTTAGTTAAAACATCTTTTGTATGCAGGACATACTGACAAATCTAGCAGGCTTTCCTCTAAACATCGTTAATTAGAAGTCATATAAATCAAATGTTGTCTTTGTTTGTGTTATCCAGTTGTTTTACTCATCATTTTATGCAAGGGATGCTCACTATTAGATTGGAGCTTAAATTTGCCTTATCCATGGAAATAGGTTCTTTGCAATGGGGAGATCCCATTCACTGGCTTTGTAGAGAAAGTGGAGCAAGAGCTCTTCTGGAAGGTTCACCCATTTTCAGCATAGTCCATTCTTTGTGTCTTTCTTTCTTCCATGCAAATCTTATTTTTGTTTTCACAGGCTGAGCGCTCAGATCTGTCGTCTAGGCCAAATCTTTATAAGGTTCTTTATTCATTTGAAGCACATAGGAACAAATGGAGGAAAGCAGCTGCATACATGTACAGGTACTTTGTTAGATTGAATAGAGAAGGTAATGCAGCTGGCAGGCACCAACTTCCTCACGTGTTGCAAGAGAGGTTGCATGCTTTATCTGCTGCTATCAACGCATTGCAGCTTGTTGATCCCTCATTTGCATGGCTCAACTCTATTTGTGAAGCCGATGATCAAATTTCTCCAAGTAAAAGACCTCGGAATCTTTTGATGGAGAACTGTATGTTTTGTCAGACTTTTAATTGCTGTTTGATTTGTCTCATTGCACACCAACATGCTTGGTTTAACTTTTGTTCTCTATACCAGCGGCTTTTGGCACAGATTCTGAGCTTTCTAGATTGCAATTTTGTGTTGACATTGAAATCCTTGAAAAAGAATACATATTAACAGAAGCACAGTATATGCTCAGCACTCTGAAATCAAAATTTGATTTTTCAGGTATCTCCAAAAGTAATCATAGGACTTTATTGATCGAATTTATAGAGATCAATATCTTAATTAACAATCTTTAATAATTAACACCGAAATCCGTTTTTGTGTGACTGCAGAAAGCCAATCAATTGAGTCCCTGATGGATATTCTTATAAATGAGAAGTTGTATGACTTGGCCTTCACAATTGTGCTCAAATTTTGGAAGGAGTCAGGAATGAAAAAGTACTTTGCATTTTCTTGTTTTGTTTCCTTTTTTTGCCTGTAGCGCTGTCTTAATGGATTGCTGTTTGTCATGTTCTCTTCTGTGTCTATGATTCTTTCTGACTATCTGTTGTTTCAATTGTTCTCTGTAGGCAATTGGAGCATGTCTTTTCAGTCATTGCACAGCAATGCTGCCCGAACAGAACCGACAACAAATCAAGGTATATTGATTGGCCCCTCTAATTGCACATATGGGCAGATTATTGTGCTTACAAATAAGTGTCAACTAATGACGTGAGATGTAACCTAATTAGGAGAAATTTGACTGACAGTCAACAAGTGCTACTGCTGCCTTCTTCTGAGAATGATGCATGGGAGATCAACAGTAAGAGTATTGCTGTGACCCAACAACTGCAGGGGAGCAACCACTGGGAAACCCTTGAACTATATTTGGTATGTGTTTATTTGAATGGTCTTTTTTTAAATTACTTTTCTCTAAGTTCAAGAGAGGGGGGGGGGGGGGGGGGGATCTCTATCCCCAAAGTACGGCGTTGAACTATACTCCCTCCTTTTCTTTTTGTAAGGCTTGATTTAACCTGGTGCTGTCTCCAAAGTCACACTTTGACCGTTAATATCTCATATATTATAATGTTCATAACTACAAATATGATGTCATATGCAAGTTTTTTCAAATATGAATCCAATAATACCAAATCTGTGTATCATTTGCGAATTCTTAGATTAAGTGTCAGTAAAAAATTAACAAGTTCAAATCTTGGGTTGCACTAAGGAGTTGTTTTGTTGGCATTTGGCCGGGGCCAGAGGTGTCTCCTTCCTCTTTGCTCTTGGTCCAGTGGGTGAGTCTTAGTTGGCTCCCTTGTACAAGTCGAGGTTGTTTTTCTTTTCCCATGGGGGTGATCCTTTTTAGTTGTCTCGACTTGGGCTGTGTGGGTGTTTGTATTTGGGCTTTTGCCCCTCCTTTGCATTTGAGATTTCTTTTTTTTTTTTTGGTGTGTGCCCCTTTTAGCCCTACCCCAACTTGCTTGGGACTGAAAGGCTATGTTGTTGTTGGGTTATGTGTGCCCCTTGCAAAAGGAAAAGGAGAGTACTTTGTTATTGTTGACCTCATGGGACAGTCAGTCAGCAGCGGCATATGCATATGAAATTTTACTATTCTTTTGTGGTGCTGCTTCTATAGGAGCCAGTGCTAACCTTTTGGGTCCTTCCTAAGGGTTAGATTCTTTTTAGTTTTCTGTTGGTATGTGTGGGTGTTTGTATTTGGGCTTTTGCCCTCCTTTCTTCTTAATATAATGATACACAACTCTTCACCGTGTCCGAGAAAAAAACTTGGGTTGCGTGTGCCCCTTGCAAAAAGGAAGGAATACTTTGTTACTGTTGACCTCGTGGGACAGTCAGTGAGCAGTGGCCTGTTTGGGACCGTGTAACCCAACCGCGCGGTGCGGTTGAAGACCCGCAATATGTGAAATGGCTCGCGTAGTACAAATCTCGTGGTGGCGAGTCTGGTGCGGTAGTGAGAATTGAGCGCACCACAGACCGTTTGGTGGGATTATTTGGATTGTTTACTTCTGTTGACAGCCACCGTGAAAAAAGCGGTCCCAAGCAGGGCCATACATATGAAGGGCTTGCTTGGTTTGTGTCCAAATTTTGCCATGCCAAAGATTTGGCAAGCCAAAAGTTGGGCAAAAAAGTTGCCTTATATTTGGCAAGATAAATGTGAGAGTTTGGCAAGTTTTGGTAGCAAACCAAATCTTGACCAAAACCTTGGCTTGCCAAATGTTAGGCATGGCAAATTTTGGCAAGAAACCAAGCAGGCTCGAAAATTTACTATTGTTTTATGGTGCTGCTTCTATAGGAACAAGTGCTGACCTTTTGGGTCGCTTCTAACTACCTGTAGTGTTTTGCGATAACAATTTTTTTTTCCATCTTTATCTGATCAGTGCGATTTTACTACTTTCCTAAGTAGTGGAATAGACCTTTGTGCATAGGATTCTATGCAGCTGAGTCTAGTGTCTGGCAGAGGTCCCAATTACTACTATTTTTAGATTTTGATCAATAAAATAGTTCTGTCAGCGAGCACAATTATGTTGTTGTTGGTTTTGATCAATCAATAGTGTAGAGAATTAGGGAACACCTTACACCCATTATGCGGTTGTATGTGTGTTGGGGAGGGCGGGGGGTGGGGGGGGGGGGGGGGTGGTGGGGAGTGGGTCAGGTCACATATATAGTCAAGCTACAACTTGGAGTACAGGTTGCATGTTATACATCTGTTAGACTATACGTATCTCTAATAAATAGTTCTGTGAGGAAGCACAATTTTGCCACACCAAGACTAGAGTTTAAATTTGAACTTCAGAATTTCTGCTGAAACGCATATATGTTACCCTTGGAAACTGATTAAGCCTTATTCTGAGGAAGTCTGCAAACTAGAGAAAGTACAACTTTAGTCATGCCTTTTCTGCACCTTATGGCCTGTTTGGATTTTAGAGTTTTGAGACAATTACCATGGTTCCTAAAAAAGCCATATTATCAAAACTTTGAAGTGCTTTCTAAACTGCAATTCCTTAGATGCCATGGTCTTTTTGGACTTTTTAAACATCCACTAGTACCCTCTTTTTGCAAAACCTGAGCTATATCTGCCGTGCTCTCCATGCCCTTGCTGCAGAAGTGAGGTGCTTGACAAGCTAATACACAGCTCTCAACTCGGCCGTTTTCTTCAGGAAAAAAGATCAAACAGCTACATGACTTTTATTAAAAAAAAAAAGAATAGGGAAAAAAAAGTCATTCTAAGAATCTTGGAGAGTTAACAAATCTCAAGTTTGAGCAAAATTATAGAGAAAAAATACAAAGATTTATAACATCAAATAGGTATGGTATGAAAATATAACTAATGATACTTAGTTGATGTCATAAATGTTATTATCTTATTATATAAATTTTGTCGAAGATGCTTTGACTCTCTAAGATTTTGGAATGACTTATAATTTGGGACGGAGGGAGTACATATTTAATCACGCATACATAAAGTATTATGACTTCTGATCTACACATCTCAATGTTGTATAGTGTTACATGTAAAAGCTAAGTGCAATAGAAATGTAAGCATATATTGTAGGTTCTGGTTTATTAATTATATGGTATATTCTACTTAGCTTAATAAATATACGATTTATAAAACACAAAGCACGGTGTACTGTAATAGCCAAACAAATCATGGTTTCCTAAAAAAAGCTGTAGAAAACCATGGTTTTCACACCTTACAACTACAGTATTCAAAAAATGTAGGTGTAGGATACTTTAATATCCAAACAAGCACTTAATGTACTGTGTGTTTGATATTTTGTGTTCCCAACAAGGAAACAGTACCTGCATTGCCGTGTTTTTTTGCAGGACAAATACAAAGACCTGCATCCTAGGTTGCCAGTCATTGTTGCTGAGACGCTTCTTTATACTGATCCCGAGATTGAGCTACCACTTTGGTTGGTTCAGGTGTTCAAGGTGGGTTTCTCATAAATACTGCCTGTGGCTAATTCTGTACTTTTTATATATAGTGCTGATCGACCTTTGGTTTGGCTGCTACACTTTGCATTCAGACTAACAAGGCAGGGAACAAGATCTCGTGGGGTATGTCTGGGAAAGAGGCAGATCCTGCTGCCTTATTCAGACTATACATAAACTATGGACGCCATGCAGAAGCCTCCAACTTGCTGGTGGAGTATTTAGAGTCGTTTGCATCATCGGTAATGGATTGGCAGACTGAAATATCTTAATGCAAGATCTTTACAATCTTATCTTAACATTTAAATCCCCGGGAACCATTTGCAGAGGCCTGCGGACGTCCTCCACCGCAAGAAGATGTCTGCCGCTTGGTTCCCGTACACCGCCGTTGAGAGGCTGTGGTGCCAGCTGAGTGAGATGCAACGCACAGGGCACAGCATGGATCAGTGCGACCGGCTCAAGAAGCTGCTGCATGGAGTCCTGATGAGCCACCTGCAGCAGGTTTGTAGTGCCGCATCTGAATGCAAACTCCACTATGTTGCGAGTGTCAGTGCTGATTGTGTTCTTGTTGGTCTACATTTGCAGGTCGTGGTCGACTCGGGGGACGTGCTGTCGTCAGTTGGAGATGGGCTTGGGATGGAGGGCCAGAGCAGCTGAAGTCCTGAAGATCGTGTTGTTGGTATGTGCTGTGGAGAACGATGCTGCCACCGCTGAATCATGTATGTAATTGTTTGTATGGTTAGCCTGTGTCTTTTATAGAATTATTAGAAGAAAAACAAAGATGGAGTGATGGCTCCATTTCTAACGTGAACACGGAATTGTCGCTGATAACGGGTTCACCTGATCACCTCCCACATGTAAAAGTAGATGGATTGACGCCTCATCGCATCACAGCACTGGTATTGTAACGATTCTGGGTGTGAGGGTGTATCTTGTGAATTGTGATGGTTGTTTGGGAAATATAACAAAGGAATGGGGTTAAGCTAATTGCAGCCGGCTATATTTTGTTGTAATGGAAACATGAGGACTTGAGAAGAAAAAGGATAAGAAGACAGGAAAGAATGGTAGGAGGCGGCTGCTTGGGCCTTATCGTATGCCAGCATTGTGGCAGCCAGCAGCACGGCCCTCGGCGACAGGCTAGATTCTGATTCATAATTTTATATTTTTAAAAAATCATATTATAAATGAAAATATGTAAAAAAGTCTAATTCAGCTCAATAAATTAACACGAGCCAAATTCAACACTTATTTTCAGGTCAAGCGAATAGGCTATAGATGACAAGGTTAGGTTAACAGAACCTTTTACTGAGGGTGAGCAGGAAGTCCAGAAGGTGATATGTAACAACAAAATTAAAGGTGAATTCAGCTCAAGGACTCACTCCACTGCCCCGGGCCGTATTAAGTACTCCCTCCCACTTAACTCCGAGTTGCGTGTCACATAATTTAGTTTTGACCAAATTTTTAGTGAATAATATTTATATTTATGGCTTTAAATTAATATATTATGAAAATACATTTCATAATAAATCTATTGATGTTTATTTCATATTTTAAATATTGATATTTTTTTATTTATAATTTATTAAAGTTGGTACATTAAAACGTATTACTGTCCTAGAATTGTATGTTTTCTAGGACGAGGGCATAGCTGCTAACTAGCATATTTGTCTGCACGCCACTGGCCGACGATCGGACGGTGCACAACAATTTCGCTGTCGTGTGGTCACCGTCTGCGCCTGCCGAGCCCTGCTCTTCCTCCAATGGTTTGCCGACAACCAAAAACAATCAGCATCCAGACGGTTGGGGAATAGGAGTAGTTACGTTGTCCAGCAAGTCAGCAACAGCCAGCAACCAACGCTCCAAGATCCTTATCGTACAGTAACATAGAATCAAGCAATATCCGCACCTGTCGTGGCCACCGTCTGCACCTGCCGAGCCCAGCTCCTCTTTCATTCGCTAGTCGTCAAAGAGCTAGTTACCTTATATAGAAAAGCAAGTTCTATACTTACCACGAGGGCCCTCACCCAACAACCAACTACAGTACTACTTATGTATCTTGTCAAAAAAAAAACTACTACTTATGTACTCCCCCAGTTAAAAAAAAAGCAATTTTAGCACAGTATCATGTTTCAGTATGCTAACTTTGATCAATTATAAATAAAAAACTATAAATATTTATAATGTTGAATAAACACTATTAGATTAATTATAAAATGTATTTTCATAATATATTAATTTAGAGCTATAAATATGAATACTATTTACTAGAAATTTGGTCAAACGTAAAATACTTTATATGGCACGTAACCCATAGTTGTTTGTTTGTTGGAACAAAGGAAGTATATTAATAATCTGGTCATCGACAACGACGCATAGCTGCAACTAATCTTTAAATGATCATCCTCGCACTCGCAGGTCCACCACACCTAGCACACGCCAAGCTCTCGCTCCTCCTAGCTAACTACACCTATACGGAATCTCAAAAAAAAAAAAACCAAAAAAAACTACACTATACAAGCAAGGTCTGTTTCTTATTTTTTTTGAACCTAGCAAGGTCTGTTTCGATTTCGTTATATATGTACTACTACCTCTTTCCTGAAAACGACGTAACTATGGTATACGTGTCAATTAAAGTGTTCCATGTTTGATTAAATTATTAATGAATAGTATTCACATTTAACGCTCCAAATTAATTTATTATAAAAATACATTTCATCATTAATCTAATGATATTTGTTTTATATTATATATATTTATTATTTACAATTGATCAAATTTAATATAATAAATTACTCCCTCCGTCTAAATGAATATGCAATTCTCGGGATGAGGAGTCAATCATCGTAAACTTTAACTAAAACTATATAAAAAATACTAAATCTTATGAAACAAAATAAGTACCGTTAGATCGGTTATATATGAAATATATTTTCATAATAGATTTATTTTGAGACATAAATGCTAATACTTTTTGTTATAAACTTGGTCAAAGTTGACATGGTTTGACTAGTATGTTTCCCATAATTTCATATTCAAGTGTACGGAGGGAGTATGATATTGTTGTAGAATTATAATTTTTTTTAGAATGGAGGGAGTACTATGCTAGTGATCTTGAGGCTAGTTTGCAGTAGCTAGCCAGCAGCTTGGAATTAGTAGCAGGCACCGTCCACTTATCATGTGGAGGCTGAAGGTGAGGCGAAATCGAAAACATAATATGCTGAAAATAAAATGTATGTAATTTTATGCTGAGACTTCGGGCCAGCACTGGTCCTATGATTCTAAGGGCCCTAAAGCAAACATTTCACAATGTGTCCTTTAGACCTTGCAAAGAAAAAACGAAACGAATAATATTTTTTAATTTAACATGTCTAATAATTACCAACAAACAATATAGACTAAAATGATGATATTTTGCAATTCTAAACTAATATGAGTACCTGAAGGAAGTGTAAATCTCCATTGCTGGAATAAACACTTCTGACAGGAAGAATAGAACTTCGTCATATTTGCTGCTTCTCATAAGAAGATATTTCTTTGGGTATTTCTTCATACAAAATCATAAAAAATGGTACTGAGATCAATAGTGTTGAAGACATCTTCTCGTGTACTTAACTAAACCATTTACCTTTTCTTATAGTTGATATCAAGTAATTCTTCAACCACTTCAATTTTAAGGAACTTTTTTTTGAAAGATCCAGCACATAGCCGGCATATATTAATAAAAAGAGGAGAGAGTTACATGCGCAAGAATCGCAAAACAACTTCTTAGGTTCGACAGACCGTCAAACTAAACGCAAGTTCATGACAGACTAGTCACGCATAGATACAACAAGTGGCCATCGCCCACTATCATGGGACCTCCATCTCGACCACTCCTGACTCTACAGCCACTGCAGTAAGGGCCTTACAAAGTTCCTTATTGTTCAGCTTCGTCGCGGCCTTAATTGCCTCGAACCCCTGCTCCGGAAGGTCTTGGCCAAACATATCGATGTACGCCTTGAGTGCTACATCTGGCGCCGCTGATTTCCGGTTGAGAAAGTCCACTTCGCGCATCAGCTTGCGCTGGGCGTGCTCTGCCACCGGCACGGTGGACGGACGAGCTGCCAAACGCTGGCTAGAGCGGATGGGAGCCATCATCCTTCTACGTCTCCTGGTACTCGGCTCGTCGGTCCGTTGCTGAACATCACCTTCAGGAGGTGAGGCTGGCCTCGGTAGCAGCGGATCAGGTATCGGCTTGAACATCCCCGTGCAGAAGGATTCCATACACAACTGAAATATTTGGATAGAAATTGATCTTCTACTTTTCTTCTTTTTTTACTGGCGAACATGTCTTTGGTTTGCAATGAAAGCTAATACATAAGGAATCGGACTCCGTAAAATCGTTTTTTTAAACTCGTATGCACGTTAAGATACATATTCAGGGTGTACTTTGCGTGAGACAGTCGCAATGAAAGTCTTTACTTCACGCGGCTGGAGGTTTAGCAATATGATTGCTATTTAGCCTCGTCCGACCTATTTAGATGTGTCGTTTTCTTCCTTCGCAGAACTTCGTGTTTGAGGTTTCTTGAACTTATTTCTGGTGAACTAGTTGTAATAATTAAACACTATATGCATTGATCGATGCAGAGACTGGAATAATATATTTCTTTTTAAAAAAAAAGATACATATGGCACAACCCAATATGTATTATCACGCTATGAGTTTTAGTCACGTACAGAACATAGACCCAGAGGGTGGGAGTACGTTCTAGGAACTAAAAAAACAAATAAGGCGGAAGAAAATGCAGGACGGGACTCTTCGCTGCTAAGTAGGTAGGGGAAGTTAGAAGAAAAAATAGTTGTGCTAAAATTTTGCCACTCTAGTATTAAAAGTTAGGTATAAACATGGTATAGATAATATAAAGTGCTAGAACCGGTGTCTAGCATGAGGAGAAGAGACACAGTCTCCTCTCACTCTACCTTCACTCGACGGCAAATACTCAGAAAGTAGGAGAGTCAATAGAATGGAAGGACGCTGTCTTAAATTGCTCTCAACTAACTCTTAGGCAATGAATCCTCTTTTATAGCTCACTATTCATGTGGACTCATTTTAATCTGATACCTCATGATATTTACATGTATATTTCTAACATATTCCATCGGGTACACACTTCCTAGGTGGTCTTTTCGGCATTTCCCATTGGCTCCCATCCACTCTGTGATCGGGACCCACATTTGGCCTTCGCCTGAGGGAGACCTTCGCTGGCCTTCGCTACGTGCCGTCCACAGAGCGGACATTGCTTCTGCTCGCGTCCTCCGCCTTGGCCTCTGCCCGGTGGCCATCCTTAGCAGTCAGCCTTCCCCCCTGGCGCCTCCACGGGTCGTCACCAACCTTCGTTAGGGGCGAACCTTCGGGCGAAGGTCGGGCGCGGCCCGTCTGCATCTCCCAATGATCCTTCGCCCGAAAGCTACCTGCATCAAAGCAATGTTTGGCGTCTTCGCGACTTGGTAACGGTGTTACAACATACGCTAAGATAGTAAGAGTAGATAAATGGAGATAAATTTGTCTAATTAAACTACATCAATAATTTAGTGGTGGATATATTTAATTATTTGTAAGGAGTTTTATAATAAAATTTATAGGAGCAAAGGAACGTTCAAGAAAAACAATATGATGGAATTTAATTTGAAGGGCTAATCTATACCTATACCTAATAATAAAGCGGCAAGATTTCTCCCCTTTTTTTATGGCCCTCCTAACTAAGTTTGTGAATATACTAGAAATCCTAATTTAAAGAGACCCCACCGATCGTGTTTGATATGGCTTTCAAGTAACCTATAGGAATTCTAATCTAAATGTCATCATACAGTACGAGTTAGAATAACCCTTATCTAGCGTGATATAGAGCCCGATTCTAAAACGTATTGAGTCGTGTATATAACACGGACTCATAAGTCATGCTCATATATATTATATATAACAACTTGATATAGAAAGAGCAAAAATCAGATTATATTTAGGAAAAATATTAGAAAAAGAAAAAATAATTTGGAGTGATATAATAGAAAAAAGAATTTGTGCACCAATAGTTATGGGCCCATGATACACCCCTACCGTTTCATTTAGATATATATAGGAAAAAATAGGGAAAAAGAAATGGCACATATGGGAAAGAGAATAGGAATAAATAATAATAATAATAATAATAATAATAATAATAATAATAATAATTATAATAATAATAATTAATGGACTCCATCACGGATTCCTCTGTTTTATATGAATAAAAGCAAAAAATAATAATGGACTCCGCCATATACTCCTCTAATTTGAGACTCTTAAAAGGTCACCTATTTAGAAAAAAATAGCAATAATAAATAAATAAATAAATAAATATATAGTCATACCCAATTTTAAGGATAAAATTGAATGAACCAACTTATGTGCGTCCAGAGATCAATCACACACATAAGTGACAAATTATATAATACCATCACAAGGTTTAATACATAACGAATAATATCACAGAGTCTTTACATAAATAGTAGCGGTCTAATAATTATAATCTCTCGCGGAAGCTCCAATTCACAGGGAAGTAGTTGACTGGTGAACCACAATCCTAGAAATCCTCAGAAGAATCATCATAGTCATCTGTTACCCATCCGGGATTTTTATCCAAATATGAAAAATAAAGCAAGCGTAAGTACATGTCGTACTCAACAAGAATAGCACGGGTTTATGAGGCTCAAATAAGGCAAGACACAAGTTTGACAGCGGTTGCTTTTAGTTGATCATGTTTTAGCAATTTGAATAGCAGCAATAGAATATACCAAGGAACAAGATTTGCATGATCATATAAACATGATAATTAATATGGAA
The DNA here is from genome assembly GCA_038502445.1 of Eremochloa ophiuroides. Lineage (NCBI taxonomy): Eukaryota > Viridiplantae > Streptophyta > Magnoliopsida > Poales > Poaceae > Eremochloa > Eremochloa ophiuroides. Next base: position 6,709,625 of record JAHLJS010000005.1, read on the forward strand.
TAAACATCAATAGAAACTCCAAATAAATCAATATTAAATTAGTTAAGTTCCTGTAAGACGTCCAAGGCCGCTCGTGTCCGTGAGCGCGGCTGATATATCAGTTTTACACTCTGCAGAGGTTGCACACTTTCACCATAAGTCGTGATTCCCATATGCCAAGGGTCATGACTCACATGTCACCTCACCAAGGAAGTGCGGCAGGGTACACTATGAAGTCTTTCAAAAGCCTTCCTAACATGCCACTAATCAATCCGGGCGCAATGGCAAGGGGGTGGTAGAGCCCTCCTTCTAGTGGCACACACACGCAGCAGTACACACAGAGACAGGAGCCGCAAAACAACCAGCTCGGCAAGGAACCTTTCAAGATTAACAACATGATAGAAAGTAACTTCATACTTGATTAAAGTCAGAGCCATATGACCCTCATGGTTGCGCTGTAAGTCCCAGTGTCATACTTACAGTTAAGTCCTTAGTCCATGTTGCTAAAAAGCATCTTTTAATCTTTATCTCATAATTAATTATTCAAGTTCACAAGATCATGGCATCATCAAGCACTAGCATCACTACTCAAACGCAACCTCATAGGTAACAAGGATCAAGTCATCAAAACTTAGGAATAAATACTAGGGTTACCAAGGTAGACACATGCATCATGAAATTTAGTGATTAAGGTGAATAGGTAACAAGGATGGTCCATGCTATACTTGCCTTGATCAGAGTGCTCTTGAGAACTTGGATCCTCAACGTACTCTTGATCACCAACGTATTGCTCACCGTCTGAACTCGATCATAAAATCACCACACAATCATCGAGGCAATTATACACGAAGCAAACAAGATTCAGATTAGAAACAGTACACCAGCAGTAGAAAAACAGATTGAAAAGTGTATAAAAATAATCTACACGTTGCTACGATTCCAACGATATATAGATCACGAAAATCGGAGTTCAAACGGGAAAGTTACGATTTAATCAAGATTTACTTTAATAAAATAATAGATTAAATCTAATCTCGAATTTTAAAAGTTGAAAACATCTGTAACAGTGATTTCATTAGATAGATTACGAAATTACGAATCTAACGAGATTTGAACGGATCAAATCGGAGCTAAAACGAATAAATTATGGCCAAAATAAAATCAGTGGCAATTTTGTAAATTACTGAAAACACCTTTTGATTTTAACTATGAAAATACGTTTTCTAAAAAGGAAAACACACTCGGCCTAATGCGCCAAGGGACTGCGGGTTGGTTCTTTAAAAAGGTCAGGGGGTTTTCGCAAAAGTGGCCTGTGAAGGGGTATGGAGAGATAAAGGCCGTTAGATTTGAAATCAAGGGCTCGGATTAGATCGAGAAGGAGAGGGGTGGCTCTATTCGCCGGAAGACGGCGGCCAGTGGCGGTGCTCTCGCCGAAGTGACCGGTTCGGGAGCTAGAGGGCTCCGTTTGACGAGGGAAAAGGTTCTGGAGATAGCTATGGCCAAAGCGAACCCGTCTAGGGCTTCGGTGCAGGCTGGGTGGCTCCGGAAAGTGCTAGTGCAAGCAATGGCGGACGGGCTTCGACGGTGAGCTTGCGGGCAGTGCTACCGTGCGCGGGAACGGGAAAAGATGGGTCGGAAGCTCTAGTACCTCTCTGCGAAGCTCCGGGAGTGCTCGAATTGGATGGGGAAGGTCCCGGTAGTGGACCTCGACGACGATGGCGGAGCTCTGCGCGGCGGTTCTTGCTGACAACGGGCGGAGGTCGTCGAGATCGGAGAAGAAGAGGTTCTGGGGCTTCACGAACTCGTAGCGGACCTCCGAGATGTTTCAATTGAGGCGGGGAAGCACCGGAGACACGGAATTGCCGGCGGCAGCGAGCTCTCTACGCGGCGGCGGTGCGGGCAGCGCGAGCTAGGGCATGATTGGGGCAGCGGTTGCGGAATTGGCTCGTGGGGAGCAGGGCAGGGATACCGGGGACTTTTATAGGGGCGCGAGGGAAGTGTAGGAGATCCGGACTCGGGAGATTCGGTGGTTAGGATACGGTCGGAGGCGGCACCCATGTCCGGTCCGGACTCCATCCGGAGGAAGGGGACGGCACTGTGGTGCGGGCCCGACTTGTCAGTCACTAGGAAGGGGGGCGTGCTGCGCTTTGGGAGCGGGCCGGTCTGCTCCTCGGCCCAGGCGGCAAGAGGAGAGAGGGAAAGCGCGCTGGGCCTTCGGGCCCAAGTGGGAGAGAAGGAAGACAGGAGGGGGGGCGCCCTGGGCTGAGGAGAGAAGATGGGCCGGCTCAGCCTGCAGAGAAGGGGAGGGAGTTTTCCCGTTTCTAATTTTCTCAAATCATTTTCAAATTTGTTTTCCAAATAGCTTTTCAAACTAAGTTTTGAACCCTTGCAAAATCCAAACAAATCTCAGGAGATAAATATGTGCAGCAGCATGAATGCAACATAACATGTTTCTATGCCCAAGGGTTTATTTTAATTTACCAAAAATGATTATATCCTAGATTAAATGCCAAATTGTTTAAATAAATCAATTTATCCCTATTTTAATAAAAGCAAATTTTAGGGTGTTACACACTTCTATCCTATTAACGTTTACCTTTTCTTCCGTTGTAACGTATGAACATATTTGCTAGTAATAACAAAAATAAAGTTAGAAGTCGCAACTATCAAAGTGACACGTGTAAAAAAAAATTCAGGATACAAAGTATTTTTTAAATTATCAGAAAAATACCATGGCTTTCAAAAATACTTTAGTTTTCAAAATTATTGGGTGTTTGGATATAATAAACTTTGTGGTTTCTAAAACTATAATTTTCTTAAAACTATAATCATTTTGGTGTTTTAAAAACTCCACTCATGACTTTTTTAAGCCATAGTTTTCTATCTCTTTGACATATAAAACTACAGTTTTGTGAACTATAGTTTTCAAAAACCGTAACATCCAAACAGGCCCAAGCGTAAGCAATTATAACAGAACCGCCTAAATCACATGGCCCACAGGCACTTATTATTGTCACTAATGACCTCTGACAGCCGGGCCCGTGTCCCAGATGATCTAGAAGGATCTGCCGGGCTACATCAGCACCCGTTTTTCTGACAGGATCCCATTGCGAAGCCATTACAGAATTATAACATTTCATAATAAAATACGTCAGAGTAAAGTGCGGAAGATTAAATAGTACTTAGATTACAAACCGGTTATTCAAATAGAATTCAAGTGCAGTTATTACAGACCATGATTAAAATAGTAGCAGTTGCAGTAGAACAACAACATAACATAATAGATAGATGGTAACACGAACCCTGCCCACGGGTTCACTTCACTCTTCCTCGCTGTCCTGGATGATGGTCACGCAGCAAGGGGCAAGACAGACCTCCTGCTGCTGACTACCTGCAACGGGGTACTCCGCTAGACTTACCCGACTAAGAAAAAGGACTGAGACTCAGGAATACAGGCTGAAGGGAGTCAAGGTAAAGCTTTAGCAAGAGTCAAGGTATTTAGCGGAAAAGCATTACTATCCCTGTTATCCATATTTTATTCAATATTCTAATAATCAATATCAATAATTTACAATCCTTTCACATATAACTTCCAAATCTAATTACTTATTCATTCTCAAAACATCATAGTACCGAACCACTTTTTGATGTAAGTCAGTGGATCAATTCTCCATAACAGAGGAGCAACGACGATTCGAATTGATTAATACCCAGCTGGGGATCCCTAACCACACTGCATATGTAACACCTAAACTTGCATATACCAACCCCGTCTACCACGGCTTTTCTATCCCTGAACCGGTCCTGCGCCACCCGAGAGCACAGTACTCCTCTCGTCTCCAGGCATGTCGGCCACGAGGGTACACGATACTCTCGCCATCTCTCCATTCCCAGTGTGTGGTTGTCGGTTCAAACAATAGAGCTACCGGAGATAGGGCTTCCCGTAGTATGTGGCTAATTGCAAAGTCTCGATCACAGCAGGCCGACAACGAACGGTCCCTAAAATTTTTCCGTTGAAAAATATGCATTGGGACTCTAACCCAAGTACACTGGTGACCACCCGGTTTTCACATCCCTTTTCCACTAGCGATTATAAGGGGGGACTCTAACCCAAACATACGGCCACCAAACGAAAACCCATCCCCGTTGATGACAATGGACTGGCCAAGTACACCGCCAACAACGAGGACAATACTAATCCCATTTAATGTTTCATTCTTTGCATATCATCATAGTTCGAAATAGCATTTTCTGCAAATCTAATTCAATTAAGCAGGGCTAAGCATTTTTCAATACGTTAATTAAATCAGGTTCTCGGGGTATAATCAATTGTCAAGGAAAGGTAATGCATCAATAGGTTATCAGTCAACTCCTATTAACCTAATGCAATAGATTAACTCAAGTGAATAAACATTTTTAAATACAAGGAGGAGCAACTGTACCGGGGCTTGCCTTGGATCGCGTAGAGTGTCGGGTCCGAGTCAGTGCCACAAATATCAAAGCCATGGATCTCCTCGGGAACCACCTCCGCAGCAAGAACCTCGGCTTTGATTTCTTCGTTGCCGGTCACTACACGTATGCAATGATGTATGCTTAATATAATGCGAATGTCATGATGTGCAAAGTGCAATACAATCATTAAACCACCTTGAGTACAACTTTCCTTCACCATAAACTTACAAATTAATCTAACTCAAGTAAGTAGGCATGTCCCACAATTCCTTTTTATTGACCATTTTAGCAGTTGGTATAGACTAGAGTTATGTTTTACCAGACATACTAGATACATCATGATAATGTGTTAGGCTAACCTTCCCTTGGTCTTCAGGGTGTTTGACCAAGGTTTAACAACCAATCCCAATTCACACATTACCTAAATACTGGGTTTTCACTGATTTTCATATCAAAATTATACAATAGTATTTATTCCACAAAGCTAATTATTTCCAAATGAGCCCAAACTCTACCAACAGATAGGTTGTCAACGGAATACCGGCGATAGTCTACCGAGGGGTATACCCGCGGTAGTAGATGAGACGGTGAGGGTGCGCCTGAGACGAACGAGGGAGCACAATTCGTGCGAGACGGAGATTTAGACAGGTTCAGGCCGCCACGAGGCGTAATACCCTATGTCATGTATGTTGCTGTGTTGTATTGCTAGTAGATTAGATGAATCGAGTAGACCCCCTGCCCGCCTTATATAGTCCGGGGAGCAGGGTTACAAGTTGATCTTGCCATACATAACAGATTATAATCCTAGCCGATCTGGGAAACTAATCGGCTAGATCCTAGGAAAGCTATTTCCTTGCCCGCCAAGGTCTCGGCGGATATACGCGATCTCCTGGAGATCGTATGGACGACGCGTCCTTGGTAGTTCGGGCCTGTTCGGCAGACTTGGCCCATGTATGACTATGCGGGTATACAGGCTTATACCCCCACAGCTAGTCCCCGAGCGCATTACATTCGTCGGGAGGTGCAGATCTTCATCGTTGCTTGACCAGACGGATGTAAGGAGCACAGAAAAAATTGAAAGAAGCTTCTCTTTAATGAAGTGTATCCACTTTTGGCATAGTAGAGCCAATACCTTCGCCGGTAGGTGAAGTGTATCCACTTAGTCCCCGAGCCTGATAGCAGGTGACATAGTCACGTGGTGTCAAGGTCATAAATTTTGATGATATCGCTGATCATTTTTGATTGAATGACAAAGTCCTCGAGCACTTTGCTACTCGGAGACGCTTGATGAAGACGAAAGAGTCCCCGAGCAGTGCTTACTGCTCGGAGACGCGTGACAAAGACGACGGAATCCCCGAGCAGTGCTTATTGCTCGGAGACGCTTGGTGAAGACGATGGAGTCCCCGAGCGTTGCTGCTCGAAGACGCTTGACGAAGACGACGGAGTCCCAGAGCAGTGCTTATTGCTCGGAGACGCTTGATGAAGGCGACGGAGTCCCCGAGCAGTGCTGCTCGAAGACGCTTGACGAAGACGACGGAGTCCCCGAGCAGTGCTTATTGCTCAAAGACGCTTGACGAAGACGACGGAGTCCCCGAGCAGTGCTTATTGCTCGGAGACGCTTGACGAAGATGACAGAGTCCCCGAGCAGTGCTGCTCGAAAATGCTTAACGAAGACGACGGAGTCCCCGAGCAGTGCTTATTGCTCGGAGATGCTTGGTGAAGACGACGTTTTCCCCGAGCATTGCTGCTCGGAGACGCTTGGTGAAGACGACGGAGTCCCCGAGCAGTGCTTATTGCTCGGAGATGCTTGGCGAAGACGACGTTTTCCCCGAGCATTGCTACTCGGAGACGCTTGGTGAAGACGATGGAGTCCCCTGGGTAGCTTTTCCGGTTGCTTTGTCTTCTTGCGCATTCAAATCCCAAAATCCGCATCCGTCTCCGTTTATTCCTTCACCGCCGTCTAGGGTTCCATTTTTCCCGCCGCCGCCACAGTAAAAATCGTCGATCCCAACTCTCCCTGCCCAGATTTGCCATGGCAGGCACCAGGAAGAGCACCCTGAAAGGTCCTAAATGGCTAGAGGGGGGTGAATAGCCTATAAAAATCTACAAACAACGCTTTACAAGCCGATTAGTAACAATAGCAAGCTTTGCAAAACACTAGCTCTAAACTATGCTATGCAAGGCACCTAGACAAGTATACTACACTATGATCACTAGTTCACACTCAAAGGCTATGTCACTACTATACACTACTCCTAAGTGAGCAACTAACTAACAAGCTACACACGAGAGTAAGTACACAAAAGTAAAGAGAGAAGGTGATTTCAATACCCCCGGTGTAGAGAAGATATGAAGTCCAATATAACCAATCAATCACATATAAGGGAAATCCTCGGTAGAGAGATGACACAAGATTTTTTACCGAGGTTCACTTGCTTGCTGGCAAGCTAGTCCTCGTTGTAGCGATACACCCACTTGGAGGTTCACGCGCTAATTGGCATCACACGCCAAACCCTTCCCAAGGGTGCCGCACAACCAACACAAGATGGGGATCCACCAAGCTACGAGCAATCCACTAAAGATGCCTTTCGCGATCTCCCGCGGGGATAGGCTCAAGAACCCCTCACAATACCTTGATTGGAGGCGGAGACAATCACCAACTCCCCTCAACGATCCTCGCAGCTCCAAGCCGTTTAGGAGTCGGCAAACTCCAAGAGTAACAAAAGAAACCGCTGCGAAATACCACTACCAAGTGCCTCTAGATGATCTCAATCAATGCAATGCACTTGATGCTCTCCAAACTCACCAAAAGATGAACACAATCAAGTAGGATGAGTGAGAGTGCAGTGGGAAGGCTCACAAGTATGTTATGATGTTTTGGAGTACCAAGAGATTCTCCCCAAACCGGCCAAGTGACTATTTATAAGCCACACACAAAGAAATAGCCGTTTAGACTTCACTGCGTACCGTCGGACTATCCGACGGCTAGAGCGTCGGACTAATCTGCACGGTCCGACGCCTCGGATAAATGCCACGTGTCACTAGCCGTTTGAAGTCGAACGTTGGATCACAACGGCTAACTTTCCGCGCTAAACGAACCGTCGGACTGTAGGCCGTCGGACCAAATCTTACGGTCCGACGCCTACTGCCATTGCACCATCGGACTGAAAATACACGCCGCGTCGGACCAAACGAAACCACGGTCCGACGTTTCCAGAGAGCTCCCCGAGCCCTGAAAACTGTCGGACGTTGGTCCGACGCTCACCGTCGGACTAACGCCGAGAGTCCGACGCTCCTCTGCTCTCCACGTGTTGACCTGCTGCGGCTCTGCACCATCGGACCCTGAGGACAATGGTCCGACGCTCCAAAATCAAACGTCCGACGCTTGCTGAAGGGGTTAGCCATCGGACCGAAGACAATGGTCCGACGCTCAGTCAAGTTAGAGTCCGACCAGGACTAAACCCTCTCTAACCCTCAAACTTCACCCCGTTTCTTAAGGCACTAACACTCCAAAGAATCTCACACTTAAGTGCACGTGTGTTAGCCTTTTCAAAAGAGTTTTCCAAGGGTTTGTTAATGTCACTAGCATCTATATGCAATGCAATGATCATGAACACCTAGTGGCACTTGATAACCGTATTTCATCAACGATTTCGCCCCTCTTGATAGTACGGCTATCTATCCTAAATGTGATCACTCGCTCTGTGGAGTCTTGATCACCAAAAGCAAAAGAGCTCCTATGGATTATACCTTTGCCTTGAGCTCCTAGATTTTTCACCATCTTTTGATGAAGCTTGTGGACTCCTTTTGATGATGGACTTATACCATTTGCATGGATGCCGTCAATAGGGCTTTCTCCTTTGTTGATGGACTTACACCATTTTATGGACGCCGTCATTGCCCTTCACTTGTGACCTCCACCGACCCAGTCCTTTGCTCCATCTTGCCATTTGCTAATCAATTCTCATGAAACACTTAGAGCAATCATTAGCAAACTATGTTTCATCAATTACCCAAAACCAAACATGGGCTTTCACACCCGCGAGTCGAGGAAGTCAAAAGAGGCACAGCCGGGGGAGTTCCGCATGTCGAACGAGTGGCCGCCGTCGCTATTGGGAAAATCGCAACTCGAAGCGCTCGTGGCCTGGGGATTCCTTCCTGACTAGGCAACCGGTGGCTGGAGAATATCGCAAGGTGAACCATATCCAATGCCTGACTCTGGAGAAATGGTTGTCTTTTCTGACTATTTTACCCACGGATTTGGTCTGCCATGCCATCCGTTTCTTCGCAAATTGCTTGATTATTACCAGATTTCCCTGTGCCACTTGAATCCCAATTCTATCCTCTTGATTTCCATCTTTATTCACTTCTGCGAGGCGTACCTTGGCATTCTTCCGCACTTCAATCTGTTCCGCCATCTCTTCATTCTTGTGAAATCGAGCGGCATAGGTTCTCGAGTTGCTGGTGGAGTGTATCTGAAAATGCGTGACGGAATGTCCGCACATTACCTCCAAATCCCTCTGAATACCAGTGTGCGTGATTGGAGCAAGAGATGGTTCTATATCCCCAACCAAGAACCGAGCGTCCGTTGCGCCGTGGATCAGATTCCAGAAAAACAGAGTAGCTGGACGGAGAAACCAAATGTAAAGGAGCTGGGACAAGTGAACGAGTTGCTGGAAATCATCAAGGGTTTGACCCTGAATGGAGTTGGGGTTGCTACCAATTTTGTGTTTCGTCGCGTCCAACCTTGCCGGGCAAGAGTTCATCCTGCCTTTGAATTTACTGGTCGGAATGATCCGACTAGGTGCTCATCCGGGGATCTATCCGAAGCCAAAGTCAGAGAAGTCTTGGAAGAATATTTTAGGAAGGGCTCCCATATAGGGAACCGTGGCCAAAGTGCGGCTTTTAATCTGAAGAATCCCCCGCCGGAGGTAAGTTCCGAACTGCCCTGGCTCTTCCATCGCTCATATTGTATTTGTACCATAACTTCTACTTGAGCTCTTGAAGATAAATGAACAGGACCGAAAGGTGTATTTCTCCGATGTGCCAACCGCTGAATGGCCGGGCCGAGTTGACCCAATGCATAGTTATCAGCGGGGACGTGCCGAGGACGACTCTATTGAACCATCCGAGGAAGAAAGAGAGTCTGTTGACGAAGAAGATGAGGAGACACTAGCCCAAAGGACTGCTCGGGGGAAACAGCCGGTGTCGGAAAAGGCTGGATCTTCTAGTGGTGTCCGAGCTGCGGAAGGTCCGGTAAAGATTTCCATGGACCGTGCCCAAGCCGCCGCCGACGCCCCTTGCTCGGATCAGGATGAACCGAGCCCAAAACGCCGTAAGGGTGATGCGCCTGCCGCTGCCGCTGGAGCTTCCGGTCAAAGAAAGAAATTCGGCCGAAAGCGTCGTCACTCAGAAATATAAGTAGGATTTTCTCCATATTTCTCCCTTTTTGATCCGAGCAGTGTTGAGATTTTGTCTTGAAAATGTAGGGACCCTTCTAATGAAGACGCTGAGAATCCCGGCGCTGAAAAGATGACGACTTCGGAAGTTGGTGTAGTCGAGGGCTTCCGCGCTGGCTGGACTTCAGAGCATGAATCACCCCAGAGGTCGCCCCAGAGGCCCTCAACGGCTGATGCGCAAGGCTCGCCATCTCCTCCCAAGCAGCCGCGTATGCCTACGCCGCAGCCTCCGGCTTCTCCTCCAGGGCCGAATGTCGAGGAGCCGCGTCGTGAAGATGAAACTCGGACGTCGCCGCCGAGGGACAGTAGCGCCATTCCTCCTAGGAGCGCTGATCACGGAGCGGAGACCAGCTCGGAGGCGCGAGCAGGGCCATGTCCTCGGCCTTCTACAAGCGCTTCCCCGGAGGGTGCGGATATCGAAGAAGTCGCCCGAAGGGGGCCCGTGCCATTGATTCGCACCTATCGGATGGTGGGGAGCACCTATGCTGTCGCCACGGAGGAAGATCTTGCTGACGCCGAGATAGATGGACTGAAGAATGACATCCGCGATACTCGCGCGGACTTGAGGAAGCTTCTCGGTCGTCGGGGAAATCTTTCGTCGCGTGTGCAGGTGACGCCTGTCATATTTTATCCTGACGATATATTGACTTGATAATCTGTTGCTCCTTTGGTCTTCCAGGCAGTGTATGAGACCGCCGAAGATCACCAGAAAACCCTACACCGCCTTTGGGATGTAGCAGAAAGAAACAAACAGCTGCAGACCGAGGTGACTCGCCCAGAGGGGGTGATGGCAGGCATGCGCGAGGAGCGTGATACCCTGGAGCTGCACTGCTTGGACCTTATGGAGTTCGAGAAGCGTCTATTGTGGGGGAACAAAGGTATGTTGGGCTCTTCTTATTCTTGATAGCTATTCGTCCCGCTTTTGCTTTCTTAACACCAGTTGTGTGGCATGTAGGTCTTCAGGAGCTGCTGGATGTGTCGACGAAGCGGAGTATGTGTGACGTCTCGCCATTTGTAAGATGTCTTGGTTTGATGATCTGATTGTATTCTTTGTGACGTGCAGCTGATGAGCTGGAGGCTGAGGTGGCGCTGATGCGAGAGGCTGCCCGAAAGAACCTGGAGACGATGACAGGTTGCTTGTTTTTGTTCGGCTTTTCCCTTTCTTTTTATTTTTGTAGTGCGACTGACGTGCTTTGTTTGTCAGAGATGGGACGTTGGCATCGTGCGCAGGTCAATGACTTTGCGGGTCGCCTTGAGGCTGCCGACGGAAGGTTTGACGCCTTGGTTGGTGGTGTTAAGCCTGTGCTTGACATCATTGAGTATGCGTCCGCCGTACCGCCTGCCGAAGGTCCTGGTGTCCTTGACATCGTGCAACGTGGACAAGAGGCTCTTCGGTTCTTTAAGGACTTCTGCGTGGTTGCTGCCGAGAATGTGGCCGCCCATGTGCTTGGAGTCGTCCGGTCGCACTACCCAGGAGTGAAGAACGACCGAGTGCAGACCGGGTATGCGCGGGGGACCACCGAAGAGCAGGAAGACCAGCTTGAAGAAGAGGCTAGGGAAGCCGGCAAGATGTTGACTGCTGATGTTTAGCTTTTTCCCACAGAGGGTATTTGAATTGAGACGCCCGAGCATGGTCGAGGTCTTGTATGATCGACGAATAATCCTACACGCCCTGTGTGTCGCCCGTGCTTTTGCCGGGGCTTTTGGAGACGCTGCTAAACTGCCCAAGCGTCCTCGGGGCTTACGTGTTAGCGAAGACTTAACGGCCCAGGCGTCCCCGGGGCTTACGTGGTGGCGAAGCTGCCCGCGCTAGGCGGGGGTTACGCTTATCGTGGGCGAAGGCTACCCGATATATCGGGGCGGTCGATGAAGTGTCGTAGTTAGGCAGCCTATCATTTTTAGGGCTTACGCGGCGTCGAACCAGATGCTGCCCGGCGGGTGCGGGGGTTACGCATTGGTGAAATCGTGCTGCCCGAGCAGTGGCGGGGTTACGCATATGGGAAGACGTGCTGCCCGAGCAGTGGCGGGGCTTACGCATGGGCGTAGACGTGCTGCCCGAGCAGTGGCGGGACTTACGCATAGGCGAAGATGTGCTGGCCGAGCAGTGGCGGGGCTTACGCATTGTCGAAGACGTTTAGCTGTACAAAATGTAATGGAGACAAAATATCGGAGAGAACAGTGTATTGCCCTTGTTTATAATAAAATGGAAATACACGTATCTGGTTTGATCCCTAGATCAGGGGTAGAAGCGTCGCAGGTGCTCGATGTTCCAGGAGTTGGGGATGTCGACGCCGTCTAGGTCGGAGAGCCTATATGCACCTGGTCGAGTAACTGCCTATATGCATCCCCTCCTTGCTCTGCTTCCGCCGAGGAACGAGGTCGCCGACTGCGAAGGCTCTGCCGTTGACATTGCAATTGTAATATCGCCTGATCCCTTCCAGATATTTAGCTGTTCGTACACAGGAGATCAGGCGTTCTTCCTCTAGCTTGTCGACTTCGTCTGCTCTGGCCTCGTTGGAGTGGACTTCTTCGTACGCCTCAACCCTTGGAGTGGTCTTCTGGAGCTACCTGCTTTGCGTCTGTGGCACAGATGTTCATGAGTATGGATTCTTCGACAGCTTCAGCCATGGCAATGGCCTCTCGTTCGCAAGCATATGCGACTTGGAGGTCGGCGCGAATGGAAAGGATGCTGTTCTCCGCTGGCATCTTCATGACGATGTAGGTGTAGTTGGGGATGGCCCCGAATTTCGCCAGAGCTGGTCGGCCGAGGATAGCATGATATGCGGCGTCGAAGTCGGCCACCAAGAAGTCGATGTGCTCGATGCGGAAGCACTGTGGGTGCCCAAACTGGACTGGGAGGTTTATCTGCCCTCCAGGATATGACGGCTGTCCCGAGACGATACCCCAGAAGGGGGCCGATGTTGGCTGCAAGTCTTTTTCTTTCAACCCGAGTTCCTTGGCAGCACCGGAGAACAGGATGTTGAGGCCGCTGCCACCGTCGATCAGCACCTTCCGGAAACGCGTCGTGCGTATGACCGGATCGACGATCAATGGGAAGCGACCCAAGTACGGAATCTGGGTCCATTGGTCGGCCCTGCTGAAGGTGATGTCTTGGTGCGACCAAGGAGGAAGCCTTGGATCAGCGATCGCGCTGTCGGAATTGGCGACGGAGTTGACACGTCTATTGACGAGTTTCTGCTCCCTCTTTGACCCGATGGCGGCGCGACCACCGATGATGGTGGAGACGGTTCGGTGTGCGTCGGTGAAGCCTGGAGGCTTGTTGCTGTCGTCGCGCCGGTCCTTGTCAGACTCTACGCGAGCCTTCTTCTTCTCTTCTACTTGGAACTTCCTGGAGAAACCCTCGCACTCCCTTATGGTGTGATGTGGTGCTTGTGGACGGGGCACTGGGCGTCGAGGAGCTTGGAGTAGGCCTCCTTGTAATTGCGCTTTGGGGCTGGTTGGGTGTTGTAAACTTGGTAGTGGCGGCGCCTCTTTCCAGCCCTGGAGCTCTCGGGTTCGTCGTAGTGGCGATGTTCTGGGCGTCGTTGGTGGTCGCGGTCATCGCGGCGGTAGTCTCTCCGAGGAGCTCGATCATCCTGGTGCCGATCTGTTCGGTGGCCTTCGTCTTGGTGCCGCGACTGGTCGGGGAAGCGGAGGCGACTGTGAATGGAGTGATGAGCTGCGTCGTTTCCATCGGCGTACTTGTTGGCGATGCGTAGCATCTCGGCGACGGTGGTCAGGCTGGTGCGGTATAATTTCTTCCGCGGTTCCTCGTCGGGCCTCAGGCCGCGCATAAACGCGGAGATGGCTTCTGCATCTGTGATGTCGGGGATGTCGTTTCTGATTTCTGAAAAGTGCCGGATGTAGTCTCGCAGGGTGTCCCGAGAGCCTTGCCAGAGCCTTTCAAGATCATACTTCGTGCCCGGTTGCTTGCGGGTGGCGCGGTAGTTATTGACGAACTGCTCCTTCAACTGATCCCAAGTGTCGATGGAGTTCGGCCTCAAACTATGAAGCCAGTTGTTGGAGGAGGCGCTGAGCATGACCGGGAGGTAGTTGGCCATCACATCCCTGTTTCCACCGGCGGCTTGGACGGCGATCTCCTAGACGTTGAGCCATTTGTTGGGATCGGCTCTTCCGTCGTAAGTCTTGACGCCGACAACTTTGAAATTAGGGGGCCAGACCACTGCTCGGAGTGCCAGTGTGAATGGCAGTTCCGGGGCGGTCTTGTCGTTGGGGAAGCCGTGCGTCTGATCATACTCTCTTCGTCGCTCGGCCTCTGCTGAGTGTCTGGCTTCTCTCCTGTTCTCGATGCGGCCGCGTAGGTCTTTGGTCTTCAGCTTTGCGCGGAGGTCGGATTGGCTCACCTCTTAGTCGCCGTCTCACCGATGAGGTCTCCGTCCACCGCGAGACATCTCACCATCTTCGCCGACGAGCTCTGTAGCAGATGCCGTGCTATGAGATGGTGCTTGTCTTCCTTCGTTGATCTGGACCTGAGTTGCTTGGAGAAGAGCGGTGAGCCGCCCGAGCTCTGGAGTCTGAGGTAGCCTCTTGGCCTCGGCGATTGCGACGGCGACATTGGCGCTTGGAGTCGTGCAGATCTCGTACTGCCTGAGCATGCAAAATTCGGGCTCCAGATTCCGCGCCGCAGTCCTCTTCACTTCAACTTGCTGCTCACGGCGTCGTCTGCGATCGGCGTTCTTTGCCTCGCGGGCTGCTCGGGCTTCTTCGGTCTCATTGGGCGGTGGGTCGCTGTCGTTGCTGATGGCGAGGACCGGTCCCCCAAAGAATTGCTTGATGGGGGGCAGATCGGCGAGAAGGCCACCCTCTTGATCATCATTGTCGGGGCGGTCGTTGTCGGTGGTGATGAAGGAGCTGGTGCCGACGTGGCCGGAGGCGCGTGGACGCAGCGTCTGAGCGAACCTGGAAGCTGCGTTTTGTAGACCGAACGGCAAGTAGCCGTTCGGGGGACGGTCCCCTCGAGGTCGCTCCTCGACGATGCGCCCGAGAGGCGTGACGGTGACGACCAGTGTTGTGTCGTGGGACAGCGATGAGGGGCGATGCGTCGTGGATGACACGGACTCCAGGATTTGGAGTCCCTCTGACAGCTTCTTGGTGACCCGATCTATAGATCCGATCAGGTCATCGTTGTTGATGTTTTTCCGGACGTAGCGTGGCAGCCTCTTTGTCGGAGGAGATACGGATGGGGTCTGGGCTGCGTCCAGAATCTCCCCTTCGCCGTTCGCGCCGATGACCCAGGTGATGGATCCCACCGTGAAGATCTGGCCCGGCATCGGGAGCTCGATGGAGCTTGAAAAAATCACCTTGTTCGCCATGGAATCAGGTGGCACACCCCCTACCTGGCGCGCCAACTGTCGACGGAATACCGGCGATAGTCTACCGAGGGGTATACCCGCGGTAGTAGATGAGACGGTGAGGGTGCGCTTGAGACGAACGAGGGAGCACAATTCGTGCGAGACGGAGATTTAGACAGGTTCAGGCCGCCACGAGGCGTAATACCCTACGTCATGTATGTTGCTGTGTTGTATTGCTAGTAGATTAGATGAATCGAGTAGACCCCCCTGCCCGCCTTATATAGTCCGGGGAGCAGGGTTATAAGTTGATCTTGCCATACATAACAGATTATAATTCTAGCCGATCTGGAAAACTAATCGGCTAGATTTTAGGAAAGCTATTTTCTTGCCCGCCAAGTTCTCGGCGGATATACGCGATCTCCTGGAGATCGTATGGACGACGCGCCCTTAGTAGTTCGGGCCTGTTCGGTAGACTTGGCCCATGTATGACTATGCGGGTATACAGGCTT
Source organism: Eremochloa ophiuroides (assembly GCA_038502445.1). Classification (NCBI taxonomy): domain Eukaryota; kingdom Viridiplantae; phylum Streptophyta; class Magnoliopsida; order Poales; family Poaceae; genus Eremochloa; species Eremochloa ophiuroides. The sequence continues at coordinate 6,725,336 of JAHLJS010000005.1, forward strand.
ATACCCCCACATAGGTTTCACCCTAAAACAGTGCCAATTAAAATTTCATGATTTTTGGACTAACAGAGAATTTATTAAAATTCCTCAAAGTTGTGATTTCCATTTAAAAGATGTATTTTTAGCCCCTACAGAAAATATCTAAATTCCATGTTTGATATTTTTATTAAATACTACACACATCAGAGAGCATACATATTTATTTTCATAATTTTTGGTATAGTAAATTTATTCTACTAAAAAGATGAAACAACAGCACTATTCATATCATTCAAAAATTGAAAAGACATTTCAATATTTCTAGAAAATGAAAAAGGACAGCCGACCCGGGTCGACCCAGCAACAGAGGCTGGCCCAACTCTCCACCGCGCCACCGCGCGCCTCTCCCCCTCACTCACAGGGACGCTGACAGGCGGACCCGGCCTGTCAGCTCCCTCTTCCTCCTCTCATCTCCTCTGTTCCGCGCGAACGCGGCGGCACAACCGCGGCGGCTCACCGGCAACAGCCCCCAGCGACGGCGAGCCTGTTCCAAACCCCCAGGCCCCCTTGGGAAACCCTCCAAGACCTCTAGTGACAAGACCAAGCTCATACGAGCCCCACCGCGACTATGGCGGCCCGACGACCGGAGCATGGTGGCGCGGTGGTGTTCCAACCAAACTAATAAGGTAGTGTTTAAAACAAGGGAGGAAGTAGAATCAGTGGCTCACCACGAAGACGGTGCGCACCACAACCGGGGCAGAGACGAAGTGGAACAGCGAGCTTGATGACGACCGTGCTCACGGCGACGCTCACCGACGGCGAACTCCTTGTTCCCGTATTCTACGGCACAAAACGGCAAACAAACACGCGCATGAGCAACTACAGAGCACACATAAACTGGAACACGGGAATCCGAGGTCCAGAGCTCACCCGAGCAGTCTATTGACGACGAAGAACCCACGGCGGAGCTCCGGCCGGCCGCGAGGAAGACAACCCTTGACCTGACTCACAGAAGGTGCTATGACTTGGGCTAAGGATGCAAATGATGCGCACGAGAGTGGCGGGGCTAGCAGAGGCTCGAATTTGGACTGAGGTGAGCGAGACTCGACGAATTCCGTCGATCTCCGAGAGCACGTCAGCGACGAGAACACGGAAGAAAAACGGACGGCTCGTTGCCTTTAACGGCCCCTGGAGCCGAGGATAGGGTTGAGACGTGCTCCGGACCCCCCCAGCGACTCTCCATGCGGCGGTGCCCCGGCCCCGGCTGGCCCTAAGGTGACCGGCGCGCGGTGCGGCACGCACGTACGGCGGCGCTGCCCAACAGGGAAACCCCCACTAGTACTGTAGCTACATATTCTAGGTCAAAAGCTATTTGAATTTGAATAATGCCCTACGATTTGAATCAGTGGAAATGGCCAATACAAAAGTTGTGGGGAATTTCATGTAGAGTATTTTTTATTTTTGAACCATATTCAAATTCAGCCAAAATTTTAAACTACAGCAAAGGGGGTAAAATGGGTTTTTAAATTTGATTTGCAATTCACAGAAATTCACCAAAAAATTCCCATATAAGTTAAAAATCTGTAAACATAGAAGTTGATCAACTTGCTGAGCCCTACAACTTTCATTAAAGGGGTTTGTTTATATTCTTGATATTTTTGAAATTGAAGTTTAAAATTTGAATTTCCAGTCACTGTTTTGAGTTTAATTCAAATTTCCAGTGCATAACTCCAAAATCTCCAAAAATAAAAGTTGTTCCATTTTGAAAGATATACAACTTTCATTAAGACACTTTCATCAGATTTCTTATAGATTTTGAATTAAGTTTTGGGATCAAATTAGGGTTTAAATTGATTTCTATTTTTGATTTAGTTTCTGATTTCCAATCAAGGGTTTAATTACACCATCATTCACAAACACATTCAAGTCACTCTAGGAGCCCTAAGCACAATCACATGTAGGCAGTTAAATTAAATACGATGACATGGCAGATTAATTAAATGTAATACCAGAGGTATTACAACAATGTAGACACAGAATCCAAAGAAAAAAAGATGATGGTGCAGATCGCCACATGGATTAAAAAAATAATGCATTGCTATTGCGCTCCGTGAGATTCGAATCCCAAATCTCATGCATAGCCTCACGCGTGATTTACCATTCCACTTACACAATAAATCTAACTATAGGCAAGATGTTTTCTTTTTGAACTAACCCGTAGACAACCCTTTAGTCCCGGTTCGTGTTACCAACCAGGACTAAAAGGTCCTTTAATTTCGGTTGGTATTATGAACTGAGACTAAAGGTTTTTAGTTCAGAATACAAACAAATACCAAGACTAAAGCCAAAACTTGACGTGGATTAAAAGTCTTTTCTCTACTAGCGTGAGCGAGTCATGTTCGGACACGAGGGTAATTTGTAGTAATACATAAGGCTCCTTCCTAATTTAGATATGAGATAAGTACGTGTAGGATGGGACATTGGGTGATATTTAGGCCCCGTTTGGCAGGGCTTCTCCAGCAGCTTCAGGAGTTGTTTGGAACCAATTTTTGCCAAACGGGATAAAATAAAATGGCTCCACCGATGAAGCCCTTAAAAACATGCTCTCACAGAGCTGTTGGATGCGAAGGAGCCAAAAATAGTGGTTTCTCCCGACTTCAGCTCATTTCTGTGAGAGCACATTTTGAGGAACCCTATACGTAGAGCTGTTTTGCCGAACGATTTACCAAAATAGCTCCAGCTCAACCGATAGAGCTGTTTATGGAGCCGGAGCCAAAAATAATAGCTTCACTAGTGAAGTGAAGTCGTACCAAACGAGGCCTTAATTTGGTGCGCACATTTTTAGGATGGTTTATGTCAGTATGCATTTTGTGGGGTGGTCGTAGTTCATGACTGAGTACTCTAGGTGGTATTTATTGGGTGGGCGTAGAATAATTTGGACTGGTGTAGTGCTGCAATCGTTCGTACTTGCGGTGCGGATAGAGGACGACGCCTCGTAGCAGCTGGTCTTTAAATAATCATTCTCCACTTGCAGGTAAATAACCATGCAGTATAGTACCACTAATACCAACCACTATGGTTAATTTATTAGTTGCAAAGACTATTTCGAACGCTCCATTCTAAATTATAATTGTTTCACTTTTGACGCAAAGTTTGACTACTCATTTTTTTTAAAAAAAAGTTTGTACAAGATATCACCTTTTTATTATGACTTACTTAAAAAGAGACTTAAATTTTACTAGTTTTATATAAATGTTTTAGTAAAACGGGTGGTTATGTTGGCCAGTTTGAATTTTGGATACCGTTAGCACGTGTGCTAATTTTTATAATAAGTATTCAGTCATGACCTATTAGGTAGACTCAAAAGATTTATCTCGCAATTTACATAGCAAACTGTGTAATTAGTTTCTTTTTTATTAACATTTAGTGCTCCATGTATACTTCTAAAATATTTAATATTACATGATGTGACGGAAAAATTAGAATTTAAATTTAGGATAGAAAATTAAAAGAATTATAATTTGGAAATTAGAGAGTAAATACTATAACTGGCTTAATTAACTGCACATGCATGCATCTATAAATGATGATACATGCTTGTAAGCACGCGGATACCATTATTAGGTGGAACGACAAGCACGCCATTTATTAGGGATTGATTACAGTGCCATGCGCCGGCTGAGGGCACTCTCAATACCAAAAGTTGTACTCCTACGGAGTGTTTGGGACTGCTTCATAAACTCTGCTCCACAAACTTTACCATAGAGCAGCTCCACCAACTCCATATTTTTTTTGGAGCACCTCTTTAGGTGCTCTCACAACTTCACCTTTTTTTCCTGGAGCAGCGTACGTAGAGTTAGACCCGTTTGGCAAAAATTTACGGAGCGGAGCTGAAAAACGTGGAACGGAGCAGTCCCAAACACCCCTGACAGCGAGAAATCAACTGTAGAAACTACTGTATCCCATTCGGGACAGGTATCTACATGATAGTTGTGGTTTCTGGTTTCGATTTATCGTTCACCTACAATAAATGTTACTTCTCTCTCTATCAACTCCATCTCTTCCAGACGAAGGTGACTAGGACATGCCCTCTTCCTATCTTTCTTCCATTATTTAGATGGTCGCATTACATTTTATTTATATATAATAGCAGAATAATTAATAAGGATAGAAACTACGTAAATGTCTTATTGGGGTGCCCTGTGAAGAAGGAATGGTCGCAAACAATACAGAGATCAGTTGTGAACTATGCAGAGGCAACACGGTGTTAAAGCCCTCACCTGCCCGACTGCCTCCGATTTATTCATTGTCGAGGGAGTATGGTATGAGACCTAAAAATATAAATATGCATCCTCTGTGGTTGGTTTATTGGTTGGTGATCGTGGACAACTCGTGGTGACTTCTGCGCCGTGCGGTCGGCCGGTAGCCGTAGAGGAGCACGATGTATGCAAAAAGCAAGCTTAATGATATAGCCCGCCGTCCATTTGCTACTAGCATTGCAGTCCTTTTTTCTACGCCTCCATTATACTCTCAACTCCCTCCGTCCCAAGATAACTATTATTTTAAATTTTTTAGAAACTATGTTTGATCATCCGTCTTATTTAAAAATTTTGTACAAAATACAAAATTAATTAGTAATTATTAAAGTATCTCTAGTGATAAACCAAATTATAATAAAATAAATGATATTGATACAAAGTTTTCAAATAAGACGAATGGTCAAATGTGATGTCTGGAAAGTCTAAAACGACAGTCTTTATGGGACGGAGGGAGTACGTCCCAAATTATAAGTTATTGTAATTTTCTTTAGTCAAAATATCTCAAGTTTGACAAAATAATAAAAATAGATCTATGACATTAAATAGGTATACTATAAAAATATAATAATAAAAAATAAATAATTTAATGATATTTATTTAATGTCTTAAAAGCTATTAATTTATTATATAAATCTAGCCAAACTTAAATGTTTTGGCTCTTCAATAAAACTAGAATGACTTATAATTTAGGACAGATAGCTTCCTGAGTCATTGTAAGTTGTTTCTTTACCAAACACTCTATTTGCAAACAGTTTCCTAGACGAAGCTCCTTCAATCATGGACTCACAAAGGAATAGGGTGGTGTGAAATTAAATACTACTCCGTCCGTCCATTTGATTATGTAACTATAAGAAACATGCCAGTTAAAGTAACTCAAGTTTGATTAAATTTACAGTAAATAATATTAATATTTATGTTTTTAAATAAATTTATTATAAAAATACATTTATAACTAATCTAATAGTATTTATTTTGTATATTGAATGTTAGTATTTATTTATATAAATTTAGTTAAAGTTCAAATGATTGGATTTTTTGAAAAACGAGAATTGTATCATCAGATGAACGGAAGAAATAGTAGTTAATACATCTCAGCATCCCGCTCCTCTTCTCTTTTCTACAGTACTCCAGATGGCGGGCGACAGGCCAACAACCGATAGCCCTGACCTTTAACTTTTTATACAGCCAACACAATGGAACGACATGAATGCATTCAATATTAATGCATGTTACATTCAGGCTAGTTGTATCTCATTTTTTTGTTGCGCAAAAGTTTAAAACGTACGCCTCCATATGCTGATTAAAATTGTTAGGAGTTTTTTTATGTTTTTAGAGCAAAATCTATTGTTTTTCTAAAGAATTAGAGATTTATGAGTTGTATTTTTTTTTTGGAATTTGGCATATCCCAATCTGCATATTTTTAGGATTTTTAAAATTTATTAGAAGCGTATAGACTTTTTTGTGGTATAAAAACTTCATCAATTTTTTAACTAAAAATGACAACCTCGAAACCACTCCACACCAGTGGCCAAGAAGTTAGAAGCGCCGAGGTTTTCATCCCAACCTTTGCGGGGGTTTTTTTTTTTTTGGTTTATTTCGTGGTAAACAATAGCTTGTCCTGATCGGTTCTTCTTAGCAATTATCTGATCTGCTCATACTATATTTTTTTTAAAAAAAATAGTGCTTAAAATATGTCAAAAAATTTTAGCATCATGATCAAAATCCTTTCATTGCAGTGCGTAAAGCAGAACGTATATCAACGTGACATGCCACACATCAAGCTTGAGGAGGATGAAAACATCACTGAAGAAGTTGTATTGAGCTCCTTGAGGCGAGCCATGGATCAGTTCTCTTCACTGCAAGCCAGTGATGGGCACTGGCCTGGTGATTTCAGCGGGATCATGTTCATCATGCCTGGTTTGGTGCGCGTTTATTGCTCCACAAATAAAATGCCATGCCTTGTAGTTCTTTTCTCTTTGCTTAGCTTATTAGTTGTGCACCGTTGATATGGATAAGACATAATTGAACGATGGTATGCAGATATTTGCCTTGTATGTCACTGGATCATTGGATGTTGTCATATCGCTAGAACATCGGCATGAGATATGCCGCTACATCTACAACCACCAGGCAAGTCATAGTTCTCTTGGATTATCTCCCTCTGTAAGGCCTTGTGGGGGACAAGGTCAATTTGCACCAAATTGTTCACTTTATTTGGATGTATAAAGGCATTAGTTTTTTTTTTTTTTTACTCATCAAAGGAATAATGTGTAGAACGAAGATGGTGGATGGGGCACACTTATCCTAGGTTCGAGCACCATGTTTGGCACATGTTCAAACTACATCACCCTAAGGCTTCTTGGCGAGGAGCTATATGCCAACAACGATGCGTTGGCTAAAGGGCAGGCTTGGATTCTATCCCATGGTGGTGCAACCTTGATTCCCTAGTGGGGAAAGATATGGCTTTCGGTATTCTTTGCGACCCGTACATGTTTACTAGTTTTTTATTATATACATAGTATGAGTCTTATTTGAAGAAGAAAAATATAGCATGTTTCCCATTTACAACCTTTGATTCTTTAAATCAATGTCATCGGCACTTCCTTTGTTTTTTGTATGTGTCAATTGATGACGAAGGTACTTGGAGTGTTTGATTGGTCAGGAAATAATCCAATTTTCCCTGAACTATGGCTCGCTCCTCAGTTTCTTCCATTTCATCCAGGTATATATTCTTTCTGTGAAATGGTGCCATTCCAACTTCAAGTACGCATGGGCTATTGAAATATGTTTGCTATATATATCTGCACATGGCTCTGTCCTTTTTAGGAAAATTTTGGTGCTTAACCCGTATGGTATATCTGCCAATGGCTTATCTTTATGGCAAGAAATTTATTGGACCGATTACACCAACTATATTGGCACTAAGAGAGGAGATATATGACACTCCATACGACAAGATTGACTGGAGCAATGCTCGTAATAAATGTGCTAAGGTTTGCCATATCCCTTGTGGTTCTGCAGTTCATTGTCATCACATATGCCCTTCTATGGTGGGATTGTATCTGATGGGGTGTTCACAAAGTTCTCATCGCGCTAACTTACACAGTGTTGTACCTTCCAAACATTTTCTTGATGGCCTGATTACTTTCCATACAAAATAAGTAAAAGTTAATATGGTATGTAAGTGATTTGTGGTCTCTGTCCTAGCTCAACCAACTCCACATCAGCCATCATGATGATACTATTAGATGGTTATCTATATTAGGCCCCGTTTAGTTTGGGAGAAGCGAGGAAAAAACGCACTGTACATTTTCGTTTGTATTTGACAACTTTTGTCTAATTATGGCCTAAGTAGACTCAAAAGATTCATCTCGATCTAGCCAAGTAAAAAGTGCAAACATGCAACAGGTGCTATTTCATTTAGTGCTCCATGCAAACGAAAAGTAAAATCGATGTGAGAGTGAGAGAGAAGGAAAGTTTGTGCACTAAACCACCCCTTAGCCTTTGAGCTATAACTTGTCTGTACTTTTGGATAGTAGTTGTCTAGTGTAACTAGGCTCTCAATCCAGGAACGGCATTGCTAGCGCCAGAACGTTCGATGGGACTAAATCCTATCGAACTTTCCCACCCACATGCCCGCCTTTCGTGCACGCCCGCCCGCACGCTCGCCTTCGGCGTGTATGTCCTCCATCAGCACGGCCCCCGCACCAGCCCTCACGCGCGCACGAGATCCACCCCTTCCTCTCCCGACCTCGCCAGCCCCCAGCACCTTCACTCGCTGTCGGCTCCCTCCACAACCTGACCCCAGCATGCCACCCCTCCCTTTTCCGCTGCAACAATAGGATGCAACATCAACTGAGACCTAATGCAGGAACCGAAGAAAATCACTGCAACATTCAACCCAGACCTATTGCAACAAAAAAAAGAAAACCGTTACAACACCAACCTAGATCTAATGCAACAAACGAAGAAACCATTGCAACATCAACCCAGAGAGCTCGTCGGAACCCTAGCCTGCTGCAACATCAATCGAGACCTAAATGCAACAAAAATGCAACAAACGAATAAAACCATTGCAACATCAACAAAACACCTAATGCAACAAACGAAGAAACCATTGCAACATCAACCCAGACCTAATGTAACAAATGGAGAAAACCATTGCAACATGGTGAAGAGCTGAACCCCGGAGAGCTCGCCGAAAATCTAGCCACCACCACATCCCATGGATCCAGAGAGAGGAGGAGGGGAGGAGGTGGTGGAGGAGGAGCAGATCTTGAGGAGGAGGGGAGGGGAGAGCCGCCGCCCTGCCGACTTCCGTAACGCGCTCCTCCATTGCGCCTACGCGGCGACAATGGCTTCCCCGGCCGCGGCGGCGTGCTCCACCTGCGCGGCGTCCTCGGCTTCCCCGGCGGCAGCGTGCTCCTCCACCACCTCCACCTGCGCGGCGACCTTCGCTTCCCCGGCCGCGGCGCGCGCCACCTGCGCCACCTGCGCGGCTTCTCCGTCAGCAGCTCTCTCTCTCTCCGCAGCGTACTCTCCTTCTCGCTGCGAACGGGGGCACGCGCGCTCGAACGAGTGGTGCTGCAGCAGCGAACGACAGAGAATGGAGTAGGCAGGTGAGTTGCGAAGTGAAGAAAAGGAAAGAAAAGGCAACGGAAGGAGTGGAGGAGCGGGCGCCACGTCCGTCCGAGCGATAGCACACGCGTCGGACGCTCTACGTAGAGAAAGAGGTGGTTTTTTGATTAAAAAAAAAAAGGAAAGAGGTGGTTTTCAATATAGCCAGCGTACTACTACAGTGTGGGTGGTGTTTGGGCCTTTACTCCTAAACAGTAGGGCCACTTATAGGTTTATTTTATGTTTATATTTTCCATACCTCTAGACTGTAAGAGAACCTTGGATTTCTCTACTCGCAATGATTTTCTAATTACTAAGAAGATCTCTTTTCTTACTCCCATATTTTCAAAAAAAAATTGGCATTTCAGGAGGACCTCATCTGTCCACGTACACTATTGCAGAATGTTGTTTGGACTTCACTTTACAGGTTTGTGGAACCAGTGTTGGGCACTTGGCCCATCAACAAACTGAGGGAGAGAGCTCTGGGAAACCTCATGGAGCATATCCATTATGAAGATGAGAACACACAATACCTATGCATATGTTCTGTGAACAAGGTAGATATCCGCAAAAGTTGATATCTCGTTACTGGCACTTAGTTGGCTATGCTTCTGTTCTATTGTTGTGTTCTTGCTATTAATTCTCATGTTTTATATATGCATTGTTTAATGGTTCTTGTTAAGTATCAAGTGGATCATCAACTTCTGATGATTGGTGTTTGTTAATATTGGTTACTTTGTTACTTAGGCTCTAAACATGGTCTGCTGCTGGGTAGAAGATCAATATTCTGATGCATTCAAGTGTCACCTTGCAAGGATACCAGATTTCTTGTGGCTTTCAGAAGATGGCATGAAGGCACAGGTATAACTTTTCACTTTTTTACCCACTTATACGGTACTTGATAGCATATATTCCATAGCACGAGACACTCACTATTGGTAGTCCATTGAGAGGAATTACATGCCTAATTAAAATGCTACAACATGTAGAATAGTGGTTCCCTTCCAGTTACCTTGGTTAATAATAATAATAATAGTGTAAAGAATCTTCTTATTTGATGACTAATAAGTACGGGCTAGTAGATATTGAGCATTCATAACAAGAATTTAAGAATTCTCCTAGTGAGGTGGGCTTCTCCTAGTGTTTTGCTATTCAAAATTTAGTACACATTTTTCCATCTAAACTTCTTCCAGTAATATTCCCATGTGGTAGAACTAGTGGTGGTGTTTTACAACTAAATAAAACACTAGGAGAAACCCACCACTTTAGTAGTGTTTGGTACATATGTAGTCGTTATTATTGCTATGAGTAGCAAGTAGTTGTTTAATATTGTAGTATAAAAGTGTATTGGCACCATGGCAAGTATGTTGAACCTATTGAATATGCATCAAGGAAATTTCCTCATGATATAACTATAAATGTTGTAAGCATGTGGTTGTGTGTTACCGTGGTAGCAGGTATATGATGGTTGCCAGAGTTGGGAAACATCATTCATAATTCAAGCGTTTTGCGCTACAGATCTTGTCAACGAGTATGGCCCAACTATTCAGAGAGCCTATGAGTTCATGAAAAATTCACAGGTTTCTTTTGTTTATTTTCAAACCAAGGCAAAGTTATAAATTGACCATCACGGACTGAGAAACATAACATGCATTTGTGTACATGAAGGTTTTGAGGAACCACCCTGGTGACCAAAGTAAATGGCATCGCCATAGATCGAAGGGTTCATGGACACTTTCATCTAGAGACAATGGGTGGGCTGTATCTGACACTACAGGAGAAGCACTTAAGGTTACATATTACATGTTGTTTAGTTTTTCTTTGGCCTCAGTATAGATGAATAGCTACTTTATTTTTCACCATTATATTAAGAAGAAAATAAACCAAGGTCAATATAAGTACCATATAATGTTGTAGGTAATGCATATATAGTATGTAACCAGTAACTAATAAAGTGCTCTACGTGATATATCTTGTTCATACCCATACCTTTTCATTCTCTCTATTCTAAAGCAACTTAGCATGATTTTTTTTCTAGGCTGTTCTATTGCTAGCAAAGATCTCAAACAAAAGCAACCTTATTGGGGACCCAATAGAAAAAGAAAGGTTGCATGATGCTGTTGATTGCCTTCTATCATTTGTGGTACGGATTCTCATTGTATGATGCAATGTTGTCATTTATTTCGTATACCCTAGAAAATTGCAACAAAAAACTTGTTACGAGTACTTGTGCTATTGTATGCCATGGGAATCAGAAGTGTCACCTCTGTGCTAGCTAATATATATAAAATAAATCAATTACACCAAGCTTATGGAGATGGTATTATAAAGTGTGGTGTGCATGTCAATAATTCTGTTAAGGAAACAAGTTTCTAAATGTGACTATGAATCTGAAATCTTGTATACAATTTGCATAAGTTTTCCTCAACTTCCAAAATTTTCAATCGGTAAACCTCAATCTTTTAGTTGTAACATTGCCATACGTGCTTTTCTTAAATCCTTTTTATAATGTTTGTGTGGCAGCATTGTTTTAAGCTATGAACATAATTTCAAATGCTAATCATTCTATGTTGTAGAACAAAGATGGTACCTTTTCTACATACGAGTGCAAAAGATCTTCTTCTTGGATAGAAGTAAGTTTCAATAGGCTGGAGTGCTTATATGTTCTTGTTACTTTCCATTAGGAAGATGCAGTTCATATTCATTAATGTCAAATCATTTATTTCAATACGTCTTATGGTTTTTAAATTCATTGTATTGACTCTTTTCTCTTAATTAACTAGAATCTAAATCCTTGTGAAAGTTTCCCAAACGTGGTTGTCGATTACCCGTAAGTGATGCATACAAATATCATGTTGCATTATAAATTGACAAAATTTTACTTCTGTTAATGAAATAAACTCATGTTGCATTATAAATTGACAGTTACCCAGAATGCACTTCCTCAGTGCTCCAAGCTTTGATAGTCTTCCAAGAATTGTATCCTAGTTACCGCACAAAAGAGATAAAACATCTATCAGAAATGCTGCAACATTTATTGAAAGAAGACAAGAAGAAGATGGTTCATGGTATTCCCTAATGCATCATTCAATCTAAAAATATGTAAACCAGTAATTGATAACACAATTAGTTGTTTCGCAGGTTAGGCACTTGGGGTGTATGTTACACCTATGGGGCCTTCTTTTCAATCAAAGGTTTAGTTGCTTCTGGAAGAACATATGAGAACAGCTCTTCCATACGGAAAGGATGCCATTTTCTATTATCAAAGCAGCTCACTACTGGTGGATGGGGAGAAAGCCATGTCTCTAGTGAAACTCAGGTAACAATATATGCATTTTTCCTTCTTCTCTAGACCCTTTTTGGTCCACCTACTAGCAATAATAATTGATAAGGCATGCAATTATGTTTGTTGAATCCTTGATGAAGATTGGTAACAAATTGACACATGTGATACTTTATGGTGAATCCAGATATTTAGAATGTCTTCAAATCATTAGCGATTTATTGTTTTATTGTGTATGTTGAGCCTTTCTAATGTAATTATGGTCATTTAGTTTTCTCTTGATTTGAATTTCTCCAATATTACAACTACTACAACACAAAGCCTTTGGGACATGTTTTGATAAAACCCTGGACTAAAATGGCTTGATTGGACACCTGCTTGCACTCTTCTTGTGATTCATTTGGTTGGCAACCTGGGAAATCTTCCTGCTATAGGATGCTTGTCTAGGAGCAGGTGTAGAAAATTGACTACCTTGGCTCCGATCAAACTTGCCCAGACCAAATCACCCTATAGGAAGCCACGTAAAACACATCAACCAAATGTTGCCCCATCCCTTCTGAACATCTCTACGACGTCAACCAAACAAGATATGAAAACATACTTGCTTGACCAGAAAGCTTTGCTATCGGGTTACACGCAACTCACAGGCAACTCATCATCCATGGTTCTATCCAACACATGCCCTTAGTCTCAAGTCCCTAGAAAATCATGGTGGGCACAATATTTAATGCAATGTGAAAAAAGATTATATTTTTGCCGTATTATTAGTATTTGCATTAATTTTTGAACTTATCTTTCCCCACCCCCTTGTAATGCTAAATAGGTTTATGTGAATATCAAAGGTGACCGTGCTCACGCTGTGAATACTGCTTGGGCTATGCTGGCTTTAATTTATGCTAGACAGGTATATATTATTCATTTTTTATTTTACATATTTACAAGAACATGCAATTTATCAATCTATTGACATACATATTTTCTAATACAAGATTGAGCGAGATCCAACACCATTACATCGTGCTGCAAAAGAATTGATCAATATGCAGTTGGAGACCGGAGAGTTTCCGCAACAAGTAGGATTCAATTGCAATTTTTTATGGTAATACATCATACATCATATTAACAAGTGAAATTGTTATGTTTCTATTAATTTGTTCTAAAGATTGATGGAACATAGTGTTGAGGAACATAGGAAAACTCTATCATATGGCTTGACATATTAGTATTGAAACAATGAGGCACCCATTTTTGTCACATATTGATATGTGAACAAACAAAATATTGGGCGGCTAGAATATTTAATTACATGGTAGAATTCATTTTATAATTTTCAAATAAAAATATCACTATGAGAATCGGACCTGGATGACAAATCACATGACTAGAATTGAATTGGCAAAATAAGATTAGAGCAAGGCTTTTGTCATTTGAAGCATTCAGACTTGAATAACAAATCACATGACTAGAATTGAATTAATGACAAATCACATGACTAGAATTGAATTAGCATAATAAGAATAGAGTAAGGCTTTTGTCATTTAAAGCATTCAATTATAACATTATTCATACTCAATACCACTGCTACAAAAATCCCACTTCTGCATAAGGCACCACCTACAAAAATGCACCATAAACACACTACTAGTACAGGAATTTTAATGGTGACAGACAAAACAGGTTTTTGGAGGCGGGCATTGCAACTGTCTCCAATTATAGGCCTCCATTAATCATGGAGGCGACTATTTTTCCCGCCTTGGTTAATGGATTAACCAAGGCGGGCATGTTAAGTTGCCCGTCTCCATTAATCCTTTGAACTCCAAAAAATCCAAAAAAGCAAAAACTTATAATTTTGGAGAGTCAAAGCCACGACCTATCATTTAACACCTAATGCCTCTACCACTGCACCACACACTTGTTTATGTCTATATAATATGCTATCTTTTTATACAAATGTTGGCGTAATCTTATATTGGATATTTGGGCTACTAAACGTCTTCAAATGAAAAAAAAATTCAACTACAAAGTTGTAGATTCTATCAAGAGCTATAACTTTCATATAGACCACATCAACATACAAGATCATTTGGTAATTTTAAATTTTAAATTTCAAAATCTATGCACTTATAACATATTTTGGGGCCTAAACAGTTTCAATTCAAAAAGTTTTTAACTACAAAGTTGTAGATCTCGTCGAGTGCTATAATTTTGATATAAAGTTTATCTTCATTCGAGTTCATATAAAAAAGTTATGATTTTTTTTCAGTCATTAATGGAGACGGGCATGTTAAGATGTCCGCGTCCGTAAATAATTGATTAACCGAGGCGAACATTTATAATGACCGTCTCCGAAAATAGTTGATTAACCGAGGCGGTTGGGTTAAGGTGCCCGCTCAGTTAATCCATTAATGGAGGCGGTTATCCTAATGTAACCGCCTCGGTTAAGGTGGACGCATTATGCAACCCGCCTCGGTTAATCTATTTTTAGAGACGGTTATTTTCTAACCGTCTCCGTAAATATTTTTGGAGGCGGTTATTTTGTGTCCGCCTTGGATAATGTTTTGGCACCGCCATCTAAAATTATTTTTTGGCACCGCCACCTCAAGGCATTACTATGTCTAGACTCAAGTTCATGAATCTAACAAGGTTTATTTGGTGTATGGTACAGTAGACTTTGAGATAACCTATTTAGATATTTAGCAGATGCACACATACATTATTGTAGCCATTTGGATCTTTGAACTACCATATTTGAACATAATTTATGTGGCTTGGGTGTTTGATTATCAAATGTGGAAGTGGTTTTATTGACTGCACTTGCATCTCGATTATAGGAACACGTCGGATGCTTCAACTGTTCTCTTTTCTTCAATTACCCCAACTACCGCAACTTGTTCCCCATCTGGGCTCTCGGTGAATATCGTCGTGGCTTCCGTGGAAAGAACAGAAATGATTCCATATGAGCATAAATATAGTAAATACGATACAGTGAAAAATAAATAGGTTGCATCTCTAAGAAGCAAAAGAAGATTTACTTTCATATAGATGTGTATCACATGTATGTAGGGTTTGATGTTGTGAGGTTTTAAATCTAGCATGACGTTGTGTATTGTAATACCTACCCATCTCCTTATATAAAACAAAGTTTACTTCTTTAACTCTTTTATCCATACAAATTGTAAATTTTGTTAATAAGTTTCCTCAAACATTTTCCCATGGGTTTCTCAGAAAACAAGTTCAATTTAGATAATTCAAATTGGTGAATATTCTAGGAAAGCCTCCTTTTTTCCAAGCATGGTGGTTAAGACTTAAGATTATCGAGTATCCTCTACTTTGCTAAACACAAAAAAGTTTTAATTTTAATTTGTTACTTAGAGCAAATTTAATAAACTAGTCTAAGCTAATCTACTAAATGTAAAGCCACAAAAACAAAGCACATGTGGAAACCTAAATGAGGGAAAGAGTTCAAGTAAGGATGTGCAAACTTCCGAAAAAAGACCATGTATCCAGGTGGTGTTGGTTATCAAAATGCAATCCTAATAAATGTTAGAACTAATGGCGCCGGGACACAAGATTTAACAAAATGCAAAACTTCTAATATATATGATGATTGAACTACCAACATGAGTTTTATTCAGTGGCAGATTAGCTCCACCATCACCAACCGAAGATGTTGTTGGCAGTTGAACGACACTAAAATTTTATTAATAGCTGCAAGAACCATGCTTCACAGCAGTCGCGGCCAACTACAAGAATGTTATACATGAACAACATAGAATTAGTTGGTTCTCATAATCATCACAAACCATTCCTTATTTTCATCTGATCTTTTTTTTACGAATTACACAGTACAGACACAGACGCTCACAACGCACGTACACTCACCCCTATGAATACACACGCAAACCCTACCTCTATGAGCACCTCTGAAAGACCACGCTAGCAGATCTCGAGATTGAAGTCACCACAGGTCGCCTTGCTAATGGATTGGGCCAGAATGGATTAAACGGTTTGGGTTTTAAGTGGATTGGTTTTGGGCTGAGGACCGTGGCTTTCATGGGCGTCGTGGGCTGGATTGGTTTGGGGCCTTCCAACCTATGGGTGCTAACGGGTTGAGATTATTCTAGGCTCAGCTGCTTGTGCATCGGCGGCGCCACCACTCGCCACCACTTACGAGCGCATCGGCGCCGCCGCCGCCGCCGCCGCCATCTCGCTCATCCATATTGCAAGATCCCGAGCAGGAGTGACGACGAGAGCGCACGCCAGCACGCAACTAGAGGTGACGGCACCCAGCGCCAACGGCGCGGAGTGACGACGGCGGTGGCGCGGCGTTCTTCCCTCAAGTGGCTCTGTCCTTGGCTCCTTGCCAACCACGCCGTCCGTCCGTTGTGGCGACCCGCTAGGGGTGCATGGAGCAGAACACAGAAGCAGTGCGGTGCATGAAGCCGTGTGGTTTCTGCTGCCGCAGAACACGGAAGCAGCTGACGGGCCACGCCATCCGGTTCCGCACCACGCTATCCCCTCGAGCGGCACCTATCAGGTAATTTTCTTTCCTCTCTCTTCCTTCCCCCTCCTCGTATCCATAGGATTTCTTATAGCTTCTTGAAGGTTGGTTTTTTGTTTGTCGTGGGTGTGTGGGGAAAGTGGGATTTGTTTTTAGGATTTTACTGGTGCTTGCATAG
The DNA here is from genome assembly GCA_038502445.1 of Eremochloa ophiuroides. NCBI lineage: Eukaryota > Viridiplantae > Streptophyta > Magnoliopsida > Poales > Poaceae > Eremochloa > Eremochloa ophiuroides. The sequence goes on from JAHLJS010000005.1 coordinate 6,742,210, forward strand.
AGTTCCAAGAACGGGTGATTGCTCAGACTCTACTTGTTTGTTCTGAGAAAGAAGGAGAATCTCGTTGTACTTTAGCAGCTCCTAGATTGAGCATCTTTCATGTTAAAAATTCAGACTGTAGAGATTTTACATTCAAAGACACATCTGCTATATGTAATCCATCTCTTTTTAGAAGTATATTTGTGATTTCCTACTATGTTGTTCCGGGTTTCAATCTTGCTAATTGCAACTGCCAAAAAATGCAATTTGCTACTGAATTTACATACAGTTATTGTTAGCAGTCAAAACCCAGTCTCATTATGTTAGCAATCGAAAACCCAGTCTCATATCCATAGGGTTTCTTGAATGATTTTACTGGTGCTTGCATAGAGTTCCAAGAACGGGTGATTGACTCTACTTGTTTGGTCTGAGAAAGGAGCATCATATTATTTCTGTACAGATTTAAGCAATGCAATATCACAATTGTTTTTTAGCTAATGCTATGTTAATAATTTTGTGAAGGTGACCTTCCTGAAGCCGAGGTCTGCTAAAACAACTTGTCATCACATCAACCATGTCTGCAAACACCTCAGAAAGTTCAGGAACTCAGGACTTGTGTTATTCATCTCAGTTACAGCCAATTCGAAGGTCAAAGGTATGGAAATACTTTGAGACAAATTTGGTGGGAGAAGTTGATGACTTAAAGGCTGTGTGCAAGTACTGTGGACTTCATTTAAGCACTAGATCTAGTACAAGTAGCCTTAGAACTCATATCTCAAACTATTGTCCTGCCAATGATGATACTTCTAGAAAAGAATTCATAGCAACCATGAAGAAACAACCCGTAGAGAACTTCATGTTTGACCCTCAGCTGTCTCGTGAGTGTATGATTGAGTATATAGTACATGCTGAAATCCCATTTAACAAATTTGAGGACCTATACTTTGAGCGATGGATGAAAACTGTGAATCCAAATTACCGTTGTGTGGGGCGTCAAACTATTCGCAATGATAGTTTGAAGAAGTATGAGAAAATGAAAAGAGATCTTCGTATTCAACTCGGTAGTCTAAATTCTTCTGTGTGCCTCACATCTGACTTAGCTTATGGACATCAGTTCAAAATTTAAGTTACATGGTTGTAACAGCACATTACATCACTGCTGACTTCAAATTGAAGAAAAAAATTATAAGTTTTAAGGAAGTTAAGTACCCACATACTGGATTTGTGATTGAAGAAGCCCTTGTGAGTTGCCTATCAGAATGGGGCATAAGAGAGAAGGTGTTTACTTTGACAGTGGATAACGCAGGTAACAACAATAGAGCATGCGAGGTTTTTGTACAATTTCACAAGCATGAGTTGATGTTGGAGGGTGCACATTTTCATGTAAGGTGTTGTGCACATATCTTGAATCTCTTGGTTCAAGATGGTATGAACATAATTCATGTTGTGATAAAGAAGATCCGTGAGCTCTTAAAACACCTAGATTCATCGCCATCAAGAATCCAGGCTTTCAACCAGATTGCAATTGGAGTTGGTCTTCCTACAAAATGTGGCATTGCTCTAGATATTCCAAATCGATGGAATTCCACATTTAAAATGCTTAGAGAAGCACTACAATACAAGGAGGTCCTCAATAGTTATGCACATCAGTATGCTGAAAGTTCTCCAAATGAGCAGGAATGGTTGCAAGCTGAAGCAATGTGTGAGTTACTAAAAGCTTTCGAAGAGGCTACAGATCTGGTATCGGCTGATAGGACACCGACTGCACAAATGTTCTTACCTTTGGTTCTTTCTATTTGCCATTCATTAAATGATCGGGCTTGGCAAACAAGTGTAGTGCTAGAAGATTTAGCTGCTGCCATGAAGATCAAATTTCAGAAGTATTGGGGTGCTAATGTTGATGAGTCTGATCCCTTTAGTCTTCGCAAAAAGGATTATGATTTTAATCTTGCAATTGTTGTTGCCACATTATTAGATCCAAGAAGGAAGTGTGAATATGTGGAGTTCTTTTAACGCAAGGTTTGTCGGAATGCAGATTCAGCGAACACAAGTCTCAACTCTGTCCTTGAGTGCATGAGAAAATATTTTTCAGAGTATGAGAGGCTTGTGAGGCGAGATGTTCCAAATTACATGATATGTTCACAAGTGGCTAGCAGCACCCTTGTGGGCTCACCTATTCTTGGAAAAAGACACATAGAAGAAGAGTTTGAAAGTTTCAAGTCAAGTCGGAGAAGGGATCGTGCGCCAAAATCTGAAATTGACACATATTTTGAAGAAGAATATGTGGTGGACAGCGAGAGTTTTAATATTTTGGCCTGGTGGAAGACGCATGCTGAAAAGTATCCTGTGCTTTCAACCATGGCACGGGATTTCCTTGCGATCCCTCTTAGCACTGTATCTTCTGAATCTGCCTTTAGTCTTGGAGATAGGATACTTGGAGAGGCAAGGAGTTCACTAACCCCTCAAATGTTGGAAGCCCTTGTTTGCGGAAAAGATTGGTTGTTCATGGAAAAAGATGCATGTATGGATAATCAAGTATAAGACTGGTCTATTCTTTTTGTATTTATTTGTAGTATGGGTTTGTTTTATTTTACTAAAAGCCTCTTGAACAGGTGGAATCAGCTGAGCCGGAGGTGCTGGCGTGAATGGTAAAAGTTTCTTACTCGAAAGTAACAGAGAATGTAACTTGCAAACTCTGTGTGTGTGTCCAACTGTCCATAGCTCACATGCTCAAAATACTTCTGCAAATTTTTTTTGGTAGTTTCTGTATGTACTATCCTTGATTGCAGACTTGTGAGTGAGAAAATGCGGTTTACTTGTTTGGATACAAGTAGTAGGAAACATGGTACAGATTATCAGAAGCAATTGAGTTGAAACAATCTCAAATCTGGTTCAGAAAATTCAGTTGTTAGCCAATACGGAATAGAGCTGATCTTGTAGCTGATTGCCTGCCTCCTTTTTCATTTCTTTTTTCCCTTTTTATTGACAAAAGTGAAAGTGTTAAATTACTACTGCCCATAGCATGGTTCCTATTATAACTGGTGTTTTGCTTGCTCCATTGACAATTCAGGTGCTGCAGCGCTAGTGTACCCATATGTTGATGCAGAAGCACCTTAGAGGACTACGAGGGTTGAACTTCTGACAACACCCTCGCAGTTCATCTCTTCGGAAATCAGAAGGCCCAATACTCCATGAAGAAGAAATTGAAATCAGTTTATCTTCTTTTGTTTAGAAAGCCTAGCAATTCTTTTGAATTTGGTCATTGTATTTGACGTCTTCTGCTGACCGGAAGCAGTTTGAGTTGGCCTTTCAGTTTCAGAACTGTGTGTACTTATGTGAATATAAGGTCTGCTACTTTATGTGAATCGACGCACGTAGATTTCTCCTCAGAATTTATGCTCTGTAGACGGTCAGCATGTCCTATGTCAGGCTGCTGCTACTACTACTCTACTAGTGCCATACAACTGGGGCAGCAGGTCCTGTATCGCTCAGGCTGCCTGCGACCTGCCCAGAGACGGATGGTGTTGGCTTAGTTATAGCAAAAGAGAACTTGTGGGTTTAGATTTGGTTTGTGATGGGTTCAGACCATAGTTAGAGAAACGGTTTGTTCTGGTTTGGGGAGAAGACAAGTAACGTTTTGAGCTGGTTTGGTTGGTGCGGGTGGCGGACTGGTGTGGGGTGAGTTAACTTTACGTCTACCACAAGCTTGGTTAGGATCGGTTTCAGTTTGGATCCCAGCCCACTAGTAGGGTGAACCACAGGCGTCTCGCTGTCGACGGGAGCATCGTCTACCACTAAAAGTACAACGCCGTTAAATCCTGTAAGATGACATTGATGAAGTCGAATAGGTCATTCATCTTGTACGCCATTGATAGATCGATATGAACAAGGACACAAGTCCTTTGGACACTGAAACGTGAAGAAGGCAGCAAATGTAAAGTAAAGAGCTAGCTCTGGATTCAAAACTGACTTTTTGTTTCTAAATGATTTTTCTAAAGACCGAGAGATATATTCTCTCCGTTCCAAAACGTTTTATCGTTTGCGCTTTCAAAAAACAATTATCGACAATTATATATTTAAAAATATTAATATTTATAATACATAATTAATATTATTAGAAAGATCTTTGAATCTAATTTTTTAATAAATTTATTTAGAGATATAAATGTTACACGTATTTTATTAAATTCGAGTTAAACTTATGATAAAAAATCGAAAACGACATATATTTGAAACAGAGGGAGTACTATCGAGGATGGCCGGACGGCCGGTAGGCAGTGACCTGGAGCCCTGGACTGGAGTCGGTGGGTCACCCCCTCGAGGAGCGCGCTGGAGGGGCTCGCCGTTGGACGGTGGAGCAGGACACGTGCAGCAGTGTCTGGCAGTCCGGCAGCCGGCGACTTGGATGGACGGCGTGGCACCTGCCGTCCCCCCCGTACGTCAGCATGCGTGTAGATGCTCCGTGAACATGCAAGACGCACGTACTCCGGCGTCAGCAACGTGTCGCTGCTCAATCTCATGTAGACGTAGAAGACGGATTGACGCCTCCATTACAGCACTAGTAGTATTGCATTGTGTCGATTCTGGGTGTATGTTGCTTGTGAATTGTGATGTGGTTTGTTTGGGAAATATGTCAAGCGAAGCAATGGGGTTACGCCAATTGGAGCCTGCTCGATTTTGTTGTACTGGTGAGGACGAACAAAAGGAAAAAGATGAAGAAAACATCAAAACAGGGAGAATTCTAACTATTACTAATTATAGATAGAATTATATTAAGGCTTCATGGTAGATGCTCTAGAAAAACAAACTAGAACAACATCTGCCTTCTAACATGAGACCTCAACGGCAGGCTCCGTGTTAATTCTCATGAGTCGCTATAGAAGAACAGATAAATCCTAAGTTTTTTTAAAAAAAAATATATAAACATATAGCATCAATCAAGTAGCCTCTAACACCGATAGCTATTTGAGAGGCCACAACTAAGTAGAGCAACTTAATTACTAGTTCCAATACAACTTCTTCAATAGTGTTAGCATATTACTTATAATAGATATAGCCCATATGATGCTCTGTGCAAGATCAAGATTTGACTTTCTTCTATAATAAATATATGAAAAAAAAAAACTTAGAGCTAGCTCAAAAACAATTGTTGGACACATAGGCGCCCATGGCTGCCTGCAGTCAGCTGCTCCGATCGGATCCCATTTATTATGTTATGGTTTCGTTTGGAATGACCTCTTGAGCAGCTTCACCAGCTATCTGATATTATTCTGTGCCAAAAAGAGTATTTTTGAAATAGCTCCAATAGACGAGACGCTGTAAAACACGCTCTCACAAATGACTTGGCGTAAATAGCTGCTTCTCCTAGCTTCAACTGGCTCTGGTGAGCCAATATATATGGGATTTGTGAGATCATACGTGTTTAAAAAAAAAAAAACTTACATGTACAGCTGTTCTGTTAAACGGTTTGGTATGGTAAAAACAACTTTAAGAGCTGGTAGCTAGCAGAGATGAAATAGAAAAACCGCTTCACCCGTGAAGTTGTATCCACCAAACACAACCTATATATACAACTTTGGACAGAGCGTCGACGAAAAGTTCCATCAGAAAAGGTATATACGTTTTTTTTATATATAAGGAGAAAAGGTATTACGTATTTACGTTGCCCCATTCGTTTTCGTGGATTATCAAAGGCGTATGGCACCGATGGGCCCGCCGAATAGCTGTCGAAGTACTGGATTCATGGGCCTACGGCTAAAGCGGAGCTGGGCTTCCGCCGACGTGAAAGGCCGAGGCAAAGGAGAGTCGGAGGTCGGAGGGGCGGCGGGGAGCTTTTTATTACAGAGGAAGAGGAAGTCTATTTTTTTTTTCTCCTTTAACTTTTATGAAAGTTTGGTTTTCCTCACTAAATAGTAAAATCGAGTAAATTACGTTCTTCAACTTTTGAAACCGTAAATTTTACCTCCCTAATCAGATTATAAGCAGTTTTGAAGACGGTTTTGTCTTTATTTTATTTATTTCGGCTAAATCTTTAAAAATCATAGTAAATCAAAACAAATCATAAAATAGAAAATCAAATTTTGTTGGACTCCACGTGAATAAATCTACAAGTATATATATATATATATATATATATATATATATATATATAATATGTTTCATCACAAAGTTTTTTTTGCAGATTTAGATCTATATTTTTCTATAATTAATTGGAATAATTCATAACTGCAGCTTCTATGGTCCAATTGTGATAGAATTTTTATGGTGGCCAAATTATTGTATGCTTGAACTATAGTAAAAATTTTATACTCATTGGATCATGTATAAGTTGTTTATAAAATAAATAAATCTTTATTAAAGTATCTCTAATGATAAAATAAATCATAACAAGATAAATAATATTTATTAAAGGAATTTGAATAAGACGGATGATCAAACAAGATGTATGAAATTCTAAAACAATGTTCTTTTTGGAACGAAGGGAGTAGGTGTTGTAGCCGTAGCCCTAGCAGAAGCTCATAGTCTTTTCACCCTTCCGCACTTGTTGTCCGACGAGTACAGGCCACCGTCGTAGTCTCTGAAGTCTGTGTTGTTCTCTCAGACTGACGGTGACCGAGACAACAACGAGCCCGTAGACAACCGCCGATATGAGTTGGAACTCATCGAAGGGATATGTCGTCTCGAACCCTCGTATTACTAATGGAAACATAAAATTCCCTAACAGTTTTGAATTTTTTAACAGTTATAACCGTCAAGGAAATTATAAATTTCTTGACGGTTTCTGGAAACCACATAGGAAAATTGATATTATCTTGACGATTCCTGCAAAACACACATGACGAAGTCTGCACGCGGGGTGGTGTGGCATGATATGAAGCATCCACTGCCATGGACGAGCTAGCACCAGGGCTAGGGGGCTTCAACCTGTGGAACCGTTTATGAAATTGTCGTGAAGTTTGCAATATTTTTGAAGGGTGGGAGGGGCTAGAAACGTGATTTGGAGCTTGAAGAGACAATAATCGTGACTTGGACTCAGTATGAACCATCTCAGCAGTGACCCCTCTCAAGCTCTAGGTAATGAAATGTGAAATGAATTAGAACGGTTTTAGAATGACTAATAAATGATACTAATTCATCGCTCCACTTTCTTTCTGTCATATACCATCTTGGAATAATGTAGATTGCATTCGTCACAGGGTCATTTCCTGAAGGAGGATTGTACAGCTTTTTCATTCTTTCATTCTTAGTTAACCATTTTATTCTATTTCTTCTGTGGTACTTTGAGTTTTGAACAATACATAGTTAGAATTTCTTATTAAGTGATTCCCCAGTTTTTTATCTTCTTTTAGCACATACTCCCTCCGTCCGAGAAACATGCAACTTTAGTACAACACCATGCTTTAGTGTATCAATTTTGATCAATTAAAAATAAAACTATAAATATTTATAATGTCAAATAAACACCATTGGATTAATTACAAAATGTATTTTCATAAGAAATTAATTTGAAGTCATAAATGTGAACAATATTTAATCGAAATTTGGTCAAACGTGAACTACTTTTACTGACATGCAACCCGTAGTTGTATGCTTCTAGGGCAGAGGGAGTACATGCATACAGTGGCCATGAATTCCTATTTATGATATCTAACTTATTACCATCAAACAACTTAGATTGAAATTAAATTAAGTTACCCTAACTAGTCCAGCTCCCCTAAATATTTTTTGGCTGGCCTGGTCACGTATTGGAAAGCTATGACAGCAAGCCCGCCGTCGCTGAGGGCATCGTAGTACACCAGCTCCTGCTGCGACAGTTGTTGTGGGGCCTTGTTCTCGTTTTCGTCCTTCTGATGGCCAAGTGGCTTTTCAGTGCCCTCGTCGCCGTGAAAGCCTAGCACGAGCCGCAGTTCCCCTAACTCAGGCACGGCTGGTCATGACAGGTCTTGGTCCGCCAGACAGGAGCGGGGGAGGCTCTCGTCCCCGCGCCTCTTCACCATGGGCCGTGGAGAAGTGATGTAGGGACGGTGCAGTTTTTTTTTTAGTTTGGACGAAGCCAGCGGTAGGGCTAGGGGGGCTCTGGCCTCCCGTACCGTCGGTGAATTTATAGAACCCACTATGAAGTTTTTATAACGTTTGCAGTATTTTTTAGGGGCAAAAAGGACCAAAAACATGATCTGAATGTTGAAGAAGACAATAATCGTGACTTGTACTTAATTTAGGCTTAAATTAAGTTTAAATTTGTCTAACTCTGCGTTTAGTCCAGCCCCCTAAATATTTTTCTAATTCATCCTTTACAAGGCCGGTGCAGTTAGCTTGTATTGGTGTCACCGTTTGGGTGGCCGATCAAACAACCGGTTTCAGTTACGCCAGCCGAGTTGGACCTAATTGGACACACGGGGCCAACTGTGTACTCTCGGGCGGGCCAGCTAGCCCACGCGGTTCACGCCCGGCAGTCCGGCACTGCGTCCATCGGAATGGTAGCCGCTCATGCCTGCCTGCCCGGGCGGGTGATGCATGCGTGGCTCAAGTTGGCTTGCCGTACGTTGTACACAAAAAGTTCCGAATTCCAGGACATGGTCCTAGACGCCGGCGCCGTCCTGTCAGAGACAGCGTCGCAGTGACTTGCGTTCGATGCCAACCTCTGCGCAGTGGGCAGCCATGTAGGAGCAGTGGTGGCTCTTCTTGGATGCAGATAAGGAGACATTAACTACTGAACATAATGGTGTGTAGGTTCTGAGCAATATCGAATACTTGTGAATCAACAAGTTTGTTTTAGATACAATTGGTAATTGAGAGTTTGTGACATGCAAAACTCAAACAGCAAAAGTGACAATCAAGCTGGAGCATCAATAGGCAGGGATGAGGTTTATGATCAGGGATGAAGCCAAAAAAATATTTAACGGGGTTGAGCTAACATAGGGTTAGACTAATTTAACTTAATTTGAGTCTAAATTGAGTCCAAGCCTAATACTATTGTCTTTTTCAATCTCCGAATCGCGTTTCCAACCTCTCCTATCTTTTAAAAATACTGTAAACTTCATAACAACTTTATAAGAGGTTTCACAAGTTAATGGACGGTAGCCCCCCTAGCCCTAGTGCTAGCTTCATCCATGTTTATGATTCAGATAATTTCAATTTTGCATGATCGCTGGAAGGAAGCTGGAAACACAAGAGGTAGCAATAGGTTTGCGCATGCCTTCTGAAGGAGTGAAACACTATTACATTTTTTTAATGGAGGCGGGCACAAAAGATTTACCGAGGTGGTTTTTGCAACCGATTGTGACCTTCCATCCGAGTCGGTTGCTTGCCCGTCTCAGTAAATAGAATTAATTTTTTTTTAAAAAAAAGCAAAGCCCATGAATGAGCCCGCTGAGCCCATCCATGGGTCCGTCGAGCCCATCCTTGGGCTGCCGCCACCACTCGTCGGATCCGCGCCGCCGCTTGCGGGATCCGCCCGCTGCTCGCCAGATCTGATCACCACGGGCGCTGATCTGGCCTCTGGCGTGGTGGATCCTTGAGGTGAGGGAGGGAGGCCTCCATGGCCGCAGCCGGACTGCCCCCGCGCACGCCGCCGGGCCGTCCCCGTGAGCGCCATCGGGCTGCCGCGCCTTCTGGACGCCCTGGCCGAGCCGCCGCGCAAAGCCTGGTCGGCCGCGCGGGCCACTGCAGGGGCCGGCTGCCGCACTTCCCTGGTCGGGCCGCTGCGTCGCCCTGTCGGCCGCCACGCCGAGCTTGGGAGAGAGAGAGAGGGGGGAGGGGAGGGGAGGGCCGGCGCCTGGGGGAGGAAGTGTGGGAGTGGAGGGAGTGATTTAGGGTTTCCTCGTTTATATATTACACGTGGCAGTGGGTTGAAATGGACCTCGCGGGCTGGGCCTGATTTTAGGAGGTGGACATTATAAAATAACTGCCTCAATTCGGTTAATGGATTTTAGGAACCGTCTCAACAAGATAACCGCCTCGGTTAATACGAGCATTTACCGCTGCGGTTTGTGTTGCTGACCGTCTCGGTTAAAAAATCACAAATGTCTCGCAAAAGATTTTACGTAGCAGTGAAATCTAAGAAAATGTGCATTCCATTGACCATATATGGAATATTTATTTCACTTTGAGGCTACTTTACCTATGGAAAAATAGGAACATCTGTGCTAAGGTTTGTAAATCTCCATTCTATATATACTTTGTATTAACGCAATAGGAAGTTGAAACAGAAATTGATTTAGTAGTTCAGATACAGACATGCAGGATCTCATTGCGCCGGCCGTCTGCATCATCGGTATGGGCCGGACGATTTAACTTTAATTTAATCGAGAGCATGTACGCCTTGAGGCGTGTATGTACTGTGCACGTATACGTCTTGAGTTATTTCTTAGTAAGCAAAAACGACAGAGTACTTAGTTATACGGTTAGCTGACTAGAAGAAAAACAAAAGGAGCAGAGATGGCTCCATTTGTAACGTGAACATGTAATTGTTGCTGATGACGTGTTCACCTCCCATTCCCATATGTACAAGAGATGCCTCGACGCCTCCATTGTTACATTACATAAGAATAAGGTAGCTTGTGGATTGTGATAGTTGCTAGAGAAACACTACAATGAAGGGATTACGCCAATTGGAGCCTCCTCGATTTGCTGTGCCCCGACACATGACGGGCAAAAAAAAAAAAAAAAAAAAAAAAAAAAAACTGAGAGAATGCTAGGAGGCTGCAGCGCGGGCCAAATCGTATGCCGGCCCGGCCGGCTTCCCAATGCTGACAGGTGGGGGCATCTGGTTCGCACGCGGCACGCCCTCCTCGAAATTCGGTTCGGTTCGGTTCGGTTCGATTCGATTCGATTCCCCGCACCCAACCCAACCAAACCCGCTGGTGTTCGTGCGCGCGCGTCGCCTCCCACCCCCTTCTTCGTCCGCCGCGGCCGCCCGCACTCTCCCTTCCGCCGTCGTGGGCGCGCGACGGCGACGGGGAGGCAGGCAGGTGAGGTCGGAAGCGGCGGCGGAGATTGGCGTCGGCGGCGTCGCCCCCCCGGCCGTCTACTCCTACTCCTACTCACGCACCACCGCGGAGGTAAAACGCAAACGCCTCCTTCTCATGCCCCCGCGTTTGTCTGATCCGATCGATCGGGCGTTCCATGCAATGCAACGAGGATTGCCCCCGTCATTTCGTGCGGCTCCACGATGCAGGTCGGGCGCGGGAGAAAGGCGGTCGGGGTTCCCGCCGGCGGGCAGCTAGGAGGGTCGGAGGCGGCCAGGCGCGCGGGGATGGGGCTCGACGGTGCGGTCTCGGGGGTGGTGTCGAGGAAGGTGCTGCCGGCGTGCGGTGGGCTCTGCTGCCTCTGCCCTTCGCTGCGTCCCCGCTCCAGGCAGCCCGTCAAGCGCTACAAGAAGATCCTCGCCGACATTTTCCCCGCGAAGCAGGTTTGACAGGCTCCCTCTCTCTTCCGCACGTCCGCTTATGTCAGTTACTCAGTTCCATGGCTCTCCTTTGCTCGCCGTCAGCTGCATTTTCATGGGCTTTACCCATTGTGAGCTGGCATTTTCATGGGCATTTACATTGACACTGGTGCATTACCCATTATGAGCTGCCTAGAGCCCCAATTGACTATGTTTCTGTCTCCATTGTTGGAAACCTTCAACTGTTCACTAGCTCTCCCCCAATAAGGAGATGGCAATGGCATATCGAGTGGCCCTCTTTCTGTTTGTTCACACAACTCGGCTACACTTAAACGAGCTGTAGTTTCCACGGATGGTTATGGCCCATACTACATTTGGCAGCTGTTGTTTTGTTTCTATCTGAAAACAGACTTAATTTCATCAACATATGCCGCAGGAAGACGGACCAAATGAGAGGAGGATTGGGAAGCTATGCGAGTATGTTGCTAGAAATCCTCATCGCGTGCCAAAGGTGGGGTGTGCTCCTCACCTCAAGTGTCCTACAAATTGCAACTCGTTACTTCCAGTTCACTTGTTTTGTCTTCCGTATTGATGTCTCTGCAGATCACAGCGTACTTGGAGAAGAGGTGTTACAAGGAGCTGAGGAATGAGCAGTATGGCTTTGTGAAAGTTGCTGTGCTAATATATCGCAGGCTATTGGTTTCTTGTAAAGAACAGATGTGAGTTTTGTTTTTCACATTCATTTTACAATGCATCAGATCCATCTCATCCTAGAATTGAACATCTTGATTGATGTTTGTATTTTGTATGTAACTTCTATATTTGCATGCTGTAAGCTCATTTCAAACTGTTGTAGATCTGAAAGTGATTTTTCTCAGTGCAGGCCGTTACTGGCAAATAGCTTATTAAGCATCATACAAACACTTTTGGATCAATCAAGGCAGGACGACATGTGCATCATTGGCTGTGAAACCTTGTTTGATTTCACAGTCACTCAGGTATTCAATTTGTGTAGTGAACAGTGAATACCTTTCTATACTCAGGATGCTATTTCAGTCTCAATCAGTCACTGAATTATGAGTTGATTCCAGGTGGATGGTACATATCAGTTCAATTTGGAAGAGCTTATTCCAAGACTCTGCAAACTTTCTCAAATAGTAAGGGATGAAGAGAAGGCTAATGCACTCCGTGCAGCAGCTCTGCAATCTCTATCTGCTATGGTAGGTCTCCTGCACAGTATGATGAGCAAGTTATCGTAGTCTCTATTCACTATGCTACCATGTTCTCATCAAATCATATTAGATGCTGTTTCAGCTGAGATCAAACAACATAAATAAGTTGTTAGTGGACCTACGATTTGGCAAAGTTCCTTGCAGTGTTGAAGTGTAGCCCAATCAAACTTATTACAATGAATTCTCATCACAATTAGGTGCACTTCTTAAAGCATTGTTTATAGTCATTGCTTAGTTATGGGTTCATCTGGTTGGTGCATGAAACCTAACACTTGTTCATGGTATATACATGTGGTTCATTCTGCTAAAACTGGCTAAGAGCCTCAATAAGAAATTCTAGCAGTTTACAGCCTTGATTTTTTTTTTTTTTGAGCATAAGTACAGCAGGGGAAACCCCCACTGTGAGATTTTATTAAATATAAAGGAGAAAGAAAAACTGTACAAGGGGACCAGCATCCAAGAGGCTGAGAGAGCCAATTGGCGACTAAAGAAAGGAATCTATACAGAAGAGAAAAGAAGAACGTTTGTCCTCAGACAATCTAAGAGCTTGCAGTCTAGCCTCGTCTAAGAAGGAGCATTTCCAGGAGGAGAAAGAAGGACGTCCTCTATCAAAAATAAAGTTGTTCCGCTGCTTCCATATGTGCCAGGCAGCAATGATGAAGATCTCCATGAAGAAGGGATTCTGATATTGCTGTTTTGACTGCATTATCATTTGCAAGAAATCACTTTGAAAGTTCCAGTGCATGTTCAAGTGATGCCAACAGGCCTGACTGAAAGAGCAACCGAAGAAGAGATGAAAAGAAGTTTCCTCAACATTGTGGTTACAGAGAACACAGTTATAGTTGTCACCCTCCAACTTGTGATTTTTCCTTTTGAGGAGATTCCTTGTGTTTAGCCTATCCATAATCATGAGCCAGCAGAAGACTTTTGAGTTTATTGCAACACTTTGAATCCCAAATCCAAAGGAAAGGGGCAGGAGGCTGAACATTTTTGTAGGGAAGGTTGTAGAATTTAGGAGGAGTATATCTGCTACTGCCCCAAATATAACGCCAAGAATCTTTTGTGTCCTGGTGAATCTGTATAGTTTGGATATAGTCTTGCATTGTTTGGTATTCTTGGTAAGCTTGCTCAGACAAAGGGAGGTGAAATTGTGACTCAAGGTTGTTGCTAGAAAGGAACTGCAACACAGAGATCTTCTTGTTTTTGGCAAAACTGAAAAGTCTAGGGAAGTTAATCTGCATCACATTGTCATTCCATAAATCTGACCAGAAAAGGACAGTAGATCCATTCCCAATTTCGCAACTAGCAATTCCTCTAAAGAGATCACAGAGTTTCAAAATATCCTTTCACCAGAATTACCCTTTGTCAATAGTTGCATGTGGAATATCCCCATTGGAGTAATGCGCATGCCAAACTAGCTTGACCCATGGGATTTCCCTTCTATTGTAGAATTTGTCTAGGTGTTTAAGGAGAAGAGCAGAGTTTTGGCTTCTGAGATTGATGATGCCAAGACCACCTTTCATTTTGGTTTTGTTTTGCATTCCTATTACAATAGTGGGGAGATGTTGAGTAATTTTTGTCTTTCCAAAGATTGCTTCACTTTTGCTTTTCCTTTGTATTCTTATTACAATGCATATAGCTATTAACCCGAAAGCAATGCAAAGTACATGACAAATATGCTCCAGCGCTAACATACTGTTCATATTATATGCTGAACAGATCTGGTTTATGGGTGAGCTCTCTCATATCTCGTCAGACTTCGACAGCGTAAGTATCTTGCAGTGGTTCTTGTAGGTTCTCTGTTTCACTTATCTGTGTCCTTGAAACTTCAGACCGTCATTATTTTCTTAGTGTTTGATGTTTGGTCATGTATGACGGTCAGAACATCACGCTGTACACCCTAGGAATGCTGCTTAGTTATGCAGATCTGCTCAAATTTTTTCGAGCTGTAATACAATTCCTGCACCTGCAATAGTACTTTTGCTTCTATATATTTACTGAATGCTATACAATTTTGCTATGAGTGGATGTTTTTTGTGATAATATATTGTGCTCTTAAACTTTTATCCTTGATTTTCACTACAATTGTCAGGTTGTCCAAGTAGTATTGGAAAGCTATGAGCCTCGAAAGGTGCAAAGTGACAATAGCGCCACTGAAAATCCAGGTTGTCAGTCGGTGGAAGAGGTCCTTAAAACCGAGGGTCATGCCTCTCCATCTGCATTTATATTTTCTGTGATACCTTCCTGGGAGAGCATAGTTAGTGACTATGGAGGAATTCAACTGCTTATGTAATAACATTATTTGAACATAAGTTTGTCACTTCCTCTTGTTTTTTAGTTCTTATTAACTGAGTCCTGTGTCCTGTCTTGTAGGGACGATGCCAAGGATCCTTATTTTTGGTCAAGAGTCTGTGTGCATAACATGGCCAAGGTGTCCAGGGAGGCAACCACATTCCGCCGTGTTATGGAGTCCCTATTTCGACACTTCGATAGTACTAATTCATGGTCATCCAATAATGGTCTTGCACTTTGTGTTCTATTGGACATGCAAATGTTCATGGAAAACTCAGGTGCTCTATTCTCATTAACTCAAAGTAAACCTTTATCAACATGAATACTTTATTATTTAGCTACAACTGGATTTTGCAGGGACAAACATTAATTTTATGATATCAGTACTAGTTAAGCATCTCGAACACAAGGCCATACTGAAGCAACCTGAGATGCAACTCAGCATTGTGGAAGTGATAGCTGCTCTTGCAGAACAATCAAGAGCTCAGGCTTCAGCAGCAACCATAGTTGCTATAAGTGACCTTGTGAGACATATGAAAAAGACACTGCATTTAGCTATTGGCAGCAATGATTTGGAGGTGGTAAAGTGGAATGACAAACTCCGCAAGGCTTTTGATGAATGCATAGTCCAGCTGTCAAAGAAGGTCAATTTCTCCAATTGAAACTTTAGCCATGATTTGTACTTGCTGCTCTTTGCCTTTTCTTCCCTTGCTAATTTGATGCCAGTATAATGTTTCTTATAGCTTGAGTTCATATGAGCTCACAACTTAGTTGGTGTTGTTGATCAGGTAGGTGATGCTGGACCAGTTCTTGACATGATGTCTGTGATGCTAGAGAACATATCACGTACTCCTCTTGTTGCTATAGCAACTACCTCTGCTGTTTATCGCACAGCTCAAATAATTGCTTCAATACCGAATTTGTCATATAAGAACAAGGTATGTTGTTGGAGCACAAACTTTGAATTCATTTTAGCGGTAATTCTTAGTGTTCTTTCAACAATTTATCCTATGTTATACATGTCAGGTATTTCCAGAAGCACTTTTTCATCAATTGCTGTTAGCGATGGTTCATCCTGATCATGAAACATGTGTTGGTGCACACCGCATATTTTCTGTTGTCCTTGTCCCATCTTCTGTTTCTCCTTTTCCCAATTTGAAATCCTTACATCAGTGTAGACATGATGTCCAGAGAACACTCTCGAGGGCTGTATCTGTCTTTTCATCTTCAGCTGCTTTGTTTGATAAGCTGAGAAGGGACAAAAACTCCTTTAGAGAATATTTACATGAAGGAAGCATAAACAGAATTTTGCATGGTATTGATGATGAGACTGTTACCTCCAATGACTTGCCAGGCTCGCAAAGCTTGAGACAAAGCCTCAGATTTTCTTCAATGTCTCGCAAACATTCCTCTACTTCCTTAAAGGAAGGTCAAAGTCCCTTGACAAAGTCAATCAATGAAACGGTATGTTCTGCCATGAGCAACCTGTCTGTTCCCCTCCAAAGAAAAAAAATCCAACATGTTGAACCTTGTGCTCAGAAATTTACAGGCTAACGATTGAACAAAGTATTTCTGCTATTCACATAATTTTATCTAACTTTTGTATATTTCAGGAAACAACTGTGTTAAGACTAAGCGGCTGGCAGGCTACTCTTTTGCTCTCATCTATTTGGCGTCAAGCGCTTTCTCCAAAAAATACTCCTCAAAATTATGAAGCTATTGCTCATACATATAGTTTGCTTCTATTGTTTTTGGGATCAAAGGTACTTAATTTTATGAGCTGCCATTTGTTTTGTGTCTGTTGTTATTTTTTTTGAAATAAGTGTCTGTTGTTATCTGAGTTGCAGATAATTGTTATTCTTCCTGCAATTTGTTTGATTTTATTCTTTTTCAATTAAAATGGTGATGTATATTGTGATGCATGATCTTTCTCGTACGGCTTATGGTTTATTTTTTTCTCTTTGCTTTGTAGTCACCACATCTTTTAATCCTCAGTTACATGATGCTCTTTTGGAATGGATATCACTAAGAACATTATTTCTCTCTTTTTTTTTCCCTTTTTGCTCTTCCAGACAGCAATTTTTGAGGCTCTTGCTCCCAGTTTTCAGATTGCATTTTCTTTAATGAGCCATTCACTTGGAGGAACAGGTGAGCAATTTATCATTTGCCTAGAGTTAACCAAAGTGCATGTTTGTTTGGTTTCTGATAAGTACCTAACCATTTGTCTAGATTCATTGCCACCATCTCGCCGCCGGTCCTTATTTACTCTGGCTACATCCATGATTGTTTTTGCCTCAAGAGCTTTCAATGTGGCAGCTCTTCTCCCACTTTGTAAATCAATGCTCAATGGTGGAACGGTACGTCTGATCATATTCCACTCGTTCGCCTCTTCAATCGTGCCTCCTTGATTTTGCTGAAGTTCGGTATATTGTTTGTGCAGTGTATGGTCTACCTAATTGGAGGGGGGGGTAGGGGGGTGGGGGAGGAGGGTAAACATACATGTGAGGTTGGACAGCGATATACATGATTCAGAATGACGCCATAGGAAGGAGGGTGTTGATAGGGGGCGGAATGCAGACTTAGAAACTGGTGTGACTTGGTTTACCCATGTTTTTGCTTGATCATGTAATGAATGGTCTATCCTCTTAAATAGACTCTGGCTCCTGAGAAATGATAGATTTAATGGCTGAAGCTAATAGTTAAGGAGTTGGGGAATTCAATCTGACAAGCTTATAGATAAGGGACAGGTAGATCAATTTATCTGCTAGTGCGCAATAGTGTGGGATGAGCACAGTATATGCTACATTAATACAGATGACAAATACCACCTCGTCTCTGCATGACTAGCAGAATAGTGCCCAAAAGTGGACGTGCTTATCAAATGAACACAATCTTTTTGCGTTTACCAATTACTTTTCTTCTAGATGCAAAGCATATAGTGTGCATGTTTACATTTATACGTTAATATTGCATTGTTTTTATTCATGTCATTTTTATTGCTTCAATATGTTTTTTTTAATCAATGAAAGTTCTAAGCTTTATGCGTCACAACTGATGTAGATGGATCCATTCCTTCATCTCGTACATGAGAACAAACTTCAGGCTGTGAAGGACTATACAGAAGATCCATCAACATCCTATGGCTCACCTGAGGACAACCAGAATGCCTTGAAATCTCTTTCAACAGTGGAACTAACAAATAGTTGCTCTCGAGAATCCATGGTCTCTGTCATTATGAACTCAATAAGAGATTTACCAGATGTAATTTTCGATCCATTCTTCCTAAGGATTTCTTATATTTGCCTGAACTGAATACCATGAATGTGTGGATAAACTTTCCCCATAACTTTTGCAGTTGGAGTTTGAGAATATAAGGAGTCAACTGCTACGTGATTTCGCCCCTGATGACATGTGCCCAATCAGTGCTCACTTTCTTGAGTCGCCTGGCAAGATTGCAAGGCCAAGTTCTGATGATGACACCGACCATCAAGAGGTATATGCGTATCACCTACTATATGTTTGTCTTACGCTCTTTTCTATCCTAAAGGTACATGGAAATTTTGAGCAGGCTGAACTAATCGATCTGAGAAATGACAACACTTTTGTGGAAGTCTCTGCAACTACACTGGCGGCTACAGCTATTCCTGCGCCCACAACAAATCTTCTCAGTATCGATGAACTTCTAGAAACAGTATGTTCTTTTTGTCCCCCTCAGAATCACAGTTCATTGCTCCACTCTTCTGTCTTTGGTTGTTTGTTTATACAACCATCTGTGTGCACATTACAGGTCGTGAATGATGCATCAACTCAGCCCGGAGCACAATGTTCGGTGTCTATAGCCGGAGACATCCCATTCCAGGAGATGACTAGCCACTGCGAGGCCCTTTCGATGGGAAAGCACCACAAGATGTCTCTGCTCATGAGCTTCAAGCAAAGCAAGCAAGCAGCCGCCTTCGTCGTGCCGGACAATCAGGTTAACCATGCTGACGCAGCCCATGCTTCCGATTCCGACAAGCAGGTGCGTGGATCAACTTATAGTTTCGAGCTCGTAATTTGCGTTTCCTCGGCGCTTGATTGTAAACCAGGAAGAAAAAAATATCTTGGGTGATGAGATGCGATGGGGATGGGTGAGATTTAGTCTAACTGCTGCCGGTTTGTTTTCAGCACACAAATCCGTTCCTCCAGCAGTGCATCGGTGTCGGCGAAGCGCAGGTTGTCGGCGACGTTCAGCAGCCGTTCCTGAGGCTGCCAGCGTCGAGCCCCTACGACAACTTCCTCAAGGCCGCTGGCTGCTGATTTCCGCATTCTTCAGAAACCCCGCCGTGTAACCAAATGAATATATATGTAAAAAAGAAAAGAAAAGAAAAGAAAGAAAGAAAGAAAGAAAGAAAGAAAGAGGACTCCAAGTCTTCCAAGAAAGCTGCCTGACAAAACCTCATTTCTTATCTTGAACGAACTGGCGGCTTATTTCAAAGAACATAGAAGAGCTGCCTCGACCTTACAAACTAAACAAGAGCATTGACATCCTGAGTTCTCAAATCATGTGACCTTTGACGATGCAAGTGTTGATGTCTCAGGTCAATCCAATCAAGACTCGTTTCATTGAAAGTTTCTTATAAGAAGCCTGCAAAAGTTTTTCGCAGCATATATATTGATATAAAAGAGTTTAATCGAAGGATTCCAAAGAAAAGGAAATGGTATATAGAGAAATGCTGCAACCAAGCATCCAGTGCGTGTTCACCACCCACGGACGGCACGTCGTGCTCTCAGTCCTATGACAAAAGTGACAAATGTCGCATCAGCGATCCATCGTTACTAAGCATTCCAACAGGACGGAAGGTGGCCGGCCACGTAATTCTAGCGCCGGCATCCGTACTATGCGTGATCCTTGGGGCCGTACCGTGTAAGTATCCCACAAAAACTAATCAATGTCCTTTTCTCGTCCTATATGGCTATATATGCTTCGGGCCACTCTGCTGTCATCGACGCTAGTACGATGCTACAACTATGTTCGATACCTTTTATGCGTCCTATACGATGCAATGATACTCGAGTGAGGACTCCCTTTTAATGTGTGATCTTGTTATCTTAGGTGATGAGTGATGACATTGCTTATGTAGCTGACTGGCTTATTATGAACCCCTGGTGGCTCTGCATTACATAAGTTATTATTCATACGTCTTAGATTATAAGTGCACGTCTCACTTCTCAAGTAGTCAACCAATCTTAACTTAACCAAATATATAAAAAAAATATTAAAATTCATGGTAGAAAATAGACATCATTACATAATAAATCTAGTTGATAACCTTTTTTGCGAACATATGATAACCCTATTTACATATACAGATTTTGATACTATTTTTTTATAAATCTAGTTGCTAATTTAAAATTGATTGACTCATCAAAATGTAAGATTTACACTTATTTTTAGATGGAGGGAGGGTATTGCTACCTCTAGTCATACCGATCATTGTTTACTTCTAGCAATACTCAGCCGAATTGCTACCTCTAGTCATATCTGTTCGGCTGAGCTGAAATTCTGCTGGGCTAAATTGTACGGCTGAATTATTATGAGAAGAAAATTATATAGTAGGGAAATAAAAATAATAGTAAGGACTAATTCCTCATAAGCAACCGAATCAACCTTGAATGCATAATATGCCATTGCCACGGTCAGTAGACAAAGCGATCCATATCAGGTACTGCAAGTTTTCTTGGTAGCAGATAAAGAGTTATTATTGCAATGTAACTAGTGAATTGTTATTGTTATGATATATGCCATGTTTGTTTGCATGTTATAATAATAACAAAAGGCGCAAAAAAAAAAAACCAAGATTAAAACAACTCCATTTCCCTGATTGAACTTCATATATAAGTGAAAACGGGGGAGTATGTGACATGGGGAAAAAATCAATAACAAGGTAGAAGGATGAAGCTAAAACAGAGTCCAGCTGCTAGCTTATCAAATGTAAAATCATATGCAGTACATTAGATGTGCAAATGTAAAAAATAGTAGCAGTAAAAAATAGTAGCAGCACCCAACTCACATTATCCAGGTTAATTAATTAAAGTAGTGTACATTGTAGATTACTCCTACACATACACTAATACTAGCACTCCTACTGTATTGTTTTTGTTTAGTGGAAAGATACAGCTAATAATCCAAGCACATCCTTTAAAAAATAACTCCACGCAAGAAGGCGCGCGCTCTCAACCAACTGCAGCCAGCCATGATATAAGCACGCTTCAGTGCATCCCATTGCAAACAACACTCTAAATCCAAGCCTCGCACGCATTCCTCTCCTCTCCGTTTTGATCTTCCACCAGTAGTGCCGAATCGATCACGCCAACATTTCCATCTGATCGATTTCACCCCGGAGCGAGACGACAGCTTGGTGCAGCTGAACGACAAGATTAGGAGCAGAGCTGCGATGATGGCGATCAAGGGCTACTTCCGGGCGCCGACGAGGCTCCAGGGGAGGAAGCGGCAGGCGCCGGAGCGGGGCCTCCGCGGCGGCGGGGACGACGACAGCCTGGGCGCCGCCGCGCTGCTGGAGGAGCTGCCGGCGGTGCCCAGGGGCTACTTCGCCGTGTACGTGGGCGCGGAGGCGCGCCGGTTCGTCGTGCCCACGGCCTACCTCCGGCAGCCGGCGTTCCGGGACCTCATGGAGCGCGCCGCCGAGGAGTTCGGCTTCGCGCAGGCCGCCGGCATCCGCATCCCGTGCCGCGAGGAGGACTTCCAGGCCACCCTCGCCGCGCTCGAGCTCGAGTCTGCCGTGGCCCGCCGACGTACCCCGCCCCTCAGAGCGCCACCGCGGCGGCGGCCAAACTGCCCAAGCACAGGTCTTTTTAGCAAGCCAAGCTGAAGCTAGCCAGGCAGCCATGCATGCAGAATTTTGCAGGCCATGGGGGTGTGGGAGCAGCTCAAGCTGACTTGATTAGATCAAGTCAGTCAAATCATTAGGCATTAGCTTTGGAGCAGTAGACAATCGATCTGTGGAGTATTGTTTGTTTTGTTGCAAGGGCTATGAAACTTCATGAATCAAGAAAAGGAATAAGTCATCTGTGCTTAATATGAACATTTCAAGTCATGATTTGAGGCAATGCTTTTTTTTTCTTTTTCTTTTTTTTGAGAGAGAGAAAGAACTGGAGGGGCCGAGGCCCCTACGAGGCAATGCTTTTTCATCATCCATATAGGTGTGTGTTGTTGCATATATATATTCTTGAGAATCAAACCCAGTTTCAGTGACACTAAAGGTCGAGTTTTAAAGCAATTGTTCTAGAACGGAGCATGCAAGCATGTTGCCGGATGCTCCTGAGTTGAGCGATTTCTATTCAAATTCAACTTCGCTTGAAAGAAAACAAAAGTGATATTTTCTCCACAAATGGCACTTTCAACTTTGTATTCAGTTGGCTCTAGAACCAACATAACCTACATTTGCCATCTATCCAAATGCTATCCCGATTTGTTCAGAAAACAGGATGGCAGAGATCTGTTGTTCTCCCAGTTGCAACAAGATACAATATTCTTTGAGCTGGCAGAACTGAAAGAAGATTACAAATATCTTTTTATCCGCGGAGATACTTGGTTTCGAGAAGTGCCGATCTGTTGGAGTACATGTGAAGAGGATTTCATGCTTTTGTGATCTAGTGCTCATGCCATGTGTAATTGTACGGCATGCATTTCTTTTGATCTGGAACCCTCTTTGATGAGTCTCGGTATAGTCTAAGAGTAAAGAATGTTCTGTAGACCTCCAGCATCCCTGTTTTAGCAAAATATATGCAGCATCACTTGTTAACAGAGGGGATTAAGGTAATCTAGGGGAGGGGGTACATGTGTCAGGACAGGAGACAATTTAGCAATAGAGGTATTAAGTTATAGTATAATAAGGCACAGCTCTCTTAAGTTAAAGCATTAACTTCCCTATAGGTTTCTTAGTAGTCAGGACTGAACTTTCCTATCTTTCAAAACTGAACTAAACTGAATATTGAACACAAACAAAGAAGCTAAGGAGAACAGAATGACAGATGAGAGTTGCCACCTCATCATTGCAAAGAGTTGAGCGACGAGGATGCATCAATTATGTGTATACAATTATATACATACTGAAAATTCAGAAGTAGTGTTTACTTCATTGAGGCACAATCACATATTGTACTCTGGGTTCAAAATAGAGCGCAAGAACATTGTTCAACTTCTGAACAATTACAAAAGGGAAGTTAAAGTTGAAGTACAAATGTTGTAAAAAAAATGGTTGAAGTACAAAGCACAAGATGGAAAATGAATTCTTAAGAAAAGGGGACATTTAGTAAATCTACTTGGAGCAAATCCTTCATTTTAAAACCTTACACGAAAAGAATGTGAATCCCGCGTATTATCCTCCCGCATAAATTTGCAAATCCTGTCAATTTGTGGACTCTTCCTCCTCTCTTCTCCATGGAACACCAAGACCAAGAATGGGGAAAAAAAAGGAGATGTTGATAAAGAAACTCATCATCTGCATAAAATCAAAGGCTGTGACGAACAGTAGCAAACTTCCTCCTCCTTCCTGCCCACCAGTCTTAGGATGCCCTCAAACACCTTCACATCACAGGGGATCCTCAGAGCTCCCTCATGTTGGAACCCGAATTCCTCCTCTGCCTCTTTCAGGAGCTCCTCAAATGCCCAGTGGCCTAGGTACTCCGTGGGGATCACAAACCTCTTCATCTCCTCGCCGATGCACACCGCAAAAAACCCCTTTGGAACACCGTGGCTGCTGCTGCTCTTGCCGGCTTTTGGTGAGAGTGCAAGCCGCTTCCACTTCTTCAGAAGTTGTTGCAACCTCACAATGTCTCTGATCTTGTTGCTGCTTGACCTGCCTTGCTCCCCCATTGTCAGTCGATGTAGCTGCCTATCTCTGCCTCTGCTTTTTGCTCCCTCTGCTGGGGGCTACTGACAATATATAGGAGGTTGGGTCAGTGTCTAAGCATGGCTTAGCGTGTTCATCGGGTTAGTTTGAATGTACTAATCAGACTAATCAGTGGCTTGATACGATGCTGTTGTTTAAGTCTCAGGGTAGGTTTTCTTTATGTTGTCGTTCTTGACATAATAAAGTAAAGCAAAAGGGTATGAGCACATGTGAGAGGAGCTGATCGGAGTAGTCTGATCGTACTGTCTGGTTAAACTTGCAAACTGTGTGACATTCTAAAGCCCTCAGCTTCTTTCAGCAGTAACATCATACTTCATTAGATTGGAATTTGCCTATATGAAAGAACATGGAAACCTTAGTGACATCAATATCACTATGTGGAGTTCAGAAGTATTTCCTAAACAAAAAAAAAAACAATTAGCTAACAGCCAGTGTGAAACTGCTTAAAAGGTTCCCTGAATTATATACACAGCAATTGTACTTTTTTGGAAAAATAAGTTGATCTTTCCATGTCATGTCAAATACCTGACTAACTTCTGAAGATTGCAAGTGCGATCCAACTGATGAAAGATTCCCCCACTCTGCTAATGATGAGAAACGGGCCCAGATGTTTGCCATCAGCACCAACTATACTCTGCTTATCTGAACAACTACCGTGCATGATTTGCTTCAACCTCATCATTGATGCAAACCAATTGACAGTTCATGGATTGGAGAAGGACGCCTCTAGTCCTAGCTTTAGGAAGCATCCGAAACTAACCCTGAAAGTTCTTGTGTTTGACTATGAAACAAAAGGTGCTCGGATAATTGTATATACACGGTTTCATATTGTTTATTCCTCAGTTTTTTTTTCTGGTGTTAATCATTCACAAATGATACGTTTTTCTGCTTAAGATCGTTTACTAATCTTTGATAGCCTCTTTCTTTATTTGGGGGTTATGGGGTCAATATCAGTGCTCAAACCTTGGTTATGCTTCATATCTCCCATGTCTATACAGCTACTGAAAGCACAGTTCTTGCTACCTCTTTTACCTGTGAAAATAAATAGTTCTGAGTTTTAGTTGGAGAAAAAAATGGAGATGCACTATATCAAGAACACTTACAATCATGTTTCAGGCAGTAGTGAACTATCTCAAATCACTGCTACTTGTATATTTAAGGTACTTGATCAGTTTACTAATGAGGAATGATTGCATAACTAAATTAGGCATTGATTCACCGAAAAGAGTAAGCATCGGCATGACAAATTCTTTTAGACAATCCAAGTCAGATTAGTGTTGAACTGTCGACTTCTTAAACCTCTGAAAGGATTATATGAATGTAGCATGGTTCTCCCTTCTTGCCCTGTCTACATTCACACAGGAGTTCCTCCTGGGACCGTGTACAGACCAGTACATCAACCGCTATATCAGAGGTTCATGCACCTTAATTTTCTGAAGTAGAGCAATGTTGGCTCACTCAGGAACACATATTAAACAAAAAGAAAGTACTATCATGACTGAGGACGCATATTAAACAAATCGAAGGTGCCTTTGCCTGTGGCCAGAAAAAAAAAACGGAGTGAACTCGCATTGTTGCAGCAGAGTGCATAACTGAACTATAGTTCTCTTCTTCCTGATACACTAGTCACTCACATGGGATCTGAAATTCTAGCGGCTGAGCAGATCAAAAAACAGATATGAAGAACAGAACAACAGAGTGCAAATGTTTGCACATGCCATGCCATCAAGTTGACACCTTTGCCAGATCAGGCATCATGGCCTCATGGACGGTGGAAACGGCATGTGCATAGCAAGGGAAACATATTGTCATGACACTCTTCACATTCATGTTTTGGGAGATTATCACTGAAAGTCTGCAAGATGAATGTGAACAAAAACAAATTTCCAGTGTTTAGTGATAGTAGACTACAGATGCTTTCGAGCGGAATTTGGGGTGTCTGTAGCACATAAAACACAAGAATAGTAATTGGGTCGGAGAACATATGCATATGAAAAGGGTCTCAGTTAGATGATTATTACCACTGGACTCAGCCGTTGTCACCACAGTAACTAAGAACTTATCTGCTATTGAAGAATTATGCAGTTTATGAAGAAGGACCTTATAGCACTTACCTTTTCTGTCAGATATTCAACTTTATACATGAAATCTGAAACAGCAACCCTGAGTAGCTCGGCTGCCAGATAACTTGAGAAAATATCAACTCACAATGATACGTAAGGGGTACTGGATGCATCCAAGATGAAAACGTCCTCTTTTTTATTTTTTAGGGGAATACATGGCTGCTTTCAGCAATCAAACATATCTATGTAACCAACGAATCAGGAGACTTTGGATCAGAAGATTAAGGTCCAACATAAGCTATACCCAATGATTGACATGGTATGGACGTCATACTTGTCCAAGGAGACTTTTCAGTGTGTTCCATCCAAGCATGTACAATTCTACAACAATTCCAGCTAGAGCAGTGTTTGTACTCCATTCTCCCATAATATAATATAAAAAAAGGCTGACGAAATTAAATAACACTACTCTACTGCCACTTAACAGAAAAATCAAGATGCCTTGCACAATAACTCTGACTAATATATACCTTGTTGTGTAAGCCTGGTTACCAGATACGAAAAATTGAGCAAAGCAATTCCATGATGTGGCACAGGACAGAACACTCGATAGGGCTTGTAGGAATTTGAATTTGTAATATGTTTCAGGGCTATCAATAAGAAGTAAAGAACAAAGCAGGGCCACTCGACAAAAACTGTATATGTAAATTGATGCTTTTAAGATACTATTCTAGCATTCTTATAGGCTATTATTGGGCTGAAGAGAACTCCAAATTTCATAGAGTAATAGCAGTTTGCTTTCAGTGATAGTTTGTTTTTTACTAGTCTGGAGCTATTTTTTAGGTGAAGCCTGGGATAAAGCAAAAGTGACAACCCTGTTGTGACTGACTAGATATTTGAACTGGGCATATTACATCTGGAATTGCTAAACGAAGTATGTTGCTACTTCTTTTAAAGCTACAGATCAGAAGCTAAATGCAGAAACTGCACAGTTGCCATCTAGTAACTTTCAAAAGTTTACTCGGATTTTTTTTAAAAAAAAGTATACTCGAAAAAGGTTGCAAATCTAGATCATAGAAAAAACATTAAAAAAAAAACTAATTGTACTAATTCTCAATTATGCTTTGGTGGTATTCTTTTAGTTGAGTCCTTTACCTTTGTAATAGTATCCAAAAATATGATAACATATCAGAAGAAATGATCGGTAAGTAATGCTCAAACTACCAAGAATAAATATGGTAAAAGACTAACTAGAAACAGAAATATAGAAGTTAACCAAATATTACAAAATTGTCAATACGGTTATCCTGGTCTAGTAACAAGCAAACATACATGACAGATGACACCAGTTTCTCACAGATTGCCTTTCAAACTAGAAAAATCAACAAATTGATCACTGCTTCAACAGAAGATATTCCAGCACAAGCAACAACAAGCACAGATGCTGTCAGGCATCTTGTTAGAGTGTGTGTCTAATGCCCATGAGGCTAAGTCCATGAGGCCCATGTATGTACTGCTATATAGCTATCCTTCTAGGGTTAGCCCAATAATCCAATCACTCATTCTAACATGGTATCAAGGTAGAGTTTCCTTTTTCCTCTCTCTCCTCCCCTCCTCCCTCCCTGCAGCGCCGCCACTGCCCTTCTCCGGCCATGGCCGACGGCCGGCCGCCTCCTCCTCCCTCCCCCACCTATTTCTCCACCTTCCCTCCTCTCCCCTACTCCCCCTGGGCCCACAGCACCTCCGGACGGCCGCTGTCCGCGGCTCTGTTCGCCACCAGCGGCGCCGCTGTGGCTGCTGCGGAGGGGGCCGACGCGCCCTCGGCCGGCGCGCCTCCCGGCGGGCTGCAGGCGCCGCCCCCACCTCACCCCGTCCCTGGCGGGCCGCAGCCGCCGCCTTAACCCGCCCCTGGCAGGGCCGCCGCCGCCGCCCCCTCTCGTGCAGGTTGCAGGGGGCGCGCCGCAGCAGCCCGGGGCCACCGTCCTGGCCGCGACCGGTGTTCTGTTCGGCGCGGATGGGGCCCTGGGCGCGCTGTCCCACCCCGCCGCCGCACTCATCTCCGCCCGGGCTGCCGCCGCGGAAGGCGTGGCACGCGTGAGCGCGGCTGCCCTCGCCTTGGAGCGGGAACGCGAGGTGGCTGCTGCCTTGGCGCGTCAGCCCGCTGAGGCGGAGTAGCTTCTCGGCCACCCGGCATACTACGACTCCACCGCCGCCTCCTCCGACCACGCGCCGTTCGAGCGTCGCCTCTCCAGATCACTAATCCGGCGGATCCGCTCGTGGCGCAGCTCAACTACCAGGCTGGCGGTGTCCAGAACATCCGCAACCTGGTCACGGTCGTCCTCGACCCGGAGTTGTCCTCCTACGCCCGCTGGCGGGACATGGTCGTCCTCACTCTCCGCCGCTACGCCCTTGACGACCACGACCTCCTCGACGCCCCGCTTGCGGCTCAGACCCCCGGGTGGCATCGTCCTCTCCTGGATACTCGGGACCATCACCACCGACCTCCACGACCTCGTCCGTAACACACCCGACGCTCGTCGTGCCTGGCTGGCGCTTGAGGGCCAGTTCCTGGGCAACGCCGAGGCCTGGGCTCTACGTCTCGACGCCAGCTTCCGCACCTTCGTCCAGGGCGACCTCTCCGTCGGCGAGTACTGCCGCCGGATGAAGGCCATGGAGGACTCCCTCGGTGACCTTGGCTGGCCCGTGGAGGACCGGATCTTGGTCCTCAACGTCCTCCGCGGCCTCAGCGACCGCTACGCCACCTCCGGACCTGGATCACCCGGCAGCGGCCCTTCCCCTCCTTCCTGCAGGTCCGTGACGACCTCGTCATGGAGGAGCTCACTCAGGGCGTCCAGCCTGCTTCCCTCTCCGCGCCGGGCTCCTCGTCCACCTCGACTGCCCTTGCAGCCGCTCCTCCGCCGCGTACGTCCACACCGGCACCGTCGTCTCTTCTTGGTCCTCCTCCCTCCGGGCCGAGCGGGGGTGGGGGGGGGGCCGTGGCGGCCGTCGTCGACGCGGAGGGCGTGGTTCAGGCTCTGGTCGTGGGGCTACGCCCGCGCCACCGCGGGGGGGTGCACCCTGGCCCTTCTTCAGCAACCCATGGTCCGGGCGCATCTCCATGTGGCCTTTCCAGGGTGCCGGTGGTGATCCTCGCACCCCGGCGGCCATGCTCGCCGGTGCCGTCCCGGCCGCTCCGTGGGCTCCACCACCTGGGGGTGCTCCGCCCCTCACGTCGCCGTGGGCCCTGCCTTCCCAGTCGCCGCCAGGGCCTGCCGATTGGGATGCGACGGCTCTGGCCCGCTCCTTCAGCACCATGGGCCTGACACCGCCCACCGGCCTTGACTGGGTCGCTGACTCAGGTGCCACCTACCACACTACGTCCGACCCCGGTATACTCACGGCTGTCCACCCTCCTTCTTCGTCCCTTCCTTCCTCCATCATGGTCGCAAATGGTTCTTGCATTCCTGTCACATCCGTGGGTTCCGCTTCCTACTCCTGGCTCTTTTCGTCTTCCTGATGTCCTTGTTGCTCCTTCTATGGTTCACAACCTTCTCTCCATTCGTCGTTTTACTGCTGACAATTCTTGTTCTGTTGAGTTTGACTCCTCTGGTCTTACTGTGAAGGATTTGGCTTCCCGGCGTCCACTCCTCCGATGTGACAGCATGGGGCCCCTTTACACACTTCGGCTTCCTCCGTCTGCTCCTACTTCTTCGGCTTCCACTTCATCCGCTACCTTCGCCGCATCTACTTCCTCTACTACTTGGCACCGCCGTCTCGGACATCCTGGCCGTGATGTTTTGATGCAGCTTAGTCGTAGTTCCGACATACCATGTACTCGGGCTCACGATGGGCACTTATGTCATGCGTGCCAATTGGGTCGACATGTTCGTCTTCCATTTCCTACCTCTTCTTCACATGCGACCCACATTTTTGATCTTGTACACTGCGACCTGTGGACTTCTCCTGTGATGAGCATTTCTGGATATAAATACTATCTTGTCGTGGTTGATGATTTTTCTCATTATTCTTGGACTTTTCCCTTGCGTGCTAAGTCTGAGGTGTTTCCCACGCTCCGTCACTTCTTTGCCTGAGTGTCTACTCAGTTTGGCCTCACCGTGAAGGCCGTCCAGTGTGACAACGGGCGTGAGTTCGATAACTCCACCTCTCGGGATTTCTTCCTCTCTCACGGTGTCCAGTTGCGCATGTCTTGCCCCTACACCTCCTCCCAAAATGGCAAGGCAGAGCGCATGATTCGCACCACCAATGACACCATGCGCACTCTTCTCCTCCAGGCTTCCCTTCCCGCCCGCTTCTGGGCCGAGAGCCTCCACACCTCCACCTATCTCCTTAACCGCCTACCTTCCACTGCCTGTCCAGCTCCCACACCACACCACGCTCTCTTCGGTACCCCTCCTCGCTACGATCACCTCCGTGTCTTCGGGTGTGCGTGTTACCCTAACACCACTGCCACTGCTCCTCACAAGCTGGCTCCCCGTTCGACCCTGTGTGTCTTCCTCGGGTACTCCCCGGATCACAAGGGGTACCGATGCTATGACCTCACCTCACGCCGGGTCCTCATCTCTCACCATGTGGTGTTTGATGAGTCCGTCTTCCCATTCTCCACCACCTCCACACCTCCTTCCACCTCCGACCTTGACCTCTCCTCTCTGTCTCCCACTGACGCGGTGGTTCAGCCACCATTTCCGTTTTGTCCTGCAGGTCTTGCTCCGCCACTCGCGTCGCCGGCCCCATGCGCCGGCGCGGCGCCCGACCCTGCGTCCCACGCGGGTCCGGCTGCGCCTGACCCTGTGCCTGACCCTGCGCCCTGCGCGGGGCCGGAGGCGCCGTCCTCGGTGACTCCGGCGCGGTTCGCCCACCCGGTGCGCGTCTACCAGCGCCGAGTGCGACCGGCCCCGCTGGACACGGTGCCGGTGCCCCCACCGCCCTCACCGCCACGGTCACCTACAGTGGCACCTTCTCCGTCGACGCCCACGCCGCCGTCTCCACCACTACCCGCTGCTCGTGTCGAGCCGCCGGTGTACCACCCGCCGCTCCTTCACCGACACCCGCGTCACGTTCACCCCATGGTGACGCGGCACGCGGCTGGTGTCCTGCGGCCCCGGGCTCTTGCAGCGACACCCGGGGACCCGCAGGTCTCTCATGTACCCTCTTCTGTCCGTGACACCTTGGCGGATCCTCACTGGCGTCGTGCGATGGAAGAGGAGTACGCGGCCCTTCTGGCCAACCAGACGTGGGACCTGGTGCCGCGCCCGCCTGGTGCCAATGTCGTCACTGGCAAGTGGATCTGGACGCACAAGCGCCGAGCCGATGGCTCCCTGGAGCGGTACAAGGCTCGTTGGGTTCTCCGGGGTTTCACTCAGCGGCCTGGTGCTGACTATGATGAGACCTTCAGTCCAGTGGTGAAGCCAGCTACCGTCCGCACAGTTCTCTCCCTGGCTCTCGAGCGCTCCTGGTGTGTGCATCAGCTGGATGTCAAGAATGCCTTCCTCCATGGCACTCTGACTGAGACCGTCTACTGCAGCCAGCCGGCAGGTTTTGTGGATTCCTCTCGCCCTGACTTGGTCTGCCGGCTCAACAAGTCTCTTTACGGGCTCAAGCAGGCACCTCGGGCTTGGTACTCTCGGTTTGCTACCTTCCTGCTGACTCTTGGGTTCACGGAGGCCAAGTCTGACACCTCGCTGTTCATCTACCACCATGGGGGTGAGACTCCTTACCTGCTCCTCTATGTGGATGACATCGTTCTCACCGCCTCCAGCCAGTCTCTGCTCCAGGGCATCATTGCCTCTCTCCAGGCAGAGTTTGCCATGAAGGATCTGGGTGTGCTCCATCACTTCCTCGGCGTCACTGTTGAGCCCCGACCTTCAGGCTTGTTCCTCCACCAGTGGCAGTTCGCTCGTGACATTTTGGAGCGAGCAGGGATGACTGACTGCAAGCCCTGTTCCACCCCAGTCGACACTCAGGGCAAGCTGTCAGAGGCCACAGGGTTCATTGCTTGGCCCCGCGGACTCGCGCGCTCCAGTACCTCACCTTCACCCGACCTGACATCTCCTACGCTGTGCAGCAGCTGTGCCTCTATATGCATGCTCCACGGGAGCCCCACCTTGCTGCTATGAAGCGGCTTCTCCGGTACCTGCGTGGCACCCTCACCTATGGGCTGCTCCTCGGCCGGTCCTCCTCTGCTGAGCTGGTTGTCTACACCGACGCTGACTGGGCAGGCTGCCCGGACACCCGCCGATCCACCTCCGGCTATGCTGTCTTCTTGGGCAGCAACCTTGTCTCTTGGTCGTCGAAGCGCCAGCCGGTGGTCTCACGCTCCAGTGCCGAGGCGGAGTACCGCGCCGTGGCCAACGGTGTGGCCGAGGCTGCTTGGCTCCGCCAGCTCCTAGCTGAGCTTCACCGCCCCCTCGCCAGGAGCACGCTCGTCTACTGCCACAACGTCAGCGCGGTCTACCTCTCCACCAACCCTGTGCAGCACCAGAGGACCAAGCATGTGGAGATTGACCTTCACTTCGTCCGCGACCGTGTGGCCATCGGCGACGTCCGAGTCCTTCACGTCCCGACCACCTCCCAGTTTGCGGACATCTTTACCAAGGGCCTCCCTTCCTCGACCTTCTCCGAGTTTTGTTCCAGCCTCAACATCACTAGTGGCTAGTTGTGGCTGTGGGGGGGATCCTGTGTATTGTGCTTGTTTTCTTTCTTGTCCAGTCTTGTACTCCGCTGCACCGGTAGTCCAGACTGTGGGGGGGTGTTAGAGTGTGTGTATTAGGCCCATGAGGCTAAGCCCATGAGGCCCATGTATGTACTGCTATATAGCTACCCTTCTAGGGTTAGCCCAATAATCCAATCACTCATTCTAACACATCTAACTGCCACAGCTAGTACATTGGATCCATTGCGCTTGTTTGCTTTCAGTGATGATCCATAAATGCAGAAACTGCACGGTTGCCATCTAATAACTTTCAAAAGTATAATCGGATTTTTTTAAAAAAAAAAGTATACTCAGAAAAGGTTGCAAATCTAGATCATAGAAAAAACATTGAAAAACTACTTGTACTAATTCTCAATTATGCTTTGGTGGTATTCTTTTAGTTGAGTCCATTACCTTTGTAACAGTATCCAAAAATATGATAACATATCAGAAAAAATGATTGGTAAGTAATGCTCAGACTAACAAGAATAAATATAAAAGATTAACTAGAAACAGAAATATAGAAGTTAACCAAATATTGCAAAATTGTCAATACAGTTATCCTGGTCTAGTAACAAGCAAACATACATAGACACCATTTTCTCATAGATAGCCTTTCAAACTAGAAACATCAACATCTTGAACACTGTTTCAACAGAAGATATTCCAGCACAAGCAACAACAAGCACATCCGCTGTCAGGCATCTAACTGGCACAGCTAGTACATTGGATCCATAGAGCTTGTTTGCTTTCAGTGATGATCCAGAAAAATGGAATGAATCACGTTGTATATCATGAGGATATCTTGCAAATGTCCTCGTATTCAACAGCCTTGAGAACCTTCCCATCATAGAGGCCTTTCTCAACCTGCACTTTTGCACAGAATTTCTCGGTGTCCACTGAGAGCAACCTTGCATTTGAACCCCGATAAGCCCCATTCACAATCCGCACCAGTCCACCAATCTGAGGGATCACGGTCTCAAGCTCATCTTGGTCGACCCTGAGAACATGCTTGCTCTCCAACATCTCAATCTCCCCGACATATTTATCGATAACTTTCCTCACCACCCCTTTCTGCTTGTAGTACCCCTTCTCTGCCAATGACTTGCTCATCACCTTGACCACAATCCCAGGGCACAGCCAGTAGTCCTTCCTATTGCTCCTCTCCTTGGCCTTCTCCTCCTCCTTCATCAGCTCATCCAATGCTGACCTTCTCGACTCTGCTGCCTTCACATCATTTCCCTTCTTCTTGGCCACCTCATCCTTCGCCTTGTCTTGGGTGCCTGAGTCATCCTCCTCGTCGAAACCAAATTTCACCTTCGGCTTATCCTCAAAAGGATTAACCTTAGGCCCTGGCGCAGCCTTCTGAAGCGCGATCGCAATTTTCCCCGTTTCCTTGTTTGCCTCTTTCGAGCCATCCTCCCGCTCCTCCCCATCATCATCCGAGCCTGAATACTCTTCTTCACTGTCAGACTCAGGCTCACCCTCGGCAGCATCACTGTCATTGGGTTTGGCTAAGGACCTCTGTGCACGCTCAATCTGGCGGGCGATCATGCGTTCCTGGCGCTCATCCTCAGCCATGTCCGACTTGACCCTCTTGCGCTTAAGGCGTTCCTTGACGGCCTTCTCCGAGTCGCGGTCGATGTAGGTCATGAACCACCCCTTGGGCGTGTCCTCGACCTTGCAGTACCCCTCGCGGCCGAGGAACTTGACGAACTCGGTGAGCGTGGCCCAGCGCGTGGAGTTCATGTGGACGTGGTGGCGGTCGGCGATGTACTCGTTGTAGACGACGGTGGCGGCGACGCGGGAGTGGCGGTGCGCGCGGCGGATGAGGGAGAGGAAGGACTCGAGGAACTCCTCGGAGAAGCCCTCGACGACGCGGTCGGGCGCCATGCCGAACACCTGCATCTGCCGCTGGTGCGACTCCGACATGCAGTGGCACTTGAACCCGTTCTCGTCGCGGCACTGCTTCTGGCACATCTGGCAGTACCACCGCAGCTTCTGCAGCCCCTTCGCCTTGATCCGGTTCGCGATCGCCTTCGGCGTCAGGAACTCGTGCTTCCCCATCGCACCGGGAGAGCCCCCTGCCGCACAAGCACAAGGACGGGAGTTACGTGTAGCAGCAGGAGGCAGCCGACGAGGAGTGGATTCGTTATGATGGAGAGCGGCGGCGGCGGCCGGCGGCGAGATCGGGGAGGCCTGGACGGATTTGGGGATCGATTGGATGGGCCGATTGGGGCGAGGGCTCCTTTGTTTGGACTCATGGTGAAGTCGGTTGCCTGTAGCGCAAATGAACGGTCCAGATCTTAGCTACTACCAATCAACGGATGAGATCTTGTCACCGAATATCCCTATCCAAACAAGTCGGTTGCTTGTACCACACATGAACGGTCCAGATCGTAGCTACGACCAATCAACGGACTAGATCTTGCCACCGAGATTTTTCGACCACCACATCCACATATGAAGTCGTGAAGGGCCTCTCCCGCTAGACTTGTCTCAATCCCTCCCCCAGTTTCCCCCAATCTCGCGTCCTCCCCAAAGCAAACCCTAGACCAGCCTACGCCCGCGCCGCCGCCGCCGCCATGGACTCGATCGACGCGGATCTGGCGCGCACGCAGGAGGAGCGGCGGAAGATGGAGGAGGCGCTGGCGGCCGGCGCGCCCATGGCCGTGTCGTCCGTCACGTTCGACACCGACCTCTACGGCGGCGGGGGCGCCGACCCGAACCGCTTCGCGGGCTACGACACCTCCATCCCGGCCTCCGAGGACGACGCCGCGGAGGACGACACGGAGGCCGCCAACCCCGCGCCGCGCCGCCTCGCGGCGTACACGGGCCACGCCATCGCCGCCGCCGACATCCCGCGGTCGGCCGACGACGACGGGGGGCTTCCTAAGAGGTCCCAGCGCATCATCGACCGCGAGGACGACTACCGCCGCCGCCGTCTCAACCAGATCATCTCGCCGGAGCGCCATGACCCGTTCGCCGCCGGGGAGGCCACCCCGGACCCCTCGGTGCGGACCTACGCCGACGTCATGCGCGACGCGGCGCTGCAGAAGAAGAAGGAGGACCTGCTCAGGGAGATTGCTAAGAAGAAGAAGGAAGAAGAGGAGAAGGAGAAGGAGAGGAAGGCCGCCGCGCCTGAGCAGCCGCCCGTCACGACGAAGCGGCGCAACAGGTGGGATCAGTCGCAGGATGGCGATGCTGCTGCCGGTGCCAAGAAGGCAAAGGCATCCTCGGACTGGGATGCCCCTGATGCAACTCCTGGGATTGGGCGTTGGGATGCCACCCCTGGACGTGTTGGAGACGCCACACCCTCAGTGAGAAGGAACAGATGGGATGAGACACCGACTCCAGGGAGGATGGCTGATGCTGATGCGACGCCTGCAGCTGGTGGTGCCACCCCTGGGGCTACTCCTTCCGGGGCTTGGGATGCCACTCCAAAGATGCCTGGTGGTGTCACTCCAACCCCTGGTAAGAAGCAGAGATCAAGGTGGGATGAGACGCCAGCGAGTATGGGAAGTGCAACCCCTGGTGGACTTGGCGCTGCAACACCTGCTGGTTATACTCCTGGTCCGACGCCGTTTGGTGCAGAGAACCTTGCCACACCAACTCCTAGCCAGATTGCTCGTGGGCCGATTACTCCAGAGCAGTACCAGCTCATGCGGTGGGAGCGGGACATTGAGGAGAGGAACAGGCCTCTCACCGATGAGGAGCTCGATGCCATGTTCCCGCAGGAGGGGTACAAGATTCTTGAGCCTCCGGCTAACTACCAGCCCATCAGGACCCCGGCAAGGAAGCTCCTTGCGACACCAACACCTCTGGGGACACCACTTTATGCTATTCCAGAGGAGAATCGTGGGCAGCATTTCGATGTACCCAAGGAGATGCAAGGTGGATTACCGCTCATGAAGCCAGAGGATTACCAGTACTTTGGTACTTTGCTGAATGAGGAAGAGGAGGAGCAGCTATCGCCAGAGGAGCAGAAGGAGAGGAAAATCATGAAACTGCTACTCAAAGTGAAGAATGGCACACCCCCACAGCGTAAAACAGCACTTCGGCAACTGACGGACAAAGCGCGGGAATTCGGTGCTGGGCCATTGTTCAACAAAATACTGCCCTTACTCATGCAGCCAACACTGGAGGACCAGGAGAGGCATCTTTTGGTGAAGGTCATTGATAGGGTACTTTACAAGCTTGATGAGCTGGTCCGTCCTTTTGTGCACAAGATTCTCGTGGTTATCGAACCATTGTTGATTGACGAGGACTACTATGCTCGTGTTGAAGGCAGGGAGATTATCTCAAATCTTAGCAAAGCAGCTGGACTTGCTACTATGATTGCTGCCATGCGACCGGACATTGATAACATCGATGAGTATGTGAGAAACACCACTGCTAGGGCATTCAGTGTGGTGGCTTCTGCTTTGGGAATCCCTGCGCTTTTACCATTCTTGAAGGCTGTCTGTCAGAGTAAGAAGTCGTGGCAGGCTAGGCACACCGGTATCAAAATTGTTCAGCAGATTGCTATTCTCATGGGCTGTGCTGTTTTGCCACATCTCAAGTCACTAGTTGAGATCATTGAGCATGGTTTGAGCGATGAAAACCAGAAAGTCCGGACAATTACTGCCCTCTCTCTCGCTGCACTCGCTGAGGCTGCTGCACCATATGGTATTGAAAGTTTTGATACTGTATTGAAGCCTTTGTGGAAGGGTATCAGATCTCACCGCGGGAAGGTCCTTGCTGCCTTCCTGAAGGCCATTGGTTTCATCATCCCTCTTATGGATGCTCTTATATGCTAGTTACTACACAAAGGAGGTGATGCAGGTCCTCATTAGGGAGTTCCAGTCTCCTGATGAAGAAATGAAGAAGATTGTCCTCAAGGTTGTGAAACAGTGTGTCAGTACAGAGGGTGTGGAGGCTGATTATATCCGAAATGACATTCTTCCAGATTTCTTCAAGCACTTCTGGGTGAGGAGAATGGCTCTAGATCGGAGGAACTATAAGCAGCTTGTGGAAACTACAGTGGAGATGGCAAACAAGGTTGGAGTTGCTGATATTGTTGGGAGAATTGTTGAGGATTTGAAAGATGAGAGCGAGCCTTACAGAAGAATGGTGATGGAAACAATTGAGAAGGTGGTGGCCAACTTGGGTGCTTCAGATATTGATGCTCGTCTTGAGGAGCTGCTTATTGATGGTATCTTATATGCTTTCCAAGAGCAGACTAGTGATGATGCAAATGTTATGCTTAATGGTTTTGGAGCTGTGGTTAATGCACTTGGACAGAGAGTTAAGCCTTACCTTCCTCAGATTTGTGGTACCATCAAGTGGCGATTGAACAATAAGAGTGCTAAAGTTAGGCAGCAAGCTGCTGATCTGATCTCCAGGATAGCCATTGTCATGAAGCAGTGCCAGGAGGAGCAGCTTATGGGTCACTTGGGTGTTGTGCTGTATGAGTACTTAGGAGAGGAGTATCCTGAGGTGCTGGGTTCAATTCTTGGAGCCTTGAAGGCTATCGTCAATGTCATTGGTATGACTAAAATGACTCCTCCAATCAAGGATCTTCTTCCTCGTCTGACCCCCATCTTGAAGAACAGGCATGAGAAGGTCCAAGAGAACTGCATTGATCTTGTTGGTAGGATTGCTGATCGTGGAGCAGAATTTGTGCCAGCAAGGGAATGGATGAGGATTTGTTTTGAGCTGCTTGAAATGTTGAAGGCTCATAAGAAGGGTATTAGGAGAGCCACTGTGAACACATTTGGTTATATTGCAAAGGCTATAGGGCCACAGGATGTGTTGGCTACCCTGCTGAATAACTTGAAGGTGCAGGAGCGACAGAACCGTGTCTGCACAACTGTAGCGATTGCCATAGTTGCTGAAACTTGCTCACCTTTCACAGTTTTGCCCGCCCTTATGAATGAGTACCGGGTCCCAGAGCTCAATGTCCAAAATGGTGTTCTGAAGTCACTCTCTTTCCTCTTTGAGTATATTGGTGAGATGGGCAAAGATTACATATATGCTGTCACTCCCTTGCTTGAAGATGCTTTAATGGATAGAGATCTGGTTCACCGGCAGACTGCTGCCTCTGCTGTTAAGCACATGGCTCTGGGCGTTGCTGGCTTGGGTTGTGAGGATGCTCTTGTCCATCTGCTTAACTATGTTTGGCCCAACATTTTTGAGACATCTCCCCACGTTATAAATGCTGTCATGGAAGCAATTGAGGGAATGAGGGTTGCGCTAGGTGCAGCTGTGATTTTGAATTATTGTCTGCAAGGTCTCTTCCATCCAGCAAGGAAAGTGCGTGAAGTTTATTGGAAGATATACAACTCTCTGTACATTGGTGCACAGGATGCGCTAGTTGCTTCTTATCCCGCCCTCGAAGATGATGGGGATAACATCTTCAGCCGTCCAGAGCTGGCAATGTTTGTCTGATTAACGTGAGTCTTGCTTACTCCCAAATTTTGTACGATGATTTAAAACTGCTTTCAGTCTATTTTCTGTATCCTTATATCGTGCAGCTTAAATTCTACCT
The DNA here is from genome assembly GCA_038502445.1 of Eremochloa ophiuroides. Classification (NCBI taxonomy): domain Eukaryota; kingdom Viridiplantae; phylum Streptophyta; class Magnoliopsida; order Poales; family Poaceae; genus Eremochloa; species Eremochloa ophiuroides. The sequence continues at coordinate 6,781,312 of JAHLJS010000005.1, forward strand.
GCGTAAATGACTTGCGTATTCTAAGTAACAAACCTCATTGGTATGTTTTTAGTTTACTGATATGCTTTAAGTGATTTCTTATTCTTCAATGAACTTCGATGAATAATGAAAAAGTTAAGCATACAGATTTGCAGATTGTAGAGGAAACAAAAGTTGTGGTTTTGAAATAAATGTTTATGGTTACATATAACATTGGACATAAAAATTTTGGATCGGAAATAGGAAAAAAAATTATTATGGTCGTAAAAAAAGGTCTCATTGCTCAGGATAAATTTTTGGTAACAAGGACTTACGGATCAGATAAACATTTTTTTCTCGAACACGCAGGAGAGCTGCGTATCATTATATATTAAGGAGAAGAAGAAGAAGAAGAAGGAATGGAGGTAGTATATAGGAAATAGGAGTATGGCTACAGTGGGAAGTAACGGCTGATGTATGGCCACAGTAGTGGGTGTACTAACATTCCCAAAAGTTGATTTCTCTCTCACCAAGTCTAGAGATGTATATACTATATATATATGCAATGAAACTGAAAAGCAGTTCAGTTCAGCTCTCGCACTTGCTGTGCGCGAGTGTGCTCTGTTCTGAGCTCCCTCTCTTCTAGCACTAGCCCAAACCAGTGCGTGCATGCTTGTGTGTGAGCTGCTGCTCACCTGTGCAGGTCAGCTGGTTTCTAACATTCTGCGCTATCTCAAACTCTGAAAAGAGAAATTAGATTACCACTAGTATTCCTACTGCTATCAGCAGACTCAGTCTAGTAACTGAAGCATATTTAGTTGTAGCATTAGATGATGCTAATATGCACACAACTCATGCCAGAAAGATGAAAATGCCTGAATGTGGGATGACCTGAAGAACAGGATATTTATTTATTTTCACTATGCATTAAATTTATATAAAACGGGGAAACAATACTGAAATTGATATATTGTAATCTATTTCAGTTGAACTGAGAACACATGAAAAGATTTATGTCCATAATCTGACTATGCACATTGCAGATACTACATGTCTGCAAGTTCAGTCGGTGTAGACAACAACAGATAATCAGCAGCCTTGGTTAGAGAAATACAAGTGAAAAGCAATATGCTTGTATGTTACTTGAACATTAATGTAGATTCCATTGGGCATTGTTTTCTCAACAATAGAATGTGACAGTACCGGTGCATGCTATTGCACGCTTGCACCTTACAGCATATCCAGCACTTGTTACCATAAGAACATGCATTATCAAGTACTAGTTGATCTGTATTATGTTTATTTTTGCTTTTGTTTTTTCGTGTTTGTTCTCTCTGCGAAGGAAGAATCTGATATGTAAACGCATTGACAGGCTTGATGTACATGTCCATGTATCTTCATCCATATTCTTGTGAAGCTTGAACTGGGTGGTATTTGAGTTAGAGTTTGAATTTAAGTTACTTAGTGGCCTTCATGTGATGCATGTAATTGAAGTTGCGTCTGTTTTTGTATTTGCAGGATTATTCCTTCTGAAGGGGGTGCAATGTTTAGGGATTTTTTTCTGGTTTACTGTAATGCAACTCTAAATTACTATCGTAATCTTGTCTAACCATTTAAGAATTGTTTTGTTTTCAGGATACTTTGTGTTGAAGCTGCTGAGGAGTTGCACTGGATTTAGGACCAGACGCATAGCTGCAGCATGTTTAGTTTACTGCCAAGTACCTGTTGATTAATCTATCAGGATCCTATATTTTGAAGGAGAAATGAATCTTTTTATGAATATTAGACGTTGGTCAGTTTACCGTGTTCTTAAACTTTGTATTAGCCGTGGATGTTATATAGTGTGGTGTGGACAATGGAAGATTGCAACTTTGCAAGCTCCTCTGTGACCTGAGCTTATTCCTCACTGTATTCCTGAGATGACTGGCACATGGGTCTATTATAATTACTGGATAATAGCTTGGCATGTATGCTTTCCTGCTCATGTAGCGTGTCTTGATTAGCGATCAAATAGCTCTGAGGAGCATCCAGTTTGCACTGGGTTTATTTGCATGTTACAATATATGTTTTGGAGATTGCTTTTGCGTCACCTAATCACCTGTGTCCAGATGCCAGTCCAACTTGGGCAAATGGGCATGCATGCATCCTAGCCAAAACAAAAATGTGGCCAGATGCCAGAGGAAACGATTTGCAGCACCGATTGCTTCCTCTGCCGTCTTGTTCCAAGAGGCAGTTGTGTATATGCTCTGGATTCTGGAATGTGCTCTTCTGCCCACGGGATGGATGGAAAACGGCGCGGCGGGGCTTTTTGGTCGTTTCTCGTCGCACACGCAACACGCATCTCTCGGCTATCCTGCGCTTATTCTTCCACTCTCCTAGTACGCTTTCTCTTTTATGCACTGCGTGATAAATTATTATATCTCATGGATTTATAATTAGTATGTTGTAGTATCGTAGTTAAATAATAAGATTGCTAAACCATGAATAAATCGCTCATCTGCCATCATACCCATGTGTCCCCATAACTACAGTAAATCACTGCTGCAGATTTTACAATTATGCTTATTTACCTCCGTCCAGCCGTCTAGCCACTGCCCATCAACTTTGCTGCTTGCTGCCACGCAAACAGATTACTGTTCGCTCGATTTTCGTAGACTTTCCAAGCTGCGGTCATTTCACTGCTCATGTCCACGCCTCCATCTATTCGCTGCTGCTGCCGGTCTCACACGAGTTGGAAAGGCGAAGCGCCTCGCTACCTCCGCGGCTCCGCCGTCGCCTCCGGCGCTCCATCGCCCCGCTGTTGCCTATTCCACGCGCCTCGGCTACCTCCGCGGCTCCGCCGTCGCCCCGCTGTTGCATCTTCCTCTTCCCTGCTTCCCCTCCACCATGGCTGTGCTGCCCAGTCTCCACATGGACAGTGGCGGGCACAGCTATGTGCAAAGGTATTCAGCTGAATACCCAAAATTTCTAGCAAAAGCTTTTATACATATAGTGTATGCGTGTATATGTACTGGAAAAAAGAAAGGAAAATAAGAGTGTAAGTGAATAATTTGTGAAGAATTCAGTCCAAAAACGTTATTGTACATAACGAAATTATATCTATATAGTGCTGTACATGCCAAATATTAGGCTGTCAAAAAGAAAATTATACGCTTCTACATTTTGAATACCCGCCTTTAAAATCCTGCGCCCGCCACTGCACATGGATACGGCGGCCAGGCGCTGGCCGGCGATGACTGTCGCAGATGTGAGTGCGGCGGCCGGCTCTTCCGGTTCCTGCGCGCGTGCATCAGCCGTAGGTGGGCGCAGGTTGGAATCGCCATCTCAAGGCCACCCTCATCCTCAGTGCTGTCGTCCTCGAGTACCTCGCCGCCATCCTCACATCGAGGTTCCTGGCCCCTCCTCCTGGTCGATCTCGATCTGATGTCAGATGTGTGTTTCTTTTGTTCTTATCTTTCCTTTTGGTTCTGCATAGGTCGCATCGCCCCTCTCTGCCTTCGTCCGAACCGTGGAGCCCCCAGCCCCTGCCCAATGCGACCTGCTTTATTGGGCGGCCGACGCGTTTTCTCGGCACTTCCGCCTGCAGTCTAGGGTCCCGCTCTCGGCTCCTTCGCCCCCCTCAGTGGCGCCGTCGAGATCAGTGGATGCCGCTCTGGCTCCGTCGCCTTTCTTGGAGGTGTCGCCGCCGTTGTCTGGTGCTCCTCTCGGCTCCTGCGCCCGCCTCGGTGCCGTCGGGATAGGCGGGGGCCGTCCTTGGCTCCGCCACCGCCGTTCTCTACTGTGCTTTCCAAGTGGCCTCGCGCCGCAGCCCGTCCTCGGTTCCCGGGCCTCTCACTTGGTGCCTGTGGAAGGGGATGGCAGGGCGGCGGTGCCGCCAAGCTCATGGGGGTCATCACCACAGCGTGCTTCTGGTAAGCTGTTCTTTTTAGTTTCTCATGCGCTCCACCTCTTCCCAAATCCAGCCCAGCCGGACATCCACTGCCTGATCACACGCTTCCAATCCTAACATCAATGCATCTATCCTCTACAATCACGCATCATCTGCTCACACATAGCTCATTATCTCAGTGACGGCAACAGATTCTCATATGTGCACGCTCCTGACCAAAGTTGAATCATGAATCATGTTGACATCTACTAACGTCGCCAAATATAACTTTATAACCTTTAACACTAGAGACGAGATTAGAAGATATATGGTAATTAATTAACTGATCATTAGCAACTAGCCACTTATCTATTACCAACATTCTTTAGCATGAACTGGGTTGTCAATCCTAATTATATATGCTAAGAATAAATAAAGGTTTTATATATTATTCTATGTGATTAGTCAGAAATATAAATAAATATAAACTAAGAACAATTCTGCAAGCGGACAGATAATTATACCATTGTAACATTTTACCTAAGAGTTCTACCAGGTTGTCGATTTATATTTATACAACTGGGAAGGACTTAGTTAAACTACAATCTATTATATTGATAACAACTATATACATACAATGAATAAGTGATGTTACCGATGTCATATACTCTACTCATAACAGGTAGAGGTCATAAAATAATAAAGATAAATAGGGTGATAAGTATGATCAAGCATCATTAAGATAAACATCATAACACTTTCTAGTCATAGTAATAGCTAGCCAATGGATAAACTAAGGAATTAATATATAAGTTAATTCTATAACTACGTCAATAAATAACTCTAACTAGTGCAATTACATCTAGCAATCATGGTCAGATTAGTCCTATATTATGATCACATGCAAAGGGCATCATCTAGGAAAGGTGTGAAACAGAGTTATCATCCAACTTCGCGACCGTGCCTGCTTGCCTATACGGGGGGTGGACTACAGAGGAATTAACGTAGCTATCACCTACGCGAACTACCACACGACCCGGCACATCAGGGTGCACTCGCAGATAAACGAAATATTTAGACACCACGTCTACACATTGTTCATCATCTACCCAACGATCGTTTGGATAAACGCTATACGAGAAATTACATGAATTCAATAAGATCAAACCAACTATACTAGACATATAATTAAAGTAGACAAAGACTAATGTAATCAAGAACATATGAACTATTAAGAACAATGTTTCTCTAATCATAATGAAGAATACAATAATAGAGAAAGAACCAGAACTATACCGAACTCTGCGCTCCAGAAGGATGCCGGGGCTCCAGATCCTGCCGAAGAACTAGATCTCCTCTACTCTCTAATCTAATTAGACTAGAACTATGAATTAGAAGGCTCTTGATGAACTAGTAGGCTCTTGATGGCTTGAAGACTTGTTGCTTTCGATGAATGATTGATTGATGCCTCCAGGGGGGTTTGCCTCTTTATTTATAGCCCGGTGGGATGAACGTGCGCCGTAGGATCAAACCGACTTAAACATAGGGCCGAGATGACTCCTAAGAGGCGGCGGAAGAAGACTCCAGAAGACGGGGCCAAACCCTAGCCGGGGGGCGCCGGCCGGCCCCACCCTGGCAGGGTGCGGGCCCCGGTCGCTTCGGGTGTGTTCCAGAGGCTTCTAGTGTTCCGATGATGATGTTTCTTTCGCGGTTACGTTTCGTGATAATTATGCACTTTAATCCCTCTTTTATGCTTTTCTGGAATAACCCTTGGAAAATACAGAACATGCAAAACTCGTGGAAATTGTCAGTTAAAACCCTAGACTAGTATGTTTTCATGTGCCCTTTTGTGTCTAAAGTTCTAATAAAAGTTGACGTTATCGACCGTCAACAAATCCCCAAACCAGTTACATCCCCTCTCATCTCTTCGATTTTTTCACAGATTTCAGTTTATCTGACAGGTTCTAGGGTGTCATTTGGGTTAAACCCACTTCCCTGGTGGCCACCTATTCACGTCAAGGATGGCAACAACCAAGTACTAACTATCTCTTTTATGTAGTAGGTTGGTGACAAAATACATGCCTGTATAAAAGAAAAGGAAACCAGAGTTCATATTTCCCCCTATTTTTCTTTAAAAATATTTTGTTCACTTTAGGTCTCTAGATGATCTGCATACCTGGTTGGAACCTAAAATGATTTTTCTGCTTGGATATGTTGTTAGTCAAATCTGATTGATTGTAGACTATATGGCATGGTATTCCACTGGAGAATATATATGATTAGGAAGCTGATACTTCATAAATTTGTGCTTGCTAGTGTTGCTTTCGTGATCCTTATTCATCTCCTGTCATGAACAAGATGAATACATGATAGTGGTCAATGTTCTTTCCATTTTGCTGTCTCCTGGATAATATTTCTAGACACACAGAGACAACTTCCTGTCATTTATTGGTTGTTGAAATTTGAAAAGTGATATCGCTTAATCATAAATCTTCATTGATTAGGTTCATGGATGGTTGTCTCATGTCAGAGTTAAGAATGGGCACGCGCCAATTTAACTTGATAAAACTTCGCTTCCTCATATGGTGTTGAAAGGTACATTTGCTCGCAAAAAAAAGAAAGGTAAATTTGCCCTACTGTCATCAGTTCTTCTTGCTTCTAATCTATGCTTAACCTACACATATATAGGATGCCTGTTGACACAAAAAGAATTGCACACTTGCACAGGACTGAGTCAAGGTTCCTTGGTCATGTTTCAAAACTGCAACTGCCTCTCTATTTATATCCGCAAATTCTTTTAAAATATAATGCTACATGATCTAGATTATAAAATATGAGCCTGCTGGGTGTATACATTCTATTTGTTTCTGCATACTCTGGAATTTATTAATGCTACCTACAGACTTCGAGTTAGGCCAACTATCAGTGGTTGATGAGTAAAATGGTACATTGTTGATTGATTGTGCCTAGACATGGATGCTTCCATGTGTATTGTGATTAGGTAGGACGATAATATATAAAATGGTTGAACCTAATCAAGTAAGAAAGACATTGTGCTCTACTCAAGTTCTAAATCTCCTGCACTATTTTATTGTTTATTAACTGACATTATCCACTAATAGTGTCCTAAGCTTGAGTGGTAACTAGGCTTTGTGTTATCCTCATTATACCCTAAACGAATCCTCCGATTCATGTACTGTCATTTAGAAACCATTTAGTAATACATGCATTAGCTTTAGAAAAGAAAATCAATAATATGCGTGGGGAGGGGGGGTAGCACCTCAACCTCTGATCCCAGGTAGTGCCATTTACAGTTCATCCGCCGGGTAATATCTGCATTAGCTTAAAAAGGAAAATTGCAGGGAGGGGAGTAACACCTGAATTGTCATGGGTGCTATAAATGCACTATTGCACTGCTCCATTCTAATGTAGCCAGTACCTTATTTGTACCCTTATTTTAATACAACATCCAGTATGCTATTTTATTATGTTGCTATTCTTGAAAGTTCTTCCTATTATTTATTCCTATTGATGAGCTCATATATTTCACTACTGTTGTGTCTAAACAAACAAGAGACTCATTCTTAGATATTTAGCCTATATTTTGTATGTACCACTTGATAGAACAAACAACATTTCAGGTACAATGATTAAAAAAACAATTCAGGTAGTATTGTTTTTCTGTTGTAGAGCAGAGCAGCGTCCCTGGAGGCCCTGGTGAGTGTATAGTTCTGAGCCTTCTCATCCCCAGCCTCAAATCTCATTATCTGACTTATTAGTTATTACCTTAAGGTTTGGAGTTTTGACAAATGGATATTGGACATTGGACTGTAAAATTGGGCTTGCAGATTGTGTATATTTGAGTTTGGTGTGTGTGTGATTTATTATTATTGGTTAGGGATTTCTTCGCTTTCTATTTAGATCTTGGATGATCATCCATGTATACTAAACAAAAGATGCAAACCTTTTTTTTTTTTTTCCATATTACTGACTCAAATATTAATCTTAGGTTAGTGATCGATCTATTACTGTAATATGCTTATAATGATAATTCTGCCTTAGATATTCTGCCTCTGGGTACTAGCCCTACTAAAATAAGTGATAGCTTATGTAGGCATTCTCTTTGTTGATTCTTCTGCAGTAATCAGGTTTCCATTCACATGGTATCAGGTAAATTATAATAAGTTGCATAAAGGTAATGGTAGGTTGTCTACCTACATGTTAGAATCTTTTGCTTCAGCTTAGGTCTATATGGAATATCTTTTTTTAAAAAACAAATCTATATGGAATATCTGAGATCAGCCTTAGTAGTTGATTTTACATTTTCTTTTTTTTCCTTTTTTAATTTCAGATTGCTTCTTCGGTACCCTGTAAGCATCAAATGACTTAACGAGCTGAGTGTTGTTTGTGCCCTGTCTTCACCGTGATAGGCTGAAAAAGGTAGATGACCACCAGTACCGGTCTAATCTTTTATTTTCAAAACCCTTGCTATTCTTACATTGGAATACATCTGTTGATAATTATTTGAAGGTGCTTCAACTGAAAGTGCGTCTGTGCAGCATGATTCTGTGGTGTTTCTCACTGCTACGACTAGATTCATCTTGATCAAATTATCCTTCGTGACAGGTGCCAACAAAGATATTGGAGCAAGGCGTTGTCACACTGTTATTGTGTAGGCAAGAATGGTGTTGTACCTCTTCCAGGATTATTGTGTTGACGCTAAGGATATAAAAAATTTATGATTTGTTCAGCTTCATATGATTTCCTGTGTTTGCAATGCCTTGGTGATCATTATTATTCTATTTGCAACATGACCTGTACTTCCCACTTACACTATTTGTTTTTCTATTTGAATATGCTGCTGCCTCTTACTACAAGAGATAATATAATTGATGTTTATGCCTCTATTCTAATTTGGGATGTCAGATCAAATATTTATCTCCCAAGAGATTCAGGGATACACAATTATGGATTTATTGACCTTTCTCACCGCATGACATCAGCGATCACTGTTCGTGATGCCAACATTTACTGTTTGATTTTTTTGGCCATGGAAATTTTTTGAACAGGCCCAAAGTTCATCCTCGGCGCGGCGCGGCGTGGCGGTAGCACGCCCATCATGCCAGTAGATATATATAGAGAGAGAGATATCGTCTCGTTCAAATTAACAACAATGCAAGCTTATATATTTATATAAAGATGGGGATGGGTCATCCACGGAGCAAACCACAATCGATCCATCCATCCATCTGTCTAGTGAAGGAGCACCGGTTGCTCTGTTTTTTATTAACTGCTGATCCTATGGGGCCCAATGGTTTCTGTGGGTGGCTCCATCTTTTAGTTAACACAGTCGTTGACTCGTTGCCGAAGAGGTAGAGGAAGGCGAGGCTCGGCGCGCCACGGAGGAGCGCATTCAGCGTGCCGTTCAGGCGGTTCCCGCGGAGGTCCAGCGACCGGAGCTCGCCGAGGTGCGAGTGGGTCTAGCGGGCCCCGCAGGTCCAGCGACGGGAGGGACAGCGAGGTGACGCGGCGGCGGCCGGAGGCGGAGCAGACCACTCCGCGCCACAGCCCCGCGCACGCGTCGCCCGTGCTCCAGTTAGACGCCAGGATGCCGTGCAAGTCCTCGCCGCGCAGGAAGATGGTCAGCGCGTCCGTGTCGCTCGGCTTCACCTCGGGCTCCGGGACCGGCTCCGGCTCCGGCAAGGCTGCCGGTGTTGCTGCCGCCAGGATCGCCAGGAATGCCGCCGAACGCAGCAGCAAGAAAGCAAGCGAAAACGAGAAAATTGGAATCATAGGACTCCAAACATTGGGTTTCGCTATTATAGGAACTTCAAACGTTGCGCTCGCTTAAAATAATACTTCCAAACATAGACATCTTATTTTACATGATATTTTTTTATTTTAATCATTTATACCTCCTAAATACTTGTATTTTGGCCTTGATGAGACCCTTTTGCCTTCTGGTTTTTCACGTAACGCTTCTGCTTTTGCCCGTGCCTGGGGCTTCTTCACGTACGCGTCTTGGCTGCTGGGCGCTGCTGGCCGCCCCTGGCTGCTGGCCATGGCAAGCCGCTGCTGGCTGGCTGGCCGTTCTGGCCATGGCTGGCTGGCTGCCCGTTCTGGTTGACCATGATCTTTTCTCTAATCTTATTAGCAAGGTCAGCAATAGATAAATCTTTATGGTCTCTAATCCAGTTATTAAATGACTCAGCAATATTACTAGTTATGTAGTCACACTTAATTTCTGAATTGAAAGCACACATATACCATAAAAATTTATGATTGGCTTGTAGCCATTTCACTGCAGCATGTGATTCACTTACCATTTTTGTCATGTAATCGTAGAATATATCTTCTCTATAAGCCCTGGCAGCAGGGTATATCTGGTCAAACCCTTTAAATTTCTTGAGAAATTTTCTGACAAGATGATAAAAGCATTCTCTCTGCTCTACATGAGAGAAAACATTCTTCGCAGCATTCTCCAAGCCCTTGCAAGCATCAGAACAAATAGCAAGAACTAGAAGATCACCTATAGCCTTCTTCAATTGTTACATGAACCAAGTCCAGTTGGCTGTATTTTCAGAAGCTATGAAGCCATAAGCCACTGGATACATCCAATTGTGACCATCAACTGCAACAGTTGCAGCCAAGTGACCATTCCACCTTCCATTAAGAGTTGTGCCATCTATGCTCAAATGAGGTCTATAACCTTCCAAGAAGCCATCAATACATGGTTTAAGAGCACAAAAAAAACGGTGGAAATATACCTCACCATCCACCTCAAGTAGATCACTCTCAACAACACTCCCTGAGCACCTCTTCATGACCTCGGCCTTCCACCTAAACAACAACTCAAAGCTATCTGACCATTTGCCATAAACCTCATCAAGAGCTCTTTCTTTACCCCGCCATACAGTGTCATATGGAATTTAACACATATGCTCTCTCTCCAACCTTTTCTGTAGTTCCTTTGCACCAATGTTTGGATCATCTCTAAGGATACTCACAGCCTTGCTAGCTACCCACTTGCAGGTTGGTGTTGTAGTGAACTGCCTCATGCTAGAATAACATGTGTGTTCATCGACAAAGACAGTTACCTGCAAATCAAAAAATCTTTCAGATTGGATGCTCCACATAACAGTTACAAGTAATTAAATAAAAAACTCACGTCAACGCTGGCTTAGCCCTTTTGTTTAGTGCCATTTATCCTCCAAGTGCATGGGACCCCTTCATCACCAGACCTACAAAAAGCTCTATATCTTGTCGTACATGACTTCTTTGCTCCTAAATCGAACTCCTTATTGATGGCAAATTGCCGCACAGCCAGCTTGAACTCCTCCACTGACGGGTACATTGTTCCTACTTTCATGCATGGGTTGTTCTTATCATATGCAATGACCATCTCACCTGGTACCTCATCATTTGTAGGAATGGCGGCACCATCATCATCATACCCCAAGCTCATTAACATGCCCCTAGTCATCCATCCGGCTACCAAAGCCCTGTGCAGGTATATTTGATGGGTCCTCCTCTTTGAACCCTAAAAGCTCACAAATTTGATCCTCGCTCATAACTGCGATACGACCTTCCTCATCATGTGTCTCTACTATCTGAATGTTGTCCCAATCAACTATTTCCATGTCATCTACTCGAGGCCTAACAAGTGAATTAAATTTTAACTAGTGAGTGCCAATGATCAAGTCTACTACTGTACTGGTGCGAAAAAGAGGTTAAGATCATAACCTTTGCATGTTCTCGATGACGGGAAGATTGAACTGCATTTGTCGAATGATGAACAGTGGGTAGCAATGACCTAACAAGGGCTATAGCACTGCTCCAGGCCACCTCCAGCACTGCTGCCTCGCTCCCTGCTTCCTGTACGTCGTGGCCGGCTGAAAGGTCCTTGTTTGGTTTTGGTAATTGAGTGACAACTTAGGTGGACTAATATGTGTCTAAGTGTTGATTACACAGGTGATTAGTCCACAGGTACATGTGTGTGAGCATCTATGCCATGGAGGTGGATATGGCGTGTTGAGTGTTGCTTAGCTCACACATATGGAGATGAAGGAGCTAAACGCATGAGACATGACATAGAGTCATGTGGCTAGGTGGAGAAGATCAAGACGAGGTTTCGCGTCGACGGACCGGTTGCAAGAGTGAAGGGCAAGTCGGGTGATGGCTTGGCGCCGATGGACCAACGCAACGGTGAAGAGCAAGCAAGTCAAGGATCGAAGAACCAAAAGCCACGTGATAATATGAAGTGGATCATATTATTCATGAGGTGTTAGTGCATGTGTTGCATTGGCATCGATGGTGTCGGAGACGGAGATGAAGACGGTGATCGAAATGGAAAGCGCAAGGCAAAGGTATAACCTAGGGCATTTCCATTTCACCGGTCTAAGGTTGAATAGAGAAGTGCTTGACCGGATTTAGGATAGATGGCCGTACTATCAAGAGGGGCAAACTTGTTTGCATATTGGTCATCTAGTGCCTCTTGAGCGATCTAACTTGCATGCGTTGCTAGGATCGAGTGGCGTGGTGAAAAGAGTGAAAAATCCTTTTGGAAAATGTTTGTGAAAAGCTAACACACATGCACATGAGGTGTATACTTGTTGGTGTTAGCACATTTGCAAAGGTGGTGAAGTTTGGAGTTGAAAGGAGCTCAAAAGGAGCGTCGGACGCTGGCTTGGACAAGGCGTCGGACCATTGGTGTGAAGGGTCCGACGGTCCCAGGCTCTGTGCAAATCCGTGGAAGCGTCGGACGCTCGATTAACGAGCGTCGGACCATTGACCGCTTCGGTCCGACGGTGGCGAGCGGTGTCGGCTTGACGCGTGGCGCTCGGGAAAGCGTCGGACGCTAGAGTTTAGTCCGACGATGAGCGTCGGACTGGAGTCCGACGGTTTTGAGCGCTCGGGGAGCTCTCTGGAAGCGTCGGACCGTGGTGATCATTGGTCCGACGGCTAACCGCGCGAGAGTCCGACGGTGGCCGAGCTGTGGCCCGTCTGTGAGAGTCGGACGGTCCGACGCCTGGAGCTGTGCGCGCGTCGGACCATCGGCTTGAGCGTCCGACGGTTGGAAAAACGGCGCGAGAAATAGCCGTTGTGATCCAACGTTCGACTTCAAACGGCTAGTGACACGTGGCGGCCATCGAGAGCGTCGGACCGTGGGCTTTGGTCCGACGGTGGCGCGCTGGTTCGGTCCGACGGTCGGTCCGACGGCTGTTTTCAGTTGGCAGCGGCTCTTTTGAGCTGAGGGCTATAAATAGGGGGTTGTGGCCGGCTGTTGGAGTGGTCTTGCACCTTGGGAATGTGTCTCCCTTGTTTGTGCATGGCTTAGTGCTCTCCAACTCACTTGTGCTGATAGAATTCACATTCGAGGAGTGAGTAATCGATCGATAGTGCGTTGCATTGAGAGATTGCATCGTGTGGCACTAGGTGATCGTGTTGCAAGCCGGTGGTGCTTGTTACTCTTGGAGGTTGCCACCTCCTAGACGGCTTGGTGGCTTGTGGCTCCGTGAAGCAAGCAAGAAGATTGTGCTTAGCTCCGGAGAAGCTTTGTGAGGGGTTGGAGCTCACCCCGCGGGAGATCGCAAAGAGCATCGCTAGTAGAGCGAGACGTGAAGAGCGACAAGTGGTCCGGCCGAGTCAAGTGCTAGAGCTTGTGGTAAGCACTCCACGTGGGAGAGTGTGACTTGCGGGTCACCACTAGCAAGAGGACCGGCGGCAACCTTGGAGCTTGTCTCAACGGAGGACGTAGCTTGTGGCGACAAGTGAACCTCCGGGAAATAAATCACCGCGTCAACATCTTCCTATCCTTCGCGGTGGTTTGCTCCCTTCTACACAAGTTATTTATATTGTGCATTACTTTATTTGTGTAGTTGTAGTTGCTCTTGTGAGACCGGTTAGCTTGTGTAGCTTGCCACTCACCTTCTTAGCTTGTGTAGCTTAGAAGTAGTTCTCACTCAGTTTGTGTAGCTAAAGTGAGTTGCGCTCTTTGATTTGGATTGTGTATCCTTGTCATTGAGCAAGTAGTGAGCTTAGGTGCTTAGTGCGTTTTTGCTTGCTAGTTAATAGGAGTTTCCCTGGTGATTAAAGTACTAGCGCTTAGGTTTGTGTGATCTTGCGGTAGAACGGTTTAGGGAAGCTTAAGCTAGACTTGCACCTTTGCTTCTCGTTAGGATCTTTGGCAAGGTGTTTAGAGTCATAGTTAGAGGGGTGAATTGTCGCTAGAACCGATTAGGTTTTATTCCGCTGCGATTAGTTGTTATAAAGGACTATTCACCCCCCTCTAGTCCGCCATCTCGACCCTACACGTGGTATCAGAGCTTGGTCTCTCAATTGCGGTCTTAACCGACCCGAGAGGATGGCGACTTATGGGCTAGATGTTGATTGTCCATACACATTTGATGGCACACACTTTGCACGTTGGAGAAATTGGATGGAATGTAATATTAAATTCATTTCTCCTCAAATGTGGTGGATCGTAGATGTAGGCTTTTCCCATGCGATTGATGAGGACAATCCTATCGAAGCGCAAGGAAAATGCTTACAACTCGATTACAATGCCATTGACATGTTTTATAGAGCTTTGGATTATAGCATCTTTGGAGAGATCGTGCATTTCAAGACCGCTCATGAGATTTGGGCATATCTCAATGAGAACTATGGTAAGCTCCCCGAAGATGAAGATGATGTCAAAGACATAAAGCTTGGTGATCATGAGCACCCTCACAACTCCATGATTGTGGAGAGTTGCTCCCCAGCTTGGTCAAGTGATGGTGATGATGATGCAACCCCAAGATCACTTGACAAGGGAGTTGATGAAGCCACAAGTGATGCAGATGATGATACTACCCCATGCACACTTGATGATGGCTATGAGAGTGATGAGTCTACAACTTCTACCACTTCATCACAATGCTACATGTCACTAAGGGGCACCAAGGTATCATTTCGTGATGTTGTTGTTGATTGTGATGAACCAGGTCTTGAGCTCATGCGTAGACTCGCTAATGCTTTAGAAAATGAGATGAATAAAACAAAGAATTTGACTAATGAAAACTCTTTTCTAAAGGACACATGTGAACAACAAAAGCATCTATTTTATGTCATGAGTTGTTCACATGAGGAGCTAAAATTGACTCATGAGGAGCTTAGTGTTGCTCATGAGAATTTGGTAAAAGACCATGCTTTTCTCACTAAGGAGCTTTTCAATGAAAAATCTAAAACTTGTGAGAGCTTATCACTTGGGTCAAATGATCAATCACATATTGCAACTAACCCTCGTGATGTAGGCATGAAGAATGTATCCGCCTCATGTGATGATATGCCTTGTTCTTCATTTTTACATACTTGTTCTACTTCTATGTCTTGTGAGACTAACCTTTTGAAGGAGAACAATGAGCTCAAAAGTCAAGTGAAGAACATGAGTGACAAAATAGAAAGGTGGAACAACTCAAGTGTCACCCTCAATAACATGTTAAAGAATACAAAAATTGTCGGTGACAAAAGTGGCCTTAGGTACATCAAAAAGAAATGGGACATGACCAAAGGTGAAAGAAAGAGAGCTAGAAATGAGAAGAAGCAAGAGCGAGAAAGACTTGCTCATTTCATGTGTTTTATATGCCATGAAATGGGTCATCTAGCTTTGTCATGCCCTACCAAAGAGAAGCCCAAGAAGAAAGAAGAAGTGAGGCTCACACATCCACAATGTCCCAAGTGTAGCACTAGAAGTGATATCCCTTCTACGTGCCTATACAAGAGATTTGTGAGGCCTCAACAAAAGCCACAAGACAAGACACCCCAAGATCAAGTCAAGACCAACCATGAAGTATGCTATGGTGACTTGAAGAAGAAGAAAACAAGAAGGGGTAATGGAAGAGGAAGGCGTCAAACTCATATTCATGATGCCAAGTTGATGATGAGCAAGACTCAAGAGAAGAACAAGATGGCTCACATCAAGTGTTTCAAATGTGAAGACATGGGTCACTTTGCCTCGAAGTGTCCTAACAAGCTCGAGAAGAAGGCTCAAGCAACTCAAGAGAGGCGAGGCAATGGGAAGCACAACATGAGCAAGAAAGAGAAGGCTCAAGCAAATCAAAAGTGCTACTCATGCCGGGAAAGGGGACACATGGCTAATTCATGTCCCCTAGGTAACACTCCTAAGCCTATTTCAATTCATGCAAATAATTTGCTTAGGAAGGATGACAATGGTACCTCATCGGTTGCTATTGCAAAACATCCCGCTATCCATACTAAGGCAATGCCTAAGTATGTTGCTCCTAACTTGAGAGGACCCAAACTAGTTTGGGTACCATCAAAAAGTGGATGATTGCATGTAGGTACCATGGCATTGGAGGCTTGATTTAATTGGCATTCATATTGATCATCATATAATGAGTCAAGTCATGATTACTAGTGTAAATCTAAACCAATGCCAAGTCAAATAAAGTGAAGTCCAAGTGCTATAACATACAAGTGCAAAAGTTCAAGTTGTGGGTGGTTCTTTGGATAATTATTTGATGACTTGCAAACAATTGAGTTGAAGCTTGCAAATGGATGATCATGAACTATCAAGGTATATCATTTGTTGATCAAACTTATTTGGATGCATATGAGTTGATTGAATTGGATAAATATGCATATGTTGCTTGCAATAAGAAGTTTAAATGGAATAATTGCTTAGTGATCAAATTTGAGTAGATTTGATTGGATATGATCATAGGATGACTTTTAATAAGTGGATTGAATGGATATATGTCTTGTGAGAGTATTCAAGCTTGTTTACCTCAAGTTTGATTCAATTTGAAGAAGTTTAGCTCAATTGATCAAAATCTGTCCAAAATTGTGAAACTGAGCTAGCTGAGAACAAAGCCATGTTTGAGTAATCAAAACTATTTGGATTGGCTTGAAAATTGAGATACATGCTCTAGACTTATGGTACAAGTTGCTGTGAAGATCTCATAAGAATTGGATAAGGATTACTTTGGTTTTGGAGTAGTTCTTTATAACTATAGTGCAGCAGTTTTTGAGCATGTAAACAGTGTAGAGAAAAATAATGGTTGGCAGTCCATACTTGGTCAAATAAAGCTCAAATTTTTATGGCTGGTAGTAGACTCAAATAAGGTCATCTCCACAAAATTTTATGGTCATTGGATAAGTACATTGGCAGTTATGATCTATTCTCTGAAGTGTACAGAATCTGTCCACAAGAGAGAATTATTGCAAATCTTTGGTATCTCTTGCATTGAAAGACTCTCAAGTTGGAAATATAATTACAAGTGGTTGAGAGTCATTTGTTTGGTTTTGTATCATGGATATTGGTACTTAAGGGAAGGTCAAGACCAAGCAAAGAAAAGATGAAGCTTAAGTCCTAGTGATGATTGGAGAACAATTGGATAGAAAGAAAAGGACTTAAAGAAGTAGAAAGAAAAGGACTTAAAGAAGGAATTCAAGTTGATCATCATGTTAAGTCCTTAGATCAATCAAGCAGAGGCAATTCAAGTAAGTATTGAAGATGTTTCTTTGGAGAGAGGTCACTTCTCCCGATCGTTGGGGTGTGCCGCCTTTTGTAGGTAAACCAAGTGGGTGATGCTTGGATGGCTAACATGGAAGTGGTAATCCGGAGAATCATTGGAGATGCTTAGTTGAAGCAAATCAAAAGGGTTGATCTAGAGAGCAAGCAACAAACCAAATAAGAAAATTCATATACATACACATGGTATTAATAATTATTCAAGTGGTATTCTCTCATTTAAGCTTGATCAAGAAAAGAAGCAAGTCAACCACAACATTGAAGCTAGCACTTGACCATATGGGTGAAGAATGGAATTCATGATGATGATTGGTCTTCACCAAGCTATTCAAATGAACTTCACCGTTGCTATTTTGGGAGATTGATTAAAAATGACTATCCTCTACTCCGAGATAGCAAAGGTATCATTGTATGGCATATGCATCCATATTTTGATAAGGACTTGATTAGAGCATATAGTCATACATAGATGAGCATTCATAAAGAAATCAAATGATTTTAAGTTCATATGATGCCACTATTGCTTGTATGTTTTGTTTAATCTAGTGGCTAAATATGACTTGTTCATGAGCATGTGAACCTAGTGTTTGATCTAGTTAAATAAGCAAAAAGGATCTAATTCAACATAGGCAAGATAACACCTAGTGGAGTGAAGAAGCTTGTCTTTGGATCAAACCGAGTTAGATTACTTGTGCAAGTTTGCTAGTTTGAACTAATCAAGAAAGAAGCTCTTGGAAACAATCTAAGTTCAAGAAGCACAATAAAAATGGATATCAAGTTATTTCTTCACGTGATATTCATCTACACGTGGTATTTTCAAGTGGTATCCGACAAGATGTGCAATTGATCCTCAACTTTTAGTGATCATCAAGATGAAGACTTCCCACACCAAAAGAGCTCAAGTTCAAGTGGATGACCGATTATATGACATAGGGGAGATACTTATTCATTTGGTATCAAGAGATGCAAGGTCCAACATGTGGTATCTCATTCTTTGGATGGTTTTCAAGTGGTGTCATTCCAACTCAAAATGGTGGTGTCCATCAAATGTGCAAGAATCTACTCTCAACATCCCTACCACACACCTTTGTCACAATAGAGCATTGACTTTTATGGAAATTGATGACAAAGGGGGAGAGATTTGGACAAAGATATGAAATTATGTGAAATTATGTGATAAGAAAGAGATATTGGATTACATGATCATGGGGGAGAGATAATCAAGATGGATGGAAGTACGCAATGAACCATCATGGAGGCCGATGATGGGAGAGCAATAGGCCAACAAGAAGGATGATCCACAAGATTGAAGATTATAAGGGGATCAAAATTCTTGGACAAGAGAAGCACACAAGTAGGGGGAGCAAGCTCATGGACATGGTTGATTGCATTTGAAATGTGCATATTCTATGCTTGCTTGCATTTGCACTTAGTTTCCTACATATGGTTTCCTCTCTTGTGTGGTGCATGCTAGTATAGGTTTGAATAATAATTTGATAACTAGCATGCATAGGTTGTTAGCTAGACTTGTGTTTTTCAAGTATTTACTAGAACCTTGCTCTTAATGTTGATCTCACGGGGTATCTAGTATTTTTGCTTGTCTAGCTAAATATGATGCTAAGGGTGGACTTAATGGTGCAACTTCAATTGACATGACGCAATTGGTATCAAGCACGATCATTGCCAATCTACATGTGGTATCGAGCTTCAAAGGTTCATTCTAAACACCTTAGCATCACTTAGTAGTGTTGGCACTCCCACAAATTTCATATTTATGCATGTGTGAATTTGAAACCAAACCATTTGAGCACACATGTAGGGGGAGTTAACACTACCAAGTCGGGTTTTATGGAGCTTATCCAAGTCTAAAGATTTGAGCTTAAAGATGGATAAGTAACATAAAATCCAACCCAAGTTAGTAATTTACACTTGTGTGAAGAGCTAACTTGGTTAATGCGCTTAATTTCCATATCTTTGTAGAGTTGTGTGACAGAACCGCCTTAATCATAGGGCCCACGTGCACCATCAACATCCCTAAGGACATCCGGTTACTGTGCACGAGTTCCCTAATGACCTAGGTGGCCTGCCGGGTCTCCTAGGAAACCCTGATTTCCCCGAGGATCTCATTGTAAAGGCATTGCAAGTATTACAACAGTTTACAAAAATAATCTAAATCAGAGTACAAGATGCGGAAGTATTACATATCTATAGATTAATAAATATAATTTTTACATTACCCAGATCAGAGCTTCGTAGTGGAGCAGCAGTATACAACTATACCCTTGCCCAAGGGTTGTACCATCAACACATCTTCACCCGTGCACGATCCAACAACCGGCACGGTCCTAAACAGAACTTGAACTCTCGGCTCACCTGCAACAGGGGTTAACAAACCCTGAGTACTTGGGGTACTCCGCAAGACTTACCCGACTAAGGGTGTAAAATGAGACTCAGGAATGCAAGTTATAGGTAAGGCTAGCAGGAGAGAGAAGGTTTGCAGAAAAGCATTGCTAACCAACATTTTAATTATTTATCATCATAATCATAGTCATAATTCCAATAATCAATCTCATCTATCATCAATTCTCAACTTCCTTTGATCATTCGGTGAACCTAGTTGCGAACCACTTTTCGGGGTAGGTGTGAGGATCAAGTCTCCATTAACCGAGGAGCACGTTGATTCGAATCCAGTAAATATACCCAGCTGGGGATTCTAACCACACTGCATATGCAGCACGCCGGCATACATATACCAACCCGTCATCTAGGTCTTTCTATCCCGGAACCGGTCCTGCGCCACCCGGGAGCACAGTACTCCACTCGTCTCCAGGCACGCCGGCCACGTGGGTACACGCTACTCCCGCCATCTCTCCACTCCCAGTGCGTGGTTGTCGGTTCCAGCAATAGAGCCACCTGACTCTAGGCTTTCCACATAGGTATGTGG
Source organism: Eremochloa ophiuroides (assembly GCA_038502445.1). Lineage (NCBI taxonomy): Eukaryota > Viridiplantae > Streptophyta > Magnoliopsida > Poales > Poaceae > Eremochloa > Eremochloa ophiuroides. The sequence continues at coordinate 6,801,616 of JAHLJS010000005.1, forward strand.
CTAGGCTGTTCATCATGATCACAGCAGGCCTACAACGAACGGTCCCTACTTCCTTCCTGCCGTCAGACTTGCATTGGGGCCTAGCCCGAATACAATACTGCCCGACAGTTTTATTATCATGCCTGAAGAGTAGTGTGACATGGGAAACGCCGTCCCATGAGCAGGCCACTCAACGAAACATATTTTGGGTGATACCGACCAGTTCCAAACTATTCCGAAAGCGACCATGCATCGGGACTCTAGCCCGAATACACATCGACCAACGGATAACAAGTTCTTCACCAATCATAAAGTATATACATGTACATAGCACAGAAAATAGTTTTTCTTTTATGGAATTCTAATTTCATTAAGCATGCCTAGCATTTTTCAAATTATTTATTTAAATCAGGTTTCAAGGTAGTTATATGGGACAATGCATTTGGATAGGCAACAATCAACTCCTAGCAACCTAATGCAATAGATTAACTCGAATTGTAAAGGATTTCATAATAGAGGGTTAATGCACCGGGGCTTGCCTGTTGCTCGTAGAAGATGGAACCCTGAAAACAATCACCGAGAAGATCCACGTCCACCGAGCGAAGACCGTACTCGAGGTTGCTTCGGATAATAATTACCGCGCGTTCACTACACGAGATAATAACGCAATGCTCAACATGATGGTATGTATGCCATGATGCATGCGATGCAATAAACTTAATTTAGAAAGTTGAGTACAACTTTCCTTCACGGTAAAGTTGCAAGCCAACAAAACTAACTTGTTTTATTAACAACTAGGGTTTCATTTGATTATCTCGTAAAACAATTTATTCTACGTTTATATAAGGGAGAATTATTATCATCTTACTACAAGAAGTATGTTTAACTATTCCTTTTTACCCATGAAATTGCATCTAAGAATTAAACAAGGCAACATCCATTGACCCATTAACGAGTGTTTGCTATGAACATTTTAAATACACCTCAACCCATGGATTACAATTATTCAAGGAATTAAGATACCAAGGAATAGTAGTGGTTTTGTGTTTCCAGGTCCACAATCAACTCTAAAGTTCACATTGTTCCTAAAAGGGATTAGGGTTTCTTATTTATTTTTATTAATCATTTTATTGACCATTTTAACCGTCGTAGAAGGTCGCTGCACAACTTTATTACTACAACCTACAATATCATCTTACATTGCCAAGGATCATAGGGTGGTAGACCCTTGGACTACAATCAATCCAAAATACACATAAAACCCTAAATCCATTTCTCCTACTCATTTTATTCATTTTTCTAATTTCACTTATATTTACTAGCTGACCAAACTTACTCCAATTGTGACCAAAATTTATCAACAGCTATATTTCATCATCAAACAGTGCCACAATTAATTTCATGATTTTTGGGACTACCTACAATTTATTAAAAATCACCAAAGTTGCATTATTCATTTATTTGGGTGATTTTTACTCCTAACAGAAAAAGTTCAAAACCCATATATTATATTTTTCCTATGTACTAGGCATCACAGAGAGCTATCACAAAAATTTTCAGACTATTTCAAGCTATAGATTAATTCATACGAAATTCACAATCATCAGCACTATTCACATGAATTAAATTTGGAAAAGGATTTGAAATTCATTCGAAAAATAAAAAGCGGCCCAGCCGGCCACACCCCGCGCCCGAGCCGGCCCACTCGGCCCACGGTCCCGCTCGCCCTTCCCCGCGCGCGCGCGGCCCGTGCCCAGGCGCCAACTGAGGCGCTGACAGGCGGACCCCGCCTGTCAGCTCCTCCTCCTACCTCACGCCGCGCCTCCCGCACGCGTGCGCACGCGGCGGCCGCCGCGGACTCGCCGCCGACGACCCCAAACGGCGAACACGAGCGGACCTACGGCTACTCTACGCTCTAGCGGACACCCCTGAGCACCTAACCTCCACCCTAGCCGCCTCCAACGAGGTGTTCCTCGCCCATGGCGGACACGGCGGCACAGCGGACGTGCGCCGGTTGACACAGCGCGGTAGAGTTCAAAGAAAAGGGCGGGGAGTATTCAGAGGCTCACCACGAGTCTAGTGACGCAGCTGACTGGGGCTAAGGAAGGCTAACAAGGCGAGTTTGACGGCGGCGACGAAAGCGGCGGCTCGGCTCCGGCGATGACGACTCGTTCCGGCAAACCTAGACCACCAAAGAACCAACCAAGAGGAGCATGATGAACCACGGACTATACAGAGGCTAGAACATGAGCCAAAGGACTCCAGAGCTCACCCGAGCAGGGAATCGACGGCGACGAGCTTGCGGCGGCGCTCCGGCCAAACCCGAGGAAGAAGACGACGTCTCCCGGACGACACAGGCGATGGGAAGGCCTCGGGACAGACTCTACAGGTGCGCTATGATGTGGCGAAGCTAGTGGCGGGATGGAGAGTGCGGTGATGGCCGAGGCACGGTGAATTTTACCGGCGAACGGAGCTGTCGCCGGCGAGCCGAGAAACGGGAAAAAGAAGAACGGCGAGCTCACCGGTATTTATAGGGACAGAGGACGAGTGGGGGAGTGGGAGGCGACGTCAATGGCTCGTCCTCGCGCGTCGTGGCCACAGGAGCGAGCGTGGCCGACCGGCGACGCCGCTGCCACGCCGGCGCACAGGGCGGCAAGGACAAGCCCATCCCGGCTACTGTAGCAGCTACCTACTCCTCTCTGATCTTTTGCTCCATTGCGCCCAAACCGTGTGTCAAATGAAGAAACAGCAAACACCAAAGTTGTAGGGCTATAAAAACTGAACATCTTTCATTTTTGGACCAACCCCAAATTCAGCCAAATTTGAAAACTATTCAAAAGGGGGTGAATAGGGTTTTTGAATTTCAAACTGTATTTTTAAAATTACTTTTGATTTTACACAACAACTTGAAAAATGGCTAAAATAGAAGTTGTTCCCCTCAGAGAGCTTTACAACTTTCATTAAGGAAGTTTTGTCAGATTCCAATTAATTTTTGAAATGACATTTCAAATTTGATTTTTAATTCACTGTTTTGAGCCAAATTCAAATTTTTACAACAGAACTTCAAAATCTCCAAAAATAAAAGTTGTCACATTTTAAAAGATCTACAACTTTCATTAAGGGACCACCCCAAGATTCCTTCTATATTTTGAATTAGGTTTTTGGGGCCAAAATTAGGTTTAAACGGAAGTCTGATCGGGGACTAGAAAATCGAAATTTTATATAATTACTTCCCAATATTCAAATACCAAAGTTGTCCCATTTAATGAACTTTACAACTTTTATGTAATAAGTTTTGTCTAATTCTTAATAATTTTCGAAATAAAGATTTAAATCTAAACCTTCAAACACAAATTAGGGTTTAATTTGAAATTTCAAATAATAACTTAGAAATCGCCCAAAGTAAGAGTTGCTCAACTTTTCAAAAGCTAGAAGTTTTATTTAAGGCTCAAGACCAAATTCTGACTAGTTTTGGCATAGAGTTTTGGATCCTATTCTAGGGTTTATGAATGAGCCTTATTTTATCGTTCAGATGGAATTTGATCCTACGCAATCAAACAAGTATTTATGAAATTAAATCACTCTAGGTTACCTATGCCCAATCACATGGAAGAATAAAAATTATTTTAGTTAATGCACACTAATGATGAGTTTATGCAGGATGATTTGCATGAAATCATGATGACATGGCGGTTTTTGTTACAGTAACACCAGTGGTGTTACAAGTTGTTATCAATTACCAAAAAGGGGGAGATTGAAAGGTCCTTGTTTGGTTTTGGTAATTGAGTGACAACTTAGGTGGACTAATATGTGTCTAAGTGTTGATTACACAGGTGATTAGTCCACAGGTACATGTGTGTGAGCATCTATGCCATGGAGGTGGATATGGCGTGTTGAGTGTTGCTTAGCTCACACATATGGAGATGAAGGAGCTAAACGCATGAGACATGACATAGAGTCATGTGGCTAGGTGGAGAAGATCAAGACGAGGCTTCGCGTCGACGGACCGGTTGCAAGAGTGAAGGGCAAGTCGGGTGATGGCTTGGCGCCGATGGACCAACGCAACGGTGAAGAGCAAGCAAGTCAAGGATCGAAGAACCAAAAGCCACGTGATAATATGAAGTGGATCATATTATTCATGAGGTGTTAGGGCATGTGTTGCATTGGCATCGATGGTGTCGGAGACGGAGATGAAGACGGTGATCGAAATGGAAAGCGCAAGGCAAAGGTATAACCTAGGGCATTTCCATTTCACCGGTCTAAGGTTGAGTAGAGAAGTGCTTGACCGGATTTAGGATAGATGGCCGTACTATCAAGAGGGGCAAACTTGTTTGCATATTGGTCATCTAGTGCCTCTTGAGCGATCTAACTTGCATGCGTTGCTAGGATCGAGTGGCGTGGTGAAAAGAGTGAAAAATCCTTTTAGAAAATGTTTGTGAAAAGCTAACACACATGCACATGAGGTGTACACTTGTTGGTGTTAGCACATTTGCAAAGGTGGTGAAGTTTGGAGTTGAAAGGAGCTCAAAAGAAGCGTCGGACGCTGGCTTGGACAAGGCGTCGGACCATTGGTGTGAAGGGTCCGACGGTCCCAGGCTCTGTGCAAATCCGTGGAAGCGTCGGACGCTCGATTAACGAGCGTCGGACCATTGACCACTTCGGTCCGACGGTGGCGAGCGGTGTCGGCTTAACGCGTGGCGCTCGGGAAAGCGTCGGACGCTAGAGTTTAGTCCGACGATGAGCGTCGGACTGGAGTCCGACGGTTTTGAGCGCTCGGGGAGCTCTCTGGAAGCGTCGGACCGTGGTGATCATTGGTCCGACGGCTAACCGCGCGAGAGTCCGACGCTGGCCGAGCTGTGGCCCGTCTGTGAGAGTCGGACGGTCCGACGCCTGGAGCTGTGCGCGCGTCGGACCATCGGCTTGAGCGTCCGACGGTTGGAAAAACGGCGCGAGAAATAGCCGTTGTGATCCAACGTTCGACTTCAAACGGCTAGTGACACGTGGCGGCCATCGAGAGCGTCGGACCGTGGGCTTTGGTCCGACGGTGGCGCGCTGGTTCGGTCCGACGGTCGGTCCGACGGCTGTTTTCAGTTGGCAGCGGCTCTTTTGAGCTGAGGGCTATAAATAGGGGGTTGTGGCCGGCTGTTGGAGTGGTCTTGCACCTTGGGAATGTGTCTCCCTTGTTTGTGCATGGCTTAGTGCTCTCCAACTCACTTGTGCTGATAGAATTCACATTCGAGGAGTGAGTAATCGATCGATAGTGCGTTGCATTGAGAGATTGCATCGTGTGGCACTAGGTGATCGTGTTGCAAGCCGGTGGTGCTTGTTACTCTTGGAGGTTGCCACCTCCTAGACGGCTTGGTGGCTTGTGGCTCCGTGAAGCAAGCAAGAAGATTGTGCTTAGCTCCGGAGAAGCTTTGTGAGGGGTTGGAGCTCACCCCGCGGGAGATCGCAAAGAGCATCGCTAGTAGAGCGAGACGTGAAGAGCGACAAGTGGTCCGGCCGAGTCAAGTGCTAGAGCTTGTGGTAAGCACTCCACGTGGGAGAGTGTGACTTGCGGGTCACCACTAGCAAGAGGACCGGCGGCAACCTTGGAGCTTGTCTCAACGGAGGACGTAGCTTGTGGCGACAAGTGAACCTCCGGGAAATAAATCACCGCGTCAACATCTTCCTATCCTTCGCGGTGGTTTGCTCCCTTCTACACAAGTTATTTATATTGTGCATTACTTTATTTGTGTAGTTGTAGTTGCTCTTGTGAGACCGGTTAGCTTGTGTAGCTTGCCACTCACCTTCTTAGCTTGTGTAGCTTAGAAGTAGTTCTCACTCAGTTTGTGTAGCTAAAGTGAGTTGCGCTCTTTGATTTGGATTGTGTATCCTTGTCATTGAGCAAGTAGTGAGCTTAGGTGCTTAGTGCGTTTTTGCTTGCTAGTTAATAGGAGTTTCCCTGGTGATTAAAGTACTAGCGCTTAGGTTTGTGTGATCTTGCGGTAGAACGGTTTAGGGAAGCTCAAGCTAGACTTGCACCTTTGCTTCTCGTTAGGATCTTTGGCAAGGTGTTTAGAGTCGTAGTTAGAGGGGTGAATTGTCGCTAGAACTGATTAGGCTTTATTCCGCTGCGATTAGTTGTTATAAAGAACTATTCACCCCCCCTCTAGTCCGCCATCTCGACCCTACACCGGCCTACAGTTCGTGACCGGCCTCGCTCCCTGCTTCCCGCACGTCGTGGCCGGCCTGTAGATCGTGGCTGGGGGCATCCGTCTCCAGGGCCTGCAAGTCGTGGCCGCCGCTGCTCCCTGCCATGGCGTGGGGATCCTCGAGGCAGGAACCCTAGCCGTCGAGCGGCAAGTGAAACGTCGCTACAGTAGACAAGGAGTCGTGGAGTCTCACGGCACCAGATGAAGCGTCCGGCGGCGGAAGGGTTACGTGAAAAACCAGAAGGGCAAAAGGGTCTCATCAAGGCCAAAATACATGTATTTAGGAGGTATAAGTGATTAAAACAAGGAAAATGTCATGAAAAACAAGGTGTCCATGTTTGGAGTGTCATTTTAGCGAGTGCAACGTTTGAAGTCCTATAATAGCGAAACCCAACGTTTGGAGTCCTATAATTCCAATTTTCTCCAGCAAAAACGCAGCAGCAGGGCACCGACGGCGGCGTCAGGTCGATGGGTGATGGATCGATCCACTAGATCCTTTGGTTCGCGAGGTTCTGAATCATTTCTCCACAAGCGTGTTATGGATTTCATAAGGGCCTCATTTGGTTCGCTTTTTAGGATCAGTTCGATGATCTGCTGGGTCGACCCGCTCTACGCCTATCTTTATCTATACCTACTAATAAAACGGAAAGGTTTATTCCCTGTTTTTTCGTCAATGTTTTTTGTTCTGCCCTACGGAGTCACGGTCGTCTACGACTCGCAATCGGTCGTCTACGACTCGCGATGATTGCAGTTGGCTGGCCGCATGCACGTGGCTCTGGGCTAACACGGATCCGGGCTCTGACCTCCGATTCCTAGTAGAACACGAATCATAAATCATAAACCGTACGCTGCTCGACTCGAAATGTGTCAACGCGACGCTCGATCCAGCACCCCCGCCGCCGCCGTTGGACCCTCGACACAAGCACCGCCGCCGCTGGAAGGCCACGCCACCACCGTCGGACGCCATTGCTGGTACGGCCATTGCTGGTACGCAGTCACCATCTCTCCTCCTGATCCGGTTCTTTGGTACGCTGATCCGATTCACGATCCATGGACGTTCCTGCGACTGTACCACGTCGTCCCCGATCCGCGATCCAGAATGAATGTTCCGGGAACGTGGAAGATGGCATCGATCCGCGATCCCTGCTGCTTCCATGGCCGGCGACCTACATGAGTATATTGTTGTCGAAGGCCACGTGCCATCCAGACGCCGTCGGCGGTGGACTTCTAGCCATGGAGAGACAAAGTGCAGGCTAGGGACACGCGTCTAGAGGCTGCCCCACCGCCGCGAGAGCACGCTCGTGCCCGTGCGCACCAGTTCCATCCCGTCGTTGTGCGCCAACCTGAGGATGTGCACGAGCACGTCGTCGCGCAGGCCGCTGATCCGATCATTGTCACAGTCGCCGTCGCCACCTTGGTTGGCAGGTGGTCTTTGCGGCGGCGGTTGCAGCGTTTTTGTCTTGCCTGGTTCGCGTTCACGTCGAGTAGCGATCTCGAGTAGAGTGGAACCGCTAAAAAAGCTCATGGATTCTATTGATGATCGCGATGAGGAGCAGGCATATGAATAGGAGGAAGACGAAGATGAGGAGGCTCTCGGTGAAGACGACGACAAAGAGACGGACGGGGACGAAAGTTGGTCATTTAATAACATCGAATCCATATGAGATAACATGTTATGTAACTCAATTATGGTGTAACCATGAAAGGTTATGTATATACCGATTTTTCCTTTGCTTCAACTTCAAATGATTCTAGTTTTTTTTTTATGATCTGAGCTGCTGTATTTGCACACTTAACTTCTGATTACGATCTGCTAACCGAATGATGAAGGATTGAGATCGACGAAGCAATGAATGATGTCCACCGCAACGGTGGTGGCTTCTCGGAAAACACATTGATGTCACCGTTGAGGGGTCAAGGTGGCCCTGCACGTGGATGGGAGTTGTGCTTGCATGGGAGAATAGCGTGCACGGTCCAATAAATCAGCGGTGGTGCACCACGGCGGTTGACGACGAGCAACGACTGCTGGCCGCCGGGAGGCAGTGGTGGTCCTGCGTACACGCAAACGAGTGCGTCGAAAGAGAATTTGCGCCGGTGTGGAGGAACAGCGTGCGCAGTCCGGCAAGCGGGGGCGGGGAAATCATGGGGAAGGAGACGAATCATCGTTACGAGTGAGTTCTATTCTTATTTGGCTCATACTATGTGACGTAATAATTTCATGTTTTGTAGTACAATAGATTTTATTTTATTAAATGTATTTTTATGTTAAATTAAGTTAGTTTAGTTCAATGAATACTACTCCTGTTGCAACGCACAGGTCATTTTGCTAGTATTTATAAAAGTACCAATTCTGAAATTCGTGTGCATGATCGCAAACAAAAATCAACGTACCATACATGGTACTACTGGTGGAATACTTAGATGTACGGAATGCTCAAACTGGCAGCCACTTCCCGGATGAAAACGATATGGATATTTTTTTTTTATTTTTACCGTATTCAAGACCGAATTTGATTAGAGGAGTTTTTATCCATCCGTGTCGATCCGATCGTATTCTATGATAGTATCCGTAATCGAATCCGAATTCGAATCCGAATCCGAATCCAAGTAGAAATATGAAAATAAATGTAATATCAGTGATATCCGTCTGTATCTGATCCGTTTTCATCTCTACATACATCAGATGAAATTCAAAATTATCAAAAAAAAAACCTTATATTTAAAACATTACTTTTTGGAAGAAAAAATAAAGAAAACCAACCAGCCATGCTCGAGACGCGTTGGCCAGTAGTCGCTCACCAACTTTGACCGCGCCCGCTAACCCAACCCACCGCTTTACTTCACCACCGGACCGGACCAAACCCACCCGCCCGACGCGTTGGCGTAACGGGACAAAACATGGCCGGGTTCGCGCGCGCCACCGCCACCGCCTCCGCCTCCGCGTCCCCGTCGCCGGCGGCGGCGGCGCTGCTCACCGGCGAGCGTCTCGTGGTATTCCTCTTCGCGGCCCGCGTAGCGCTCGCGGCCCCAGCGCGCCTCGCCGCGCCGCTCGCGATCCTCGTGGCGGCCGCCCTCGCCGTCGAGCTAGCCGTGGACGGCTCCGCCCCGCTCCGCCGCTTCAGGACCAGGTGCGGGCGGGCGCGCTGCGCCTGCACTCTCTCTCTAGCTCGTGCTGTCTCTCTCTATCTCTCCCGTATCGCCGTTCAATTTGGCCCGGAAGTCTCCGGGATCCGGTTTCTCTTGGGCGTCGAATTGCGCGGTGTAAATTGGAGTGAAGCCATAATAGTTCGGTTCCCCCAACCAAAGGCTAGGGCTAGGTCAGGTGTGTAGGAGCTCCTTTTTTGGGTGGATGGGAGTGCAAGTGTCCTGCAACCAGCTGATTCCTGCGAGCGATGATCAAATTCAGGCTGCTTTTCCCACGTGGGCTGCAATGCATGCGTAAATTGGGAGACAAGTATGGCATTACTGGATACAGTTTAGATTGAGCTGCAAGCATAAGGGCTGACTATCCAATCGAGTTGTTGGCTTTTACGTAGTCTGAAGGTGGTTTGGCTCTCCATGACACCGAATTGCGGTTTATATGTGCCTTATTAGTGTCTCCAGGGGCGGATCTAGCATTTTAGGTCAATGATGTCAGTATAAGAGGTTATTATGATGTTGCTTCTAGTAAACCAATAACATGTAGAAAATGACGATTATTCTCTCCGTATCTAAATAAACAAATTTTTTAAATTTATTTTATGTCATTGTTTTGTGTTCGATCAAATTTATAGAAAAGAGCTTACAAACTTTTTTATCTTAAATCACGAAAGTCTATAGCATTTTCCCCGCCTTGCTATATCATGGTTCAAAATTATAGAGACCAATCAATTTAGACAAAATTATCAAGACCTAGCTTCCATAACATATTATTTCGCTACATTGCCTTTGTCTGTAGCAAGTAGCAACACACAGACATGTTTCTTAGATAAAATTAATCTGAATATCCAATAAGTAAACTAAGTAATAAAAAGTAAATGCGGCTATGTTCGGTTAGTCCCCAAACCATGGGGGTTGGGAGGGATTGAGGGGGATTGAATCCCAAACAAGTGAAAATCCTCCTCAACCCCTTCCAATCGCCTCCATTTTTCTGCAAACGAACAGGGCCTGCTAGTGTCAACGAGGATACAAAGGAATATGAATTAACATGGAAATAATGGACAGGGTTCTATTGAAGAAAAGAACTGACTGAGGAATTTTGTTGCTCGCTGCTGTCACTAGACTAGACTTACTGATGTCAAACTTGATTAAAAAAAAAAAGCATGACACTTGATAAGGTAGGAAGGCATTGCTGTCACCTGACAGCATTAGTTTTATGCTGGCTCCGCCCCTGAGTGTCTCATAACTATTTGTTTGACAGGAGTTTGAAGGTTAGGCTTTGGGACTCCTTTTTTTTCAGATTAATTGGGATTCTGTGATGTCCAAGACCTCTTGCATGCTCTCTTGTGTCTATACCGCCTGTACTCAACTGTATTCGCTAAGCTATTAGTTTGCCTCCTGTGGTTTATGCTTGCTATGTAGTTTATACTTGACAAATGCTCGTATCTGTGCTTCTAGTAGCAAGACAAATAGAAAAACGAAAGCCATAACAATGATGTGTTGTGTGCTACAGGCCAGGTGCTTCGTCAGGCATACTGCTTGGCGCCACTACTCTGCCCAGCGTCATGCTTTCTCGGTTAATTCAACTGTCGAGGCTCTTACCAACTGATCCTAATGGACCTAAAGGTGAGTTTCTATTTTGTTATATTGACTGTGTTGGCTATTGAATGAAGATCTGCCTCAATTCCACATTCAAATTTAACAATTCAAAGGGTTTCTAAGGTGTATTTGTTGTCTATTCCGTTGTTCGTCCATGGACACAATTTGCTAATTACATTCTGTCTTCCATTTCCAGAATTTGCATATCTGGAAATGCAGTACTGGGCAGCATCAATCAGCTGTCTTAGTGTTCTAGCATTATTCCTTTGGCATCTACGGAAGTCCCCCGGCAATGGAATTTCTAAACATTTGGAGTACAGCTCATTGTTGATAGTTTTATATCTCATGACATTCTCTGTGTCCTTTCTACTGAAGACTGATGGAGGTAACACGCATGTGTAATCCATATTTAAATGTAATTTAGGTTCAGCATACTGCATACCCAAGGAAATTCTCAAACTGACCTATGCGCTGGATTTATTGTAGGCCTGATGGTAATGACCAATATGGTGTATATGCTCTGTCATGGAGTGGCTGCTGTGATCTTAATCAAGCATATCCTAGACAAGTTCCCCTCATGCGCATCTTTTGGTTTGTAACTAAAGTCTAAGATGTAACTAGATCTTTATTTCTCTTCTTCTTCATTATTTCTGGTTTCATATGCTAGTAGAAATTCATATCTTTATATATTGTGTATACAAGTCTAGTTATCACTTGCGGCCCTCTATTTTTTCTGTAATATACCAGTGTATTTCTCACTTGCCTTGACTTGGACTTATTTCATTTCCCCCCCTCATTTATTTACACTTTTACATATTTCAGGGGAGGCGCTTCTGGTGTCAAGTGGTCTTATTCTCTACTTTGGTGATATGTTGGCACATACACTTTCAAAGGTATGATTTAATTATTCTACAGCTAGTGGCGAAGATGATTATTTATTTACTTGCATTTGTGATGGCAGATGGAGTTCTTCGTGTCATCGACGGCATTCATTCACACACCTGGAACTAGAAGCGATATGACTGCAATTATTCAGGTAGAGTCACTTTTGATTGTCTGGAATGAGTTTCATTGCACACTTATGCTTATTCCCTTTTATTTTGGCAGGGGATTTTACTTGGCCTTTTTCTACTTCCGTTACTATACAAGTTTTTTCTTCAAGTTTGGTATTGCTGTAGAATGGAGGGCAAGCAACAAACACAAGCGGCTGATGAACACACGCGAAAAAGAATTGGTTCTGCTGTATTCTATATCTCGTTGTTAGTGGTGTTAATGTTTTTACTGCCATCATGGACACACCTTGTCCAAGGCCTCAAAGTGCATCCTTTTGTTTGGTAAGCATTGCAGTTCACATTTTCATGAGGAGCCTAGAAAGCACGCACACAGCCATACGCCTGTTAGTCAATACTTAAATTGAATATTCCCTCTGTGCTTAAATATAGTTGTTTTGTTATTTGGACTCCTCATTTCAAAATATATTATCTATGATATAACTGATAGCAAAGTTTTTCTGTTCATCTTATACCTGCACTATTAATGTTCAGTAGTTGATAGACATAATTTAACAGGGACTCCTTGGTCTATGTGAATAGGCTAGCTGGAGAAGGTTTTTTTTTTTTTTTGGAATGGACTATTTACACTTTGTGAAATGTTATTGCTTGTAAAAATCTTTTTTAAGACGTTTACTTATGTTTGCTTAATGCTTCATGCAGGATTATTAACTATATGTTCACTGATTCACATGAACGACTTGCTTTATGTGCATACTGGATATGTGTAATATATGTATCGGTTAGAAGGTTCTACAGTATATCAAAGCAAAGCAAGACAGAGAGGATTCTTTTGCGCAAGTATTATCATCTTGTCGCTGTTCTCATTTTCTCTCCTGCAGTTATATTTCAGGTGGTTTGTGCGTTTTTCCATTTGATTTCCATTGATCCTAAAAAATAAGGTTCGATTTCCATCAGATTATTATGTATTTTGCTCTGGAAAATTGTTCATGTTTTGCAGCCTGCTTTCTTGGACTTGGCATTTGGTGCAGCATTTGCAGTTTTCTTGACACTGGAGATGATTCGAGTAAGAGACCTATTCTTTTGTCTTCCCAAGTTCTTTACACTCATTTAATTTGAGTGACCCGTCCCTGAGTTGCCCCCACAAAATGTTTAATCATGCCCCAGATTTGGGAAATATACCCTCTTGGACGTGTTGTGCATCAGTTTATGAACGCCTTCACTGATCATCGTGATTCTGAGATTCTTATTGTCAGGTAGGTGTGCTTTAATAGGCTTCATTTTTCTCATTTCGCATCTCACCTCTTGTCATGTTCTGTGGCTAAAAACCTAATATTATTATTGGTGTGTTCAGCCATTTTTCACTCTTACTGGGCTGTGCACTTCCGAAATGGATGTCATCTGGATTAAATGATCGACCACTTGCCCCTTTTGCCGGAATTCTCAGTTTGGGGATAGGTGATACCATGGTAAGTTTTGTGTCTAATCTGTTTGATCTGTTAATGACTATCTTTGATCATATGTTGATTTCTTTTAGTTTTGCTTTTACCTAGGCATCAATGATAGGGTACAAGTATGGCGTGTTAAGATGGAGTAAGACAGGAAGTGAGTCCAGTTTGTTATGTGTTGTGCACTTCCACTCTTTGCTCTCTGAACTCTAATGCTTTCATCTTCTCTGAAATTTTAGAGAAAACAATCGAAGGCACAGCAGCGGGCATAACTTCCGTGCTAGCAGCCTGCTCGATCCTGGTGTCACTCTTAGCTTCCAGTGGGTACATTCTTTCACAGGTCTGACCCTGTTCTTGCTTTTAAGCTACCTACTGACTTCAAAACCAACAAAGCAAGCTTAACAAAACATGTTGCTGACCATATTTTCCTTTCTGACACAGAATTGGTTATCACTTCTGATAGCTGTCACATTGAGTGGATTGTTGGAGGCATACACTGCACAGCTGGACAATGCCTTCATCCCCCTCGTCTTCTACAGTCTTCTGTGTATATAGGAGTAGCCTACTGTACATCAAACTGACCTTGAGGTCCTCTTTTTGTTTACACTTTAGTGCTTAGTAGTATATATAGTGCAATATGTTATTATTTCTACATTAGTCATTTGGTCTCCTAGGTGCATCTACTGCCTGATGATTCAGTTCCACAGATCACATTCTCTGAAACCCTGCCACCGGAAGTTGAGAGGACTTGCTCATGGTTGAGACGGTCGGTATAGGCATAGGATCAGAAGTATATAGAAGAACACTGTTCCACAGTCGTACGGTAGAGGGCATTTTTGGCAGAGCTGGGCAGTTTGCTGTACACAAAGACTTACCTGACCCTGTCATTGGGATGAACGAATATAAATACATGCTGTGATGCTGATCAATTTTATCACTCGGAGCTTGTTGTGTCTCAAATAAATCCTGTGGATATTTCCCACTAGTGTTTTTCGGGGCGTGGTATGTATGAAACTCCTTTTCCTATGTTCCTTGGAAGTTGGAAGGCATAACTCCTCCGATCTCTTTCAAAAGAACAAATAAATCCGGTGTGAAGTTCACTAGCACGTCCGGATCATGCATGGGCAAACTGTATCTCTTGGTGTGTCTCCATCGGACACTTTTTTTTGGTTCTCTATACTTCAATGGATCATCATAGTTATTATATGTAAAAAAAATTTAAAAACTATCATATATTGTATTTAGAGAGCCATATAGTCTTTCCAAAAGTGGAGAGGGTGCGATGATGGTTTTGAAGTGTAGAAAGAAAAGATGGGAAGTTAGAAAGTCTATTGAAACATGCTTTTTCATTTGTTTCTCCAAGTTTTTTGGGTAATAAACAGGTAAATTGAAAGCCGCCTCATACGGCCTGTGTTTTTTTTGCAGTGAAATTGAATGGCCTGTGTTGTGTTCCGTGAAATTCAAACTTGTTTTGAGAATCATATTCCATTTCAAAATCATAATAAAGGTTTGGTGTGGGACCTTCACTAGCGCGTCATGGACGCGTAGATAGAGGCATCCCCAATTCCCCATCGTGGCTGACACTACTATACCTATACGCGCAACGGATTCCTTCGGGGCCAAGGAAACATCCTGCGGACCCACACGTCATCGGCACATAGGTACGCCATCCGTGTGATGACTCATCGTTTTGCATTCGTTTCATTTCGTGCCCCGCTGACGCCGTGGTCGACACCGAGAAACGAAAGGCAGCGGCGTGGGATGGGAGTGGGCCAGTGTGGCACTGGCCCACCGGAAGAGGAGACGACTAGTAGACGAGAGTAAATCTATATGTCTCTGATCAAGCGACAAAATTTTTACTATTTTTTTATGACTCTTATAGTTAACTTTATGAATCTATGTTATTTCCGATCGTGTTTTATATGGCTTCCAAGTAACTTGCTAATCTAAATATCATCATAAAGTATAAATTAGTACCGCGAGGTGTGAAGTGATCTCGTACTAAACCAATGGAACTTTCCAACCGACCTACCAGGTGTAATACCCCGGGTATTACGGATTTAATTAATCTGCCATGTCATCATGTTTAAATTTAATCATTTGCATATGATTGTGATTAGGGCTCCTAGAGTGATCCGATTTAATTTGGTGATTGATTGTGAAATTAAAATTCCTAATAGTAGTTTTGAAATTTGCTTTTATAGGCTCAAAAACCTAATTCAAAATCTAAAAGGAATTTTGAGATAGTCCCTTAATAAAAGTTTTAGATCTTTTAAAATGGAACAACTTTTATTTTTGGAGATTTTAAAGTTCTGTGGTGGAAATTCAAAATTTACTTCAAAACAATGATCTAAAACTTGGTTTTGAAATGTCATTTCAAAAATTATTTGGAATCTGACAAAACTTCCTAAATAGAAGTTGTAAAGCTCGTTGAGTAGAACAACTTTTATTTCGGCCATTTTTCAAGTTGCTGTGTAAAATCAAAAGTAATTTTAAAAAGTTCAGTTTGAAATTCAAAACCCTATTCTACCCCCTTTACTGTGGTTTCAAAAAATTTTCGAATTTGAACTTGGTTCCAAAAGCAAAGTTGTTCAGAATTTCAAACCCCACAACTTTTGCTTTTGCAGTTTTTCCTGTTGTTTAGCTTAAATCGGCCGCATTCTTGCAAAAACCGTCGGTTGGGAGAAAATCAGTGCTACAGTGTTTTGCCCCTCACCCTGTTCGCCAACAGCGCCGGCAACGGCCGTGCCGGCCGGGCTCGCGCGGCTGCCGTGCCGCCCGGGATCTTGCTCCCGGTCGTCGTTTGAAGACGATACGCGTGCGCCGCGACGCTCTGACCCTGTCCCCCTCTTCCCCGGCCTTCAAAAGGGCGACGAGGCCCTCCCCTCTCCATTTTCTTCCCTCCCGTCACCGTCGAACTCCACTCGGTGCTCGGCAAAATTCGTCGCCACCGAGCCTTCACAACCCTCTCCATCTCGCTCGCAGCTAGCTAACTTCCTTGCGCACCTCCCGAGCCCGTTGGTGGAAGCCGTAACGGCTCGTAGGTGCCGGGGTGCTCGTCGCCGTTCCGCGGGTGACCGGAGCGCCGCCGCAACCATCCCGGACGCGACGAGCGTGTTGGAGTGAGCTTCTTCTCCCTCGGTCTCGTGTCTCGAACTCTCTATCACTCGCTGTTTCTCATGCGCCTGGCGGTTGGGTCTCTGGCACTCTAGGATCGCCGGAACGCGGGATCGCCGTCGGGGCCGAGCTGCCGGATCCGCCATCACCGTCAAGCCGCTTTCACCAAGCCGTTTCTGCCTTCACCGACTCGCCCGTTGGCTTCGTGGTGAGCCGCTGAACCTCTCCCGTTCTTTCTCCCGTTCGCTACCGCTTTCATCTGACCGGCGCCGAGCCGCCGTGTCGTCGGCTTCCGCCATGGGCGAGATGCTCCTCGCCGGAGGCGCCTAGGTTAGAGCCTAACCTTGCGGGGGTGCTCGTTAGGGGTTAGGGTAGTCGTAGAGTCGCTCGGGTTCGCCGCTGGGGTCGCCGGTGGCGAAGGCCGCGCTGGCCGCGCGCGCGCGTGCACGGGAGCCGGCGGGAGGTGGGAGGAGGAGCTGACAGGCGGGGCCCGTCTGTCAGCGCCTCATTTCGCGCAGGCGTGGGCCGCGTGCGCGCGGGAGCAGCGCGCGTGCGTTTGGGCCGTGTTGGGCCGGCTCGGGCGCGAGCGCGGTCGGCTGGGCCGCCTCGGCCGAGTGGGCCGTTTCCGTTTTTCCAAAGGGATTTTCAAATGCCTTTTCTATTTTAATTTATTTGAATAGTGCTGATGATTGTTATTTTCATATGAATTAATCTGTTGAATGGAAAAATGTGAGAATAATTGTGTATGCTCTCTGAAGTATATAGTATTTGTTAAAAATATAAGATAGGGTGTTCCAGTGCCTTTAATCTGCTGTATAAATCAGTGAAGTAATTAATAAATGCAAGTTTGTGTAATTTTAATTAATTCTCTGTAAATCCAAAAATCATGAAATTTATTGTGGCTCTGTTTGGTGATAAAACCTAGCTGTTGGTAAAGTTTGGTTACAATTGAAGTTAGTTTGGTCAATTAATAAATATATGTGAAATTAGGGATTAATAAAGTAAATAGAAAAATGAATTTAGGTTTGTTGTGTGAATTTTTGGATTGAATGAAGACCAAGGATCTTTCACTGTGTGATCCTTGGCAATTTGAGAACTTAGTGCTTGATAGTAGTCATAAAGCTGTGCAGCGGCTTTCTATGACTGTTAAAATAGGTTTTAATAATAAAACGTGAAATACCGATTTACTTTAGGAAATCTCGTTTACAATTTTTCCGTGAAGGAAAGTTGTACTCAAGGTTTTAAATAATTTATTAATGCATCTGTGTGTTTGTCATCTGCACCTTGTAAGCATACATCATTGCACTCGTGTAGTGTCTGCGAACGAGGAGGTCAAGCTTGAGCCGACCGTTGAAGAGGTGATTCCCGAGGTGACCCAAGGCTTCGACGTCCCTAGGACTGACACCGCACCGACCCTCTTCGCAATCCAAGGCAAGCCCCGGTGCATTCAGCCCCTCTATTACAAAATATTTATAATTCGAGTTAATCTACTGCATTAGGTTGATAGGAGTTGATTGTCACCTATCCAGATGCATTGTCTCAAATAAATACCCTGAAATCTGATTTAAATAAAATGGTTTGAGAAATGCTTAGGCATGCTTAATGAACTTAGCTTTGCATAAAAGAAAAACTATTTTCTGTGCCATGATTATACTTATACTTTGATTGGTGAAGAACTTGTTATCCGCTGGTCGATGTGTATTTGGGTTGGAGTCCCAATGCATGGTCGCTTTCGGAATAGTTTGGAACTGGTCGATGTCTTTGGAAACGTGTTTCGTTGGGTGGCCAGCTCATGGGGCGGCGTTCCCTATGTCTCACTCACCCAACAGGCACGATAATAAAAACTGTCGGGTAGTCTTGTACTTGGGTTAGAGTCCCAATGCAGGATTGACGGCAGGAAGGAAGTAGGGACCGTTCGTTGTAGGTCTGCTGTGATCATGATGAACAGCCTAGCCACATACCAATGTGGAAAGCCTAGAGTTCGGTGACGCTATTGCTGGAACCGACAACCACGCACTGGGAGTGGAGAGATGGCGAGAGTAGCTTGTACCCACGTGGCCGGCGTGCCTGGATAGGAGTGGAGTACTGTGCTCTCGGGTGGCGCAGGACCGGTTCCGGGATAGCAAAGCCGTGACGACGGGTTGGTATATGTATGCCGGCGTGCTGCATATGCAGTGTGGTTAGAATCCCCAGCTGGGTACTTTCTGGATTCGAATCGACGTGCTCCTCGGTTATGGAGACTTGATCCTCACACTCTACACCGAAAAGTGGTTCTCAACTAGGTGTTTTCTGAATGAATAAAGTAATTAAAAGAATGATGATACATGAGTCTGAATATTGGAGCTATAAATATGATTATAATAATGATAAAATAAAATATGGAACAGGATAGATTGCTTTTCTGCAAACTCCTTACCTTCTGCTAGCCTTACCCACAGCCTTACATTCCTAAGTCTCATCTTACACCTTTAGTCGGGTAAGTCTTGCGGAGTACCCCAAGTACTCAGGGTTTGTTAACCCCTGTTGCAGGAGGACCGCCGCCGGAGGTCTGTCTTGCCCCTTGCTGTGTGACTGTGGTCGAGGAAGGCAGCGATGATGAGTGAAGTGGAACCCGTGGGCAGGGTTCAAGTTATCTTATCTAGTATTGTGTAACTATTCCACTGATACTGCTATGTCCTCTGGTCTGTAATAACTATATTTGAATCCTATTTGAACAACCGGTTTGTAATCTAAATGTTATGTAATCTTCCGCACTGTTATTCTGATGTATTTTATTATGAAATGTTGTAATCCTGTGATGATTCTGCAATGGTGATCCTGTCAGAAAAAAAGGGCGTTGATGTAGCCCGACAGACCTGTCTAGATCATTTGGGACACGGGCCCGGCTGTCAGAGGTCATTAGTGACAATGACAGGTGCCTGTGGGCCAGGTGATTTAGCCGGTTCTGTTACACCAGGAGAAAAGGCTTTCTACATCCGCTTCCCCAGTCCCGCTAATCCAGAAGTCGGTTCATCTTCCCAGGAATAAACCTTAGGATCCGTTTAGTAGAGCTCCGCTCTTGGATTCTTCAGCTCTGCTTCTCGATTCTCCGGTGGAGTGATTCTATTAGATTCTTGGGAGGGAGAACAGGGAGCAGGAGAGAATCCGGTGAAGCAGGTTTTTTCGGCTCCCACCTCCTAGCGTAATGGAGAAGTGATTATCTGCTAATGTCCACTTGAATCAGTTCGTGTTTTGAGCGTGTAGCTGGTTAAAAATATTTATTCTCGAAGAAGCTGGAGCTACAGCTAGACCTCTACGCCTTATGTAGAGTTCGATTCTAAATTCTATTGGACCGTGTATCAGGTTCCTTAAAACCTACTCCGAATTGGGCGCATGAGAGCGCTCCGAGTCCCCGCGGAGGCACGACGTACTGACGCGTGACGTTGTCTACTTTGCAAAAAAGCCCTCCATCTTTCAGGAAACTAACTCGCAGCCCAGTCCGTCATCCCCGAACACTGTGCACGTTTTAATATTTTTCATCTAAACCCTTGTTATAAATTTTATTCTAACACGAAGAAGAGAAAATTCATGAGCTACCTCAATTTTTTGGCATACCCCCTGGAGATTTTGCAAAAAAAAACCCCACGCTCGGCCCAGAGACCCCAAACCCGAATCCCCTCCTCATTCCTCCAGTGTGGCTCGCCGTCGTGCTCCTCCCCTTCCACGGACCACGGGAGTTCCTCCGCCAAGCAACCGCGACCTTGTCTCCCATCCGCCGCTCTCTCTCCTCCTGCCTCCTTTTCCCCTTCTCTCTATTTCCATCCCATCTCTCTCCGCTGCAGGTCGTGAAGCGCCTGCAGGCCGTGGTGGCGGACCGCGTGGGCATCGCGCCGCACCAGATCTCTGCGTCCCTGACCCGCCCCCGCCGGGCGCGCCGCGTGCCACTCGACGACGCCACCGACCTCGCCGCCGCCGTCGCGCGGGAGGGCAGCGGCTGCTACGTTGTCGCGGGGCTCCACCGCTCCCGCCGCGACATGAAGGGAGCCACCAACGGCGCCACGGGCGTGGTGAAGACCATCCTGAAGCGCCTCCCGCCCACGGATCTGGCATCCCAGGTCGGTTCTCCGCCTCCGCTTCCTCTTCCGCCTCCACCGTCGGCGGACGGCCCGCTCGTGCTCGACGGCTAGGGCTACAACGACTACGAGGCGCACCTGCGGGAGCTGCAGTGCAGTGCCTCGCGAAGCTGGGAGTCTCGGTGGACCGCGGGCTCAGCCCCGAGGGGGTGGCGGCGCGGCTACAGCGATACGGGCCCAACGAGCTCGAGCGACACGCCTCGCCGTCGGTCTGGAAGCTCGTCCTCGAGCAGTTTGACGACACGCTCGTGCGCATCCTGCTCCTGGCGGCCGTGGTCTCCTTCATGCTCGCACTCTACGATGGTACGGAAGGCAGCGAGGCCCAAGTCTAAAGCTCCTGCAAGTTGCAGCAAACGCCCAAGTCTAAAGCTTGCAGCAAACGCCTGCGTCTAAAGGTCCTGAGGATTTATATTCTGACTTCGTTTACTTGCAAACCAGTGTATACGATCAAATTGGATTTTTTGTTTACGAAATTATCCAGTCCTTTACTGGTTCTCCCCATGTCAAGTAACCTGTGAAGTGGTTAGTTTTGCATGGCAGTGCATTGAGCTTCTGCAGCACGCCAAGAAGGGATGTTTCTTACAGGAGGATGATGGCAAGCTGGATGTTGACCTTTGCCATGTGAATTCTGAGTTTTTGTGCTGTGAGATCATTTGTTATGGGTTTATAACTTTTCTCATCCAACCATGTAGACTGGATAGCTTTGTGTTAAGTATTAGTTTAAACTATAATATTCCAGTTCTGGTTCTGCTACTGTTCCATAGCTGAAAACTAATATTCAGTGTTCCATAGCTGAAAACATAATGTGAGGTGACACCATGGATAAAATTGTAGTACATGTTAGGGATTTTTTATGGCTAACATTGTGAATGGAATAGCTGAAACTTGCGTTCCTACTGAAATTTTATTTTGATAACCATGGATAACTGATTCTCTTTGGACTTTGTTCAGTCTCATTATTCTGCTCTTACTATCAGTAATATAAAATGGTCCAGATGAACTGATGACCTATTAGCTGTCAATTGATGAGATGATAGACTAAATGACAATTTTCAGCTCAATGTGTCTAAATGGAGTGCCTATAAGATTGTCTCCGGTGTCGCAAAAAACAAAGATATTGTCTTGCGATTTATACTACTTAATAATGAGTTGCCTTGCTTTGCCTGCAAATGTTGTCTTGGATTTTATCTTTGGTGGGAATATGTTGTCTTACTTGGTCGATCTGCTAATTTATTTGCTATGTAATTAGTGTTTTTTTTCTGGTATACTTCTATGGTTCATGTCTTGTTCGCTCATGGCATTGTTGTCTTGTAAACTTTCATGTGCAGGAATTGACATCAGGATTCCTTCTCTTCGGGAGGAACATCACATGACCAGAGGCACCAGCATCCCTGTCTCCAGGTGATGTTAATTAGACTTCGTTTTGATTTGATGATTTACCTGTTGCCCTTTGTATTTTCTGGTTGGGTTGATCAGAGGCGATGACACCTCTGTTTTTTTCTTTTTGTAAAGGCTGCAAATGCTTGTTTGGGTGTCCCTTCTGATCAGTGCAAGAGGGAAACAGCACCTGTAGTTTGGGTAATTTAATCAGTGGACTGCCTGAACAAACTAATTGTAGAGTTTGTTTGTTGGGTCCAACTATAGAGGGTATTCTGAGTTGCCCTGGTAAAATAAAATGCTGTAGTTACGCCAAATGTGGAAGAATTTTAAGATGAGGCGTGACAAGATTTAACCTTTTGCTTGACTTATAAATGATGAACTGAAAAGCCAAATATCCATTCCTAGCAAATGATCCACATAAGTTTAAAACATTGCTGTTGGTGATCCATTTGCGGCGGGCATTGCTGTGTATAGTCCTACTTCATTAGCTATGTTATTTAGTTCATTCAGCTTGAAAAGAATATTCCTACAACAGTTCAAGCTTGCGTGTCTGATTTGGTGACCCAAGCGAGCGAGCTGAAACTCAGTTCAGTAACAGTCTAAATGAAATTGCTCTATATCTAGGACTCGACCTTTTATATCTAGATTATCTGTAGAGTTTGTTTCCGTCTCCGAATAATTCTAACCATAGAGTATGTTGCCTTAGAGATGTCAATCAAACAAAACCGGCAATAACTGCACATAAGCTAAGAGTTTGTTGCCACACGCACACACACTTTCATTCAATAATGACAACACAAATGTGACATGCCAAAATTACAAGAGGGCAATAAAAACTTTGGCGACACAGTTCAGGGTCAATAAAATAAGTCCCTTTTTGAAATTGAAAACAGAGGGGAAGAAGCTCCCCACCAGAAGCTGAACCAAACTAAAACTGCACGCATGAAAATAAGTTGTTTAAAACTTTATTCTCATTTTCCTGAGCACCTAGATTAGACTCCATTTTTTTCTTTTTGGTTGCTACTGCTCTCTTCCGCACAAACTTCAATAGGTTGAAAGTCATTGACCTTACATGTGTATCCGAATTTCTTTGGTTGCTCCCTTCCTCGCACGCTTACATGTGTACCTGATTTTCTTGGTCCCCCTAAACATAATAAATCTTGACCTCTCTTGTTTACAATGCAATGGAAGATAACTAATCAGCATATGTGTTGAAGTATTTACTTCTCCTACCAAGTGAGCAAATGATGAGCTTAGTTAACATGTCTTCAAGTAAAGCGAAATTGTTTCGCTTTATTTCTGGTACAGTTAACCTCGGAAATTTGATTTGACGGTGGTATTAAGCACAAACAACAAAATGACCTCTTTTGGCAAAAAAAAAAAGAACAAAATGTCACATGTTTGGTTGCGGTTAGATTAATGAATGGCACTCACTTTACATGAACAGAGCTTTGGTTAGCTTCATAGCTTTCACATTTACTGGAACATTGTGATGCTTTCGGTTACATGTAGGTAGTAGCTGATTTTACGTTTAGGGAAATTCTCATGTGTTATTAAACTCATACACCAACTGAAATAAAAATGGTTGATAAAGTATGATATGTAAGAGACAGTGTGCATGATACTCGCATAGTCAAACCTGCTAACAAGAATACGTATATGCAGCATGTACCGACATCTTCTCTGTATTGTTTTTCTTCAATGTTCCCTTCCTGTTGCAGGTTCTTTGCTGACAAAGGCCAAAGCTTTTCCTCTGGCAATGGTGGAGGTCCTCACTGTTTGAGTGCTTCCGATGGAATGGAGCAGTATTCTTTGATTACGAGCAAATATTATTTGTACTAACGGATTCTGGTCTTGCATGTAATCTGAGTAGAAAGAATCCGATAGATTGCAAGAACCTACATTTTGTGATACTGACACTATTTGCCTATGAGATACTCTATATCCTGGTTCGACTGGTAGAAAAGAAATGTTGATTTTGGTTGATGCAGATTAATTATTAGATAAGAACACTGTTCCATTACTGAAAAGAAGTGCTGATTTTGGTAAAAAACCTCTATAAGGACTACAACTTGTGTTATCAGAACATTTCCTCTTATTGTTAGTGTCTCTCTCTATGAGAAAAATTATGTACACTTAATAATATTACTTAACAATTTGATTCAAATTGACGCCGGTAGGGCGCCGCGAAGCGCGCTTCCTTTTCTAGTGCAAACTCGTAGCTACCCAACGCGCGACGCGTCCCGGCCCATTTAAGAACGAGCCAAGCCCACCGCGCACCGATACAGAGCGCGGAGACGATCGCACGAACCGAAACCCTACCGGGCGGGCGCACGGACACAAGTCCCCCCGAATCGTAGAGGGAGGAAGTGAGGAAGGAAGAGGTCGAGCCGCGCCCCGCCTCCGTCGGAACCCCTTTATAAGCCGGCCTCCCCCAAACCCTCCCTTCCCTTCCTCCCCTAGCTAGCCACCCCCCGGTCCCTGCCCGCAAACAGCACCGCCGAATCGAATCGGAGACGCCGATCTCGGATTCGTCCCCGCGCCGCCGTCCTCGTCGCTCCCGCCGCTCGTCTCGTCAGGTAACGCCCCCGGCTCCCCCAGATCTGCGTCTCGGCCTCGCTCGTATTCTAGCTGCCCGTGAAGCCGTGTTCCGTCTGGTCTGCTCGATCTGGCCGCGGGGTTTGTTTGTTCTGTTTGTTTCCTGGGCGCTCGGATCTGCCCGCCGCCGTCGGGGCCGGATCTGGCCGGTTCGTTGCGGGAGCTGTTCGTACCGGGGCCGTCGGAGCTCTGCTTATGCAGCATGGACTGACTAGTTATCAGCAGGTCTCTGATTTTGTCTGTTTCGGTTGGTTGATTAGTTTAGGCGGCGCATCGTCCTTGTATGTGTTGCGAGCCTCACCCCAGATGTGGTGGCTTGTGGTAGTTTGTTACTGATGCTATTCTGTACTCGACCGCGGGTGCTGTCGTCTTTGTCGCGTGCTTCTCCATTAAGTTTGGAGAAGATTGCTCTTTTTTTAATAAAAAGGTCAACATGTTTGGTTAGTTGGTCGATTAAGTCTTCCATAGTTCCATCCATGTATAATGGGAGTCTTATCGGCATGGGATGGGCTCTGAGTTCAGGCTTTTAGTTGGTATCACTGTACAAGTTAACAGTCTACAGTAGTTAACTAAAGGGAATGGAGTTGATCTTAACTTCTAGGTCAATTATGCCACTTACTGCTGTAGTGCTAAAGCTGGAAGTTTTACAGATCCAGTGTAAAGTTTGTTCCTTAAGCGAATGGTTACTTGAAATTGATGTGAATGTGATTCTCTTTGTCTAACTTTGATATAAGATGGCCACTAAATGTCTTTGAAGTTTGTTCTGTGGTCTTGTTTGCTATTCATGTCTTGTTTACTCTGTGTTCCTTTGTGTCTTGACTTTGTGATTTTTTGGTTACTCTCTCCATTACAGCCATGGCAGGATTGGCACCAGAAGGGTCCCAGTTTGACGACAAGCAGTATGACAAGAAAATGCAGGAGATACTGTAAGTCCTCTTGCATACATTTTTAGTCACTTTGATGCTATTTTTAGTTCTGCACTTGTTCTGTACCTTTTGGTTAACTTAACTTTTGTATTGTGCTTGCATTGTACAGAACTGAAGACTTCTTCACTTCGTATGATGAAGTTTGTGAAAGTTTTGACAACATGGGTCTACAAGAGAACCTTCTGAGAGGCATCTATGCCTATGGTATATAAAAATCTCGCTTACTTTCCAGTATTCGTTTATTCAGTGAGTTTTAATCCGCCCTACAATCACATTACTTGATTTGCATTTGCCTTCCTCAGGTTTTGAGAAGCCTTCAGCTATTCAGCAAAGGGGAATAGTTCCCTTCTGCAAGGGGCTTGATGTGATTCAGCAAGCACAATCTGGAACTGGAAAAACAGCTACCTTCTGTTCTGGAATCTTACAGCAGCTTGATTATGGATTGGTTGAGTGCCAGGCATTGGTTCTTGCTCCAACCCGTGAGCTTGCTCAGCAAATTGAGAAGGTTATGCGTGCTCTTGGGGACTATTTGGGTGTCAAAGTGCATGCCTGTGTTGGTGGAACATCCGTCCGTGAGGACCAAAGGATTCTTGCCAGTGGTGTGCATGTTGTTGTGGGCACACCAGGGCGTGTGTTTGATATGCTGCGTAGGCAGTCTCTCCGCCCTGACAACATCAGGATGTTTGTGTTGGATGAAGCTGATGAGATGCTTTCCCGTGGATTCAAGGATCAGGTTTACTTCTTACTCCTTGTTGACCATGCATGTGTGATTGTTCTTGCTTGTCATGCTGTGGTACCTTAGATACTGTGACTGTATCAATTGGTATGGTTTTTAACTTTTGTGACATGGTACGGTGTTTAGGTGTTACCCATGAAGGACTAACCTGATGTGTCCTCATTTATCACAAAGTTAAATTGATAAAATAAAATTTTGATTAAAACATATCTGATTCTTGAATTGCCGCTACAGCCTGTTTTAAATTGTTGTGCCTGATTGAAATCTTCGATCAACTAATCCATGTTTGGTATTTAGTGATTAGGAGGATAGTGATATGTATAGGTCAAATTTAGTATTGGAATGCATATAAAGCTAAATTAATTTTGTGGCGGAACTTGCTGATATGATCATCTTATGTTCCTGGACCAGCTTTGAAATTTCAACTGCTCTTTTCTGCTATATTTTGGAAGATGTTTTTTGGGATCTTACAAGCTGCTTGGCTTCAACTGACATGTGCCCTTTGCAGATCTATGATATCTTCCAGCTTCTTCCATCGAAGATTCAGGTCGGTGTCTTCTCAGCTACCATGCCCCCTGAGGCACTTGAAATCACCCGCAAGTTCATGAACAAACCTGTGAGGATTCTTGTCAAGAGAGATGAGCTCACCCTTGAAGGTATCAAGCAATTCTATGTCAATGTGGAGAAGGAAGATTGGAAGCTTGACACTCTGTGTGATCTGTATGAGACCCTGGCAATCACCCAGAGTGTCATCTTTGTGAACACCCGCCGCAAGGTGGACTGGCTCACGGACAAGATGAGGAGCAGGGACCACACTGTCTCAGCCACGCATGGTGATATGGATCAAAACACCAGGGACATCATCATGAGGGAGTTCAGGTCCGGGTCCTCCCGTGTGCTCATCACCACGGACCTGCTCGCTCGTGGTATCGATGTCCAGCAAGTCTCTCTTGTCATCAACTACGACTTGCCGACCCAGCCAGAGAACTACCTTCACCGCATAGGTCGTAGTGGTCGGTTTGGAAGGAAGGGTGTTGCCATCAACTTCGTCACCCGCGACGATGAGCGGATGCTGTTTGACATCCAGAGGTTCTACAACGTGACCGTTGAGGAGCTGCCGGCCAACGTTGCTGACCTTCTCTAGATCTTTTCTAGATAATATGGCTGCTAAGGTTTCTGGATAAAGGAGTCTGTTTTTGTTAAAATACGCCAACTTTTCTCTGCTTTGGAGGAGTGGTAAGGTCGGGTTCTATTCCAATTGTGGCGAAGGATGGTTTCTAAGTTATTTTTCTCTATGCAACGTTTCGGAATTTTTGTAGCGAGTAGGCTATGTGCCGCTCCTGGGTTAGCTGGGTGCTTAGACACTACTGAAATATTTTTACTTTCACTGTTGGGATATGATTCGTGTCGTTGTGTATGTTCTGTCTAGATTCAGGAGCAATGTCTCGATGCCTGCATCATATGAACTGGCATGTTTCGTATCATCTGTTTGCTGAAGATGGGTTTGTAGCAGAACCCGTATAGACGCTGCTACGTACTACCTCCATCGTAGAAAGTATATGCAATTCTATAGATACGATCTAGGTTAAAATGTCTTAATTTTAGCCGATTTATAGAATCAGTTTATACGGACTTAAAAATAGGTAGATATACTGATTGATGGTCTTTCTAATGGTAATTATTTTGTAAAATGTAGTTATTTTGGACCAATAAAGTAGGCTTTCTGGACCAATATATGAATATATGGTTGACAGTGCCCTTCACAATAATAATGCATTTCATCGGGAATATTATGGGCTGCTAAAAGCCAGGAGATTGATGTTGACCTGTAGTTATCCTCCAATTCAGAGCCTCGTCAGCGTCATCTAACATCAGCTGCCTTTTTTTTCCTCAGCCTCCAATGAACGTGATAAGCTTGGGATCTTCTTGTTCTGATGCTACACCTCTGAAAGCGATAGCGACCTGACACGATGAAGCAACTGTACTTTCGATCAATGCGCGAGGCCTTTTTAAGAGTGAAATTAATATATTGTTTAATTTTTTTTGAGCATCCGAATTTCCTTGAACGAGAAAAGCTAAAACTATAAAGTTATAGATCATCGAGATCTACAATTTTTATATACAAATTATCTTCATCCGATATTGTATTGAAGAGTTATGACTCTTTTTAAGTATTTTAGTCTGGATGAAAGGGCCAAGAAACATAGTGAATTTTGTTTTAGGATCAATTAACAAAGTCCAATGAAAATAGGGACAGGAAACTAGGTCGAATCTTTTTTAGAACCAAGAAAATAATTTCCTCTAAGGAGGTGTTTAGTTCCATAAATTTTGTAAAATTTTCACTGTAGCACACGTGAAACATTTTGCAATAAGTGTCCAATCATGACCTAAGTAAGCTCAAAAGATTTGTCTTGTGCACATAAACTATGTAATCATACAAAAATTTTGTCTATATTTAATGCTCTATATATATACTGTAAATTTAATGTGATAGAAAATTTAGAATTTTGAGGAGCAACTAAAAAAGGCCTACAATATACTCACCCAACCGCCAGCGTGAATGTGTGACGCACGCTAACACGATTGATGGGGAGAATTTCATGAACAATATGACTTGTAGATTATCAATGGGAATTAGGAGTCTTATTTTTTTGTATTGCCCGTGGTGAAACCTCGCCACTAGCTTCTCGTTTCTAAATTTTATCTACTATAATTGTTTGAGTTTACAAATCAAACAAAACAAACACCGGAAAACAGATCACCAGGAATCACAACGGGTACACATAGTAGATATGAAAAAAAAAAAACTGTACAGTTTGCTGCACATTCTTTCTTCTCAGGTAATTGAAGGGATTTGTATGAATGCACGACAATATAATTGATATCGAACTTCACAATTCTTAACTAACGACGACAAATATTTCAGTTCAAACGAGCCCTCTTCCATTTGCTGACGACTTCAGCGACATGCCGCTGGGCTCGAGCGCGCTCGCCGCCACCTCCCTCTCGCCATGCATCCTCTTGTTGACAGCCTCGGCGATGGCTTCCGCGAGGATAATCCCGTCAGCGCCGCGGGCCTGAGGCCTGAGCGCCGCCCCGGTCTCCTCGCACAGCAGCACGGCATTCTGCCGCTGCTCGGCGTACAGCGGCCACGCCACCATGGGCACCCCCGCTCACCACGCTCTCCAGCACCGAGTTCCACCTGCAGTGCGTCAGCATCGCCATGGTGGCGCGGTGCGCGAGGACCCTCGCCCGCGGCGCCCACGACGGCACCACGCTGCTCGCCGCCTTGGTCCTCTCCAGGAACCAGCCCGGGAGGCGGCTAAGCGGGTCGTCCGTGCTTTTCGTCTGTCGTAGTAGCTCTCTACGAACCACTTCTTGCGC
Organism: Eremochloa ophiuroides; assembly: GCA_038502445.1. Classification (NCBI taxonomy): domain Eukaryota; kingdom Viridiplantae; phylum Streptophyta; class Magnoliopsida; order Poales; family Poaceae; genus Eremochloa; species Eremochloa ophiuroides. The sequence goes on from JAHLJS010000005.1 coordinate 6,831,237, forward strand.
ATCATTCTTCAAACTGATATGATCGATACCTAAATTTATAGCCGCCTTTGCCCCTTCAATGCAAGCGATAAAGCCCATAAGCGGCGGGTTATACGCGAAAAATTAGGAAAGACCTCCAAATGGCATGTAGAAGTTGAATGCGGATGGAGCTTTCTGGGAATCGGATAGGAATGGTGGATAGGGTTATGTAATCTGCGATGCAAATGGAGTGGGTGATTTAGTCACGGACATGAAGAAAATTGTACTATGTTATTTTGGAAACAAAGGCAAAAACATTTTTTGCCCTACTCCCTTGTCCCAAAATAACTTCTCATCACGCTTATCGAAAAGTCAAATTTTTTAAAATTAAACTAAATTTATAAACAAATATTAATACTTATGATGTGTAATAAATATACTAGCTTGCTTGTAGAATATACTTTTACACTAAACTTATTTAAAGATATAAATATTGATATTATTTTCTGTGTACTTATATAGTTAAATAAAAAAATAAGTTTGATTCTTTAGTAAGCAAAAAGTGCATTTATTATGAGATAGATGGAGTAGTTTTGAACTCTTCCCAACTTAGCAATTCTATCTTACTTTTCTGCTCGAAAAAAAAAAAATCCTCACTTTTCGAAGGAGCCGTGCCGTACTGCACCCCACCCAAGGCCCAGAGCCAGGTGTTAGATAGCTGAACGGGCCTTACTAGGTTCAAAGCCCTTTTCGGACCCACTAACATAAGCACACTGCACACACACGTCCATTTACGAATCCGCGGGCCGGAAAGAACAATTCCCCGGCCCACGTCTACTCTCTTCTTGGGCGAGGGGCAAAAGCTGCGCTTGAGACGGGAATGGACTCGCGAGAGCTACGCTATTCTCTTCTCCGTCTCCATAATAACAAGCGCAAAGCACAGGCAAAGCGGATCCCCTCTTCCCCTCCGCGGCCTCACTTCCGCCGCACGCCACCGGAGGCGGCTCAACCCTAGCCCCGTCCGTCCGTCTTTTCTTCTGGTGGACCAGCCGCCGAGCCCCTCAGGCAGGCATGGCTCCCCCCGAGAACCCCAGCCCCACGGCGCCGGCCGAGCCGTCGCAGCCGCCGCCGCCGGCGGCCGCGGCCAAGGGGAAGGGGAAGAAGAAGGACGAGAAGAAGGATGACGATCTGGTGAGTCCGCCCCGCTTCGAGCCCTAGGAGAGGTTGAATTGCGGGGGGCGCTAAAATCTCGCGCCTCTTGTTTCGATCTGGGGGGTTTTTGCTTCCGCCTGACGTGTCTGTCCGATGGTGCTGCAGTCGGAGGAGGATCTCGCGCTCAAGGAGCAGCTGGAGCTCTACGTCCTGCGGGCGCAGGACTCGGATCCCGGCGTGCAGAAGCTCGCCCTCGAGAGCATGAGGTACTGCTGCTCTCTTCGCAAATCCGCCCCGATTCAGGTCTAGGGTTGCGTGACCCCAAGGGTTAACTCAGTTTTAGTGGTGCTGCTCGTGTGATGCTGGGTTTAAGTTTGTCATCTTTTGTGTATTTATTGCCTATATAATATGTAAAGATTAAGATGAGTTTTCTCGTGTCTGTCAAGGATATTTGAGTGCTCCAGCTGCACTCCTGTAGTTCTGTGCAACCAACGGCTTGTCTCTTGACCCCTTCTGCTGGCACTAAAAACTGATCTGTTTCAGGCAGGAGATTCGCTCCGCCACAAGCTCAATGACTTCAGTCCCTAAGCCGCTGAAATTCCTCCGCCCGCACTTTGGAACTCTCAAATCCTATTATGAAACAATGCCAGAGTCGGAGCTCAAGGTATGTGTGAACACTTTGGATCACCCAGCTTCGGTATGCTGTAGATTGGTTTGGTGCAGTGCTGATGCCACCAACTTACTGTTTTTGCAGAAGTACATGGCTGACATACTGTCTGTGTTAGCTTTGACAATGTCCACTGAAGGAGAAAGAGTATGTGCCTGCTGCAATAGTTATATTCCTACCGTCATTTACAAGTTTTTTTTTTTTTTTGGGGGCAAAAAAGGAAATCTACAGCTGTTCCCGATTCCCGTGAATCTGGAATTGAGATATTTTCTTGTTGCAGGAGAGCCTGAAATACCGTTTGTTGGGCTCTGAAGGTGATATTGGTTCATGGGGTCATGAATATGTGAGGTATGACTGAACTGAAATAATATGTTTCATGGCTCCTTAAATCAGCAAAGTCTATATTTTTCTATGTGCTCTATTGGCAATGCTACTCATGCACATTATGGGAGAATAATAAGTCGTAAGCATTTATTAAACTGAGGTACCACACTATATCATGACACAATAAATGAACTCCTACAATTATAGTTTGCAAAACTTGGTGACATCCTGCTTAACTAATGACAGGGCACATGCATGACACTTTCTGCATAGAGTAGCTCGTCCCTGAAATGCTGTTGATTCAGCTATGCTCCAATATGTTAAGGAGCATGTTTCATTTTTTTTTAAATATACTGTTTACATGCTATTTCTTTCCAAAACTGTCGGATTTTAAATGAAATAACTTTCTTCTGTGCAGAAATTTGGCTGGCGAGATTGCACAAGAATTCCAAAAGCGTCAGGTTGCACTCTCACTCATGCTAGAATTCTTATAGTCATTTTATATTGTTATCTATGTCTTGTACCAGTGTTTTAGTGTGCTGATTCTTGTACATAACACCTGTTAAAGTTGTAAATTACAATTCTCTGGTTTTGTCCTTAGTCTTAGTTTGGTATTCACATCTGATTTATTGATTAATATAATGGTAACAGGTAATCATTATCTTTTTCATGAATACCAGTTTGACTGTTGTAGTGTTAGTTGTTCATGTTCAATAGTTGAAAATTGAAATCACACTGTCTTTTTAAGGTTGACACAGTAAACAATTGCATTCCGTTCCTTTATTTATCCATGGTAAACAATTGCACTCCTGTTCCATTTATTTATCCTCATTGTATGTATAACATACCTGGTTACGAAGGTCACATTTCATTGTGAATTGCTACACATTTTTCATTGCTTGTTCTTGTCTTATTTTCTTCTCATGCTACTGGGCTGCAATAGGAATTAAGTAGGGGTCCGGTTTATACTTTATTCTGTTCCATTCTTCAGTTTTAAATCCTCTTATTATGCTGGGTTTATTGTTTTCAGGATGATGACTTGCCCATTGAATCCCTAATGGAGCTAGTGCAGCAAATTGTTTCATTTCACATGAAGGTTTGTTCCCAGTGGAGTTCATGGTTCAATACTTATTTATTCAGTTCATCTTGAACTATGTTTTTTTGGCTAATTTTCTATATGTTGTCATTTTTATTAGCATAATGCTGAGCCGGAAGCTGTAGATCTTCTTATGGAGGTACACATAGATGTTACAATACTTGATACTGTCAAGAGTACAGCCCCAATGTTTTTTGGCAATAAACTCGTAAATTTCATTGTTTGGTAGGTTGAAGACCTTGATTTACTAGTTGAGCATGTCGATGCTACAAACTACAAAAGAGCTTGCTTGTATCTTACTAGTGCATACAAGTAAGTATTCATCTCTTTATCACTTACTGTGATGTATTGCTTCTGCCCTCTTTTGTGGAACTAGATGTAGAACTCAAGTGTAGTTAAATTTATCTGATTAAACTAACACTTCTATGTGCAAACATGAAACTTGCAGATTTCTCCCTCCCCCTGATGATATGTTGGCACTTGACATAGCATATACCATCTACATGAAGTTTGCAGACCTTGCAAGTGCTTTGAGAACTTCTCTGCCACTAGAGAAAGTGAGTTCTGTGGCACTTGATTATCAAACATGCCATTCTGCTTTGTTTTAGAACCAAATACAACTTACACATTTGAATGTCTGTAGTTCATGCAGTATGTGAAGCAAGTCTACACAGCAACTGATGATCTTCTGCTCAAGAAACAATTCTCATATATCATCGCACGCCATGTACGCCCACACCCCCATTTTACTTTACTTGTGTATCTGCTGCTTTTGTTCATGTGACTGGGACTTTGTGTTCATTCATGCTCACAATCCTGAGATACATATTATAAAATTGTTTTCACCCTTTTTTGAACAATCATCTGTCTTCTGAAGGGTTTGGCTTTTGAGATTGATGATGAGATCGCTGCTGATGACAATGACAAGGAGATTTTGCAAGAAATAGTCAATAATACTAAGTTGAGTGAGGGATATCTTACTCTTGCTCGCGATATTGAGGTCATGGAGCCCAAATCCCCAGAGGATATATACAAGGTAATGCAAATTTTACTTTTTACCATATTGTAATCTGACAATTAAAACCTCTATAGTAATTGTGGTTGTGTTTTACAATATGTAGGTCCATTTGATTGATGGTCGTGGTGCCAGCTCCAGTCTTGATTCTGCAAGACAGAATTTAGCTGCAACATTTGTAAATGCATTCGTGAATGCTGGGTTTGGCCAGGTTAGCTTTTGTGAAAACTGTTACTAGTGATGCTTGTGAAAAAAGAGTTCATCTAATTTTTTTTATTACTTTGTGCAGGACAAGTTGATGACCGCTCCATCTGATTCATCCAGTAGCGGGTCTTCCGGAAATTGGTTATTCAAGAACAAGGAACATGGAAAAGCCAGTGCAGCAGCTAGTCTGGTATAGTTACAGTATTCTTTACTTTTCTAACTGCAATATAGGGTTTTGTTAGAACTATCCAATGATAGTTAATGATTTTTTTTTTTGTTTCCAGGGGATGATCCTTTTGTGGGATACTGATTCCGGGCTCGCTCAGCTTGACAAGTACTTGCATAGTAATGATACTCATGTTGTTGCTGGAGCTTTGCTAGGTATTGGAATTGTCACTTGTGGGGTGAAGAGTGATTGTGATCCTGTAAGTGCTGCACTTTGTTAACTACTCTTGGCCCCTCATGCCCTGCATCTTCTTTTGTTTCCTAACCCCTCCTGCCCTGCATCCTCTTTTGTTCCTAATATCCTAACCTTTCTGCCAGGCATTTGCTATTCTCATGGAGTACATTGGCAAGGACGACTCAAACATTCGTATTGGAGCAATATTGGGTCTTGGAATTGCGTATGCTGGTTCCCAGAAAGAAGAGGTGGGAACTAGTGCTTATAATTGTGTCTTTCTGCCTCATACTTTGGTGCTATCTTTCTTATCAATACTGCTTTTAATTTTCAGCTTAAAATGCATCTATCTGCTGTGTTGGGAGACTCCCAATCACCTCTTGAGGTCCTGGTCTTCTCAGCAATTGCCTTGGGATTAGTGTTCGTCGGTTCTTGCAATGAAGAGATTGCTCAGTCTATTATATTTGCTTTGATGGAGCGTAGTGAGGCTGAGTTGGCAGAACCCATTATACGGTTGCTTCCTGTTGCGCTTGGCCTTCTATATCTTGGAAAACAGGTAATTCTAAGCATCCTGAGTTCGGTTTGCCGCTTTGTTGAGTAATTTAAGTAATAAATTGCTGCTAGGCTTAGCATATCCATCCAGAGTACTAATTTTTGCTTCTCATTTCAAGTATCTATTTATCCTGTTCATTTAAAACTCATTAATTGGTTATTATTAATTACCTACCCTTATATTGCTGATTGCTACTACTTTTTCTGTTTACCCTTTGTGCAGCATGCCATTTTCCAATGTAGTCTACTCCATCCATCTTGGAATATAGTGTATAGAAATATTAAAAATTGTATGCAAATACATGTATTTTGGGGGGTGGGGGCGGGGTTGTAAAGGACCATTTTGAATCAAATAGGTGTGCAAATTTGGTTGGTAACATATTGTTACTTGGCAGTTATCAATCAATCATCCTTTAATCATGGCATCATGCAGACAACAACGTTTATACATGCAGGAATTAAATTGATTAGAAAATGAAGTTAGGGTACAAATGTCTTCTTTATTCTTTCTAGATCTGTCTTAGAATCTTTAGGAGACATTATATTCCAGTATGGGGAGAGTAGGTCTATGCACCTGCTATTTTGCATATCACTCTGATTTTCTAGGACATGCTTAGCTATAACTATTCACTAATAATCAATTCCTATTTCAGGATAGTGTGGAGGCTACCGCAGAGGTCTCAAAAACATTTGATGAGAAGATTGGGAAGTACTGTGATGTAACACTTATGTCACTAGCATATGCTGGGACAGGAAATGTGCTTAAGGTATTTGATATATTATCCTTGAATGGAAAGTTTCTAGCAGATTCAGATTTTAAAGAAGTTTAAGATGTTTGATTGAATATAAATATTATCAACTCTTTTTGGCAGGTTCAGAAACTTCTTGGCATTTGCTCACAGCATCTTGAGAAAGGCGAAACACACCAAGGGCCAGCTGTCCTTGGAATTGCTCTTATTGCTATGGCTGAAGAATTAGGAGCTGAAATGGCTGTACGTTCACTTGAGCGTCTTCTTCAGTATGGCGAGCAGAATATAAGACGTGCAGTTCCTCTTGCTCTTGGTATACTTTGCATATCTAATCCCAAGGTATGCGGATAAATTTGTCTTATACAAACTAAATATCTGATACATGAAATCTCCTGCTGGAAACAATGCCTGATCAGTGTAGTTTTAAGAACTTTGGTTTCACACAAAACTTCATGCCCCATGTGGAATTTTCTGTCCTAGTTGGTACTACCTCCATCCCAAAAAGATTGTAAATTTTGCTTTCAGAGAAGCCAAAGATTCATAGTTTTGACCAAATACATATAAAAAAGTATTGATGTTTCAACAAGAAGAAGAAAGCCTATCAGTCCCAAGCAAAAAAAAAAAAAGTATTGATGTTTATGACGTTATAAGTATCACTAGATTAATCTTGCAATAGATTTTCGTAATAAACCTAATTGAAGATTGATATAGATAATATCTCCTATAAACTCAGTCAAACTTAAGATTCTTGACTCCTTGAAACGAGGTTTACATTCTTTTGAGACTGAGGTAGTATATTGCCCAAATTATGTTTTTTGTCTATGAAATGTTTGACAAAATGATGGGTTTAGTAACTGTTTGACAAAGTAGAATCCTAACCCATTTGGAAACATAGAAAGTGTGTTGTGAACCAAATCGTGATCTACATCGTGTATCTATGCCCAAAAAAACTTTCCAAGTTTGGAAGTTTTTTGTATTCTTCTTCCAAACCTCTGTAAATACTCTGTCTTGGTATTATGATAATTTGAATGTGGAGCATTCATTTGAACAGGTTTCATAAAGTTGAAAAACTGTGTATGCCGTCTGGCATTCTGATTGCATTTCTAATACTTGCCTTCTCAGGTAAATGTTATGGACACACTGAGCAGATTGAGCCATGATGCAGACGCCGATGTGTCAATGGTATGTATTTATCAATTTTTTATTTAAATAGCCTTTTTCATTGTCATCCTATTATCTTATGTGTCTGGTTATTGAATTTCTCCAGGCTGCAATTATCTCATTGGGTTTGATTGGTGCTGGCACAAACAATGCCAGAATAGCTGGCATGCTTCGCAATCTTTCAAGTTATTATTACAAAGAAGCTGCTCATCTGTTTTGTGTAAGTATAGATCCACAATGATCATTTGGCATCTTTACTTCATGTACTACAATGGTTCCTCGGCTGTATTTAAGTTTTCGTTAATTGATTATTATTATTATTTTCATCAGGTAAGAATTGCTCAGGGCCTTGTTCACCTTGGGAAGGGCTTGTTGACCCTTTCTCCATACCATTCTGATAGGTTTCTTCTTTCCCCGTGAGTGTCGATCTCTTAGCACCCATTTCACCTTTGAATGCCGCCGAACTGTGTTTCATTTTTTCCCCGTTTTCCAGAATGGCACTTGGAGGGCTTGTAACTGTGCTGCATGCGTGCCTTGATATGAAGTCCACCATCCTAGGGAAATATCACTACATCCTTTACATTCTTGTCCTGGCAATGCAGGTGTGTTTGTTAGTCATTACCACCACTCCTGTGGATTGAGTAGACAACTGTTGGATGCTACGTTTGAACCTATTCGTTCTTTCTTTTCGCTTATACAGCCCAGGATGCTTTTAACTGTGGATGAGGATCTGAAGCCTCTCTCAGTACCTGTCCGCGTTGGGCAAGCTGTTGACGTGGTTGGTCAGGCAGGAAGGCCAAAGACAATTACTGGCTTTCAGACACACTCCACACCGGTTTTGCTTGCAGCAGGGGAGAGAGCTGAGCTAGCAACTGAAAAGTAAGCTGCATTCAGAATGGACGATGTGTATATGTTCTGCAGAATAGACGATGTGTATATGTTCTAAGGAAACGTTAATCACTGTTTGCTTGTGTTGTTCAGATACATTCCACTGACGCCGGTATTAGAGGGCTTTGTGATTCTGAAGAAGAACCCAGAGTACCATGAAGAGTGAAAGGCTTTAGTATGTCAGATAGCATGGTGTTTCCGTGGCTCGTCCACATGCAGTCTTCAAGCCTGGCATCCCTCGTCGAGGAATCATTCGCCCTTGAATGTCTTGATCAGCCAGCACATACTCGGTCCGTTCATGTTTGATTCTTACCAGAGTTGTGGCTAACTGAAAGCTGTCTTTGGTTATGCTGATATACCACTTGTAGGTGTCTTAAGTCTGTTTGATTCACCTCCAGTGTATTTGTACTATTGTATTTATTACTAAGAGACGTATTTAGAGCTTACTCTGTAAGGTGAGGTGATAAATGGGATAGCATTTTTGGCGTTCGTCTCGGCCAATCCATAGTCCTTGTTTTGACATGTTGGACATCATTGTCAGTTTTTTTTTTATCTCATCATTGTCTGTTTCTGTTCTGTATTTTGTGGTTCCGTTCTGTACTTTTTTTTGACACAACTGAAATTCCTTCTACTCATGAACAACACAATTGTCAGCCACATTCAACCTGATGATTTCAGGGAGAGGGTCAATACATTTAAAGGCGACAAAAGCCTCAATATTCTTTCTTGACGATACTTTTGAATCTCTGAATCAGTCGGATCACCAACAATGAACAGGTTATCTGGTGACCAAAAAAAAAAATTCGTGGCAAAGTTCCATTTTCTATCACATGCTCTGTGCTTTTCTAAAGCTTATATTTAGATATATGAATGAATCCTTGCACATGAGTGAAAGGATCGAGGATGCCCAAGAGGGGGGATGAATTGGCCAACTAATAAATTTTCGCAAATAAATTTAACCTATCGCAATTGTCCAATATCATCCACTTGTGCTTGTGTTAAGTTTTAATCCTAAAACAAGTTATGCAACCTAAAGCCGGATCCTATCACAAGTATACTACTCTAGGAAAGTAAAGCACACAAGAGAATACGGGAAACTAAATGAGTAAGAGAGTGCAAGCCGAGTTTTTTCCGAGGTATCGGAGAGTCGGCACTCCCTACTAGTCCTCGTTGAAGCACCAGCGCAAGGCTGTACCTCCCCCTTGATCCTCGCAAGGACCAAGTGCTCTCTACGGGCTGATCCTTTGCCTCTCTGGCGCGGTGGATCGCTCACAACCGCTCACAAGCTTAACTTGGGCCGCCCACAAACTCTCCAAGCGGTCACCAAGCCTCCGATCACCACCGAACCGTTTAGGTGATGCCGATCACCAAGAGTAACAAGCCTAGACTCTCACTTGACCAAGAACAAGGCCAGAGAGGGTGATGGATGCACACAAGTCACTCTTGATCACACTCTAGGGGAGAAGCTCACAAGCAATGGAGCAATCCTCCCTAGGGCTCTTGCTCTCTCTCAAAGTCACAAAGGTTCCTTGAGCTGTTAGATGTGGCAAGAGAGATAGAATGGAGGCAATGGTGGAGTATAAATACTCACCCTCTCTAAAGCTAGCCATTTCTCAATTTCCTGCGAACCGTCGGACTCTGCAGACAGCTCACCGTCGGACCATTCACCACGGTCCGACTCTCTCAGTCGAACTGTGCACGAAACTGTGCCAGAGGGGGCGTCGGACCAAGACCAAAGGTCCGACGATCCACCGTCCGACGCTCTCAAGAGAAGCACAGTGACCTGCAACGGCTATAACATGGAGCAATGGTAAGACGCTTACCGTTGGACCAAGTCCGACGCCCTTTACTGTTCTCTGGACCTCTCTGGAAGCGTCGGACGCTAAGAAACCTTGGTCCGACGCTCGCTCTCACAACGGTCCGACGCTCGCTGAGAAACCCCAAGGCATCGTCGGACGCTGGCTGATGATCCGACGCCCATCCAGCCAGGGTCCGACGCTCCCTGGAGTGCTGAGAAGCACCTAGGGGCTGCCACGTGTCGTCGGACGCTAGCCATTGGTCCAATGAGCATACTAGCCAGAGTCCGACGCCCTCTTTTTGATCAAAACTTCGCCGAATAAAAAATTTTCCAAAACGAAGTTCGATCCTCTCTCTCTCAAGAGATTCCCTGGGCTGTCTAGAGTTATGTTGGACAAGTGTGCATCACATCTACACTCTCTAACCTTGCCCTAAGTCAAGCTACCCATCCAAACCCTTCTTAACAGTACAGTCAAAGTGGAAAACAAAACCTAAGACTACTCCAAGTGTCTCTCAACACCAAACGACACTTGGCACTACCTATCACCGTCTTGTCTTCCATCCTTTGAAAACCGAATCGATTTCTATCGCTAGGGGCTTAAACCTACATGTTATTATGACCTAACCTCTAGGTTATCCTACAAAACACACGTTAGTCATAATAACCTCTTTGTTGTCATTAATCATCGAAACCACTAGAGCCTAGATGCTTTAATCTCCCCTTTTTGGTGATTGATGACAACAACCTCAAATAGATTTAGAAAGAGTGAGGTTTTTAAAGATTTGATTCATATAAGCATGTGACAGTAAGAGCAAAGGGGTTAGGCATGCTTATACAAGTCAAGACCACAAGGTACACATAAGATATGAAATAAGCACAAGTACCAAAGATTATGCTCAAGAACGGAGTGAAGTGCGGAAGCAAAGACAATAAGCATAACAAAGACAAACCAAGTGACATGTTATATATAACATAAGTCTCAAACACATGTCACGAGTCAAACAAGTCTCAAGCACACATAAATACAATTGCATGAAAGGTAAACATGATGCATGAGAATGTCACAAACAAAAGTCATATAAGAGCCAGCCAAAAACCCTCTCAAATCGCTCCCCCTAAATCTATGCTCTCTTTTCCCCTTTGGCATCAAGCACCAACGACCTAAGACTCAGGAGGAGGAGGAGAAGCTGTAGCGTTGCGGTCGGAGGAGTGAGGAAGGAGCTCAAACTGAGTAGGGTCGTCCTCGGACTCTGAGCTCTGAACTGCCTGACCCTCTGTTGGTGAATGTGAAGGAGAAGCGATCTGGGTCGGCTCAACTGTCTCTGTACCAGGGTCAGCCTGTGAGACTGGAGCTGTCTGAGCGGACTCCAGAAGAGTCTGCTCCTCGGTACTAGGCCGCTGACCTTGTGTCTCAACTGTCACCACTACTGCCGCAGTGTCTGTAGTAGTCGGCAGAGGCTCTGAAGAAGTAACTGAGGACGGTAGGGTCTTGGTCGTGTCAGTAGCAGGTGGAGCTGTGGTGGAAGGCACCAGCTGTCTATACTCAGGAGGTGTAGGCAAGCCGGTGATCTCACTGAAAGTCGCACCAAGGCTCCTGGTGAAAGCCCATGTTTGGTTTTGGGTAATTGATGAAACCTATTTTGCTAACGATTTTTCTAAGTGTTTCATATGAATGATTAGCAAACAACAAGATGGAGCAAAGGACCGGGTCGGTGGAGGCCACAAGTGAAGGGCAATGACGGCATCCATACAAATGGTATAAGTCCATTATCAAAAGGAGTCCACAAGCTTCATCAAGAGATTGTGAAAAAGCTAGGAGCTCAGGGCAAAGGTATAATCCATAGGAGCTCTTTTGCTTTTGGTGATCAAGACTCCATAGAGGGAGTGATCACATTTAGGATAGATAGCCGTACTATCAAGAGGGGTGAAATTGTTGATGAAATACGGTTATCAAGTGTCACTAGGTGTTCATGATCATTGCATTGCATATAGATGCTAGTGACACTAACAAACCCTTGGAAAACTCTTTTGAAAAGGCTAACACACGTGCACAAGGTATAGAACACTTGGTGTTAGCACATGGGAACAAAGGGTGAAAGGTTTGAGTGAAAATCCAAAGAAAACAGAGCGTCAGACCGTAGAGTCTCAGAGCGTCGGACCATTAGCCTCGGTCCGATGGCTAACACTGCTGAGAGCGTCGGACGCTCAGTCCCTGAGCGTCGAACGATTAGCCGAAGCGTCCGACGGTGCAGATCGTGCGAGAGATGACACGTGGCGAGCTCTGAGAGCGTCGGACTCTCGGCGTTAGTCCGACGGTGAGCGTCGGACCAACGTCCGACGGTTTTCAGCGCTCGGGGAGCTCTCCGGAAGCGTCGGACTGCCGCGTTCGTTAGTCCGACGGCTCCGTCTGGCTGAGTCCGACGGTGGTTAGCTGAGGGCATCGGACCGTTTGGTTTAGTCCGACGTTCATCAGTCCGACGGTTCGTTTAGCGCGGGAAGTTAGCCGTTGTGATCCAACGTTCGATTTCAAACGGCTAGTGACATGTGGCGTTCATCCGGGGCGTCGGACCGTGCCGATTAGTCCGACGGTCTGGCCGTCGGACAGTCCGACGGTACGCAGTGAAGTCTAAACGGCTATTTCCTTATGTGTGGCTTATAAAAAGTCACTTGGCTGGTTTGGGGAGTATCTCTCGGCACTTCTAAACATCATAGCATACTTGTGAGCCTTCCCACTCCACTCTCACTCATCCTACTTGATTGTGATCATCATTTGGTGAGTTTGGAGAGCATCAAGTGCATTGCATTGATAGAGATCATCTGGAGGCACTTGGTAGCGGTGATTCGCAGCGGTTTCTCTCATTACTCTTGGAGTTTGCCGACTCCTAGACGGCTTGGAGCTACGAGGATCGTTGAGGGGAGTTGGTGATTGTCTCCGCCTCCGATCAAGGTATTGTGAGGGGTTCTTGAGCCTATCCCCGTGGGAGATCGCGAAAGGCATCTTTAGTGGATTGCTCGTAGCTTGGTGGATCCCCATCTTGTGTTGGTTGTGTGGCACCCTTTAGAAGGGTTTGGCATGTGATGCCAATTAGCGCGTGAACCTCCAAGTGGGTGTATCGCTACAACGAGGACTAGCTTGCTGGCAAGCAAGTGAACCTCGGTAAAAAAATCTTGTGTCATCTCTCTACCGAGGATTTCCCTTGTATTTGATTGATTGGTTATATTGGACTTCATATCTTCTCTACATCGAGGTATTGAAATCACCTTTACTCTTTACTTTTGTGTACTTACTCTCTTGTATAGTTTGTTAGTTGCTCACTTAGGAGTAGTGTATAGTAGTGACATAGCCTTTGAGTGTGAACTAGTGATCATAGTGTAGTATACTTGTCTAGGTGGTTTGCATAGCATAGTTTAGAGCTAGTGCTTTGCAAAGCTTGCTATTGTTACTAATCGGCTTGTTAAGTGTTGTTTGTAGATTTTTATAGGCTATTCACCCCCCTCTAGCCATTTAGGACCTTTCACCTGGTAACTGAGGGGCCACCCACGTCTGGTGTGAAACCTGTGCGGATAGGCGAGAACCCCTGAGCGAACCCTGGAGAGGCAAGCTACTGCTGAGTCTGCTGACTGGGAGTGACAAACTGACTGAAAGGAAGCGGTGCCCTGACTCTAAAGTCCTCCGGACTATAAAGCTAGAGTCACCTGGACTGCTGTGGCTGCTGGTCCAACCTGCTGTACGGGAGGTGTGGTGGCCAGGTATGGGGGTGCTCCGGTGTGCCTCATGATGTGCTCCATGAATCCAAAGGTCTATAGCTGTATCTGCTGACTCTGGAGCTGCATCTAGAGCATCTGCTGCTGAAACTGGTCCTGATGAAGCTACACCTGAGCAAGTGCTGCAGCCTGCTCCCTGGCAAACCGGGCCTGCTCCTCTGCCTGTCACTGCTGTGTCTGCTGAAGACTCTGAAGAATCGTGAGCAACGCAGGGTCGGTCTGTGGAACTGGAGGAGCTGAGCTGGAACCACCGGCCTCCTAGTCGTGAGCTCATCGGCATGAAGGGATAGGCCGGTAGTCCAAGTCTGAACTGGACGAAGAAGTGTCGACGGGGTCATCGTCAACTAGAAGCTGCTCAAGCTCGCTATGGGCGACGTGCCTCGTAGCCTCGTCCTACTACTGCACCTTGGCCATGTCGGCCCCTGAAGTCTGTCTGCGCTGTACTCTGTGCAAAGCTCGGCTGCCAAGCCTCCCATCAATCAGAGGAGTCATCCTGTACACTAGGAACTCTGTCTCAATCTGGCGCAGCTCCCTAGAGATCCCTGTCTAAATCTTGTGCAACCTCCGCTCAAGGATGTGAGAGATCCAGTGAGCGTAGAGGAGCTGTCGCCGAGACCTGATGCCCTCTGCTGTAGTATCCTCCATCTCGCTGATGATCAAATCCACTATGTCAAACTCGGACTGCTGGACCAGGGCATTGAGGAGCCAAAGCTGAAGGTGTGTAAGTCCCTCCTTGTACCCCTCCCGCGGCAAAAGAGTGCGCCTCATCACGTCGTTCAAGAGATGAACGACGGGACGAAGCTCAGAAGGTGTCCTGCGGGAGCCATCTCCGAACGGTGGCCGAAAACAAGATGCTATATGAGCTATACCTGGTGCAAGTCCTCCGTGTGTCCTCCTCGGCGGGTCTGTCGTGGTATAGCAGATACTATGCAACCTGGTAGCTGACTCTGGTACTCCTAGCAGCTCTCGCAGAGCCTTCGCGTAGAGCCGATATGGCTCTCCGCCGAAGGTGTACTGAAGGTACTCGTGGTCGGGGTTGATCCAAAGAGATCGTAGAACTCTCGGACTCACGACTCGACGTACCTACCAGAGCGTCCAAGTAACTCTGCTAGTCCAGGCAGGTAAGTCAAATAAGGGCCTGATCTCCTCACCCGCTGCCTGGACTATATCCTCTAGGGGACACACCCTGTGCTGTCTCAACCCAACACCAGAAGCCATGAGAGCAGTGAAAAAGTCCTCGTGAAGTGTGCTGTACCAGCCCTCAGAAGCTCATGGGTCTCTCTGGTCCGAAAACCAACTCTGGAGCGAAGTCAACCAAATCTCCCTGACTCGGGCTGCAGAGATGTTCTGCAAGTCCAAGTGAACCTCTGGCTCAGGCTCCTGCTGAGGCTCGGTGGGAGCAGGCGCCCTGGGGACTCAGTCACCGCGCCTCTGACCAGCGGGCTGAGGTGGCACAAAAGGTCGAGTGCGGTCCGAGCGACGAAGAGGTGGAGCCTGGGTCTGCTCCCCCTGACTGACTGCCCCCTGCTGTGCCTCTGACTGTGGCTGCTCCTCTGTGTGCTCCTCTGATTCCTCTCTGCCTGACAGACTGACAGAGATGCCTCCAATATGGAGACTCCTGCCACGCTCAGCCTCTTCTGCTGCCTGGGTTACCCTGATGGTCTGCCTCTGCTCTGCTGTAAGCTGTCTCTTTCTCTTCTTGCTGGGCTCTGCCATAGGGGCCTTCCCCTTGTCCTGAGGTGGACGAGGAGGAGGCCTCTCGTCCCCACCTGTTCCTCCCTGACTGCGGCTCGCTTGCTTGCAACGAACCATACTGCCGCACTGATCACAGACCCTCTGAAACTGTCAGCTGACACTCAGAGGCTTGGCCTCGTTCCGTATCCGTGGGCTTGGCCCCGGATTCACTGACGCTGACCACTGCCAATCACTGCCTCTGACCACAAACAACTGAGGGAAGAGCTGTGAAGAGGTGAGTATCTCTGTCGATGCGAGGCACCACACACGGGACAAATCAAGATCACCTAGGAGAGAATGTGCTTGAGCGCAGCGAAGAACTCCTTGTCATTGAGCACGTAGTGAGTTTAGGTGCTTAGTGCGCTTTTGCTTGCTAGTTGGTAGGAGTTTCCCCCGTGCTTAAAGTACTAGTGCTTAGGTTTGTGTGACCTTGCGCTAGAACGGTTTAGGGAAGCTCAAGCTAGGCTTGTACCTTTGTTTTTGCTAGGATATTTTACAAGGTGCATAGAGTTATAGTTAGAGAGGTGAATTTTTGTTAGAACCGAATATGTTTTATTCCGCTGCGATTAGTTGTTAAAAAGGACTATTCACCCCCTCTAGTCTGCCATCTCGACCCTACAACCGGTGAGGGAATAGGCGGTTGGATGCATAGCATGCGGTGTTGATTGCCTCTACCCAAAACCTCTCCGGTGTGCTGTACTCATCAAGCATAGTACTTGTAATGGTGATCAATATTCGGTTCTTTCTTTCAACTACACCATTTTGTTGAGGGGTATAGGTGGATGAGACTTCATGGTTGATCCCAACTTCATCATAATATACTTCAATGTTTGTGTTATCAAACTCTTTTCCATTGTCACTTCTAATCTTCTTGATCTTTACTTCAAATTCATTTTGTACTCTCTTGGCAAACTTCTTGAAACATGCGGCAACTTCGGTCTTGTCATGAAGAAAGAACACCCAAGTATATCTTGAAAAGTCATCAACAATCACTAAGTAATAGAGCTTCCCACCAATACTTTCATAAGTTGTTGGCCTAAATAAATCCATGTGAAGTAGCTCTAATGGTCTTGAAGTTCACATAAATGCCTTGGATGGATGTGTATTTGCCACTTGCTTCCCGGCTTGGCAAGCACTACACAATTTGTCCTTCTCAAATACAACATCTTTCAATCCTCTCACCATCTCCTTCTTCAATAGTTTCTTGAGTGTGCTCATCCCAACATGTGGAAGCCTTCTATGCCAAAGCCACCCAAGAGATTGTTTGGTGAATAGACAAGTCTTCAAATTTGGATCTTCCGAGTTGAAGTCCACTAGATAGAGGTGATTGTACCGAAAACCCTTGAATATCACTTCATTGTCATCTTTCTTGGAAACAACCACTTTTTCACTTGTAAATAGGCATTGGAAGCCAAGATCACACAATTGACCAACGGATAGCAAGTTGAAGCTCAAAGAAGCAACTAGAAGCACATTTGATATGGAATGATCATTAGATATAGCCACTTTACCAAGCCCTTACACTTTGCTCTTGGAATTATCATCAAATGTTATCTTCCCTTGGTCTTCTACATTTTCTTCAAGAGAGGTGAACATACGAGCATCACCGGTCATATGTTGAGTGCATCCACTATCAATTACCCAATGAGAGCCACCGGTCTTGTAGTTCACCTACACACAACAAATCAAACTTGATGTTTAGGAACCCATACTTGAGAAGGGCTCCGGACTTTCTCAACCAAAGCTTTTGCCACCCACAATTGTCTAGGCCTATTCTTGTTAGGAGGACCTAGGAACATCACTTTCACTTTGCCCTTAGAATCTTTTCTAAGCATATAGTGAGCATCAAAAGCAAAAGGCCTAACGTGCTTGGGCAAAGGTTGTGGTGGCGGTGTCTTGCACTCATGAGCAAAGTGACCGTCTTGTCCACATTCAAAGCATCTCTTAAGCTTGGGCTTGGGCTTATTCTTTGCTTTGTTGAGGCGATTTTTAGCTCTAATGTTTTGCACCTTCTCATCCATGTAGCCAATCCCACTTCTATCAAACTTCATCACGGTGTTCATGAGAACATCACTTTGGAGATATTGGCATCTTGTGAATTTTTGCAAGCCCATGGTGAGATGACTCTTTTTTTGCTTCAACTTCTTATTTTCTTCCAGTAAGCTTGCAAGGTGGCACTTCTCATTCTTGAGGATCATTGTTTTCTTCTCTAAGCACCTCAACTTCATCATCTTATTGCACCGTTTCAATGACAATGGTGTTGGTGGTTGATTGCTTCTCAAGCTCTTTCTTCAAGTTTTCATTCTCAATCTTAAGCTTCAAATAGTCATCATGGCAATCGGCCACCACTACTTCCTTGTCTTTGCTACTAGTACCTTGCTCAATGATCTCATCAATCAAGTCATCACATGATGTAGTTATGTCACACTTAACAACAAGGTTCGGAGCATCATGTTTCATTGGAAAGCAAGTCATAAGCCATAGCAAGGTTATCATGATTCACTTTCACTTGAGTGTAGTCCTCTTTTAGCTTGTTGTAGCTAGTGGTGAGCTCAATGTGTATCCTCTTAAGTTTATCATGTTTTTCTTTGAGCTCTTTTATGTTGGCTTTGAGCTCTTTGAGCTTGGATGACACATTTTGATTTTCAACTCTAAGCCCATCACTAGCTTTAGTGAATTGTTCATTTTGAGCTAAGAGATTGCCAATCTCAAGTTTTAGGTTTTCATTTTTCTTTGTTAGCTTTCTTATAACTTTGGTGTAGTCATTAAGTAAGCTAGCAAGTTCATCATAGGTGGGTGAATCATATTCATTGTCACTATCACTGCTCTCATCATCACTTTGTACCTTCTTGTCCTTAGCCATAAGGCAAAGTTGTGTTGGAGATGAGGGCGGTGATGGCGGTGGAGGAAGTGAAGTCCCAATCACAAGAGCGGCCACCTTCTTTTTTTCATCATCACTTTCTTCACCGGAGGAGCCACTAGAAGATTCAATGTCGGTGAGCCAATCACCAACAATGTAAGTCTTGCCATTCTTCTTACTTTTGTAAAATTGTTTCTTCTTGAACTCTTTCTTCTTGAATGACTTGCCCTTTTTCTTCTTATCTTCACTTTCATCACTTGAGTCTTGCCTTTTGCCCTTGTTCTTGTTCTTGAACTTGTCTTTCTTGGGCTTTGGGCATTGATGAGCAAGATGCCCAAGCTCTCTACAATTGAAGCAATCCATCTCGGAGATGGGCTTTCTCTTGCAACTAGTGAAGAACTTCTTCTTGTTGGAATCAAACTTGATTCCCTTGTTGTTGAGCTTCTTGAGCATCTTGGTGGTCTTCTTCACCATGAGAGCGATCTCCACATCATCGTCATCATCATCATTACTTGTGGAGTCAAGAGAAGAACACTTTGCTAAAGCTTTTTCCTTTCTTGTCGGCCTTGAGAGCCAAGTATTTCTTCTCTTCCTTCTTTGATGATGAACCATCTTGAGCGGGTGATTTTCATATACATTTCATGAGCATTGATCTTCTCCAATATTTAAGTGGGTGTTGCACTTGAGAGATCCGTTTGATGTAGCACGGTCACAATGTGACCATACTTGTCGATTAGGAAGAGCATTGAGGATCCTCCTTGCAACCTCGGCCGGTGAGATTTGTGTGAGCCCAAGGCCATTGACTTCCTCTACGATGATATTTAATCGAGAATACATGTCATTAGCACTTTCATTTGGAAGCATTTTGAAGGAATTGAGCTTGTCAATGATAAGGTAATATCGTTCCTCACGCTCATTCTTAGTTCCCTCAGGGAGCGCACAAAGATCCGACCATAGTGCATGGGCATTCTTGTGGTTCCTTACACGGTTCAACACCTCTTTGTTAAGGCCTCTAAAGATAATGTTTCGAGCCTTAGCATTCCATTTCTCGTGTTCTTCCTCAACGGGTTTGAGGGTAGTGCCGGCTCTGGGAGTGGGGTACCCTTGTGTGGCGGCTCTGTGAACACCAAGGTCCACCGCCTCAAGGTATGCCTCCATACGAATTTTCCAATAAAGAAAATCGTTACCGTCAAAGACGGGATGGGGACCATCGTGACTTCCGGACATCCTTTCTCTTGGCGGTTAAGCCAAAGTAATAAGCAACAAAGCTCCGATACCAATTGAAAGGATCGAGGATGCCCAAGAGGGGGGTGAATTGGGCAACTAATAATTTTTCGCAAATAAATTCAACCTATCGCAATTGCCCAATATCACCCACTTGTGCTTGTGTTAAGTTCTAATCCTAAAACAAGTTATGCAACGTAGAGCCGCGGATCCTATCACAAGTATACTACTCTAGGAAAGTAAAGCACACAAGAGAGTACGGAAAAGTAAATGAGTAAGAGAGTGCAAGCCGAGTTTTTCCCGAGGTATCGAAGAGTCGGCACTCCCCACTAGTCCTCGTTGGAGCACCCGCGCAAGGGATGTAGCTCCCCCTTGATCCTCGCAAGGACCAAGTGCTTTCTATGGGCTGATCCTTTGCCTCTCCGGCACGGTGGATCACCCACAACCGCTCACAAGCTTGACTTGGGCCGCCCACAAACTCTCCAAGCAGTCACCAAGCCTTCGATCGCCACCGAACCATCTAGGTGATGCCGATCACCAAGAGTAACAAGTCTAGACTCTCACTTGACCAAGAACAAGGCCAAAGAGGGTGAAGGATGCACACAAGTCACTCTTGATCACACTCTAGGGGAGAAGCTCACAAGCAATGGAGTTCACTCAATCCTCCCTAGGGCTCTTGCTCTCTCTCAAAGTCACAAAGGTTCATTCAGCTGTTAGAAGTGGCAAGAGAGATAGAATAGAGGCAATGGTGGAGTATAAATACTCACCCTCTCCAAAACTAGCCGTTACTCAATTTCCTGCGAACCGTCGGACTCTGCAGACGGCTCACCATCGGACCATTCACCACGATCCGACTCTCTCATTCGAACTATGCACGGAACTGTGCCAGAGGGGGCGTCAGACCTAGACCAAGGGTCCGATGATCCACCGTCCGACGCTCTCAAGAGAAGCACAACGACCTGCAACGGCTATAACACGGAGCAATGGTCCGACGCTTACCGTCGGACCAAGTCCGACGCCCTTTACTGTTCTCTGGACCTCTCTGAAAGCGTCGGATGCTAAGAAACCTTAGTCCGACGCTCGCTCTCACAATGGTCCGATGCTCGCTGAGAAACCCCAAGGCACCGTCGGACGCTGGCTGATGGTCCGACGCCCATCCAGCCAGGGTCCGACGCTCCCTGGAGTGCTGAGAAGCACCCAGGGGCTGCCACGTGTCGTCGGACGTTAGCCATTGGTCCGACGACCATAATAGCCAGAGTCCGACGCCCTCTTTTTATCAAAACTTTCGCCGAATCAAAAACTTTACAAAACGAAGTTCGATCCTCTCTCAAGAGACTCCCTGGGTTGTCTAGAACTATGTTGGACAAGTGTGCATCACATCTACATTCTCTAACCTTGCCCTAAGTCAAGCTACCCATCCGAACCCCTCTTAATAGTACGGTCAAAGTGAAAAATAAAACCTAAGAGTACTCCAAGTGTCTCTCAACACCAAACGACACTTGGCACTAGCCTATCACCGTCTTGTCTTCCATCCTTTGAAAACCGAATCGATTTCCATCGCTAGGGGTTTGAACCTACATGTTATTATGACCTAACCTTTAGGTTATCCTGCAAAACACACGTTAGTCATAATAACCTCTTTGTTGTCAGTTAATCACCGAAACCACTAGGGCCTAAATGCTTCAATGAGCTTGGAAAATACTTCTTTTTTCTGTCATGCTATTTATTATTGGGATTTTGGTGTTTTTGTCCATGCTTTAAAGTGCAATGGTGATGTTGTTCTTTTTTTTTATAACTGTGATTCACAGTGAAATGAAGGTCCCGTACTAATCATCCGGGATGCCTCCAATCCTCTGAATTTTGTGCCATGAGAGATTTTCCGTAGATAAGCCCAGTAGTGACCACAAAAGGGGCGGCGCAAAAGGACACCCGAAGATGATGTGGTCAGCCGTCTCTTGCTCATGGCCACAGATTGTGCAAAGTGGAGAATCCACAATATTTTTTTCCTGTAAAGATTGGATCGGCATTGAATTCTCCACTTGTTGAGGAGCCAGAGGAACATCTGTTCGGCTAGCTGGATTGTACGACTGGCTGACTGATTGTTATGAGAGAAAAATACTGCTGAATAGCTGGCTGATACTGACTGATAAGTTCAAGCGAACAGTATAGATGTGACTAGCTTTTGAGATTGAAGTAGTTTGAACATAGATATGGTCTCTCTCTCCCTCTCCCTCTCTAGAGGACATAGATATGGTCGCTGAGATACAACTTTAGTCGATGTCTTTTTTTAATGAAAACATTTATAAGACAGGATATTTAATATTTTACCATTACAATTACCTCTTTAGATAGCATCTTAACGGCTGCCACTACGAGTAACAAGAAAAAAAAAACACGTACAAAAACGCCACTTCTGCTCATGTGGCAGGCTAGCCCTCACGCCAATGGAGATCCAGGCACATGAATGCCCCTCCTGCCCCTAGCCTCTTTCTACTCTCCAGCGCGTTCGTCCATCCCTCGCCGGCTCGCCCTTGCAGCCGTGGTTATCCTTTGCTGCGTCTGCCCACACCTCGTCGGCCACCAGAGCTTCCCACGGCACCGACGCACTCCATCTCCCACGGCACCTTGGGAGATGCTGTACACGCACGGCGCACGCGTCGACGGCCGCGGACATGCGGAGCAGCCAGCAGCCGTCGCGCCACCACGGCGACGTCCGTTGGGCGCGACGCCACCGCCGCGCTCCCGTCTGCGCACGCGCACAGCTCCGCCAGCAGCGCCATGGCCAGCTTCGTCACCTACCTGATGCCGCCTGCGGACGAGTGTGAGGCCGAGGACGGCTGCGGCGCGTCCATCTCCAGCTCGACGAATGTGAATGTTGGCTTTCTTGTTGACGGTCAGCTCAGTTGCTGTCGCCTGCTGAAATGAGTTGCAGAAAAAAAAACCTGTTGCAAGGAACAGATGTAGCAACAACTGCTGCAAAACGAAAACAGAAAGCAAGTTGCTATGCGGTTGTTTCATAAACTGAACTTAAGGACTGAAAATCCATGCAACTGAACAATTCTATTCTGTAGCACTTCTCAATCTGCAGGATTGAGTTCAGAACAGAAAAACAGCATCACGGGTTCAACATACAACTATTGCTGAAATACAACAGTGAGGAACACATGGAACGTGAGCGGCGGTGAGGTGTAGGCAGCCATGGAGTGCACCAGGCTGGCTGGCCGAGTTTGAGAAGCTGCAGGAACGTGAGCGGCGGTGAGGTGTAGGCAGCCATGGATGGCCCGACTGCGACGATGCGCGGCCAAGGACGGACGTAGATCGAAACTAACGTCGAGCCGAAGCCTGAAGATTGGGCTCGGGGATTGGGTCGGCGGCGGGGAAGGAAACGGCGTCCTCCGCTCTGTTTTGGAAGGCACCGAGGAGGAAGAAAGGAAAGGGAAAGGGGAAGGAGAGACTGCCGCGTGTGACCCACATGTCGGTGGGACTGCGCTGCGGGTCCAGACCGTCAGCGACCAGAACAAGGAGGGACACTGCGCGCTCGTGGGCTGCGGGGGATGCTGGACCGCGGCTCTCTGGCTTGGCCCAACTGCGAGTGTTGGTCTATACGGGAAAAGGCCGAGATGGGAGGGCCGGATAGAGTGAGAAAAAGAGAGAGAGAGAGGAGGGGTGGACTTTCGAGCCAGATAGAGAGGGAGAGAGTTTTCTACTTTTTCTTTTTCTTTTCTTTTGTTTTCTTCTGTTTCAAAGCCGTTCCAACCTTGCTTCAAAAAATTTGAGTTTAAAAATACACTTTTCAAACTTGAGTTTGATCGAATTAATATGTTTTTAGCTTTTCCAAAGAATTTTGAGTTTTAACATATTCATTTTGTCTTCTTTTAATTAAATGAAATTTCCGAATCCTTTCCAATTAGAAGCTATTTGATTTATTTTAAATTTTCATGCGAACCATTCAATACAATAAATCCAATGCAAGAGCATGAGTGCACAATCAAATTTCTAAACCCTAAGATAAATTTTTATTTCATGAATATTTTTAATTCCCTGTATTTCATGAACATAAAATACAAAAATTGATTCAATTTAAGCTTATTTCAAAAATAGGAAAATTAAGGGTGTTACACCCAAACAACAAAACAAACAAAACCAACAACAACAACAAAAGGCTACCAACTGAGTGATCAAATATATAAACAAACTTAAAAACAAGAAAAAAAATTGGAGGATTGAAGGCCAAATTATAAACCCCTACAACAACAAAAAAAAACTACCAATTGAGAGTGAAGTTATTAAAAAAACATAACGTAAAAAGCCGCCAACTGGGTCAAACTATAAAACAAACAAAAACAACACCAACATAAAAAGTTGCCAACTAGATGCCAATTATAACAACAACGTCCAATTACAGTAGCAAGAAAAAAAAATACTAACTCGGGACTAAAAAGCCAAATCCTAAAAACAACAACAATAAAATGCTAGTTGGGGTCTAAATAGTAAACACAACGTCAAACAAAATAATGACAACTATAGGACAAATTATAGGAGCATGTCAAACTACAAAATATGAAGTCAAATAAATTCTAATAAATATGAAACCTTGACAGATTCTAGTAAAACATGAAGTCCTAATAAATCTTCAGCTAGCCGTTGAACAATACTTTTCTTACATACAATCAGCCAGTCAGCCGTACAATTCAGGCAGCCAAACATATCTAAGACCCTGTTCACTTTTCTACTTTTTAACTTATTTAGAGCCATAAAATAATATTTTTCTCTCAGAATAAATTAGCATCAGACAAAATCAGCGCTTCTTTGCAGAAGCGAACAACCTGAAAATACAACCTCAGAATGCACTCAGCTTGACGGGCTAACATGGTACAGTTCAATTTCAACAAACAAATCTGGACAAATTATAAGAATAACGTCAAACTACAAAAACATGAAGTCCTGATACATTCTAAGGGATTATTTAGGCCCTTACTAGATCCCAGTTGCAGTTGCAATTCTACACTGTAGCACGTTCGTTTGTATTTGACAACTTTTGTTCAATCATGGTCCAAGTATACTTAAAAGATTTATCTCGTGATGTACATGAAAAAGTATAAACATGCTAACATTTCGTCTACATTTAATGCTCCATATATATGTCGCAACGATGATGTGACTTGTTGCAATTGAAATTTGCAGGGGCCTGAACATGACCGTAGTTTGCTAACACTGGAGTAATGAATACTAACACTGTAGTACAACTTGCTGCACATCCTCTTTTCTCGAGTAAGCCACGACGACACAAGTAGTACTCTTCAGTTCAAAGGGGCTTCAGTTCGTAGCCCCCTTCCATTTACTGACGACTTCAGCGTCTCGTAGGACACGCCGCCCGGCTCGAGCGTGCTCGAGCTCGGTTAACTTGGCGCGCGCCGCCGCCCCCTCCTCGCCATGCATCATCTCCTTGACAACCTCGGCGATGTCTTCCGCAGTTCCGCTAGGGCGCGAGGATCAGGATCATCCCGTCGTCGCCGCGGGCCTGAGGCCCGAGCGCCGCCCTGGTCTCCTCGCACAGCAGCACGGCGTTCTGCCGCTGCTCGGCGTACAGCGGCCACACCACCATGGGCACCCCGCTCTCCAGCACCGAGTTCCACCTGAGTGCGTCAGCATCGCCATGGTGGCGCGGTGCGCGAGGACCCTCGCCTGCGGCGCCCACGACGGCACCACGCGGCCCGCCACCTTGGTCCTCTCGGCGAACCCGGCCGGTGGTCCGTGCTTTTCGACCCGTCGTAGTAGCTCTCCACGGGGTTGCTGACGGGGCTCCTCACCACCCACAGGAACCGTACCCCGAACAGCTCCAGCCGCAGACAGAGCGCCGCCACTGCCGAACGACACGAACAGCACGGACAGCTCCGGCTGCGCGTCCAGCCACTGCACGCAGCCAGTGGCGTCGTCGGCGGTCGTCGCCCGACGTGTGATGGGCCCGACCGGGTACACCGGCGGGAGGCACGGCTCGGGCTGCCGGAGCACGGCCGCGGCGCCGGGCTCGACGGCGTCGAACGTGTTCACCAGTATGCCGGCCGCGTCGCGGTACCTCTCGCCGTGGTGCACCATCCACCGCCGCCGGCATGCCTCGCTTTCCCGGTCCTGGACTGGCACGCAGCCGGGGAGCCTGACGGGCTCCGGCATGTCGCTACGCGAAGAAGAGGTACCCCGGCACCCCGGCGTCGCGCGCCGCTCGCAGAGTGTCGGCGACGAACGCGACGAGGTTGCCCGTCCTGGACCTCAGGTTCGTCAGCGCCGGGACGGACCGCTGGGCCTCGACGGGAAGCAGCGTCTCGATGGCGGAGCCCACGGGGAGGTCGTCCAGCGGGACGGGCGGGAGCGACGCGGCGCCCACGGCCGGCGGCAGGGACGCCAGGAACGCGCGCTGCGCTGCGGAGTCGGAGCTGGCGTAGGTGAGCATGGCCGGCGGTCTACACGGCGACGGAGCGCTCCTACGCGGCGTTGGCGTTCAACGCACGGCAAAGCATGTTTAGTTGGGTTCGCAACGGCCAACGGCCCCACCCATAGGCTGGAGCCCCTAGCAACGCTGCAGTTGCGGCAAATCAAATCCCCAAAGGCCTAAAACCCCTTGTGCGAATATCCCAACCAAAAAACCATGAGGGAGAGCGCGCCGGAGAGCGCGACGGCGCCGGGATTGGGTGGGGCGGCCACCACGACTGAAGACGCTATGGTCGGAGTCCCAGCAGGATACATGTCCGCTGCTTCGCCTGGCATTCGGAGCGGGGAACGCGCGCGACATCGTCGCCACCACGACGGCGCGGGGAGCGGGCGCAACCGGGAACACCAGGATCGCCGCGCTCGTACTGCACGGCGGCCCCAACCTCGTCGACCTACCGGAGAACGCCGACCTACCGGAGAACGCGTTCCTTCGCGTGGCGGATCGATTCCCCGCCCACCAAGGCGCGCTCGTCCGCGAACTGCACGGCGGCCCCAACCTCGTCGCCCTCGACTTCTACACCTCCCTCTACTTGGAGCTGGCCCTGGTCGGATTTCCCACCTCCACCGACCTACTGGAGAACGCGTTCCTTCGCGTGGCGGATCGATTCCCCGCCCACCAAGGCGCGCTCGTGTGCGAAGCGCGCCGCGGCCCCAACCACGTCGCCGCGCTCGTCAGCGAAGCGCGCCGCGGCCCCGACCACGTCGCCGCGCTCGTCTGCGAAGCGCGCCGCGGCCCCAACCACGTCGCCGCGCTCGTCCGCGAACTGCGCCGCGGCCCCAACCACGTCGCCAGCTACATGAGGCTGGAGTGCGGAACCGCGGCTGACGGCGCCGCGCACTACGTCTCCGTCGGCACTACGTCTGACGACGCCACGGTGGCGGAAGACCTCTCCAAAGAAAGCGCGGAAGAAGACATGGCGGAGAAAGATGGGATGAGCGTCCTCTCCCCCGCGGCTGACACGGACTCCAATACCGAAGAACACTGCAACGGGGATTGGATAAGTGGGGTCAGATGAGGTGCTTCGCTGCATCCTCTCTCATCTCACTCTCGTCGAGGCCATCAGAACATCTCTTCTTGGGCGCCGTTGGCGTGACATAGGGTGTGTTTAGATTCCAGTTGCAGTTGTAATTCTGCACTGTAGCATGTTCGTTTGTATTTGACATCTTTTGTCAATTATGGCCAAGTAGGTTTAAAAGATTCGTCTCGTGATATATATGCAAAAAGTACAAACATGCAAATATTTCGTCTACATTTAATGTTTCATGCATGTGCCGCAATATTGATGTGACTAGTTGTAATTGCAATTTGCAGTGGATCTAAACAGACCCATAGTATGGACAACTTTGCCTTATCTCAGACTTGACAATGCGGAAGCTGATGGAGTTCAAGATTTTCCTAACCTTGTTGATGGGGTCTTCGGGAGACACTCTGGCAACATTCAGAGATTCAGTCTCCACCTCACCAGTCTGCATAACATAGATGACACCCGCCTTGCTGCCTGGATCGCACAAGCAGCAGAGCGTGTCACTGATGAACTGATACTTGATTTGGACATCGGAGTAGAGTACCTGGACAATGAGATAGTGTTTCAGATGCCAAAGAGTGCAGCGGCCGAATCAGTCGCGATCTACATTTCACATCCAGAGGACATCCTGTTCAGATTGCTCCCTACAGTTGGTAACTTTGCTAAAATGGCTCAGCTCCTTCTTGCTGGAGCCAGGTTTGAAGATGCCGATGAAAGGTCCTTGAGTGATCTTGTCTCAAATGATTGCCCTGTGCTAATGATTCTCATGCTAGAAGATGTCAGGGGCGTTTTCAGTCTGCGTATTAGCTCAGATTCATTGATAGAGCTCAGGGCCACATTGGTGACCGAACTGGCATTTGCTGAAATTAAAGCACCGAAGCTTGAGAAGATATCCACTCTGTTCGGCTGGTTAGTAGGATACGGCTGCCTAGTTGATTGTTCTGAAAGAAAAACATTGCTAAGTAGCTGGCTGATGCTAACTGGTATGGACAGCCGAACGGAGCCGATCATTTGTCTACTGTTTTGCTGGGAAGGAAGGAACGGCAATATCTGTTAGTGCTAATGGACTCAAGCAGCTGGAGTGGCATGACACATGGCCAGATCAGTCTGAATTTGGAGCCATCACACTTGAGGAATTCCGTGTCTATCGGCAAAAGAATCCGAATAATCTGCAAAGAATGCTGTCCATATTGATGCAGACGAGGATTCCGAGGATGTCAAAGCTGAAATTTATTCGATGACTAAGCCGGACGAAAATGTCTGAGCATGTACATGTTCAGCAGCCAGTATCTCCACCGTCAAATAATGTCTCGAGATATGTGCCATCCTTTACCCTTCTTTGTATTCAGTCTGTATTTCTATTTTTCTTTGAACCGTATCAGCACAACAGTACAGCTGCACCAGCACAGTACAGCAGCACCCACCTTGCTAGGGCCCACCCACGTGCTGCCTCTCACCCCTCCTCGCTCATGCATAGCAGCAGTCACATCACTCTTTTGAAATTTCCTTTTTCTTTGTGAGACCTGACACTCTATTTGGCTCAACGCACTTACTGTTGGTGAGTTCTAGCTTTCCAGTTTTACACTAATTATCTTTATACTCCCTCCATTTCAATTTATAAGTTGTTTGACTTTTTTGCGTCAAGTTTGATCACTCGTCTTATTTAAAAATTTGTGCAAAACATGATATTTTATATTATGACCTGCTTTATTAACAAAAATTCTTTAAGAATATGTTAAATTTAACTCTTTTTATGCAAATTTTTTGAATAAGACGAGTGGTCAAACTTAGGGTTGAAAAAGTTAAATGACCTATAATTTAGGACGGATTAAGTATTAACTAATTTTCTTATTTACTTTTTCCCACATTCTTCATCCATTTTTACTAATCTTCATTTATTTTAGGTTTCTCAATAATTAAGTACATCATTATTTTTTCATTTATTTCACCTACTATTGTTGGTGCTAGTTTTGGCGGACGTTAGCTCCGGCTAGTAACTTGTGTTTTGCGGTTGAGGTTTCGGATGGTGTGCGAGGATGAACACGAAAGATTTATACTGGTTCAGGCCAAGAGGACCCTTCGTCTAGTGGAGAGGCGAGTCGTGTTGCCTTGCACCGGGGTGCTTGTAATAGGGGGTTACAAGCTAAGTCGAGAGAGGGAGAGAATCCCAAGTCTCTTGTGCGAGGAAGAGGATGCTTTCGTTTTCGTGTAGTTGTGTTGTGTGTATGTTGGTGTCGTGAGCTTTGTTCCTCTCTGTGACTGGCCTCCATTCTCCCTTTTATAGTTACAAGGGTGAAGGTAGAGTTACATGCGGTGACTTATGATGACGATACTTCGGCATGGTGGGAGCAGAGGTGATTAGTGGCCATCGTCAGCCATGCCATCGTCTTAGCGCTTCGGCGGTA
The DNA here is from genome assembly GCA_038502445.1 of Eremochloa ophiuroides. Lineage (NCBI taxonomy): Eukaryota > Viridiplantae > Streptophyta > Magnoliopsida > Poales > Poaceae > Eremochloa > Eremochloa ophiuroides. The sequence continues at coordinate 6,860,697 of JAHLJS010000005.1, forward strand.
TGGCTTCGGTCATTCGACTGATCTTCCACTGTTCGATCGTTGAATTCCAAGGTGGCGCAGCGTATGGGACATGGCTTGCTGCGTGGCGATGCGTCATGGCGTCGCGTTCGGTCCTGCACAGTGCAACGAGAAGACCGGTTGACTCTCAAAGATTGACTCCCGAGGCTCGGGAGCCTTCCTTGCCGTCGGGAGCGTGACGAGACCAGTCATTAGGGGTGTCCTCTTTCGGGCGTATTTTCCTCTCATACGCGGTACCTTCCCGAGGGGCGAACGGTCCTGTTGCCACATTGCCCATACTCTCGGGTCGGCGGGACAGCCGTCACCTCTCCCGTTCCTGCGAGGCTCGTGCGTTATGGGCAGGAGCTGTCGCTGTCGTAGCTGGAGAATCTCTCCGTCAGTAAGGGGTGTCATCCGGTTGACTGTCCTTAAACGAAGTGGGAGGAGTGGAACCGTCGTATCAGTCTCCGGAGGAGGTATGACAGTGGGTACAGAGGGCGTGCACGAGCGGGGTGCCGTCGCCTCGCGGCGTCTAGTCAGTGGGGCCGTGCCTGTAAAATGGTCAGAGGGGTCCCTTGCGGTCCAAGATTGCCCTGCTGACGTCGATTGCGCATTGGATGCCTTTAGGGGGATCGTGCTCGAGGAGGATGAAGAGGCTCGGGCGAATCGGAGATTTAGCGCCCGAGGGTGCCGCTGTCCCGAGCCCTCTCGTGGAGGCTCGGGCGAATCGGAGATTTGGCGTCCGCGGGTGCCGTTGTCCCGAGCCCTCTCGTGGAGGCACGGGCGAATCGGAGGTTTGGCGCCCGATGGTGCCGCTGTCCCGAGCCCTCTGGTTGAGCCTCGGGTGAATCGAAGGTTTGGCGCCCGAGGGTGCCGCCCGGCCTTACGGGAGGCCACTTTGGGCCTTCACGCGCATAGCCTTCGTGGGCTTCAGCTGGCCTTATTTGGGCCAGGCTGCACTGAGGTTGCTTGTTTTTGCGTTGAAGTTGGGTATCCCATACTTCGGTGCTCGACAACTATATATTTTCATAATTAGTGTTTCCAAAGACTTTTTTATTCTACCCATTTCTTGATTTATTTCCTATTGATCTTTCACACGCATTTTCACTTCTGTTTATTTATTTATTTATTTATATCTTGAAAGAGCATCTAGGATCCCTAAGTGTTTTGGTTATTAATAACAACACGATTAAAGGACTAATGAACAATGTGAGATTTCCAGGTATTTATTTACAGGTGCACATTGATGGTTGAACTATTCTAAATCCATATGAGATTGCAAATCTTCGGTTGTCTAGCTTATATTGATGATCGAAAACAATCTAGGTGAAGCAAAAGACAACAATTATACAATTGAAATGGTATTCAAAGCATGATGTGAAGCATGGGCAATGCACATAAATCTTGATGTGGTGTTAGTGACAAGTGGGCAACTTTGAGGGACTAAGCGAAAGGTGAAGGGCAAGTGACGACTTGGCAGCCGAGGGACCTAGCTAGGGTGAAGAAGAAGCCAACTTGAAGTTAGCCATGCAAGTGGTGATTGTTAATGTGGATGATCAATCAAATGTTCAAAAATGACTTGGATTCGACACAAGTCACATGCTCAAGATGAAGGGATCATGAAGATAAAGTGATGAAGCTCTCAACAATTCAAAGTTCAAAGCGGCAAAATATTTGAAGATCAAGAACAACTCAAGTGAAGGAGAAAACAAAATTTGTGTGAGTTGTATTTGTGTTTGCCCCTCTTGGAGAGTCACATCACTAAAGTATTGGAGACAAGTGACAGTGCTCAAGGACAAAAACCAGAGAGAAAAGAGGTTGAGAGAAAAGGGAGGAAGTGAGAGAGGCAGCTGGCTGGGCAGCCCAACCCGGCCAGGCCGGGTAGCAAAACCGGCCAGGCCGGCTTTCCCGGCCAAGCCGGGTAGGCAACCCGGCCAGGCCGCCTCTCCAACGGCTAGTTGGACTTTGAACTGGCCAACCTGGCTAGGCCGGGTTTGTCGATTCAGCCCCAACGGCTAGTTTTGAAGAGGAGGCTATAAATATCTCTCCCACTCCCTCTTCCAAGGTTGAGGATTCTCCTAATACCCATCCACGACCAGAAAAGCCCTCTTGCTCTCTCTACTCTCTCTTTGTGAGTGAAAAGATTACAACTTCCTAATCCGTGATTAGTGAGTGAGCTTGAGCCTTGAGAGATTTATCTTTATGGCAAGAGTGATCCAAAGAGTTTGTGTGAGCAATCCCATTCTTGAGCACTTGAGCAAGTCGAAGATTCTCTAGTTCATTGCGTTCTTCCGCTTGGAGCTTCGACTCCGTGGTGGCAAGGCATCACCGACGAGCACCCGTGGGGTGTTGTAGGCTGCCTTGGTGGCCATTGTTGTAAGGGTTACTTCCCCGCTGAAAAAGGAAAGAAAGCTCCTTAGTGAAGAAGGTGGAAAGAGACCGTTTCGGGTCCGGCCACGAGTTGACCTTGGTTGGGTCCTCACCGGCTTCCACAACGGAGAGTAGGACACCTTTGGGTGTGCCGAACTTCGGTCAAACAAATCCTCGTGTCTTCTCTTGGTTTGCCTCACCCTTTGCTCATTCATCACACATTTACTTCCATATTCTACTTGTGCTACTTGGTTGTTGTGGTTTGTGTTTACCGGAGGTGTTTGGATTTGTCCATACACTTACATAAGCTCTACAAGTCGAGTTGTAATCTTAGTGAAGAGAAGAAACGGTTCGAACATCGTTATTTAGCTGTGCAGGTCGGAAGTTTCGGATCATACCGGAAGTTCCGACGCAACCCGGAAGTTCCGGGGAACCTCTGGGCAAAGTCGTGAAACCCGGCCAAGCCGGGTGGTAAAACCGGCCAAGCCGGGTTAGCCGGCCCAGACGGGTTGAGGAGCCGGTCTAGCCGGTTTTGTCGAGATGCAGTTTGTTTATTAACCTTTGTCTAACTTTTGAAGAGCCTATTCACCCCCCTCTAGGCATCGATTCGGTCCTTTCAATTGGTATCGGAGCTTGGTCTCATGATTGAAGCTAAACCGCTTGTGAGGATCGATGTCTTCTTCATGTGAGGTACCGTTTGAGTTACTCCGTAAGGATGTCTCAAACTTCTCTTCTTGGTCATCACATGTTCTCAATGCTTTACGTGCTATGGATCCGATTTGTGAGAGTGTTGTAGTAGCAAGCATTCCATGCTTGGTACTCAATGCTCATGCCTTACTCTTGTTTATGAGAACTATGTATGCTGAGGTTTATAATGATTGTGTAGTATGTGATGGTGAGTACCTCGAGAATGCTCATCTTGTTTGGGTCAAAGTTTGCGAAAAGTTTGACAACCCATACTTGATGGACAATTAGGAGAAGAGAAACGCTCCACCACCATCACCTCTGCATCACCCTGCTGTGATGACCTGAAGGTGGATGTTGGAGGCTATGCCGACCGGTTTTCTGCTGAGGGGACAAACCCGGCCAAGCCGGGTTGGTCGACCCTTCGGCGAACCAGCTTCTTGAGGCTGATCTTCATCCAGCTGCAGAGTGCTTCTCTTCCAGTCTTTTTGACTTAACTTGCTTCATGGCTAAGCAAAGGCCATTGCAAGTTGAGGATGAGAGAAAGGAGAATGATGAAGAAGAAAGCGAGGGCATTGTGATTGAGGATGATTACTCGGTTGATCATCTTAGTGACAAGGACAAATACATCTTCATGAAGATTGTCAACCACAATGATAAGCTTGAGATGGCGATTGAGCAACAAAAGCAACTCCGTTAAAGAAAAGATGCATTCTCCATCTCCAAGTTGAAAGAGCTAAAGGCAATGACCGAAAGGTATGAAAAATTGTCAATTGAGCATGATTTGGTTACTAAATCTTCTTCTAGTGTTGTTTAACTAGAAAAGGAAAACTTAGAGCTCAAGACAAAACTAAATGAACTTGCTAGCAAATACAACATTCTTGAAGTAAACTTTATTCATCTCAAGTGCTCACATGATGAACTAGTGGACTCACATATCATGCTTGAAATGGCTCATGAGATTGTTACTACATCGGTAAAATCAATTCAACCTCCTACACATGCACGCACTCATGCACCATGTCAATCAAATATTTCTTGTGCTAATGTGTGTGTTTCTCAAGTAAGCCAATCTTTGATTGAGCATGATCAAATAGAAAACAAAGGAATCACAGATAAGCTTGAGAAGGGATCCAACCTTGCTTCCTCCATAATCCAACAAAAGAATCACATTCCTACCAATGGTAACACATCCAAGAGCAAGAGACATGGAAAAAGAATATGCTATGGTTGTGGCTTGTATGGGCATGAAGGTGCTATGTGTCCATACAAAACTTGGGCCGACAAGTGTGAAGCGGCCGAAGCCAAAGCGTCCACCAAGTTGCAAAAGCAAGCCAAGAGTGATGGTCCAAGTGCTTGCATGAGGTGCAAGAGGAAGGGCCATTCCGTCAAGAGTTGCTTCTTGGGTTTAAGAGATAGGGAGCAAAGAAAGCAAGCTCAAAAAGAAACAAGAAAATGTTATGGTTGCAATGAGAAGGGTCATTACATTGGTGAATGTTCCAACAAGCAAAACAAGAGCATTGCAAACAATGGTCGCATTTGCTACACTTGTAGAGGTAAAGGACACCTAGCCAAGGATTGTCCCAAGTGCTTGTCAACTAGCCCAAAAGGACTCAACAAGATATGGGTACCAAAACAAGCTTGATAGGCAAATAGGTAAATGGAGATGCATTAGAGGCTTGAGCTTGACATAAAAAGATCAAAATCAATACAAGTCAAGACTTTATCACAATACTTACTTCATCCAATGGCATCTCGGTAACAAGTTCAATTTATGTTGGCTAGCCATGCTACTTAGTGTAAACATTGAATATATATATGCATCTCTTGAGAAGTTTTGTATAGATATATATATTCATGAAAGTGGCCAGTCCTTGTGCAAAATTTATATTTTGTCCCATATGATGCTCTTAATGGCTCTCTAGTGGAGCAATGCTTATGTATGTTGTAGAAAATCAAAATTGGGACATACAAGTGACAAGGCACAAGTAATGAACCAAAGGAGACCACCCAGGACTGGTACCACTGGTAAAATACCGGTACTACCGACATAGTCGGCTTAGCCGGGTCTCAGACCCGGTCAGGCCGGTTATGGCAGGAAGCCGGCCAAGCCGGGTCCTAAACCCGGCCAGGCCGTTTTCTGCGGGGCAGGCAGGGATGCCTCTTTTCTGTGGTGTTTTCTCTCCTATAATCATCTTTCACATATTAAACTGGTTCACGCACAAAATTGCTGTGAGTATCACCTTTCTAACTAACTTTTCATGCCTTACATGTTATATGGAGAATAGGTATATGTTGAATCCCTATAGATATAAATTTATCTAAAGTCCCTTGATGAGTAATTCAAGATCTCTAGTGCACTTCTTTTGGGGGAGTTCATCATATATCTAATCTCTTTGTTACTAACCTTGTTGAAAGAGCATGTGTATAGAATGCAAGTTAGAGAGGATTATGTTTCAAGTGGATGTTTCCCATTGTCTATCAAATGCCACTTGAAGATCTATTCCAAGCTAGAACTATACTTCATGTCAATTGATCTTGAGAATAGCTTTGTGAGTATCTCTTTGGTACAAGTTTCAATCTTGTTAAATTTCTTTTACCATGATCTAGACATAGAGTCACTTCCCATATTCTTCATTGAATACAAGTGCTAGTTAGAGTTATTCACATCACTTAAAAGCACATATCAAGGGGGAGCTCACTCTATGACTAGAATTCATGAGACTAATAAGTTTGCTAAGTAAACTGTTGTAATCTCATTGAGAATAAGTTTCTCAAGTATTATTCGTACTCATGCTTAAATGATAAATCTTAAAAGTACTTATGGGATGCTAGAGACCAAGGTATGATTTATTTGAAGCAATTTAAGTATTGAAAGTCCATCTAGGATCCTTACTTGTTAGAGTGTGCATTTATATGACATAGGGTAGATTTTGCGAAAACCCAACTAGATGTTTTAACTTGTGAAGGTTTATTTGCAAAAGATTGATTCTTGGTCTTTGTGACCTAGTCATGTCTAGAGTGATTATTGTTCATCATGATTGATTGTTTGGCTAATCACTCAAGATATGACTTTCCTAAGTCCGCGAATATCAATCTAGATTATACCTTTATCTCTCTCTTTTGGAAAGTGTCAAGTGAAGAAACATGGACATAAGTTGGAATATGTTTGGTGCAAGCATAAAAGGAAAAGAAAGTTTTGATATTTGGAATGAATCTGACATTTATAAAAGATAGCTTGAATGGAATGCAAACATTGAAAAATGGACAGAAAAAAAACTTGGATAAAATAAGAAAAAGTCAATTTGGAGCAAGTATTTGGTGTGGGCCTGAAAGGAAAGCCTTTGTGGCTGAGTGGGCAAAACCGGCCCAGCCGGGTCCCAGACCCGGCCAAGCCGGGTATTGCGGGCAGGGCCCACCTGTCAGGGGTAGCGGGTTTTACAGTGGGGGACCTCCTCTTCTTCTACCGACGCCATTCACCTCAGTTCACCCGTGCTCTCTCTCTCAAGTGCTCCCATGGTGGTGTGAAGGTGCCCCCTTCCCGATCTCTCTCCCTAGGGCAAGGATTCAAGTTCCCTCTCGGCTAGGGCCCCCCTTGGGTCGGCTAAGCCGGGATTTGGAGCCCAAATCTTCTCCAAGCTCTTCTTCCTATCTCCCCAAAGGTATTAATCGTTCATGGTGCCCGATCTCTCTCTCTAGGCGACCTCTCTTGATTTCCCTTGGTTAGATGATGGATGTTGGTGCTTAGAGGCAATGCTGGAAGTATGGATGAAGTTCCATGGCGGATTTGTGCAGGGGGGATCTTTGGTCGACTGGGTGGAACCGGCCAAGCCGGGTGGAAGAGCCGGCCAGGCCGGGTACCCGGCTAGGCCGGGTTTCCGAGGCGGCTCAGCCGGGTTTGGTAACCGGGCTGGCCCCTCCCCTCTGCCTTACTGGTTTGCTCAGTTGGACAGAAATCCTGTTTTTGCGCAGATTTCTCCATGACACTTCAAAGTTAATTGACTTAAGTAGATGTCTTTGTGTGGTGGTATGCATTAACTAGAAATCCCTTTGGAGACATAGCACATTGAGTTATTGTAACTTTATTGTGATATATTTCCCTAGAGAAGTCCACTTAATGCGTGTCACCACACTATCTTGCAAGTCAATCAAAAGCATTGCACCTTATCTCCGTGTATAGTAGCAATAGAAAGAAACTCATGTGGAAATTGTGTTGGTCATCTCAACTAGATTTCGACATAAGTGTCCTTCTAATGCTATTTTACATCCTCTCTAAGCCATATCTTGATATATCTTGTCAGAGGTCTTATGCTATATTGGAAATCCTTTGTGTGTGGCCTCAGGGACAATGCATCAATATGTCAGAAGGAAAAGGGTCAGAAGAGGGTCAGATGAAGGAGAAGGATTAGGGGCAGGAGATCAGGATGAAACATAGGTTGGACAGGGTTTAGGTGTGACTCGTCCTCAGACCAGGCTTTCCTCAGGAACTCATCCCAGGGTATCTATGTCAAAGATTCAGGAGAGTGGCTCCTCTAGTGATGATGATGAGGAAGAGGAATACAGAGTTGAGCACAGAGACAAAGGTCCAACAGATCCCTCAGTTGATGATGATGATGATGACGACGACGATGATGATGATGATGTTGATGAGGCAAATGATGAGGAAGATGAGCAACAGCAGCAGCAGCAGCCAGTCAGTGGCAGTCAGAGAGGTGCTTCAGCTTCTTTTAATACAGATCAGATGTTCAGGATGCAGCGCCCTCAAGGTTCTCAGAGAAGAGCCAGAGTTGACTACATGGCTAGAGGGATGACAGAGGCTTGCAGAAATGAAAGGAAGATTGATCTCAGGCTGGCTCCTCGCACTGCTACAGATTACAGGTTTCACACTCTCTTTCACCAGGATTTCTATGAGTCAGTTATTCTTCCTAGAAATATCCATAGGGCTCAGTGGATTGACTGGGAGTACATGAGGAGGAAAAATGATCCAATTTTTAATGATGTCATTAGAGAGTGTGAGAGGAAGAAAGTAAAGAATATCATGGGTTTGCAGTATAACTGGAGTGATGAATTGATTGCTCAATTTTATGCCACACTCTATGTTGATGAGACTAATGTAGATCAGAGATTGTGGACCATGAGCTAGATGACAGATGGTGCTTGGTACAGTGTTACCTATGAGAGGTTCAGCACAGTACTTGGGTTTGATGAGCGTGATATTAAGAGGCACAAGATTCATTCTGAGTTGCATTTGCTGGGAGCACAGATGAAATTCATGTATTCTCTAAACTCTCAAGGTTACTTTGGCACTGTGAAGGGCATCTACTCTTTTTATGGATATCTCAATAGGATGTACAGGACCACTCTTGCACCTAAGTCTGGAGACAATGGGAATATCACATTCTATACAAAGAACTTGCTTGCCAAGATGGCTCCTTCTGCAACACGCTTTAGTGTGTTTCACTTTATATGGGCCGAGATCAAAGGCATATCTGAGTATCCCATGCATAGTGCAGCATATGGACCATACATTATGAAGATGATTGAGGATGTGACAGATTTGACATTTGTGAAGGAAGTGGTGCACAAACCACTAAGAATTGCTTGCCTCAAGACACCGATTGTGCCCACTGATCCTGGAGCTTCCACTTCCACTGCTACAGCTCCAGGAGATACCTCTAGTCTTCCTCAGCAGCACGGTGGCTCTCACAGACAGCACTCCAGAGGCCATGGTAGGGACAAGCCACCATCTCCCATCAGAAAAATTTTCAACATGATTTTTGGGATGTGCAGACGCCAGGATGACATAGACACGAGATTCTACAGTGAGCAGGTAGAGGCCAGAGCACAGCAAGCTTGGGTAAGAGAGACATTAACTCATCCACCAGGTGCACCTATACCACCTGAGCCAGTTCAGCAGCCTTTGCCTCCTCCTCCGAGGTCACTTGAGAGTTACCAGGAGGAGTGGGAGCGTGAGGACTACTACTCACAGATTTATGGTCCCGGTCCGTCATCTTCACATGGTCGTGGCTTTCCGCAGGAGGCCGGTACGTCGACAGCTCCTTCTCCACCGTCCACAGGTCTTGGTTTCTCTATGCCACCTTTTACACATGCTGGCTCATCTTCTGGGATTCTATATCCCGGTTCAGCTTCAGCCAGTGGTGCAGCATGTGGTACAGGTCCAGGCTATGGCACAGAGACAGGATACGGCTCCGAGGCAGGCTTTAGCTCGGTTCCAGCTTACTCTTCAGGACCTCTTGAGCAGCCACGTATGTCAGAGAGTGAGCAGGTTGTACACCGATTCAGCACTTCCATATTTACACCTCCATACACTTCAGAGACTCAGTGGCAGCAGACAGGTGCCAGCAGCAGCTACTTTGACAGCAGTGGTGGGTTCTATGACAGCACATGTGGTAGTGGCAGTGGTTCGTTTGGTGCTTTGTGAGCCATCTTGTGTCTTCTCCAAATCGTATCTTTCTCTTCTCATGTTTTTTGATGATGTGATGACAAAGGGGGAGAAGATGTGGATTAAAGCTTCCGCGCATATCTCTGTGATCTGGATGAGTTCACTTTGGTATAGACACTTTGTATGATCTTTGTGATCGAGACTTATGAGCATTATTGTTACATCATCTTGAGAGAGACATATTGTATAATCTAGTTCTTCAGTTATTTCGTGGACATGGGAATATTTGTAATGAGTGCCTCTTTGTGGTTTCGTTATCTTTTTATTATTGTTAGCACTCTTGTTGTCTTTGTAGTTCCTCTCTTGTGATGGTGTATTGTTGTTATTTCTTTTGTTGGGTGATATATCTTGTTGCATCATGTTTTATTCTTGTATCTATACTTTGTGGTTATTTGGATGAAATGATTTAGGGGGAGTCTCCCACTTGTCTTAACATGTGCAAATTGACATATGTGGTCCCCTTTTGTGAATTCCATTCATATGCACATGTTGAGGGGGAGACACTCATAAATTTTTGAATCCAAATCTCCTTTGTTTATAATTATTTGTAAGCTTTAATCGGGTTGTCATCAATCATCAAAAGGGGGAGATTGAAAGAGCATCTAGGATCCCTAAGTGTTTTGGTAATTAATAACAACACGATTAAAGGACTAATGAACATTGTGAGATTTCCAGGTATTTATTTACAGGTGCACATTGATGGTTGAACTATTCTAAATCCATATGAGATTGCAAATCTTTGGTTGTCTAGCTTATATTGATGATTGGAAACAATCTAGGTGAAGCAAAAGACAACAATTATATAATTGAAATGGTATTCAAAGCATGATGTGAAGCATGGGCAATGCACATAAATCTTGATGTGGTGTTAATGACAAGTGGGCAACTTCGAGGGACTAAGCGAAAGGTGAAGGGCAAGTGACGACTTGGGGGCCGAGGGACCTAGCTAGGGTGAAGAAGAAGGCAATTTGAAGTTAGCCATGCAAGTGGTGATTGTCAATGTGGAAGATCAATCAAATGTTCAAAAATGACTTGGATTCGATACAAGTCACATGCTCAAGACGAAGGGATCATGAAGATAAAGTGATGAAGCTCTCAACAATTCAAAGTTCAAAGCGGCAAAATATTTGAAGATCAAGAACAACTCAAGTGAAGGAGAAAATAAAATTTGTGTGAGTTGTATTTGTGTTTGCCCCTCTTGGAGAGTCGCATCACTAAAGTATTGGAGACAAGTGACAGTGCTCAAGGACAAAAACCAGAGAGAAAAGAGGTTGAGAGAAAAGGAAGGAAGTGAGAGAGGCAACTGGCTGGGCAGCCCAACCCGGCCAGGCCGGGTAGCAAAACCGGCCAGGCCGGCTTTCCCGGCCAAGCCGGGTAGGCAACCCGGTCAGGCCGCCTCTCCAACGGCTAGTTGGACTTTGAACTGGCCAACCCGTCCAGGCCGGGTTTGTCGATTCAGCCCCAACGGCTAGTTTTGGAGAGGAGGCTATAAATACCTCTCCCACTCCCTCTTCCAAGGTTGCGGATTCTCCTAATACCCATCCACGACCAGAAAAGCCCTCTTGCTCTCTCTACTCTCTCTTTGTGAGTGAAAAGATTACAACTTACTAATCCGTGATTAGTGAGTGAGCTTGAGCCTTGAGAGATTTGTCTTTGTGGGAAGACTGATCCAAAGAGTTTGTGTGAGCAATCCCATTCTTGAGCACTTGAGCAAGTCGAAGATTCTCTAGTTCATTGCGTTCTTCCGCTTGGAGCTTCGACTCCGTGGTGGTAAGGCATCACCGACGAGTACCCGTGGGGTGTTGTAGGCTGCCTTGGTGGCCATTGTTGTAAGGGTTGCTTCCCCGCTGAAAAGGAAGAAAGCTCCTTAGTGAAGAAGGTGGAAAGAGACCGTTTCGGGTCCGGCCACGAGTTGACCTTGGTTGGGTCCTCACCGGCTTCCACAACGGAGAGTAGGACACCTTTGGGTGTGCCGAACTTCGGTCAAACAATCCTCGTGTCTTCTCTTGGTTTGCCTCACCATTTGCTCATTCATCACACATTTACTTCCATATTCCACTTGTGCTACTCGGTTGTTGTGGTTTGTGTTTGCAGGAGGTGTTTGGATTTGTCCATACACTTACATAAGCTCTACAAGTCGAGTTGTAATCTTAGTGAAGAGAAGAAACGGTTCGAACATCGTTATTCTGTGCAGGTCGGAAGTTCCGACGCAACCCGGAAGTTCTGGGGAACCTCTGGGCAAAGTCGTGAAACCCTGCCAAGCCGGGTGGTAAAACCGGCCAAGCCGGGTTAGCCGGCCCAGCGGGGTTGAGGAGCCGGCCTAGCCGGTTTTGTCGGGGTGCAGTTTGTTTACTAACCTTTGTCTAACTTTTGAAGAGCCTATTCACCCCCCTCTAGGCATCGATTCGGTCCTTTCATATCTAAAGACTATATAAATGCATATTTCAAAGTATTTTCTATTTCTTTTAAAAAAATATATTCTCAAATCAAACAAAAAAGGAAAAAACTTCAGGTTTTATATTATGTAATAATTTAGATGGTAATGTAAATGAACCGTGACTATGTAAACCTATTTCTAACAATTAATACCAAATTAGCAGATCCAAATTATAAGAAATAGTGTGTAAGCTACAAGTGCGAAATTCATACCCTTCCAATTTGGATTTGTTCTACTAAGTAATTGTGCAAATACATCTCTCAAACATTCTCTATGCAACACTCTTTTTCTTGTGGGTCCCATCAGCACTCTTGCTTTGTGTGTAGACTTGGCACCGAGGCTCAGGTTCACATGAAAAACATTGTACCGTTGCCTGTGCAATAAAAATGTTGTTCTCACATGTAGTACTTGCTTCATCCAATCCCATCTTTTGCACCTACTTAAGTTTCCCCCCCCCCCCCCCCCCCACCCCATCGCTTTGCTTCTGATCCCACCTAACTTTTCAGTCTTAATGTTAATCTTAATGTTTGGCATAGTTCGTTACTCAAGGGATACAAAGCTCAGTATAGTGCTTGTCCTGGTGGGTGTTGTATGTACCGTGAACAAAATATGTTCAATTCGTACTTTTCATGTGAACTAAAACTATGTTGGATTTGTGAACATTTGATGTGACCTTATGTATATGAGAATGAAATTGTGGTTTAATTGCAATGCACTTTGTGAAATATTTATGCATTGGAGGACCTCATAGAGGCAATCAAAATTCGCTCCAATGCCAGTAGAGCGAAGTTCAAAAAAAAGGGCCATACACCAAAGAGCTATATTTTCCAGGGCCATGTAGCTAATTATCTCTAGGTGTATCGCTTGTACCTGTACACCTGTATGATTTTTCCATTTTTTTTTCCATTTAGGTACTCCCTCTGTCCAAAAAAATGATGTTTTTTAGACATTGTGTTTAACCATACATCTTATTTAAAAATTTTATATAAACTATAAAATAAATAAATCACTATTAAAGTATATATACGGATAAAATAAGTCATAACTACAATATTTATACAAAAAAGTTGAATAAGACAAATGGTCAAATAAGTTGTCTACAATGTAAAAAACAACACTCTTTTTTAAGATGGAGGCAGTACCATTCATATTGTGCTATTTTTTACTAGTTTTCTCACAATAAATATTTAGTTAGTAGATCTGGTCACTAACATACTCTCTCTGGCCCAAAATAGATATCATTCTCGCTTCCCCGATAAGTAAACTTATTTGAAGATATAAATATTTCAAACATTTTCTATAGACCTAGTCAAAGTTGGGAAAGTTTGACTTACATGTATCCTGTTCTTTATTTTAGGCCAGTACAGCTCGTGAAGCTATTTTTTTTTTTTTAGAAAATGGCTTCATATGCAACTTTTTTGGTGAAGGTAGACTGTTTTGAGAATATTGTTTGGCAAAACAGTCACTAACAACTTCATGTATGATTGTGAGAGAAAAGTGAGGGAGAGAGTTAGGATAAATCATTCTTTCTAGCTTCATGCCAACTTATCTTTTTGTGAGAGGAAAAAATAGATTTACCAATGAAGCCTGTTTTAGAAAAGGGTATGGCAGAAAAATAGCTCATAACAGCTCGTGAAGTTATTATGAGCTATACCTAAACAACCCCTTTGTACGGAGCTAGTAAGTGACAAGGATGCTTTTTTGTAGGTTGACCACATATTTTGCTAACTAGATTAAAGAAGACTAAAAATTTAGTTTACGTATTGCATGTCTTCATTAAGCTGCTTTGGCATGTCTTAGTTGCACTCATCTTTTTTCTTTTCTATTTCAATTATGATAATGCTAGCGTGCCTTTTCTGTGATTGTTATTGTTTATTGCCACAAATTTAGGGCTTGGTTGGTTTCAGGCCTGGATGACTTGCCTGGAATTTGAAAAATTTTACCTAGCCAAACAAGCTGAAAGTTGGCATTTTTGTTGGAATCCTATCCTAAAGAAGCTAGCAAATATATAATGACTTGTTTCTTGTCTAATGGAGAACCAATCAAATTATTTTCATAACTAGCAATACCTTAACTAGATACACGAATTAGCATACGTCAGTAAAATAAAATAAAATAGAATAGACTGAGTGCATTTTTCCTAGTTTACAATGCGATTAAAATTAAAAATTTAGAAAATTGTTTTATAAAGGTTAATATTATGCTTTACCAATTCAAAACTTCTAACAAATGTCAAGTTGTACACCAAATATAAATAGAAAAAACATTTTTAATTTAGTGAACTATAAAGAAAGGACAGTTCTATGGTTACCATTACTGCTAAGGAATTACCTATAATAATGTCAAAAAAATATTGCCTAAAAGTTGTCTATTTGGTTAGAAGCCTAGCCCGAGACAACAGAAAGGCACTTACCCAAAGTTAATCCTCGGTTTCAACCAGTACAAAAGCAAAGCTTTGTACCAACTTAAAACATAAATTATCTTTACACTATAAATAAATAGAAACATACTTTAATTTATTGAGCTATAAAGAAAATGCACTCCTACCGTTGCTATTACACGTGCTGATCAAACAAAGGATAGTCAGTAATATTATATACAGTAGCATATCAAAGAAAGGTCAGGATTAAAATTACTCCAGGCAGCGTATCTTCAACCATGCAACATCTTTTGCACGCCAGCAGACAATATTTTCCTCGGCCTGGTAGGATCTCAAGGCTTCAACCAAATGAGTTACAGGCAGCTTCTATGCCCAGGCAATTTGGAACCAAACAGACACTCAGTCCTTCAAACAAACTGAGTTTACATGAACCATTACTCCCATGCAGTATGGTTCCATGGTTGGAATCAAAAAGGCCCTTACAATATATTGATTCCAGACTTTCACACTTAATATTTTTTACTTACCTTGCGAACAGCACCCATGTCACAAAACATTTAGAGCACAAAGACGAAGTGCACTACATGTTCATAGCAGCTCAGGATAAAATCACATTCTTACGACTAAACTTACAATGTGTTCTTCACACCAAATGCTCAAGCGATAGCATCAAAATGCATTAATTCCTACATTCTACTAATGCAATCAGTAAGCCACATATGGTTTTGCAGCTAACGTGAGTCAATAGCTACATGCTCTTGACTTAGAAGCTCAGAACTACTAGGGCTTGTAATGTGATCAAAGCCAATTGGTACATGGTTCTTGACTCAATAATTACAATAATGATTAAAATTCTGGTATCTCGGTGTTCAGATCAACAAGCTTCTTCCTGCAGTTATTTGCATTGTGCCCAAGAACTTGGCACTCACTACAACGAATCTTCTTCTTCTGATTTGGATTCTTGAGTATTGATGATAGGAGCTCCAGTCCCAATAGCAAAATCATTGTTTGATTTCCCCTTATGTAACAGAATCGCCTGAATTAACACACTAATGGAGGACACTTGTCTTCCACTAGACACTAAGTACCCCAAAAGTGAGCTAATTCAAACAGTTCTGTCGAGCACACCCGGACGGGAGAACTCGAAAATCCACATTTTTCCCGCGGGATCATAAATGAGGGAATAAAACTTACAACATTCTTAACCATTTCTTACATCACAGAATTACAGAAATCTCAGAGTTATTCATAACATATTAATTCAAACAGCGGAAATAACAGTTATTGCATAATGGATAAGAGTTTGTATGCCGGCTCATATATTTTATCTTGCAACATAATAAACCTGGAAATAAAGTTGCAGCAGAAATAAATATTTATTTAGAGACATATTTAACATTTAACATGATAAGTAATTATACATAATGTGATTGTTACAATATTAAGCTTTTCTTTATAAAGTATTTTTTTAAGGGAAATAAAATAACTACAATAGTAGCGCAAGGAAATCCTCTCTGAGCCCACCAGAAAGTGTCCCACACACAAGAGTCAGCTTTAGCTTGGAAATAAAACCCTTAGTATTCAATTGTACTCAATAAGACTTACCCGTCAGAAGAAAATAAAAGACTCTTCAAGGATATGTAAGGCTTTTTGGTTTGCTGGTGTAAACTTGCGAGAAAGCGTTACTAATAGTTCATCCCTATTTTAATTTTATTAGCAATCATCTTAGTTCATTAACCTGCACTTCTAGATTAGCACCTGTTCTACTTTCAAGCAAGTGGTAAGCAATCAGATTCATTTTATCTCTTTCCAGTTCCAGTTCTTACTATGACACTAGATAATAGCCAAGTCGTTACCGGCTCAAAAGAGACGGTGATTCGCGAACCATTATCCCAGCTGGGTACCCCGAAACACACGTCCCGCCTGCACCCTAGGTACAAAGCAAAGACTACCTTACACGTATCCTGTCGGGGGCACACAGATCCCCGTCTAACTCGGACTCTAAGCCCCCACCTGCCGGCATTATTCCTCGACAGTGGTGCTTAAACCTCCACCTCCCCACCACCATACAGCCGGTCCGAAAAAGTCGGAACTCAAGAAAAGATAGAGCTCGCTTTCCAAACTCCCATACGCAAGTATGTGCTTAGGATAAAATATGTGACAAGGACTAACATCCAGTTCGAACGGTTCCTAAGTGACACAGGCGGAACACAGCAACCGGAGCCTCGCTCAAGTGCCAAACCAAGTCCAAATCCAAAACACCGTTCCGCCCGGTCCCCAATTTATTATCCACCTGTAAAATCTCATGTGATAATATAAGGAAGTAATATCAATAATATTTCCTATATCTCGCGAGTGACAGGAAATCACTCGACTTCTACCATAGCCTTACAGCATAGCATTCTACACGATCCTTTCATGCTAGTAGGACTCATAGGATAAGGATATATATATATATATATATATATATATATATATGCAGGTGGGTTTCATATCAACTCCTCGAAATTTAGTGCACAACAATTAATTTAAAGGTGCAGCAAGTAGGGGTTATGAATCGGGGCTTGCCTGGGTAAATAATAATATAAAGAGCAGTTAGCATGTCCATCTCCAAGATATGAGCTCCATGATACGACCACCATTGCACCATCTTTTGGATCAACACCATGTCCTCCGATCAATCAATCCATCGATACGTCGTCGTCCCTATATGGATGCATAAATGCATATACATGCTTTAATGAAACAAGCCCATGGCAACAGATCAACATTTTTCCTAAGCACTAGAGTCATATTATCTTTTTAGTGAATCCTAATAATCTTGTAACGGTAGGGAACACACTTTACATATTTACGCTTTATTTATTTTAACCCTCTTTAACTAGGCATTCACATCGAGAGGTATATATATTCAATTTATAGCGGAAAACTTTACACTAAAGCACATATTATTAATTGCCTAAGGCATAGAGCTATTTATGTGGAGCGCAACAAAACAAGTTTGGCATTTTTATGACTCTTCTACGAATTACTATGAATATTTAAAGTTTCAGTAGATTATAAAATATTAAGGGAAACATAAAAGACAAGCACTTTGCATCGGGAACCCTGAAATAATACCTAATCAAAACAGGCCCTCCCACTTTTGCTTTGTCTCTTGCAGTTTTACAACTGGAACCCCGACCTTCTTTCCTTCTCTTTTTCCAGTCCTCCTTCTTTATTACGGACAAAACAGACCAGGGAGGGACGGGACGACAACCATGCGGCCGATGGCCGACCACAGCCGTGGGGTGGCCGCGCTGGAGGAGCAGGAAGGGACTACGCCGAGGAGACGCGCAGGGAGCGCTCTGGACACCGGGACGGCCACGGCAGAGCACAGCTGGCCTAGCTACTGTGACCCGCCTACACGGGCAGACGGCCGGCGGCGACTGCAGCCGAGAGCTGTCGCGGCCGTGCTACGGAATGGCTAGCAAGGTGAGTGGGGAAGAGTATAAGGATGCAGAGTTGCTAGTGATGGCTGCGCTGCGGAGGTGAGCCCGAGCTCCGAGCTCAGTGTCGCCGTCCATGGCGGCTGCAGCGAGGTGAACAGAAAGAGGCGCGGCATGGGAGATAAAGGCGAGCGGGGAAGCACGGCGCACATGGTGCAGCAGCAGGCGGACAGAGGCACAGACGGCAACTAGCGCGGCGGCAGCTAGCGTGAAGGTGAGCAGCGGCTCAGCGAAGGATGAGGCCGAAGAGCGGAGAGCTGTGCAAATGCCCGGCAGCTAGCTAATGATGGAAACGCTGTGCCTCGAGCAGCAGCTAGCGAGTGCTGGTAGATGGATCGAAGGGCGGAGCAAGTGCCACGACGACCGCGACGACCGCCGCAAACTCGACCCAATCCTACAAGCGACACGATGGCCGGCCACTCGAGCGTGACGCGCGTGCAAGGAGATGCAACACGCAGTGTTGCGAGGACGGCAGAGTGGAGCGAGCAACAGGGCAGCAATGCGACTACGCAAGCAGAGGCGCGGCAGC
Source organism: Eremochloa ophiuroides (assembly GCA_038502445.1). Taxonomy (NCBI): domain Eukaryota; kingdom Viridiplantae; phylum Streptophyta; class Magnoliopsida; order Poales; family Poaceae; genus Eremochloa; species Eremochloa ophiuroides. The sequence continues at coordinate 6,879,045 of JAHLJS010000005.1, forward strand.
TAACGCATGGCGGCAGCAGCGACACGGCGAGGACGACTCCACTGCACGTGAACATGGTCAAAGCAGGGCAGCAGGCATAGGCAACCTCACTGCCTTTGCCAATGTGGCGTTCAAAGGCTCGTGAGTGGGGAAACGAGCGCATGGCCAGACATTGGTCTGCAACAAAAATGTAAAATGATAATTTTGATGAAACAATATTTCAATCAAATGTTTTAAACACAAAAGATGCCAACTAACCTGTAAAAACTGTTTGCAGTAGCTTTCCACCCATCAAACTCAGGAATTCTGAAAACACCCACTCAAAGCTTGCAGTTGTTTCATCCTTCATGAAGACTCCGCTAAAGATAGTGGATTGCTAGTGATTGTTTACACCAACAAATAAGCCAAACGGCATCTTATATATATTTGTACAATATGTGGTATCAAAAGTTATCACATCACCGAAACATTTGTACTGATCTCTACGTTTTCCATTTATCCATAACAAAGTCTTGATTTTTTTGTCCTCATCAAAATCAACACTAAACTGAAATGCTGGATCCTCTAATCTGATTTGCCTGAAAACATTAAACGTCTTCTGTACATCATCATCCATTTGATCTTTGGCAATCTGGTGGCATATAGAACAAAGAGATCTCTTGGTGATTGGAATATTGTGCATGGAACCAAACATACTACCCAAGAAACAATGCACCTTGGTGAGAGAAACATTGTTGTCCCTTAGATATCTAATCATGTCCTTGGTGCACTGGTCAATCCTTCCATGTGAAAACCATTCCTTTTTCTCTCCACATGTTTCTGTAAGTGGGTGATTATGTTGTGATCTATGGGCACTGATGTACCAACCATCATCTTTTGTCCTATGAAGGCGAAGCATTGCTGTGCAGCCAGTCTTCTTGGTTTTATATTTAGTCTGATCACCACTTCCCTACAGATGTTACTAAAGAAATTTAGGTATTGATGTTTTGAACCAAATAATATGTCAAGTTGTACTCTATTAAGACAAAACTCACCGAACAAAGGCAGCGAAATTCGCGCATAGTCTGGTAATTTTTACCGGCGATTGAATCCTTTTTAATTCCAAAACCAACCTCCCAAGAGTACATGTTGTATAAGTCATAGGCTTCATTCTTAGAATCAAAAGTAATCCCTAGTAATGGCTCAAAGATATGGTCTGTCTTCTTGTATGGTGCATTCCTCAAGGCTATCTCAATTGGTCCCATACCTTTAGGTACCCTGCAATCTGGTCGTTTTGTTCCTTTTGGAGTCCTGTTCCTATTGATTTAGGTATTATCCAAGTAAAATACACATATTACTCCACTTGAACTAACAATGTTAGGCAGCACATTTCATTGCACATATAGTGCCAAAAAAACTTAACCATATATACGGGCAATATATCATCTAGCCGTTGGCAATTATGTCCATTCAATGTAATATTTTTCCTTTGAATAGAGATTTAATGTCTCAAATCATAGATTCAATGTCTCTAGTTGATTATATCAGTTATACAAAGTGTAGTAACGAGATATTTATTATCCAAAGTGTGCAATCAGAGGCACTTGACAACAGCCTAATGAATTATTTTCTGGAAATATAACTGAATGTATACATAGCTCATGAATATTAACACCTTTTAGAAAGATGTTTGGCAAAGTCACATTCATTAGCAGATCCAAACTTTAGATGGAATGCCATAATAGATATGAGCATGGTACATGCACAAATAGCACCAAGAAATCCACATAGATATCAGAATTGTAATGGCAACATTCTTTTTACAAAGTCAGCATTATTATCTAACAAAATAGAGTAGAAAGTTATTAGCTTTTGGGCAGTACATGAAAATTCACATGTATTACCAAGAATTCATATATAGTAGAATTTATCAAACTTAAATAGACGCATTGCAATTAGAAGATATAGTGAGGCAACACACATGTCCTATATGGACAGACCTTACATGGTTACTTTAGATGTCAGAGCAAACTTTAGATGGCACCATACATCATTATAGGAAAGTAAATACCTTTTCTTCCAGCCTACTGTTTGCATCGTGTCTTCTGTAACTTCAGTCATAACATGCATAAATGGATTTCCATTAACACAAGGACAATCCTCCACTGGATTAGCATCACCTTGATCGATGGTGGTAGGCACTTGTTCACTAGTATTACAAATGTTACTGACTGGACATTCAGAAGACCTAACCAAGCTATAAAAAAAATATGCGTAGGTATCATTAGTTAAGATACTATAAGCCAGTGATAATGATTTCAAAAACATATAAGAACACATGACTTACTTATGTATTTCGTTGTTGTATTCATCTTGAAAACCAATATCATCACCTTCATCGTCAGAGTCAACATCATATAACGAAGATTCTGAGCTAGCATAACCAGATTCATCCACAACAAGCCTACTAGGAGAATCTGCAGCAGACTTGAGTGCATCTGCTCCACATTCATTAGATATTCCTTTATTAACAATCTCAATTGTTGATAAGGGACACCTAGCATTAGGAATTGCACTTGGCATTGCCATTTCTTCTGTGTGCAGAAGAGATTCAACTGTCGTCCTAGAAGAAACAGAACGAAGCAAATCTTGGAAAGATCCATGAATCCCTGGTTACCATAGAAAAAAGTACCATGTTAAGGGAAAAGTGAATAATAGATTAAGCATGTCTTGAATAAAAAAACTAGCATTATTTAGCATTAACAATACGGTAATGTCATATAAATTGAAAAAAGAGGAAAGCACAAGAATTTGTTTAAATCATTACCTGCAATAGCATTGGTTGGTCTCAACATGGTGGAATCAAAGAAACCAAGAGACATTTTGTGTTGTTCAGAAAAATTTCCCATTTGCCCAGAAGCAACTGTAGGCATGCTTAGGTTGCTCCTCCCATGCAACATAACACCACAATGTGCAAGATCCAAATGTGGTGTACCTTCACAAACACAAAATTGAAATCATTTCGTCCCTATGGTGTGAACCAGAATGTTTAATTATACTAATGTCATCAATGTACTATATGGCTATAAACAACATTTCATCATTATCTAAACTCCTTTTTTATTTAATTTTACATGCAGCTCTTGTATCAACATATATGTTGTTAGATCAAATCTGGAAACAAGGAAAATGACATACTCCTAATTAGTTTCTTTCATGACTGAAGCCTCTAATCTAAATCTTCTCTGATTATCCAACAGGAAATGCAATTATGTTATGACTCAAACCTGTATTTCTTAGTATACACACTTAATGTATACTACAGAACCAAACAAGTAGAGGGAGAAGGACTACGAGAAACAAAAACAGTGGTATGCTCAAGTAACCACTTACAAAATCAACGAGCAATCCAACACTGTTGGGTGTGTCCCATTTTTTTGCAAAAAATAGGAACAATACATATTTGGCTTACTGGTCTACTTCAAAATATTATGATGTCAAATGGGAATATGATATTTAAGATCTCTAAAAAAACACTTTTTGGGCTGTTGGGTTTTTTATCAAGGTTAGAAATACTAAAGGACTTTGTTTCCAAAAAATACTAAAGGACTCATACATGCCGTGTTTTCAACAAATCTTCAATTAATTACCTGTATGAGCACTCAAGGATGTGAAGGTGGAAGGACCAAGAAAAATATTCTCCCCATCCCGATAACCATTGCCAGGTTCCCCCACAAGGCCCATGAAAGACCTCCACTCAGCTTGAACGCTTCAATAGAAAAGAAGAAGATTTACCATACAAAAACAAAAAAGAGAAATAAATCACATAAATGCATGAATCTGCAGATAAAAAAAAAAATCTATACACAAAATCTGGATACTTTCCCGCAACAACATATATTACATATTTGTACTATAAAAGTAAAGAAATATATAAAGGACCGGATGTCACATACCTGACTACAATTGAAGTAGGCCAAACACATTGAATGAATAGTAGATAGCCCTGCACATCAGTCATGTAAGAATGTTGCCACAAATATGGAGAAACAGAAATATAAGAATCAGTAGACATCAATCGCACTAAAAGGTAAATAACAATTCACCAAGGGAATTTTAAACCTTAGTTTCATAGAAATCAATGGCACTAAAATAAAGGGTGCAAAATCAAATATAGTTTATTTCAAAGGGATTCAAGTATTTACAAAATGCCAAAGTAATTCTAGGGATAATATTATCTGCTGATATATTGGAGGCAAACCAAAGGGTCCTACAATTTTGAAAGGTCCTTCACCACACAGCACAGTACAATACGCCCTTATATTAGCACCAGTTTTCATCTCTTTAGCAGTACATCTTCCATTTGCGGACCAGCCAGCACATAGGCTTACTGTTCTGTGTAGAGTATACGGTAAATAATTATATATGCGTACATTCAGTTAAATATAAAACACTAGTAGGAATTGTTAGTCGACCCTTATATTGAGTACATAACCGATCATATATTTCAACCATTTATAAAACAGGATATAACTCCAAATATTTGGCTCCATAAACATAGTGGATTGTGTTAAGTACATCTAAAAAACTAGTTACACTTGATAAAACATTGTTTGTGCAAAAATGCTAAGATATACTTCCAGATTGATTGTGCAAGTACAATTTTAATCATCATGGCATGCAACTCCATCTATGTACTATTAATTTATAAGCTCAGATATATGGAAATCCAAAGACCATTTTGTAAACAATACAATCTAGTGCTTGAGAGAGAGTGTGTGATAGAGAGGACATGCAGCCCACAGCAACTCTAACCAAAAGTACTAAAGAGTAGAACTTGAAAAACAATAATTTATTCTGACATTTAGATTTCTTCAATATAGACTAACAAAATAATGGATGTGCTCACTGCAGATTTTTACAGATACAGCTATGTCTCCAAAGAACAAACAGATTTGTATTGTTTATATAATAACATGCAGCTATAGCTGTAGCCCAAAAAACACAACAGATAAAAAAAGAATAAACTAGCCCAAAAAACACAATAGATAAAAAAGAATATACTTGCCCTTGTGGTAGCTGTGGACATGCTACTCTGACTTCAGTAGATCACATATTCTAAAGACAAGAAAAATATCCATTTACACAGGTTGCAGTACCAATGAACATTTGAATAGATTAAATTTATCAGGTGGGCATAAAGGACAACCTACTCTAATCTTAGGAACCATACCTATAAGTAATATACTTGTTGGAAAATGAAACAATACTATAAATATTAAGACAAAAGCATTGGGAAATTTCTCATTGGTAACACAAGCCATTCTTTTAAATGAGGTATACATTAATATTGCTGAAATAAATAAGTTCATCATAAAAGGAATATTACACGAAGACATATTCATAGGGAAATTCAACACCGGAGGTATGGAAAAAATTACATTATAAACAAAGATGGTGCAGGATGAAGACATGGATCTGAACTTTATAATGTAATAATGCAACATGGAGATCTAAGAATGACTCAAGAACAGAAAAATAAAGTTACAATAAATCCTACTTACCGGTCATTTAAAAAAGATGGTTTGTCAAGAACAAAAATGGATGCTAGAGAGAGAGAGAGAGATTGGCGAGAGTATATATATATAACAGCCAGAATCACCATAATTCCCAAAATCACTTGATATGCAACCAACCACCAGAGACACAAGATTTCGTACAAGGGTTATTTCACAAAATTCAAATTTTAACCTTGTCATCTTAAAAACCTACTAGGAGTGTAGAAAAACCATTTGACATTCAAACATGTGGTCATGTTCATGTGAGCATAATTTTATAGTGTCAAGTGTATATCAAGGCCCATTATATAGGCCCATATAGCCTGTGTGACTCTCTATATATACATGCTCATCTCCACTGATGGAGGACATTCTCAGTGATTTCCAAGGTCCGTAACATATTGTTTAGGTTTTTTCTCTAAAAACATTACATTACTATTATGAAATTTAGTTGAACCAGGAGAGCAACCACATTCTTCTAAGATTTATGCTAGGATAAATCAACAAGGTTGACAAAATAGTAAGTTATGGATTAGGGACATGGGACTCACTTTTACCTTTGGAGGGTGAAGATTGAGGAATAGGGTGAAATGTTGGGGAAAGCTGTGACAAATGTGACTGGGGATAAAACAAAAGCAACCAAGGGGCATACAACCATATAGATTAACAGTTAAATTTAGGAAGGGTGTAAGTATCAACAGAAAGAATTTAATCAGTACAAATGTGATTTCAGTTTCATTTGGGAAAGTTAGCTCTAAATATAGTTTATTCCGCAATTGGGGATGAACATCATTCACGTAATAATATATGTAAACTCTTATTAGATTAATATAAAAATATAAAATACTTGTTATTCTCAACAGCTCAATCTGTACTAAAATCTTAGGATGGACATTACAAAAGATGATACTCTGAATTGAACTACAGGGAAACAATAGCAAATGCTAGTGCATCTGGTACAAGAGCACTCTATACCTTGTGTCGGAGTGGAGCGCGCCGGGGACAGGTGACCGACAAGAGTGGAGCCGCGGTGGGAAGTAGCGGAAGTGGAGCACCAGCGTGACCGACAGAGTGGAACGCCGGCGGGGATGGGTGCCCAGGAGAGGCAGAGTGGAGCAGCGGCAAGGGACGCTGGGGAGCGGAGGTGACCGGCGGAGTGACAATACTGAGAAGGTACTCCCTCGGTCCAATATATCTGAGAAGAGCACTCTTAAGCCGGAGCATCGTCGGACTATGATTCTGGTGAACCAATACTGAGAAGGTACTCCCTCGGTCCAATATATCTCTCTCGTTCTAGAGACAGCAAAGTGTCCTGGAATAACTGTATAGTTGCCTAGCTTGTCGTAGGTCGTAGCTGCACTGCACCGCACCATGCGCCTGCCGAGTGAAATGCATAAGGGTGACAGTGTCTTTTATTATCAGTACTTACCTTGGTTGCTGGGCCGAGTGCTCCAATGACCGATATATCGGGACTGAGGGAGCAGGTGCTGCTAACCTTTCAATGGATGGAATTGTTGTTTCTTCTGAACCAAGAAGTTGCATGAGTTGCTGTTTATTAATTTATACTCCTATGTTGCAGCCTAAATTTGGTCATGCGTCTCTGATTTTACTAGGAAAGCAGGATTTAATTTGGAATATTGGATAGATCTGGATCGCTGATTATTTTGCTTGCTGACCCTGATAAACTGCTGCTGTTTTGCTTGCAGGCCTTGGTGGACGTCGTCGCCGGCTGATCTGAATGTAATGCATCTCCTCTCGCCGGCGGCGTCCATTTGTTTCCCCTAGTGATCAATAGTGTTCTTGCCTGCAGCTTTCTGTAATGCATCTCCTCTCGCCGGCGGCGTCCATTTGTTTCCCCTAGTGATCAATAGTGTTCTTGCCTGCAGCTTTCTGTAATGCATCTCCTCTCGCCGGCGGCGTCCATTTGTTTCCCCTAGTGATCAGTAGTGTTCTTGTCTGCAGCTTTCTGTCAGGGGACATCTCGTTCTGAGTAGTAGTAGTAGTATTGTTCATCTACTAATGCAAATGGAATTCAATTCTGGTTCCTCTTGTCTTGTCTGATGATCTACTAGGCCCTGTTTAGATTCCAGTTGTAGTTGCAATTCTGTACTGTAGTACGTTCGTTTGTATTTGACAACTTTTGTCTAATCATGGCCCAAGTAGGATTAAAAGATTCGTCTCGTGATGTACATGCAAAAAGTACAAACATGCAAACATTTCATCTACATTTAATACTCCATGCATGTGCCGTAACGTTGATGTGACTAGTTGCAGTTACAATTTGCACTGGATCTAAACAGGGCCTAATGCAAATGGTCGATTGCACGAAAATATCTCGATTGAATTCAATACTACTCTCTTCATTCTAAATTATAAGTCGTTCCAAGAATCTTAAAGAGTCAAACTATCTTAACTTTAACCAAAATTATACAGAGAAATGCAAAAATTTATGAGACCAAATAAATGTACTATAAAAATATATTTGACGAAAAATCTAATAATATTTAGTTAATATTATAAATACTATTATTTTATTATATAAATTTGGTCAAAGTTAAAATAGTTTAACTCTTCAAGATTCTTAGAATGGCTTACAATTTGGATGGAGGGTGCAGTAGACATCTCGACGTGTGTGATGATCGATTGCCTTGATGGCTTGATGCTGTCCGTGTCGAGCTGGAGCCCGGCGTCCTTGTCCATCTCGTTCACATCCATCAACACGTCGACCAAGTCCCGGTGATCGTCGTCCTCGGCGGCGACGCCATCTACAGCCAGCGGCCGGCGGCCGCCTCCAGATCCATGGCGCCACCCGATCACCCGCTCCAGCAAGCCGTCGAGCGCCTCGAACGTGCGCCTTGTCTTGGCCTCCAGCGGCCGTCAGCGTGTCGACCCACCCGAGCCACGGCGTGACCTCCCGCAAGGAGCACCGCCTGCAAGTCGGCGAGCACGCGCCGCAGCTTCTCGTCGCCGTCCCCGAACGCCGCGCGCGAGATGATGGCCTTGGAGTAGCAGATGATGAGGGCGCGCGTCGCTGAGGTTGACTGCGCCGGCGCGGACGCGGCCGACCAGAGCGGCGACCTGCTGCTCCCGGGCGCGGTGCGGTGGTGCAGCAGCGGGCTGAGGAGGTGGGCGCGAAGACCATGTCACGGCCGTACAGGAGGCGCTGTGCCATCAGGCATCAGCAGCCTACCAGGAAGGCCAGGTCACGGGTCTTCATGGCCTCCTCCGCCGCGGCCGCCGACGACGCCACCACCGTTGGCACCCGGCCGAGGCGCGGGAGCATGACGGCCGGGCCGTGCGTCGCCGGGAGCGACCAAAGCGGTCGGTGCCGTAGGCTGCTTAGTAGGTGGAGGTGGCCCAGGAGCGGCAGCCCGGGCGGCGACGGAGGCAGTCGCCGGTGGCCGTCGTCGGCGCTTTTCCTGGCGGAGCACGAGCGGCAGCGGCCGTGGTGCTGGGAGCCAGGAAGCGGCACCAGGAGAGCAAGGGGTGACCACCGCGACGGAGGCAAAGCCTGGCCATCTCCATGGGACTGAGAGATATTTCTGCCGCCGCCAGTGGAGAAGAAGAAGAGGAGGAGGGAGAGAAGGGCGACGAGCAGTAGCAGAACAAGCAGCGCCGAGGTCACCATGGTTGCTCTGTGCTTGTCTACACAGCAGCAGCGAAGAGTTTATTATTGAAGAACAGGGTATTTATAGACTTGCATTGTTTCATTCGTTTTCGGTGGGTACGAAAGAAAAAATATTGAGCATAAAAGGCTCGAGTGTTGTGTAGATCGAGACTCCTTGCACACAAAAAAAAAAAAATCTAGACTCGTGCAGACCGATGAACAGGAAAGAGTGACATATTACTTGCTGTTTTAAGAGAGGGTGCGCCGCGCGTGGCCGCGTGCAACTGCTACGGCATTCTAGTTGTGTGCCTGCGTGGTGCTTACTGGTGGCCTGCTGCACTTGCCATCGTGGGCCCGCCTGGCTGCTCACGTTTCCACTTTCCAGCTTGTTGCATGCGCGGTGGGCGGTGGCATGCTCATGTTGACTTTGCTAGTGCTCGCGTCAGCTACCAACGACACTGCCTTTTAATTCATATTTTTTCAGTTTTCAAATAGTATTTTCTCTCATAATAAATTAGCTTTAGCCAAAATCAGCTCCAGCGAACAGAGCCTTAATTTCAATTTTTCATAATTTTTTCAAATGAGCTCCAAATTAGGCAAATAGTATATACTTTCATTATTTTAATGAGCTCTTCACAGTGGTGCACTTTATTTTAGCATTGGAGATTATTTTTCAATGGTAAACATTTGAATTAATATTATACTTTTCTGCACCAATTTATAAGTGCTCCATATATTTTGTTTCCATACACATCTATACTTCTTATATAAACAAACCCCACTAGCTATTTCTCTCGCCATGCAAAGTGTCCACATCAGCATCCACTCAACATCCCACTAACACATTCTATCTTGCCATGCAAAATGTCCACGTCATCATCCACTAACACATATTATAGTAAATATAAGTAGTATTATTTCATCGGTGATTCCCGCAGCAACGCGCGGGGGTTTTCTCCTAGTTTAATTTACATATATGGTAAAACAACTCTATAGGGTCATTATCTTGGAGCATGTGTTCTGTACTTGTGGGTAGATTAAGGAAGCATGTTATATAAATATGTTTTTATGTCTTATTAATATATGTGATTAAGTACATGTTGCTAATTATTTGTTATATATCATTATATGGCACCGGTTCCAAGTATTGGTCAGTGGTTCAATTCATCCGGTCCAAAACTATCGAACCAGCGGTTCAACCAATTCCTAATGGTCGAACCAATGAACCAGTGAACCGATGGCATCACCGGTTCGAAGTCCGGTCCGGTCCTAATAACTCGCGCGCTTCGCACGAAGGAAGGCAGACGGATGACCCCAAAACAATTGTCGCACTAAAACAGTTGTAGAGATTTGTTTTTTATTTATTTTTGAAACATGTTTATTGAAATAATTTGTCTTGAATATTACTTATAAAAATGTAGCAAAAATATTTTTATTCATTTTTGAAACATGTTTATTGAAATAATTTGTCTTGAATATTTCTTATAAAAATGTAGCAAAAAAAAGAAAGAGCTAGGCTTTGAACCCACGCCTTCCACCATCAAGATAGAGTAGCGTATGACCTGACCATCTAGGTTTCAATGTGTGCCTTGCATAAACCACACAACAATTGCCTTTGACTCATATTAAACGCCAGATCTGCTGGAAAAGACCTTGGTGCTGAGCGGAGGTGTTTCTCAATTCCGCGCCAGATCAGCGCCATTGCTCATGGCGCCGAGGCGTGTTTCTCGGCGCCAAAAGTCATGGCGCCATGGTAAGGGGTCAAAAACGATATTATGTCTCTGGGGAGGTTAAACGTGAATTTTCTTGAAAAAAAGTTAAATTATAAAAAAATTGAGCCACTCGCCGACCACCCAATTTTTTTTCGTGTCATGCGCGTTCCCACGGAAATGGGCCGATTTTAGTTTCTTACTGGCCAACGGCGCTTATGTCCTTCACCTCCGTAACCCGGGCTCATTGCACCTGCGGCCTGCCTCGAAAAAGAACTAGGTGAACCAGATGACAAACGCACGCTACTGACGTCAGCACATCACATACTTTTTGAAATAAAAAGTTGTATTCCTAAAACAAATATTCTGATTAAATTATGATTGCACAATCGTGTTCTTTGCAATAAACTCTCTAAAACAAGACCCGACATGGATACATTAGAATAAAACAAAATTGATGAACATTTACCACATGCATATGTATTTAAAGATAATTATCAAACATCTACATTAACATTATACGAACCATAAAGATAGCGTAGAACATCATATGTACATAACGTGAACATCACACCTATCATAAAATATAAAAAACAAAATAATATATTAAAGCAATTAACAACTATCAAATAAAAAAATGCTACCGAACATCACAAATATATCATAGAATATGACATTAACACTACGCGAACATCACAAAATTATAGTTGTTTACACCAAAATTTGGGCAGTCCATTTTTTAGACCGACTATTGAGAGAAAGATTTGTCGTCATAATTGATTGCTCTTGCGCATTTTTATCGTGGTTACGTCAGCAAGATACGACCAAAGAGATATGGAAGGACGGTTATGATCGAAAGTTTAAAGGTCTCGATAGGCTAAAGAGAGGTGAATAGCCTATTAAAACTTCTACAAAGCACTAAACAAAATAGTTAGCAAATAACACGGCTTTGCAAAAGCGCTAGCTCTAGGCTACTCTATGCAAGCTACCTAAACAACAAGTCTACACAAGATATGCACTCAACGCAACAATACAAGCACTCGAGCCTAAGTGCTCATTTTCTACGCAAAGAAGCAACCACCTCGAGCCTAAGGTGATGCTAGCTAAGCAGGAAAGTAACGCGAGAGATAGAGTGCACGAGAAACCTATACCACCCAGGAGAGTAGGGTTGATCCAATCACCAAAGAGAATACCAATCAACAAGAAAACCGATGAATCAACTGAAGATCATCCACTCGAAGGTGAAGAAGAGATGAACACTCGATTTTTTTACCAAGGTTCACGTGATCGCCGTCACGCTACTCCTCGTGGTGACACCAGTCTTCCTTATTTGATTGCGAGCTAGGCTTTACACGCTAATCCCTCATCGGGAGCCACTCACCAACACAAGAGAAGTAGTTTCTCACCACAAGCAATCCACTAAAGTCGGTTTTGCCACTCCACCAGGGAATAACCGCAAGAACCCCTCACAATCAAGCCTAGCGTGGCCTTTAACAATCACCAATCATGCTCACACTGCCTCTGTGCTTCCACAACCATCTAGGGACTCGACAAAGCCCCAAGAGAAAAAGAAATCCGAAGCAAATCACCATCAAGTACTTTAGAATGCAACACTCAATTAATCAAGCACTCTGATGAATAATATCTCACTTGGATGTGAATCAAAGTGTGTGAGATATGTGTGGAGAGCTTAGGCTAGGCTCACAAGAGATTAGGAATGATCAAAATGCGCAAGAGTTCCTCCATAAGCCAGCCCAAGCACTACTTATACTCCCCTCACAAAGGAATAGCCATTGCTTCTTTTCTGGGAGCACTGGACGCTCAATGTCTGGTGGCAACGTCTGGTGCATGGATTAGTGCCATGAATCACTCGATTCAAACGTCCATCATCTAATCTCAACGGTCAGAAGGTCGTTGGCTCGGTTAAGTTCACACCGGACACGGAGTCACCACACCGGATGCTCCGTCTTCTGTATCCGATGTCCATGCGTCCGCCGTTAGGTGTCAGTGTCCGTTGCGGTCATTGAGTCAGTTTCGCATAATTTCACACTAGATGCGAGTTTGAAGTCACCGGATGTGTTGTGATTATTGTTCATGTGTTCGGTGCAGTTCCAGAGAGGTCAAATGCACACTGGACGTGTCCGGTGCACACCCACTGAACACTCTCAGTGTCCGGTGCACTTAGCGCCTCAGCTAGGGTTAGTCACCGGACGCTCCGGCCAGTGTCCTGGTGCCGCGTCTAGTGCAACTTTCAGCACCTTTTCAAGTCTAGTTTCCAGCCCCTTCTCTCAAGTGCTAACACTCAAGTGTTTCACTCACTAAGGCACGTGTGTTAGTTGTTTTTTCAAAGCATTTTGAAGGGCTAGTTAGTTTGTTCTAGAATCCAAATATGTATGCAAATGTAATGCACCTCTAAAGCACTTGATAACCAATTTAAACCGAATTTCTCCCCTTGATAGTCGACTATCTATTCTAAATGTGATCACATTCACTACATGTCTTGATCACCAAAAGAAAAGCCTATTACTATACCTTTGCCTTGCTTTTCTTTTCCTCTTTAAGTCCTTTTCTTTCTTCCACTTGATCATCTTCACCACTCCATGGTTGAGCCAAATTGACCTATCACCAATGTCACCTCTTGGCTCCTCTTACCATGAATAGGACTACCTATACTTAGTCAACACTTAGACATATAGGTGTCCTTAGGGTAGTCATCAATTATCAAAACCTAAACTAGGGCTTTCAGAAGTTCACAAAAGAAAGGAAAGGTCGGGTTCCAAGTTATCTTAGGATTAGAAAAGTTTGTTTTGCTTCCTTAGTTTGTTACGAGTTTGTGTCCTTGTGGGGCTCTTTCTCCTGTCGATCTATAAATATAGTTTTTGAATAGTAACCAGGAGCCGCTAACTTTATAGGATAGATCCACTTGCCTATTATATAGTATTTTCGAAAGTAGTCTATGATGAACGGATCAATCAATACAAAATACAATCCAACTTATTACCCAAACCCTTAGGAGTAGGAGTAGAGTAGATTCGGCGAGTTTCTTCGACGAGCTAGGTGTCATCCGGTGAACACAAGTTTGCCGTAAGTACCGTCACGAGTCATTTTATCTTGTATAGTCTGTGCGATTCTGTCTCGTATCCCATTGCTTGATAAATCAAGTTAGTTATCGATTCTTGTTTGATTTGAATATGGCATGTGTAATTCTGCCATACACTCCACTGATTAAATCAGATTAAGAATTAGTTATCGGCTCTACTTAGGAGCGGCATCCTAGTAGATTCATTAGGTTACCGATGTTTGCTCAATGTTTATTGTTTATTTTCTTTACGTAATCATCAATTTGCCCAACTAAGATTTAATCTGACCTGCTTCAAATCTTTTGCATCTACCTTGTTTGATGAATAATCAATATTTGTTAGCTATATTGATCTGGTCAACCCTCACTGTCATGAATGAGGAATCAAGTTATTTAATTGATAGATCTAAATATTACTCGATTATTCACTCTGTGTGTTGCCTACGTGTGAGATCGACTGTTCCTGCAACGAGATCATCCGGCTTGCTATGTGTTGGCAACAAAGTGACATACTTTTACATCAACAATAGCATAGTACATGATATGTATACTATCTGAACATCTCATATAGCATAAAATGTAAAATAAAAATAATAAAATTAGTGAAGTAATTAATTAATATAAAATAAAAAGAAAAATTACCGAACATCATAAAATGTATCCTAAAACATCAATGCATGCTTAATAAACATTACAAAATACATCGTAGAACATCACATCTGTACTCGTGAACATAGAAAATACATCATAAAACATTACACATATACTACATGAACATCACGTATCTCGTTAAATAAATAGGTAAAACATATAAAAAATATAAATCCTAAAAAGTAAAGAGATAATAAAACAAAAAATAAAAAATTAAATAGAAGTAATGAAAGAAAATAAACATTAATGGAGTAAATAAATATAGTTAGAAAATAAATACAATGAAAAGAATGACAGAAATATAGAAAAAAAAGGAAAACAAATAAATGAAAGAAAACAATGAAAGGAGAACATTCAATAAAATGATGAAAATAGAAAAAGCAAACAAAAAGAATAATAAAAGACCAAAAAAGGGGGAATGAAAAAAGAAAGGAAAGAAAAGAAATAGAAGAAAAAATAAAAAAGGAATAAAATATGAAAAAAATAAAAATAAAAAATAAATAGGTGAAAGAAAAGTTAAAAAGAGCATAAAAAATGAAAGGAGAAAAGGAAAGAAAGAGAATGCACCTAAGTACTGACTAGAACTCAAAACGTGTTGGGAAGGAACAACACACGTGCATGCGCCACCGCTAGCTCGCTCTCTCCCAGGTAGTCATGGGCCACTCGCAGTCACGGGCGTGGGCCGATTCGCTCTCTGATCTGGGCCGGTGTCAAGACAGCTGAGGAGGGAGCGAGGCTCCACGGGCGGTCCCACTCCACCAGCGTCGATACAACCGAACCGGTTCGGCTCCATCGGTTAGGGCATGAGGCCCACATCGATAACAAGTAGGCCCATTAACCATCCGAATTGGTAACGGATCCATGAGTCACGATCCATAAGAACCGCCCGCCCGCAGGCCACATGAACACGAGTAACGGATCCAATCCATCATGGGCACGGATCATGGCGACGTCGATCCCGGTGACGGTGACCGCATCAGCGGCCTCCCCGACGACCTCCTCCACGACATCCTGATCCGGCTCCCGAGCACCGCCGACGCGGCGCGCACGAGCGTCCTCTCCCGCCGCTGGCGCCGCGTCTGGGCTCACACCCCCGTCATCTCCCTCGACTACATGTGCACGCCGCCGGTGTCCCGGGACGGCCGCGTGCCCGACCGTATCGACGCTGCCCTGGCCGCGCACGCCGCCGGGACCCTCAGCCTCCTCGACATCACCCTGCCGTCCAACAGCTCGCCCCACCTGCGCATGGACCACGTCGCTGCGTGGTTGCAAGTCGCCGGATCAGGCTGCCGTTCGGCCACCACCGCAGCACCAATGGCGGCGGCGAGGTCCTTCTTCCCCCGTGCGAGAGGGCCACGTCCATCAGACTCGACCTGCCGAGCGAGCCCACCCTGCGGTTCGCGCTGCCCCCCGCCGCCGGAGGCGTGTTCAAGGCGCTGGCCACGCTGACGATACGGTTTGTGCGCCTGCGCGGCCGCGAGCTGGAAGCCGCCGTGTCGTCGTCTCGCTGCCCATGCCTCAAGAAGCTCGTGCTCCAGTGGATCACGCTGCTATGGCACGGCGACGACGGCGGCGGCGACCTATCCATACGATCCTACTCACTGGAGTGGCTCGAGATCTCCCAGGCCAAGCAACTCCCCGGCCGGCTCCTTGTCCACGCCCCAAACCTCCAGACGTTCCTTCCGGGAATAGCGTGCGACTTGTGCGTCGTTGCCCCAAAGCTCTCGGAGGTGCGCTGGAGCTCCGGCGATGCCTATGACTCCAGCCGCCACCGTCTCGCGCACGCCGGCCACCGACTCCGGCGCCTAGAGGTAGAAGCCGATTCTTCTGGCTTCGCTTTGATGCGGCAATTCAACACCGTTGACGAGCTTGGCCTCATTGTCACACTTAGTCGGGTATGGATCGGAACATTTTCTTAATTTAGACCATCTCCCCAATAGTATCCATTGTTATTTTCTTCCTTTTATAAAACATATTGTTTTTCAAGTCCCATAAGAGTATTGGAATGAATACTACTATATTTTATATTAGTCTTCTCTTGTTAGCTAAGAGCAACTCTAAAAGCTAGCCTCACTAAACTTCAATGTGTGATATATCTACTTAGTGAGCCACTATATTCCATGAATATTATCTGTATATGTTCCTCTAGCTAGTGTCTTTTTCCATTAGATTCTAAATTTTATTCTCTATACTCTATTCTAATAACTTATTATAATTATTCTTGTGTGCAAAAATTATGGCATGTAGATCTACCATATATTGAATTTAGAGAGTCATGTAGTATTGAACCTCTTGGAGATGCTCTAAGAGGCTATAAATTAAAATAGATTAATTCTAAAAGTTTCAAATAAAAAAACATGGTCATTGAGTTTGTTTGGTTAGGAGGATAGAACATTATAGGTGTGTCTGTTTGTACGAGCTTACAGTAGCTAGGCTGATCTTTAGTGGTTAACTGTGAGCACAAGAATTGTTTGCAGCTTGGCCCTGACTTGGCTTGGCCTGTTCTCGTGCCACAAGCCAAATCAATACAACCTACTATGAGATATTATTTTTGCATCCATCTTTCTTTTTTCACATCTTATAGTCTTTGCAGGGCGTTGAAGAATACGAGAGATTCCTGGAATGCACGGATACACTTGCTAGGTGTAAGGTTTTGCTGGTCAAATTTATAATGATAGAGCATGGCGTTCAGCCAACTATATTACATCTTCTCCGAAAATGTGCTGGCATACGAAGGCTTGTGGTGCAGCTGGTACGTATGTGCATTCCAATAAAATGTCTCTCCTTTTGTTTAGATAGATAACACTCCCTCAATTTCAAATTGTAAGTAATTCTAGCTTCCTAAGGTTCATATATAGTATTTGTTTTACACACGCAGTAAAATCTACTCCCTCTGTCTTAATATAACTGTTTTTCGCTTTTTGACAAACAACTTAACAAAATATATACTAAAAACATTCAAATTTATGGAAATATCTTTAATATAGTTTTTAAATATTTTTTTTTGGAAATGCAAATATGTACGTATTTTCTACCAATAAAGTTAAACTCGCGACACAAAAACTAAAAATGACAGATAATTTGGGACCGGAGGAGTTTGTATCTTAAAAAGGTTAGAACAACTTTCTCATTAAGAATAGAGCGTGTATAAAATATGGTTTGCTCAGTGGTAGCTACGAATATTTATTCAAGAATCATTAGTTATTCAAGTTAATTGCCTTTTCGTAATCTTAAAATACGTACATGTTTTAATTCCTTTCCTCAGGATCGCTACCCCTACCCGTGCAAGCTATCATCGGGATGTCCATGTAGCCGACTAGAGAACCGCAAGACACAAAATGTTGTGTTAGATTCGCTTGAAGAAGTAGTGATAACCGACCATGGATTTTTTGAAGATAAAGTTGAATTTGTGAGGCTATTATGCCGATGCAGCACAAGATTTCACAAAAAGGTGGCTGTTATCGTGTCAGACATAACGGATAATGTCCGCAACAGGATTCTTAGTACCTGTAATTTAAACGACAAGATTGAAATTATTGTACGACGGTCCACGTGAGATGACTTTGGGTTCCTACCAATCTTGAGGTCCTGTAAATCCGATTTATATTATTTGGTTAATTGGAAGCAATAAATGTTTTTTTTATTAGAACACGATGTGCTTCAGGTCCCAAAGTATATTGTTTTGTATACTAGGAGAACGCTATGCGCGTTGTTGAGGAGATGAAATTATAGGATTTATATTTACTAATATATATGTGAATAAATATCGTAATATATGTTAGTGGATGATTTTTCGCATTGTGGTGTGGATAATAAAATATATGTCAGTAAATGATATGGTTTGTTAATGTGAACACCTTGAATGAAGGTGTTGGTTGGATATGTTAGTGGATGTTGATGTGGATATTTTGTACGGCGAGATAGTTGCCTATGCTAGTGAGATGTTCTAATGAATGCTTATATGGACACTTTGAATGTTAATTTTTTAGGATCCTTTTGAAGAAAAGACTTATGATAATTACTCAGAATCATGATTTTTATATTTTTAAACAGTAATGTGCTCACTACTATAAGACAGACAAACGCTTTCTAGAAGTCGCCTCTATTAACGATTCTTGACAGTTGCGCCACTAAAAATGGTGTTACCACTCCCGTTTTTAGAAATTTAACCTTACAAAGACCATAGGGTTCCAAAATAGGAGTTGTGTCCACGTCGTCCTAAATTTCCTCAATCGATCGATCTGCTGTGTTTGTGGTTATGATTTGTGCTGCGGATTCATTTGAAGCTGCTTCCGATTCCTCTTTGGTTTGTGTGGACCAGCTGAATGTCTGAAGACAGCTTTTTAGCTTTTGATTCACTAAATATCTACGGATGTTGTGTGGTCCACGTTTGTTCAGTTACTGTGCACAACTGCAGCCTGTGCTCCCTCTTCCCTTTGTTTTAGCGACCCATCTTCTTCTCGTCTCTTCCCCTTGTCTCCAGCTTTTTCTCCTTCAGTAACGGAGCCGCCGCCGCCTCTGCCGTCTCATAACATCTCCATTTCCTAGCTTTGTTCAGATAAGGAGTGCACTCCATCCTTTATCTGGTCCTTGATTTCACACATCTGATTTGTTTATGTTGAGTGGAGGAGGGGAAGATTGCTTGCCGATTGTTCTGCGCCGTCGGCCATTCTTTGTCGCTGCCGGCGGCTGTTGGTGATCGTGTCATAGGTCGTCTGTACAGTTATTCCTCTGAATCCATTATCTAAAAGAAATATTCTGTCATAGTCATCGAGATTCTCTCCTTTATACTACTTTTTTCCGCACCTATCCATACTCTATATCATCCTCTATCCACGGCGGAGCCCACATGTCTATAAATAAATTTTATCTAAATATATTCATGTGTGATTTTGTTTTGAAGGATTTATTACAACGAATTTAATGGTATCATCGAAATTTAATTTGGGTTTTCGGTTTGTGAGTTATAGTATTTTTTTATTCGTTGAAAACGTGGGGCCCGCCACTGTCCTCTCCATTGTGCATGCTTGCGCTGCAGGCTCTGCTGCGCCGTACCGTCCGCCACAGCGCTATTTTTACCGGAGCCAAGCGCATCTAGCACGGTAGAGCGGACTACGCTGCAGCGATTTTGGTCCTGCAGCAGCGCGGAGCGGACGCGATGCAGGATCCAGTGTGGACAGCCTTGCGCCACTAAAAATGGTGTCTCCACTTCCACCTCTGAACATCAAAGAAAAAATTTAGTTAAATTTTATACGCCCTCAAAATTGGTGTTTCCACTCCCGCCTCAGAAAATCCAAAAAAAATCTAGCTGGAGCTTATGCTCTAGAATCCATCTTCTCTACCTTGTAAGTTTGCCATATGGCTGCCCCGCGTTTGTGACGCTAATACGCGAGATGCCATAAAAATTCCAGCCGATCCCCTGCGATTTGTGTACATTGGTCAGTCGCTTTTAAGAGCATCTAGAGCATTACTATCCCAAACTGCCTAAATGTCTCTTTAGGTAGCCACTATTTTTTTTACTATTTTTTTTAATTCAGGCCCCTCAAATTCATCCAAACAAAGAATGAATTGTGAGACCCAAGTGTCATCCTTTCCGTTCTCTCAACGCAATCTCAAGGGCAAAGCACCAGAGGCCATGGAAGGGACGCACTGGCGAGCAGGGCCGCGCCGGGAGAGGCTTTGCTCCAGGGAGGAGGGTCGTCTATGAGCAGGGCCGCCGCATGGGCGAGCAGCGCCCAAACAGAGGAAGATCGGCCGCCGCTATTGGGGAGCTCACCGTGCCGGGGCAAGGCCACAGCGAAATTGAGAGAAGGGGTGACCGCGGTCGCGTCGAGAGGGCCGACGTGCCCGCACCGGGAAGCCATGGCAGCGTCGAGACCCAATATGCCCACGTCGAGAAGCCATGGCCGTGCCGGGATGGTCGCCATGCCCGCGCCAGGAGGCCCATGAAAGCTGTAATTCTAGTGCTTGTGCTTATCCTATCCTAGTTAGCATCTACTTTAGCATCTACTTTTGTACTAGAATATGCTCTAGCTTCCTTGGCAGCCAAGACTGCTTTACCTATATGTACTAAGAACCAGCCATGGGGTTTCCTTGGGCCTAATCAATAGAGAGAAATCTTGCCCCAAATCCCATCTCTGTGATTTGGTTCCAACAGCCCACCGCCGCCGCGGGTGGCTCCAAGGTAGGGCGGCGTTGGAGAACGGACCTCTTTGGTGAGCTTCTAGGAGTGGCGGCGTGGGACATCACACGCGGTGTCGGGTACCAAAGTATGGGGTACCCAACTCTGACGCAAAAACTTACATCCCCAATGCGGCCCAGCCCAGGTGAGGCCAACAGAAGCCCAAGGGGGCAGCGCTCACAAAGGCCCACGACGACACCGCCCCAACGCCAATCCTCTCATGAGCGTACAAGATCTCTCGGGCACAATTCTCCGATTCGCCCGAACCTCGCCGAGAGGGCTCGGGAAGGCGGCACCCTCAGGCGCAATTCTCCGATTCGCCTGAGCCTCGCTGAGAGGGCTCGAGAAGGCGGCACCCTCGGGCGCAATTCTCCGATTCGCCCGAGCCTCACCGGTTTCCTCGGGAACGAGCGCTCCGCTGCGCCCAGGGCTCGGCTGACGTCAGCTGAGCAATCTTGTACTCCAAGGGACCTCTCTGACCACTTTACAAGCGCTGTTCCGTCAAGCGGACCCCGTAGTATGGCTGTGCTTTCGCACACGCACGTCGGCCATACCAACTGTCAGAACTCCCCTGGCAACAGATATGACGGGTCCACTACCTCCACGTCTCCTCCAGTATGGACTACGGTGCTGTGCCCCGTTTTTGCGCCGGAATTCACCAACTACGACTACGACAGTCCAAGAACCTGACGTATGAGCAACGCAGAGACGGAAAAGGTGCTGACTATATAGTCCATCAGAAAGGATGAACACGTCTTCCACCTGGGCCCACCTATCCCTCGGGAAATACTGTACGAAAGTTGGAAATGCGCCCGAGGATGAACATCCTCCTGCTCCGTCCCTTCTCGCCTCGACTGGGATAAGGAGTCCCGAGCCTCGGGAGTCAACGACTCGAGGAGATCCGCCCTCTTGTCATATCATACAGGGGAAACAGCGACCGGGTGTGATGCCATGCCATGCCCCAACCACAACGACCGTGATTGGCGGACGGAATACCGCCTTGGAACTCACCAAGATCTTCAAATGACCGCGACCATGCCTCCAAGACTCCATGACGAGACTGTAGTCACCAACAGGCATAGTCACCGAGCATAGCTTCCATAGCAATATACTTGAAACCCATCGTCTCTCCCTTTAGACTATAAAAGGGAGGGCAGGGGCCAGTTAGAGAAGGCCGGAGGTCCGACCACATTCCACTCTGACACACACTACATCCACAGAGAGCATAATATTCTCACACGCACACTCACAAGAGACTTGGGAGCCCCTCCCTCTCTCGCCTAAGCTTGTAACCCCTACTGCAAGCACCCCGGTGTAAGGCAACACGACTCGTCTCACATTGGACGTAGGGCATTTCTAGTCCCGAACCTAGTATAAACCCCTGTGTTCCTCCTTGCACACCATCCGAAACCTCAACCGCAAAACACAATTTTACTAGCCTGGCGTTAGCAGCCACTAATCTTTGCACCGACAGTTGGCGCGCCAGGTAGGGGCCTTTTACGTGTTGATTCAGGTTCCAGATGGCTGATAGCTCCACTATGCTTCCCGCTGGCCCGGTGCTCCGGTTCGGGAGTCTCGCCAGAGAAAGGACCGCGGCGACACCTTCACCTGTTCCAGAGGACACCAACTCTGCAACGGCCGCCGCTTCGACATCGCCGACGTCGGCGGCCGCACGCCTGCCTGCCGTTCGAAGGATGAGCGAGGGCGGGACCACGGCGTCGCCAGAGGTTTCTCTCCGCCCTCATGGGGGAAGAACGATGGCTACGTCTTCGACTCTCTTCGAGCTCCGTAGCACCATAGACACCCACGTCCGCATGGTTAGTGCTTTGCTGCATGACCTGGTGGAGACACGTGTCCACCGCCTCGAGCGCTTGGACGACCTCATTCGCGACCACGTGGCTTCCCCACCATCTTTTTCTGGGAGCACTCTCAGGGCGTATGGCGGAGGGGAGACGGACTCCACTACCAGTCTCACCCCGTGAGAATACTCAGAAGGGTGGGACTGCTACGGATGGACCTCGCCATCACTGCGCAGCCTCAGCGACGACGATGACGACGAGTTCTAGGCGAGCGTGGACTTCACCGTCCATACCGACGACTCATGGGAGAATGCCCCGAGTATCGTCACGACTCCGACCAGTCCTACGTTGACCCCTCCCGGGAGTGCTACCACCTAGTACACCCGGAAGAAGCTCTGTTGGAGGACGTCTACTCAGAGGAGGAGGAAGATGCCCTGACGGGGCAACAACAGCCGCTACCACAGCAGCTGCACACGCCGCCTCCGCCAGCTCCTGGCCCTACACCTTCAAAGGACCCAGGGGCTGGGATGTCCCGCCCGCTGCATCGGTCTCTGGAATTGGAGCAGCTGCGGGAGCTTGAGGCCCGCATGGACGAGGACCGTCTGCGCCTCACCTAGCTTCGAGTGGTGCTAGAGCGGGGAGACGGTGGAACAGCACGACGCCGAGCCCGTGACGTCCAGGCACGCATCATCGCTGACGATGGAGCCGAGACGCCCGGAGTTGCGCCCGGAGCTAGCCGGAAGCTAGCGGAGGCTGCAATGTTACCCCGGAGCATACCCAAACCATCCACGGCGGAGGCCAGGCAGCTCAGGAATCAGCTCAAGAACCTCCTGGAGGACGCCGCCGTCCTCCAGACTGAAAGCTTGGCGTCACGACATCGCGGCGCCGAGGAGTACCAGCGTGGCGCCCTAGCACGCCATGAGCGAGAGGCTCGGTGCATCCCGAGGTTCTGAGGGCACCTTCGGTCCACCAACGCCTTGGCTAGGACATCGACGTCCACGCCATTCTCCAGGCTCGCGGGCGACGGAAGACCGATGGAGCCGCTCGAGGCTACAACGTCCATCAGGGTGGGCGTTACAACTCTGACGAGGACCACGCACCCTCGCCCGAGGCCCCGGGTCCCCGTGTCTTCAGCGAGGCCATCCGGAGGGCCAAGTTCCTGCCCTGGTTCCGACAGCCGGTCAACATCACCAAGTACTCAGGGGAGACCAACCCCGAGCTTTGGCTGGCAGATTATCATCGTGCGTGCCAACTAGGTGGTGCGTAGGATGATCTCATCATCATCCGCAACCTCCATTTGTTCCTAGCCGACTCAGCAAGAGCCTGGCTGGAGCACCTCCCCCTCGGATGATCTTCAACTGGAGCGATCTGGTCAAGATTTTCGTGGGGAATTTTCAAGGCACTTACGTACGCCCTGGCAACTCCTGAGACCTCCGGAGCTGCAAGCAGAGGTCGGGCGAGTCCCTCAGGGACTACATCCGACGATTCTCCAAGCAGTATAACGAGCTGCCCTATGTCGCTGACTCCGACGTTGTCGGAGCCTTTGCTGCAGGAACGACCTTGCAAAGAGCTTGTTCATGAGCTAGGGGCACCGAACCCCCACAAGCATCGCCGAGCTCATGAAGATTGCCACCAGCTTTGCCTCGGGTGACGAGGCAGTGGGAGCGCTCTTCTCCGACACTAAGGGCAAACGGAAGGAGGAGGCCCCCGAGGGCACTTCTTCCCGAGCCCCCAACAACAACAAGAAGAAGAAGAAGGGGAAGGGGAAGATGCCCCACCGAGATGACTCCCTAGCAGCGGTAACCGAGCCTAAGGGAGCCTAGCCTCCCCAAGGCCGCTTCGACGAGATGCTTACCAAGGCATGCCCGTACCACACGGGCCCGGTGAATCATACACTCGGGAGTGTGTGATGCTGAGGAAGCATTACGGGTGGCAAGCATTCAAGGGCAACGCTGGGAAGAAGCCCGCGAAGGACCAAGAGGACAAGGGCGGGAAGGACGACGAGTTCCCGCCCGTAGACAAGTGCCTCATGATCTTCGGCGGGCCTAGAACTGCTCCCACGCCGCGCCAGCGAAAGCGCGAGCGTCGGGAGGTCTACTCCGTCGGGCCAGCGACTCCACGCTTCCTTGACTGATCTCTCGATTGCCATCACCTTCAGCCGGGACGATCACCCGGGACTACGTCCCATCGCCGGGATGCTACCCGCTCGTTGTCAACCCCATCATCGGCAACGCGCGGCTCACCAAGGCCCTAATGGACGGAGGCAGCGGCCTCAACATTCTCTACGTTGAGACCCTTGACTCAATGGGGATCAGCCACTCTCTTCTCCGAGCAACAACGTCGCCATTTCATGGGATAGTGCCGGGGAAGAGCGTACAACCCCTCGGGCAGATCGACCTGCCCGTCTATTTCAGGACTCCTGACAACTTCAGGAAGGAGACCCTCATGTTCAAGGTGGTAGGCTTCCGCGGCACCTACCACGCCATCCTCGAGAGGCCGTGCTACGCCTAAGTTCATGGCGGTCCCGAACTACACCTACCTCAAGCTCAAGATGCCGGAGCCCAAGTGGGTCATCACCATCGGTACTTCCTACCAGCACACCTACCAGTGCGATGTCGAGAGCTGCGAATACGCCAACGCGCTGGTGGAATCTGAGGCTCTCGTCGCCGACCCCAAGAAGATGGCGAAGGAGGTCCCCGACCCCAAGAAGGCCACGGGCACTTTTGAGCCCGATGAGGAGGTGAAGGAGGTGCCCCTCAACCCCGGAACCCCCGACGGCAAGGTGCTGAAGATTAGCTCCACCCTTGACCCAAAATAGGAGGTCCGTGCTCGTCGACTTCCTCCGCAAGCACGCTGACGTGTTTACTTGGAGTCCCTCGGACATGCCAGGCATCCCGAGGGAGGTTGCTGAGCACTCCTTGAACATCCGGGCCGGATCCAAGCCATGTGAAGCAGCGTCTGCGCTGATTCAACGAGGAGAAGCGCCGCGCCATCGGGGAGGAGGTGCAAATGCTTTTGGCGGTCCGGTTCATCAAGGAGGTCTTCCATTCAGAGTGGTTAGCTAATCCTGTCTTAGTCAAGAAGAAAAATAGAAAATGGAGAATGTGTGTAGATTACACTAGTATAAATAAAGCTTGTCCAAAGCATCCGTTTCCATTACCTCGTATTGATCAGATAGTTGATTCTACTGCTATTTGTGAACGTCTTTGCTTCCTTGATGTGTATTTCGATTACCAACAAATTCGCATGAAAGAGTCCAACGAATTAGCAACTTCTTTCATCACCCCGTTCGGCACATATTGCTACGTAACCATGCCATTCGTCCTCAAGAATGCGGGTGCGACGTACCAACGTTGCATGACCGCAGTTTTTGGGGACCTAATCGGGCGAACCGTTGAGGCTTACGTAGAAGATATTGTGATCAAATCTAGGAAAGCGGATGACTTGATAGCCGACCTAGTTAGGGCTTTCGAATGCCTTAAAAAATGAAACATAAAACTTAACCCCGAGAAGTGCATCTTCGGGGTCCCCCGAGGCATGCTCCTCGGGTTCATCGTTTCCGAGCGTGGCATCGGGCCAACCCGGAGAAGATATCCGCCATCGCACAGATGGGGCCGGTTCGCAACCTCAAGGGTGTACAAAAACTGATGGGGTGCCTCGCATCTTTAAGCCGATTCATCTCACGACTCGGCGAAAAGGGGCTGCCCCTCTACCGATTGCTGAAGAAAGCCGAACACTTCACCTGGACCCCTGAGGCCCAGGAAGCCCTCGACAGGCTTAAGGCTATGCTCTCGGAAGCCCCAGTCCTTGTACCACCCACCAAGGAGGAGGACCTCTTGTTATATGTTGCTTGCTACTAACCAAATTGTGAGTGCAGCAATCGTTGTAGAAAGACAGGAGGAAGGGCACGCGTTGCCAGTCCAACGGCCAGTTTACTTCATTAGTGAAGTCTTGTCCGAGACCAAGACACGCTATCCTCAGATCCAAAAGCTGGTGTACACGATAGTCCTTGCTCGATGCAAGCTGCGGCACTACTTTGAATCTCATCCCGTAACCGTGGTGTCATCTTTCCCCCTCGGGAAAGTGATCCAGAATCAGGAGACCACGGGAAGAATCGCCAAATGTGCAATTGAGCTCATGGGTGACGGCATCACCTACGCGCCGCGCAAAGCAATCAAGTCCCAGGTGTTGGCGGACTTTGTGGCGGAATGGACCGAGACGCAACTGCCGCCGCCACCAATCCAGGAAGAATACCGGATCATGTACTTCGACGGGTCATTGATGAAATCAGGCGCAGGTGCAGGCGTAGTCTTCGTCTCGCCCCTCGGGGTCCGACTCAAGTATCTTCTAAGGTTGCATTTCGCTGCCTTCAACAACGTGGCTGGTTACGAGGCTCTCGTCAACGGGCTTCACATCGCCATCGATCTGGGGATCAAACGCCTCAAAGTCCGAGGGGATTCCCAGCTCATGGTGGACCAAGTGATGAAGGAGTCGATGCGCCACGACCCCAAAATGGCTGCCTACTGCAAGTTGGTGCGACTACTTGAGGAAAAATTCAACGGTCTCGAGTTCAACCATGTCACGCGCACGTACAATGAGGAAGCCGACGAGCTAGCAAAAATCACGTCTCAAAGGACCTCGGTCCCGACATGTGTGTTTGCCAACTACCTCTACAAGCTTTCGGTCAACGAGAACCCTTCGGGAAGCAAGGGGAGCAAGAGCCCCATATCCCCGGGAGGGCCCGGAGCCACTCCAAGCCCTGGAAGCCCCTCAGGGGCTGCCAGGAAAAGGAGAGCAACCCGGGACCGAGGTTGAGTCCGGTGACGACGAAGCTGAGGCAATGGAAATCGATGCCTGAGGCGACAGAGAATGAAGCCGAGATGGACAATGATGAATCAGATTGGCGCGAGCCATTGATCAGTTGGCTTGTCCGAGAGACACTACCCTTGGACAAAACCAGGGCTCGGCAGCTCGCGCGCAGGGCCAAGTCCTTCGCAATGGTCGACGGCGAACTCTACTGACGCAGTCCCTCGGACGTCTTGCGGCGCTGTATCCCCTTCAGCCAGGGCAAACGCCTGGTGGAAGAAATACACGCTGGGGCTTGCGGTCATCACGCCGCGCCAAGGACACTCGTCGGCAATGCTTTTCGTCAAGGTTTCTACTGGCCGACCGCCGTGGCCGACGCTACTGACATAGTACGCTCCTGCGAAGAGTGCCAGTACTACGCTCGACAAACACATCTCCCTGCCCAAGCTCTCTATACGATCCCAATCACTTGGCCCACCGTGTGGGGACTGGACCTTGTTGGGCCCCTCCAAAAATGGCTCGGGGGCTTCACCCATCTGCTTGTTGCTATCGATAAGTTCTCGAAGTGGATCAAAGCTCGGCTGATTACCCAGATCATCTCAACCCAAGCAGTGTTGTTCTTCACCGCTATTGTTGTTGACACTTCTTAGCGCAACCACCAGAGACAGGGTGTTAGGCTATCTCTGATAATGGCGCCAGAAGTGCCTGAGAGTATTTATTATGTCCATTGGATAATTCTACAAACGCACACAATATACCGCTGTAGCACTTCACCCAGGAGTATTCCAAGGTATCGTTATTTATGTTTATCCAAAGGGAAAGCGGATGCTAGGAATAATTAATAAAAAGAAATAGAGATCCTTAAGTCTACTACCAACTTAGTACCAGCTAGTGGTAGGGGGTAAATCGATAGGTAAAGGAAAGGGTAATGACACCAACACACAACATGTATTAAGATAACTAAAAGATAACTAGTAGAGTATAGCTAGGTGGGAGGACAATGAGTGAGTATAAGACTCCTATGACACTTTACTCTTGTGACTTACCCTATCAAATAGATGACTTATACTAAGATAGTACCTTACTACCGGTGTGCAGGGGGTAGTGCGAGACAATAGAGGACAAAACCTCTACCCGAAGCGCCTACACTCTTATGGGAACCTACCTTTTAAGAACTTGCCTAAAACACGTGGAGGGATACTAAGACTAGCCAGGGCTGTCACCACCTGCTAGGACCCATAAACAATTCCGTACGACAAGCGGTAATCAAAGGCAAGATCTAGTCTAAGCACCACGCTTACACTAAGTCTCACTATTCTAGCTGCGTACCAACAACTAGAACACCCTATGACAAGGCGATGAACTAACACACGTTGAGTTGGGACAAGATCACTTTCAAGTATAAAACAACTATAGAAGAAGACAAGACACAACAATACTATAAAGAATAGTAAAGACTAAGTAAGAACTTAGTGAAGTAAAGTAAAGATAATAATATATTGATAAGGATAGTCTTACAGAAGGAAAGTGTCGGTTACCAAAGTTAGGGGTACCCAACTTCGATGCAAAAAAGCTCATTCCCAACTTGGCCTGGCCCAAGTAAGGCCAGTGGAAGCCCACGAAGGCCGCGTCTACAGAGGCCCAAGTCTCCCTCCTCGGCGCCCAAATCTCCGATTCGCCCGAGCCTCCCCGGGAGAGCTCGGGCGAGCCTCACCCTCGGTGCCCAAATCTCCGATTCGCCCGAGCCTCCCCAGGAGAGCTCGGGCGAGCGCTCGGGAGAGCGGCATCCCTGGCGCCCAAGTCTCCGATTCGCCCGAGCCTCCTCGGGAGAGCTCGGGAGGCGGCGTCCTCGGCGCCCAAGTCTCCGATTCGCCCGAGCCTCCCCGGGAGAGCTCGGGCAAGCGGCCTCCCCGGCGCCCAAGTCTCCGATTCGCCCGAGCCTCCCGGGAGAGCTCGGGCGAGCCTCACCCACGGTGCCCAAATCTCCGATTCGCCCGAGCCTCCCCAGGAGAGCTCGGGCGAGCGCTCGGGAAAGCGGTATCCCCGGCGCCCAAGTCTCCGATTCGCCCGAGCCTCCCCGGGAGAGCTCGGGCAAGCGGCCTCCCCGGCGCCCAAGTCTCCGATTCGCCCGAGCCTCCCCGGGAGAGCTCGGGCGAGCCTCACCCTCGGTGCCCAAATCTCCGATTCGCCCGAGCCTCCCCAGGAGAGCTCGGGCGAGCGCTCGGGGAGAGCGGCATCCCCGGCGCCCAAGTCTCCGATTTGCCCGAGCCTCCTCGGGAGAGCTCGGGAGGCGGCGTCCTCGGCGCCCAAGTCTCCGATTCGCCCGAGCCTCCCCGGGAGAGCTCGGGCCAGCGGCCTCCCCGGCGCCCAAGTCTCCGATTCGCCCGAGCCTCCTCGGGAGAGCTCGGGAGGCGGCGTCCTCGGCGCCCAAGTCTCCGATTCGCCCGAGCCTCCTCGGGAGAGCTCGGGAGAGCGGCGTCCTCGGCGCCCAAGTCTCCGATTCGCCCGAGCCACCTCGGGAGAGCTCGGGAGAGCGGCGTCCTCGGCGCCCAATCCTCCGGTTCGCCCGAGCCTCCTCGGGAGCTCGGGAGAGCGGCACCAGCTCGGGAGAGCTCGGGAGAGCGGCATCCTCGGCGCCCCAAGTCTCCGATTCGCCCGAGCTTCCCTATCCCCCTCGAGCGCAATCTCGCGAAGACATCCAAGGCACAGGTAATGTCAGCGGAGCAATCTTGGACCACAAGAGATCTCTCTGACCACTTTACAAGCACTGTCCCGTTGGGCGAGACTCTCGACGCAACCGTGCTTCGCACGCCCCTGACGGCCATACCACCTGTCCTCCACGGTATGGTCCACGGTGCGCCGCCCCGTTTTGGGAAAGACGCCCACTGCGCCGTCCACACGAAAGGACGAGCACGCCTTCAGGATCCCGAGCCTCGGGAAACAACGCCCCAAGGTGACTCTCCCTCTTGTCACATCGTACGGAAGGATAGCCGGCAGGTGTGAACTCACCAAAGTCGTGCGGACCACGACGGCCATATCCAGAAGACCCAGAGAGCTGACGTCATGACATAGTCAGACGACTGTTTCTACCTTGGAACTCGCGAACCAAGATAGCCATACCCATACCCCGGAGACACGGAGAAAAGGCAGAAGCCAGTCAAACGGGGAACGGCAACTCCTCACTATTTTAATAGGTAGCGTCGTAGCTGCCTTTGCCTCTCCCTTGCGGCTATAAAAGGGAGAGCAGAGACCAGCTTTAGGACGACAGACGAACGGAGAACGGACGGAGAAGTTCCAAGTTCTCACCCACAGCAAACGACTTGTAAACATTTAGACACTCACAAGAGACCTGGGAGCACTTCCCTCTCTCGACTAGCTTGTAACCCCTACTACAAGCACCCCGGTGCAAGGCAACACGACTCTCCTCTCCACTGGACGTAGGGCTTGCTCGGCCTGAACCAGTATAATCCCTGTGTTCCCCTTGCACACCATCCGTAGCCTCAACCGCAAAACACATATTTACTAGCCGGTGTTAGCCTCGCCAAAATTAGCACCGACAGTTGGCGCGCCAGGTAGGGGCCTTTTGCGTGTTGATCCCGGTTGCGGATGACAGCCAACGTCCCTGCGCTTCCTGCTGGCGCGGTGCTCCGGTTCGGGCCACTGTCCTCGGCCTCGAGATGAACCTCCGCCCAACCTGAGCCCCGGGCCATCATCATCATCCTGACCCCGGCCCAGCAGGTGGCTGGGAAAGGGACCCCGGCGACACCTCCACCCGTTTCAGGGAAACCGAGGGAACGCCACGCGCCGCTCCCGCCGAACTAGGCGGGGGAAGCGCATCCGCGTCAACCCGACCAATCCGGTGCCCCCCGCGCGAGACACCGCCTCTACGATCATCACCAGCGCAACGCTGGTAGCTCGAGCAGCTAAGTCACAGTTACCCTTAAGCTTCCATGCTTTGTTCATATTTGTGGTCTCGGAATCGATAAATAAGCGTTCTTTAATTATCACGAATTTTGAGATTTAAACTGAAACCTCCCTCACGTCCGAACCTCTCCAGCACTCTTGAAAAAATCCGTGAAACCCGAACAGGCAAGAGAACACCCTTAGGGCATGGCCGGCCGAGCCGCGAGACCGCCTACGCCTCCGGGCTACGGCACCTCCACTCACCACCCACCGTCCGACGGGTGACTTACGCTTCGAGGCAATTTCATGGAGTTTTTCAAGTACGGGACGAGGGGTGGACGCTTGGGGACCGACGATCTAATTTTCTCTGCGCCTTTTCGATAGCTTTTTCGAAAATTCCGCGCCGAACTCCTTTCTGCACTCTAGCAAAACTTGCGAGATCCAAAGAAGTAAAAGGACACTCTTAGGGCAGGGCTGGCCGAGCCGTGAGATCGCCTACGCCTCCGGGCTACGGCACCTCCACTCACCACCCTCCGCCCGAGGGTCAACTTGCGCTCCAGAAAGATTTCGCGAATTTTGCCTGAGTGCGAGAAGAGAGACGGGCGTTTGGGAAATTTAGTAAAAAACGATCTCACTCGAGCCTTCTCTGAGATACCTAGCTGTGTGCGCGACAAAGCAGGAACCCCTCGGGTCGGACTGGCACAGCTCTGGCTCTGTCTACACCACCGAGGCTACGGCATCCCTAAAAATGCTAAGTCCTCAACTTTCATCACAAAGTCTGATATTTACATGGGCACTCGGCCAAGACTTATTGTTCACAGGATGACAGAGGACTTCGCGCCACAAGCTCACTCCGCCGTGGGAAGGACCATTCATCGTCGCCGAGGTGCAACGCCCCGGCAAAGCTCGCGAACGAGAACGGCGAGGTCTACAGCAACGCTTGGAACATCGAACAGCTACGTCGCTTCTATCCTTAAGATTCTAAGCATTATACTATTTTGAAAATCTTGAAATCGATGAAAAGACCCGACTTCTACTCTTTTTAACATGATTTTAGATTTTCAATCCGAGCCTACGCTCGGGAGTGAAGCGACCCTTTATTTCACCGCACAGCAAATGCGAGGCTCGGCCTAAACTACGGAAGGGCCGACCCTCCCTCGGGGGCTAGGACGGGGGAAACCCCCGAACTATCCCGAGATTAAACAATTTTGGAAACGCAAAAATTTCAAAACTTGTCGAATTCGTTTCTCCCTAAAACACGCTTCCTTCCGGAAATCAAGCATGAACTTATAGAATTCGAAGAATGAGGGAAGCCCCAGAAGACAGAGTCGGTCGAGTCGGAGACCGCTTATGCCCCAGGGCCACAGCATCTTCCCTCGCCACTTCGTGTTCGAAGGCTAACCCGCACTCGGAAGAAAACCTATAAGATCTACGCTCGGCCAAGGAAAGAAGCTCGGGAGGACGCACGTAAGCTTTTTAGGATTCTTTCTGCCAAATTTCCTAGGACATCGGCTGCGTGTATGCCACTAAAGCTGCGACACCCGAAAAGCGTCCCCCGAAGCTCGATGGCCCGGGCACAGGATCGGCAAGAAAAAATGCCTAAAGGAAAAAAGCACGAAACAAAGCGAAACAAACATTCAGCAAATATTTACATAAATGTTAAGGCCACGAAGGGCCATATTGTTTGTTTCCTTTCAAACCACTCCCGAAAGGTTACTTTTTACAAGGGCACTATGGCCCGCTTCTTCTTCACGGCAGGTTCAGAGGAGGGAGCTCGACCTCGGCTTGGAAGAGACCCGCCGTCACCGCGCACGCAAACCGCCTCGACTAAACCGAACCGTCGCGTCCGTCAGGCTTCGCGCCTCAAAAGGTGAGCCAAATCATTACAACCGCACGCTTCGATTCCACCTACGTTTTCTTAACGAAGAAACCCCGGGCTCGGGCGCCCGTTACGTTCCCAGGGGATCGAAGACTGGCCCTCCGAGGCTCGAACAGTCGCCCCAGGTAAATCGAGTTAGGGACAGCTAGTGGATGGGTCACGAAAGCGGCCAGTATCCCGACGCCCGGAACGTCACAAGGGACATCCCATGCTGTGTCCAAGTCCCAGTAGTGAGTCGGTTACGTGGAATCCCTCCGTGGGAGGCATCATGCCCTCGGGACCCGTCGAAGGGACCCGACATCCACTAACTGACCCTCGGGAAATAATTGGAGTGTGCTCAGGCCACTAGCCGACCCTTAACGAATAGGGCACGGACCTCCACTTCGACCAACCCGTTTGTAGCTCACCGGAAATGCCGACTCGTGCCCCAGCGGGGAAGTCGAGCAGGACCAAACCTTCCTCTTCCCGAAAAAAGAGCGTGAAGGTCGAATTAAAAAAGACAGGGAAGGACCCGATCGATCTCCGATACGAAAACGGAGGCTCGGAAACTTGCCCCGCACCTTGGAAAGACCACCGAACGATCTCCCACACGGTGGGAGGCTCGGGGGCTCCGCTTCCAAGGAAACAACGCACCTAAATAAATCGAAAAACACTCGAGGACTAACGAACACGATTCTAAGCCTTTGAAGGGATATATCATCCCTCCAAAGCCTCGGGGGCTACACCCGGCGGGTGCGCTCGCGCGCACCCCCCGGAAAAAACAACCCACACTTTATCTTTTTTGACAGGAAGAACCAGCGTGAACCTGTGGAGGAGTGCCTTCACTCCGCCACAGGCTCGGGGGCTACTGTCGGTTACCAAAGTTAGGGGTACCCAACTTCGATGCAAAAAAGCTCATTCCCAACTTGGCCTGGCCCAAGTAAGGCCAGTGGAAGCCCACGAAGGCCGCGTCTACAGAGGCCCAAGTCTCCCTCCTCGGCGCCCAAATCTCCGATTCGCCCGAGCCTCCCCGGGAGAGCTCGGGTGAGCCTCACCCTCGGTGCCCAAATCTCCGATTCGCCCGAGCCTCCCCAGGAGAGCTCGGGCGAGCGCTCGGGAGAGCGGCATCCCCGGCGCCCAAGTCTCCGATTCGCCCGAGCCTCCTCGGGAGAGCTCGGGAGGCGGCGTCCTCGGCGCCCAAGTCTCCGATTCGCCCGAGCCTCCCCGGGAGAGCTCGGGCAAGCGGCCTCCCCGGCGCCCAAGTCTCCGATTCGCCCGAGCCTCCCGGGAGAGCTCGGGCGAGCCTCACCCACGGTGCCCAAATCTCCGATTCGCCCGAGCCTCCCCAGGAGAGCTCGGGCGAGCGCTCGGGAAAGCGGCATCCCCGGCGCCCAAGTCTCCGATTCGCCCGAGCCTCCCCGGGAGAGCTCGGGCAAGCGGCCTCCCCGGCGCCCAAGTCTCCGATTCGCCCGAGCCTCCCCGGGAGAGCTCGGGCGAGCCTCACCCTCGGTGCCCAAATCTCCGATTCGCCCGAGCCTCCCCAGGAGAGCTCGGGCGAGCGCTCGGGAGAGCGGCATCCCCGGCGCCCAAGTCTCCGATTTGCCCGAGCCTCCTCGGGAGAGCTCGGGAGGCGGCGTCCTCGGCGCCCAAGTCTCCGATTCGCCCGAGCCTCCCCGGGAGAGCTCGGGCCAGCGGCCTCCCCGGCGCCCAAGTCTCCGATTCGCCCGAGCCTCCTCGGGAGAGCTCGGGAGGCGGCGTCCTCGGCGCCCAAGTCTCCGATTCGCCCGAGCCTCCTCGGGAGAGCTCGGGAGAGCGGCGTCCTCGGCGCCCAAGTCTCCGATTCGCCCGAGCCACCTCGGGAGAGCTCGGGAGAGCGGCGTCCTCGGCGCCCAATCCTCCGGTTCGCCCGAGCCTCCTCGGGAGCTCGGGAGAGCGGCACCAGCTCGGGAGAGCTCGGGAGAGCGGCATCCTCGGCGCCCCAAGTCTCCGATTCGCCCGAGCTTCCCTATCCCCCTCGAGCGCAATCTCGCGAAGACATCCAAGGCACAGGTAATGTCAGCGGAGCAATCTTGGACCACAAGAGATCTCTCTGACCACTTTACAAGCACTGTCCCGTTGGGCGAGACTCTCGACGCAACCGTGCTTCGCACGCCCCTGACGGCCATACCACCTGTCCTCCACGGTATGGTCCACGGTGCGCCGCCCCGTTTTGGGAAAGACGCCCACTGCGCCGTCCACACGAAAGGACGAGCACGCCTTCAGGATCCCGAGCCTCGGGAAACAACGCCCCAAGGTGACTCTCCCTCTTGTCACATCGTACGGAAGGATAGCCGGCAGGTGTGAACTCACCAAAGTCGTGCGGACCACGACGGCCATATCCAGAAGACCCAGAGAGCTGACGTCATGACATAGTCAGACGACTGTTTCTACCTTGGAACTCGCGAACCAAGATAGCCATACCCATACCCCGGAGACACGGAGAAAAGGCAGAAGCCAGTCAAACGGGGAACGGCAACTCCTCACTATTTTAATAGGTAGCGTCGTAGCTGCCTTTGCCTCTCCCTTGCGGCTATAAAAGGGAGAGCAGAGACCAGCTTTAGGACGACAGACGAACGGAGAACGGACGGAGAAGTTCCAAGTTCTCACCCACAGCAAACGACTTGTAAACATTTAGACACTCACAAGAGACCTGGGAGCACTTCCCTCTCTCGACTAGCTTGTAACCCCTACTACAAGCACCCCGGTGCAAGGCAACACGACTCTCCTCTCCACTGGACGTAGGGCTTGCTCGGCCTGAACCAGTATAATCCCTGTGTTCCCCTTGCACACCATCCGTAGCCTCAACCGCAAAACACATATTTACTAGCCGGTGTTAGCCTCGCCAAAATTAGCACCGACAGTTGGCGCGCCAGGTAGGGGCCTTTTGCGTGTTGATCCCGGTTGCGGATGACAGCCAACGTCCCTGCGCTTCCTGCTGGCGCGGTGCTCCGGTTCGGGCCACTGTCCTCGGCCTCGAGATGAACCTCCGCCCAACCTGAGCCCCGGGCCATCATCATCATCCTGACCCCGGCCCAGCAGGTGGCTGGGAAAGGGACCCCGGCGACACCTCCACCCGTTTCAGGGAAACCGAGGGAACGCCACGCGCCGCTCCCGCCGAACTAGGCGGGGGAAGCGCATCCGCGTCAACCCGACCAATCCGGTGCCCCCCGCGCGAGACACCGCCTCTACGATCATCACCAGCGCAACGCTGGTAGCTCGAGCAGCTAAGTCACAGTTACCCTTAAGCTTCCATGCTTTGTTCATATTTGTGGTCTCGGAATCGATAAATAAGCGTTCTTTAATTATCACGAATTTTGAGATTTAAACTGAAACCTCCCTCACGTCCGAACCTCTCCAGCACTCTTGAAAAAATCCGTGAAACCCGAACAGGCAAGAGAACACCCTTAGGGCATGGCCGGCCGAGCCGCGAGACCGCCTACGCCTCCGGGCTACGGCACCTCCACTCACCACCCACCGTCCGACGGGTGACTTACGCTTCGAGGCAATTTCATGGAGTTTTTCAAGTACGGGACGAGGGGTGGACGCTTGGGGACCGACGATCTAATTTTCTCTGCGCCTTTTCGATAGCTTTTTCGAAAATTCCGCGCCGAACTCCTTTCTGCACTCTAGCAAAACTTGCGAGATCCAAAGAAGTAAAAGGACACTCTTAGGGCAGGGCTGGCCGAGCCGTGAGATCGCCTACGCCTCCGGGCTACGGCACCTCCACTCACCACCCTCCGCCCGAGGGTCAACTTGCGCTCCAGAAAGATTTCGCGAATTTTGCCTGAGTGCGAGAAGAGAGACGGGCGTTTGGGAAATTTAGTAAAAAACGATCTCACTCGAGCCTTCTCTGAGATACCTAGCTGTGTGCGCGACAAAGCAGGAACCCCTCGGGTCGGACTGGCACAGCTCTGGCTCTGTCTACACCACCGAGGCTACGGCATCCCTAAAAATGCTAAGTCCTCAACTTTCATCACAAAGTCTGATATTTACATGGGCACTCGGCCAAGACTTATTGTTCACAGGATGACAGAGGACTTCGCGCCACAAGCTCACTCCGCCGTGGGAAGGACCATTCATCGTCGCCGAGGTGCAACGCCCCGGCAAAGCTCGCGAACGAGAACGGCGAGGTCTACAGCAACGCTTGGAACATCGAACAGCTACGTCGCTTCTATCCTTAAGATTCCAAGCATTATACTATTTTGAAAATCTTGAAATCGATGAAAAGACCCGACTTCTACTCTTTTTAACATGATTTTAGATTTTCAATCCGAGCCTACGCTCGGGAGTGAAGCGACCCTTTATTTCACCGCACAGCAAATGCGAGGCTCGGCCTAAACTACGGAAGGGCCGACCCTCCCTCGGGGGCTAGGACGGGGGAAACCCCCGAACTATCCCGAGATTAAACAATTTTGGAAACGCAAAAATTTCAAAACTTGTCGAATTCGTTTCTCCCTAAAACACGCTTCCTTCCGGAAATCAAGCATGAACTTATAGAATTCGAAGAATGAGGGAAGCCCCAGAAGACAGAGTCGGTCGAGTCGGAGACCGCTTATGCCCCAGGGCCACAGCATCTTCCCTCGCCACTTCGTGTTCGAAGGCTAACCCGCACTCGGAAGAAAACCTATAAGATCTACGCTCGGCCAAGGAAAGAAGCTCGGGAGGACGCACGTAAGCTTTTTAGGATTCTTTCTGCCAAATTTCCTAGGACATCGGCTGCGTGTATGCCACTAAAGCTGCGACACCCGAAAAGCGTCCCCCGAAGCTCGATGGCCCGGGCACAGGATCGGCAAGAAAAAAATGCCTAAAGGAAAAAAGCACGAAACAAAGCGAAACAAACATTCAGCAAATATTTACATAAATGTTAAGGCCACGAAGGGCCATATTGTTTGTTTCCTTTCAAACCACTCCCGAAAGGTTACTTTTTACAAGGGCACTATGGCCCGCTTCTTCTTCACGGCAGGTTCAGAGGAGGGAGCTCGACCTCGGCTTGGAAGAGACCCGCCGTCACCGCGCACGCAAACCGCCTCGACTAAACCGAACCGTCGCGTCCGTCAGGCTTCGCGCCTCAAAAGGTGAGCCAAATCATTACAACCGCACGCTTCGATTCCACCTACGTTTTCTTAACGAAGAAACCCCGGGCTCGGGCGCCCGTTACGTTCCCAGGGGATCGAAGACTGGCCCTCCGAGGCTCGAACAGTCGCCCCAGGTAAATCGAGTTAGGGACAGCTAGTGGATGGGTCACGAAAGCGGCCAGTATCCCGACGCCCGGAACGTCACAAGGGACATCCCATGCTGTGTCCAAGTCCCAGTAGTGAGTCGGTTACGTGGAATCCCTCCGTGGGAGGCATCATGCCCTCGGGACCCGTCGAAGGGACCCGACATCCACTAACTGACCCTCGGGAAATAATTGGAGTGTGCTCAGGCCACTAGCCAACCCTTAACGAATAGGGCACGGACCTCCACTTCGACCAACCCGTTTGTAGCTCACCGGAAATGCCGACTCGTGCCCCAGCGGGGAAGTCGAGCAGGACCAAACCTTCCTCTTCCCGAAAAAAGAGCGTGAAGGTCGAATTAAAAAAGACAGGGAAGGACCCGATCGATCTCCGATACGAAAACGGAGGCTCGGAAACTTGCCCCGCACCTTGGAAAGACCACCGAACGATCTCCCACACGGTGGGAGGCTCGGGGGCTCCGCTTCCAAGGAAACAACGCACCTAAATAAATCGAAAAACACTCGAGGACTAACGAACACGATTCTAAGCCTTTGAAGGGATATATCATCCCTCCAAAGCCTCGGGGGCTACACCCGGCGGGTGCGCTCGCGCGCACCCCCCGGAAAAAACAACCCACACTTTATCTTTTTTGACAGGAAGAACCAGCGTGAACCTGTGGAGGAGTGCCTTCACTCCGCCACAGGCTCGGGGGCTACTGTCGGTTACCAAAGTTAGGGGTACCCAACTTCGATGCAAAAAAGCTCATTCCCAACTTGGCCTGGCCCAAGTAAGGCCAGTGGAAGCCCACGAAGGCCGCGTCTACAGAGGCCCAAGTCTCCCTCCTCGGCGCCCAAATCTCCGATTCGCCCGAGCCTCCCCGGGAGAGCTCGGGTGAGCCTCACCCTCGGTGCCCAAATCTCCGATTCGCCCGAGCCTCCCCAGGAGAGCTCGGGCGAGCGCTCGGGAGAGCGGCATCCCCGGCGCCCAAGTCTCCGATTCGCCCGAGCCTCCTCGGGAGAGCTCGGGAGGCGGCGTCCTCGGCGCCCAAGTCTCCGATTCGCCCGAGCCTCCCCGGGAGAGCTCGGGCAAGCGGCCTCCCCGGCGCCCAAGTCTCCGATTCGCCCGAGCCTCCCGGGAGAGCTCGGGCGAGCCTCACCCACGGTGCCCAAATCTCCGATTCGCCCGAGCCTCCCCAGGAGAGCTCGGGCGAGCGCTCGGGAAAGCGGCATCCCCGGCGCCCAAGTCTCCGATTCGCCCGAGCCTCCCCGGGAGAGCTCGGGCAAGCGGCCTCCCCGGCGCCCAAGTCTCCGATTCGCCCGAGCCTCCCCGGGAGAGCTCGGGCGAGCCTCACCCTCGGTGCCCAAATCTCCGATTCGCCCGAGCCTCCCCAGGAGAGCTCGGGCGAGCGCTCGGGAGAGCGGCATCCCCGGCGCCCAAGTCTCCGATTTGCCCGAGCCTCCTCGGGAGAGCTCGGGAGGCGGCGTCCTCGGCGCCCAAGTCTCCGATTCGCCCGAGCCTCCCCGGGAGAGCTCGGGCCAGCGGCCTCCCCGGCGCCCAAGTCTCCGATTCGCCCGAGCCTCCTCGGGAGAGCTCGGGAGGCGGCGTCCTCGGCGCCCAAGTCTCCGATTCGCCCGAGCCTCCTCGGGAGAGCTCGGGAGAGTGGCGTCCTCGGCGCCCAAGTCTCCGATTCGCCCGAGCCACCTCGGGAGAGCTCGGGAGAGCGGCGTCCTCGGCGCCCAATCCTCCGGTTCGCCCGAGCCTCCTCGGGAGCTCGGGAGAGCGGCACCAGCTCGGGAGAGCTCGGGAGAGCGGCATCCTCGGCGCCCCAAGTCTCCGATTCGCCCGAGCTTCCCTATCCCCCTCGAGCGCAATCTCGCGAAGACATCCAAGGCACAGGTAATGTCAGCGGAGCAATCTTGGACCACAAGAGATCTCTCTGACCACTTTACAAGCACTGTCCCGTTGGGCGAGACTCTCGACGCAACCGTGCTTCGCACGCCCCTGACGGCCATACCACCTGTCCTCCACGGTATGGTCCACGGTGCGCCGCCCCGTTTTGGGAAAGACGCCCACTGCGCCGTCCACACGAAAGGACGAGCACGCCTTCAGGATCCCGAGCCTCGGGAAACAACGCCCCAAGGTGACTCTCCCTCTTGTCACATCGTACGGAAGGATAGCCGGCAGGTGTGAACTCACCAAAGTCGTGCGGACCACGACGGCCATATCCAGAAGACCCAGAGAGCTGACGTCATGACATAGTCAGACGACTGTTTCTACCTTGGAACTCGCGAACCAAGATAGCCATACCCATACCCCGGAGACACGGAGAAAAGGCAGAAGCCAGTCAAACGGGGAACGGCAACTCCTCACTATTTTAATAGGTAGCGTCGTAGCTGCCTTTGCCTCTCCCTTGCGGCTATAAAAGGGAGAGCAGAGACCAGCTTTAGGACGACAGACGAACGGAGAACGGACGGAGAAGTTCCAAGTTCTCACCCACAGCAAACGACTTGTAAACATTTAGACACTCACAAGAGACCTGGGAGCACTTCCCTCTCTCGACTAGCTTGTAACCCCTACTACAAGCACCCCGGTGCAAGGCAACACGACTCTCCTCTCCACTGGACGTAGGGCTTGCTCGGCCTGAACCAGTATAATCCCTGTGTTCCCCTTGCACACCATCCGTAGCCTCAACCGCAAAACACATATTTACTAGCCGGTGTTAGCCTCGCCAAAATTAGCACCGACAGAAAGGTACAAGAGCTATACCAGACTCTCCAGTAGACGACTCCGGAGACTCCGAGCGTATCTCGACTCGACTCTAACTCCCACACTAGACTAATACTACTACTAAAGAGTAGAACTTCACTCTAACTTGCTTCTTGTGTTGTATGGTGTGTCTTGAAAAGGAGTGGGCAGCCTCTATTTATAGTGGAGAATGAGGGGATGCCACGTCAGTGATCCGCGTGCTCCTTGCCTCTCCACCCTTGGATCCACCGCCTTGTAACCGCCTCAAGATGGACGGCTTTGGTGATTTGAGCACATGGGAAAAATGCTTGGAGTCGGTGAAGGCCAACCGACCTGGCTGGGCACCAGGGGGTTCGGCCGACCCCCCTATGACTGGTGGGCCCAGCCAGGAGCTTCCAGCAGGTGTCCCCACCAGTCAGTGATGGTGTAGGTGGCCTAGGCCCACCAATGGTGATTCGGCCGACCCACCCCTGATGAGTTGGGCCCACCACTGTGGTCCCCACCTGTCATAGAGACTCCCCTGGTCTTTGTTATGTCTCGTTTACTTTGTTTCGTGCCTCAATCCGTGTGCCTTTGATCTCCACCGTTGAATGAAAGCGCAAGTGGATCCGATAGATGAAATGACTTGGTTGGAGTGTCACACGGATCCTGTCACGTCACCAGAGCCAGGTGGGCCCCATGGGCAGTTCGGCCGACCCATGGGTGGGCCCACCCTTGGCTCTGATCTCTTCCATTTGATGTTGTATGCACTGTGTTGAAAGGTGGTGGCCTGGGGCAACATGACATGGTTCGGCCGAACCATGTAGTTAGCCCCTAGCTGCTCACTTTTGCACTGTTTTAGTGTTCCCTGCAATCACAAGCTTAAGAGTACATGTGGAACTAGTTATTGATAAAATATGCTCATGATAAGTTTATCTTCCCTTGAATCCGAGACCTGTTGACGGTGTTTGAATGTGGAATTTTAGGGTATATCCACCGTCAACAAGATCCCCCAAGCTTAACCTTTGCTCGTCCTGAGCAAATAATTAAACTTAGCCTCGGTGGATAAGGAGTTGCTACTATGTTCATATTTCAATAATACCATGTATCTTTTGAATGGAAAAATTGGCTATAGAAATTCACCCATTTTACCTTAGTCATTTATGGGGCTAATGACTTTCCCTTTGCCTTAGGTGGTTGAGAGACAGAACAGTTTAACTTGAGCACTACTTTTCTCATTCTTTACAAGTTTCATACTGGAGGTTTTAGCAATGTTTTGCAAAAGAAAACTTAATGTTCCTCATATGGTTCTCTCATGTCGCTCGAATGGTGTATGATTCTTTACCAAGGCATAAAGTAAATGTTGTCTTCTCTTTATCATCCTACTTCTAAAAAAAATGGCTTATGTGGAGCTTACAGTAGGAATGAAAGAATATAGCATACTTACTTTGCATATGTTATAGAGTCAAAGCTTGGATGTAAAGAGAGAAGTGTCATGCCCTTAGATCAAGATGTGCAAGTGTGTGGATGATGATGGAATATAATGCTCCTCTATTTGAATTGTATCTCTCTCTAACAAATTTTAAAGACATGGCTATCATTTTTCTTTTATTTATGAGCCTAGACTTGCTCAAATATTTTTTCTTTTCTTTTCTATGGACTTTCTTGTGTGCATCTTTGTTTCTTTTTATTTTCATTTTGCATAGCCCTTTTGTCTCTACTACCATAATGACTGAGAGAGATTTTCTATGACTTTAACACGTAGAGCATTTTATTTGGTGGAAATAAAAGTCATGTGGTTGCGTACTTCCAGTGTAGAAGCAGCATATATATGTGGTGTGTACGTGATCTTGATCTTGGGAGCATGGTAAGACTCTCAATAAGGGTCGACGGGACTTGACAACACTCAATACAAAGCAAGTAGCTTGAGTGGAAGGTTTTAGACATGTGTAATATATATGACTGTGGTAGAAATTTATCACCCTTGAGGAACAATAAGGTTTTGATTGATTTAGAAATAAATCTCCAGTAATCATGCATGCTTAGAACAGTATTATAGTAGCTCTTGTTTCACTATATCATATCTCACAACAACTTAGACTTAGTTCTAGCACTTGGCATCCATAAAGTTTTCAGGTTCATGATGATTTAAATGAGCCAAGTGATCCATACTCAAAGAAATACTAAATTGTAAATTAGGCATTAAAGAAACATTAACAGAGCAACTATTCATCATTTCCATGAGGAAGATAAATATTCATGAGACATATGGGAATAAGAGAAATATTTTTGGTATTTTATCTTATGCAAATATATATATATATATTTTTATTTTTTATATGCAATAAATTAAAATAATGCAAATAGCTAGGATAGAATACTTACCTTGGTGGGGGAGAGGATCTCCCCCAAGCTTGTCCTTTTGCTCATTGTGGTGGCGGGTAGTATTGGAACCATCCCGCCCAGCGTTGTGTTTCTTCATCTTGGATAGCTTACAATAGTCGAGCATTTTGTTGTGCTATATTCAAAGTTGCATCTTACTCAACTTGCATTGTGCCCATGTCATTGATGAGTTGGTCCATTTTCGATCCTTAGCTTCGACGACCCCTCGCCCGTGCGGACGGACGGGGAGTGCGCACTCTTGGAGTGTGCTGTTGAGGCCGTTCTCTGGACCTTAAAATGTCCATGGAACTTGCCTCATCGCCTTCTTCTTCATATCTCCCTACAGCTCGTGATGTGCCACCTTACTCAAATTGAGCGGCTTGTGACATGCTCCTTGTCATCCTTCTTGGTCCTGCAACATTTTGGCTTATTGCCTTTCGGTCCCAATTTATGGTTAGCGTGCGCAGCGCATACAACCGACGCCTCTCACAAGAGAGAGAGATTTTGGCTGTATGGCCGGGATAAATCATTTTTATATCACCATTTTTATCTCTTTTTAAGGCTTGAGTGCTTATGAAGAAATCTTCGATTACAATATCTCTAGGAGAGGCAATGTATTCAAAGTAATGTTTTTCATCTAGCAAGTCCATTGTTTCAGCAATGCGCGTGATAAAAGAAGTGAAGAATATGGGCTCGCTTCTATTGAAAATACCAAGTCAAAAATGGACTAACATCTTAGCAGGTGAAACTTTTATTTTCTTTGTCATGGCATAGAGCAGTCTTAATTCATCATTGTAAAGAATTTGCACATTAGAGCCAGGAAGAAAAGTTATAGCCATCTAATGTCGGATCAAGCGCAAATTAGGATTATGAATTTCATCGGTTTTAGGGTCAGAGCAATCATTAGATCCTATTATAGCTTTCCAAAATTTAGCTTTATCAAATCTTCTTGTTGCATTAACAAGATCTAGATGACAGTCATTATCAAAACCAAGTGCCATGCTAAAAACTCCCCATGTTAAATTATAGTCTTGGTTAAACATGCGGAAGTAGACATTATTTTCAGTGGCTTGTAAAGAGCATAGAAATTCAACGGTGGGCTTTTCTATTCCAAGTTCTTGCACTTCCCAAAAACTTCCCCAACCGATTGTATTGAAAATAGTATTGAATTCCGCGGTCA
Organism: Eremochloa ophiuroides; assembly: GCA_038502445.1. NCBI lineage: Eukaryota > Viridiplantae > Streptophyta > Magnoliopsida > Poales > Poaceae > Eremochloa > Eremochloa ophiuroides. The sequence continues at coordinate 6,923,695 of JAHLJS010000005.1, forward strand.
TATCTATGCTGTCCAAAAGGACAGGGTCGATGATGCCGGTATGTTCATACCCTCGGTGTTGGATAGAGGTGTACCTTTGGTACTCTTCTTAATGTAGCATGAGGCCGCTCTCGGGATCGAACGTCCTCTCGGAAGGCACTCCGAAACTTCTTCTTGGTGGGGCTTCTCTTCCTTCATCTTTATCATGGCGGGGTCATCGGGAGGAACTCCCTACGACACTCTTGGCCTTCTTGAGTGCAGAGGAGAACTTCTTCATCCTGCAACAATGAGCTAACACAAGAACACACTACAACAACAGGGATTAGAGTTAGCATTAGCGTTAGCTATCCCACTGTTAGTAGTCCTTGTGGTGTATGGCTACCTCCACAAACAAGAGTTTGAGAGCAAAGATGAGAGTGAGACAAGCTTCTACTACTACATTGTTTTTGGGTTTTTGGTTTGAATGGCTAAACTTAAACTAAACTTGAGAAAGATCTTACTCAAATGGAGAGAAAAAGGGAGATTGTGTGCTCGAGAGGATTCAGCTGGATTGGGTGTGGAAATGAGCACATATTGGAAGGGTATTTATAGGGGGAGGAGGGCTGGTGGCCAAGCCACTAGGCCCAGTTCGGCCGACCTCCACATGGCCAGATCTTTGTTGTTTTCCCCTTTGGACATGGAATCTAGGTGATCTCAAATTCAAATTTTCCGACAGGGCTTTATTGATGGGTCGGCCGAACCCGTTATGACAATATCAGAATTGCTTTTGCCTTTGGACAGGGAATCTATTTGAATTCAAATACAACTCTGCAGAGAGGGCCCAAATAGTGGGTCGGCCGAACCCATTTATGGCAGGTTGAGTGTTGCTTTTACCTTTGGACAGGGAATCTATTTGACTTCAAACTCCACTTTCTTGAAAGGAGCCAAAACATGGTTCGGCCGAACCAGGGTTTGTCCCCTTTCAGCTTTAAACAGTGTGTCCAGAAAAGTAGAGACAAGTAGTGGACCAAAAGTTTTGAAATTTTCAGAGATTCCCTTGTCTAGTGTTTTGTGAAGGTAAAAGGTGTATGACAAAAGTGGGGAAATGTTTAAAGTGATTCCCATGGACCATGGGAGCACTCATGCATGCCAAAGTGTCCACTTTTCAAAATTTGGATGGATGTGGGTGTTGGATTCTCCTTGAAGCATATGAGAATGGTCATGACAAAAGAATGATCGATCAAAATTCAAAAGGAGCTGGTGTTCAAATTTTAGGAGCATGATCAGGACACCAGGCCAACACCACCAGAGGTGGGTGGTCCCCATGGTGGGGTCGGCCGACCCCACCTAGGTGGTCCCACCACCTCAGGTGTGAGCAGAGATAATCTTTTTTAAGTTTTATTCATCAACTTATTTTATTTTATCGAAATAAAATATTGCTAAAATTAAACATGAAATGCAATGAAGAAAATTCAAAATTGAAATGCAAGAATTAAATATGGAATAAATACTAATTTACCTTACCAGTAAGGGCTCCATGTTTTAGGTCCGTAGAGCAGGACCTCTCCAGTTCGGGTTCATTCTTCGGGTGCTTCGATCGGTCCCGGAGATGGAGACCGTGATGATCGCATCTCTTTCTTCCGCCATTCCTTCTTGGTTGATGCTTGTGATTCAGTGGAGTCAGCCATTGTTTATCACCTCAGCCTTACTTACCAGTTCGGTCTTTTTGGACCTTGGCGGTTGATTCTTCCGGCGAGGTGCATATTGTGGCTTGTTTCTCCACAGATTCTTCCTTTCCTGTTGCATTGATTTATAACCATTGAAAGGGCATTTAATTCTATTACCTGGGAGTTGGAGGTGGACTTGGCTGGATCCCACGTAGATGATGGCATTCACGATGTTGAGGAACGGCCTTCCCAGGATGACAGGGACTTCGTCATCGGCCCCCATGTCAAGAATGATGAAGTCAGCGGGGATGTACTCATCTTGAACTTTGACAAGGATGTCCCTTGCCAATCCCTCGGGGAACCGGATTGATTGATCGGCCATCTGCAATTTGACAAAAGTGGGGTACAAAGGTCCCCCTAGAAAGTTCTTGTACATTACCTTGGACATGATGTTCACTCCAGATCCAAGGTCACAGAAGGCGTTTGTTAAGGTGTGTGGTCCGATCTCGCAGATGATGGTAGGATGGCCGGGGTCACTCTTCTTGGCCATGAATGGCGGATCAAGAAGACAACCCGGGTTTTGCCTAACCGTAGGCTTACCAAACCTCGTGGAAACTAACTTAACACCATCAATTGGTTCCTCAGGTTTCCCTGGGATCTTACCTTGTTCGAATGATGGGACAGCTGCTGCTATTTGAGCTAATTAGGTTTCTAATATTTTATTAAAGATCAATTGATTTTTCATAGCAGCGTTAAAGCTATCCATTTTCTCACTAAGATTTTCAAGAATCTTATCATTTGCCATTATTTTCTTGTTTATGATATCATTAATTTTAGATTGGCCTCAGACTGAGATCTTTAAGAGAAGGTTGATTACCATAAGAATTATTGAAATTATTGCTGTAACCATTACCTTGATTTCCTTGGTAGAAGGGGCGCGAGTTCCAACCTCCTTGTTGCTGGGGTCGATACCCATTGTTGTTGCTGTTGTTGATGAAGCTCACTTCCTCCTTTGTCTCAGGACAGTTGTTGCCCGAATGATCTTCTCCACCACATACCTCGCACCATGGATCAGTTTTCATTGCTCGTGCGGTGGCAGTGGTTCGAATGGCCTCTTGTTCCTTCTTGGAACCATCTTCAATCTTTTTCATCAAGAGGTCCATTTTTGCTGAGAGCATGTCCACCTCATGAATGGTGTGCATACACCTTTTCTTGGGCTGGAGGCATTTCTCATTCCATCCTTGGTTTATAACCATTTTCTCAATGAGATCCTTAGCATCCTTGACATTGTGTTGCAGGAATGCTCCTCCGGCTGCAGCATCAAGGTGACTACGGGCTAATCCGGTCAGCCCATGGTAGAAACCTTGGATTAGGAGCCATTCTTCAATCTCATGATGAGGACAGGCATGAATGTACTTCTGGAGACGTTCCCATGCTTCGGGAATCGTCTCGTCCGCTTGTTGTTGGAAGCTTGAAATTTTGCCATGGAGAGCGCTTGTTTTACCCATTATGAAGAATTTCTTGAGAAAAGCGTTGGCACATTTCTCTCAGGTGGTGACTTCACTCTTGTTGGCATAGAACCATTGCTTTGCCTTCCCAAGCAGTGAGAATGGGAACAGGCGAAGACGGATGGCGTCAGCCGAGACATTCTTGATGGTGAATGTCCCACACACCTCCAGAAAGTGCTGGAGATGGGCATTGGCGTCTTCGTGTGGCTTTCCACAGAATGGATTAGCTTGCACCATGTTGATGAGTGCAGGCTTGAGCTCAAAGGTAGCATATCCAAAGTTGAGCTGCAGTCCAATGGCAATGTTGTCAGGCAGACGGCGCAGAGAACTCAGAGATGGTCTTTTGGGCCATAACTTCCTTGATTGATAATGCGGACCCTCTTTCCTCGAACGGATTCAGGTTTGAGATGAACCTTTGAGGTGGAACTTGACGGCGTCTAAGTTTTCCTCAACAATTGCTCAGGATCTTCAATGAAATTTGACAGGCAATTGGAAACCGTTCATGCACTGTCTAGCTTCACGATAACGAGAAACACAGACAGGGGTAAGCCCCTAACACTAGTCGATAACTAAATTGATAATAGACTCCGGATTCAATTTTTTTATTAATATTCCTAGACTGATGCTTTCCCCGGTAACGGTGCCAGAAATGCTTGTTGACACTTTTTAACGCAACCACCAGAGACAGGGTGTTAGGCTATCTCTGATAACGGCGCCAGAAGTGCCTGAGAGTATTTCTTATGTCTATTGGATAATTCCGCAAGCGCACAGAATATACCGCTATAGCACTTCACCCGGGAGTGTTTCAAGGTATCGTTATTTATTTTTATCCCAAGGGAAAAGTGGTTGCTAGGAATAATTAATAAAAAGAAAGAGAGATCCTTAAGTCTATACCAACTTAGTATCAACTAGTGGTAGGGGTAAATCGATAGGTAGAGGAAAGGGTAATGACAGCAACACACAACAAGTATTAAGATAATTAAAAGATAACTAGTAGAGTATAGTTAGGTGGGAGGACAACGAGTGAGTATAAGACTCCTATGACACTTACTTTACTCTTGTGACTTACCCTATCAAATAGATGACTTATACTAAGATAGTACCTTACTACCGGTGTGCAGGGGGTAGTGCGAGACAATAGAGGACAAAACCTCTACCTGAAGCGCCTACACTCTTATGGGAGCCTACCTTTTAAGAACTTGCCTAAAACACGTGGAATGATACTAAGACTAGCCAGGGCTGTCACCACCTATTAGCACCCACAAACAATCCGTGCGACAAGCGGTAATCAAAGGCAAGAACAAGTCTAAGCACCACGCTTACACTAAGTCTCACTATTCTAGCTGCGTACCAACAACTAGAACACCCTATGACAGGCGATGAACTAACACACATTGAGTTAGGACAAGATCACTATCAAGTATAAAACAACTATAGAAGAAGATAAGACACAACTAATACTATAAAGAATAGTAAAGACTAAGTAAGAACTTAGTGAAGTAAAGTAAAGATAATGTATATTGATAAGGATAAAGTCTTATAGAAGGAAAGGTACAAGAGCTATACCAGACTCTCCAGTAGACGACTCCAGAGACTCCAAGCGTAGCTCGACTCGACTCTAACTCCCACACTAGACTAATACTACTACTAAAGAGTAGAACTTCACTCTAGCTTGCTTCTTGTGTTGTATGGTGTGTCTTCAAGAGGAGTGGTGTAACAACCCTAAAAATCAACACAACCTAAAAATCCCAACCAATTAAAATTTTTCATTTATTTATTGTGAAAACCCATTTTTCTTGTGCAAGCATATAGGTTTCATTATGAATTTGGTAATAAAGGAGTATAGCTTGCATTTTAATTCCATTCACATAGAATAATAACTTATGCATCACATTTGGGATTTATTGCAATTTATGTTTGTAATTACTCAATATTTAAAATGGGTAATATATGTATTTATACACTTAAGTGAAAATAGAAAAAGAAGAGAGGAAGAAGGAAACCAGCCTGTCGGCCCACGTTGCGGCCCGGCAACGCGCGCGCGACCGGCACACACGCGCTCGCGCTCGCGCTCGCTGCCAACCCAGGACCGCATGTCAGCCGCCTTCCCCTTCCACTGTTTCTCTTCCTCACGAAGGCGACGCGCCTGCCGGGGGTGTCACGCAAATGGCGTGACCGACAGCGCCACGCATGGCAGAGCCCTGACCCCGCTGTTCCCCTCCTGTGCCCTCCTTTCTTGGCCGCCAAGCGAACCCGCGCCCATCCGGAGCCCTAGATCCACTCGAGCCACGGCCCTTCGATCGGTCGAGCGCGATCAGGACCGTTCGCCATTGGAGCTGGCCAAGCTCGCCTATAAAAAGAAGCTCACCCCGAAGCCCTACCCTCATTTCCCCTCGCCGCCACCGCGGCACAGACCGGCACACTGCACCAAACCGAGAGAGAGAGAGAGAGCGTAGGAGAAGGGCGGAGCAGAGGAGGAGAAGCTGCCGGAGCGCCGCCGCCGCAGAGCACGCCGGAGCCGGACACGGAGGAGAAGCCCGAGCTGCGGACGAGGAGCGGCACGGCACTGCGATCGCTCTGCATGGCTCCGACTCGCCACTGCATCGCCATCCTAGCTTCACCGACACCACGGTGAGCCACCGCACGCTATGTCCGAACCTCGCCCTGCTTTTGCCATGGTGTTCCGCCCACGGGACGCGCAGGCACGAGCCTTTACCGGCTCAGGAAGATCACCTGCACCATGCACTCATGCGACCGGCCGAAACTCCCGGACTACAAGCTTGCTAGACCTGAGAACGCAGCACGACGCGTTCTCGGCGGAGCGCGCTCACCACCGACGCGTTCCGACGCCGAATCACCCGTTCCGAGCAATCCGACTAGCACCCGTATAGGTTAGAGCGTTGTGGAGCACCGCCACGACCCCTTGAGCTAGCTACGCGGATCTAAGCGTTAGAGGAAGCCTCGTCCGTAGTGCGCCGCGACCTCGCCGAAGCGCCGCCGCGGACCGGAGCCAAAAGGAGGCCCTGCCCTGTCACTAGTTCACCACTAAGCGGACGTATGCCCGTTTAGTCACGCCAATTTGACTGAACCACGTCCGGTTATGCCAAAACGAGACCGTAATCACCTTGCCGTCGTCAGCCGCCGCCGGCGACACGCCGCCGCCACAACCGAGCACCTTGGGAATCTCGGTAGCCAAAATTGGTAGTTGGTATACCATCAGCCATAGACCCTGGAGGCAGTATACATCTCCTAGAAGACCTCCTTAGCCCCGCCGGAACCTCCCAGTCGCAGCGACATCGCCGCCGATGACTGGAGCATCTAGATACCGCGACCAGGAACAAAAACCGACCACCTCGGACAAGCTTAGTTGCGAAAGATCGAACCTCCATAGCCCGGAACACCGTGAGGTGCGTTCTCGGGGAAACGTGACCACCGCCGAGCTCCGCCGAGCTACCCCCGACCACCGCCGAGCTACCCCCGACCACCGCCGAGCTACGCCGAGCTACGCCGACGCCAGCGACTCTCTGGAAACCAGCATCGAACACCTGGTGGGCGACCATCGGGTCTGTGTTCTGACGAGGCGCCACATGCCGCACTACTGGACCCGCGCGCCACGTGGACCAATCCCGTGCTGCCCCTGATTAACGGACCAATTTTTCCATTTTCAGAAAATAGGATAATCTTCGGAAATTCATAACTTATTCATTCGATGTCCAAAAATTGCGCACCATATATCAAAATTCTCAGAAAAATGAGATCTACAATCTAAGACTATGTTTGTGTGCATTTGGCTCTTTATTTTATTGGATTTTTCTGAAATACTCTATAGGAGTCGCTGACGCGACTATTTCGTGTTCGATTTCAGAGCCGGAGGAGGATCTGACTAAGGAAGACGACCATGAGTACTTTCAGGAGCTAGGAGACGACTACGAAGGTGCCACGTCCCACCAAATCCTTAGATCCTATTTACGCATTGCAAATGACATTGTTGCTATTGCATTGTGATTATGCATGGATTGGTTGCATGATAGTATATTTGAATTCCCTGCCTTGATAAGACTATACCTTGCTATCCGCTGTTAGGTTAGCTGCTGCTTAATTTACTGTTACTCTTCCACTACTTACTACATGCTATATGCTATGTGGTGAAATTGGGACGGTGCATAACTGATTATAACCACTGGGAGAGAGTGCTGCGTGCGTCTTGGGTGCGTGGTAAGGGTTGATGTCGACCAAGTGGGACGTGAGACAAGCCCGTGGGGCAAGTCGTACCGGGGGTGCAACCTGGGCATCCCCACGAGAGATACCTGTGGCGGGTAATGACTTATGAGGAGGTTCCGGGATGTGCATTGAAGTCCCGTGAGCGGAGGTGCCGTGATGGCACGGGGAGAGTATCCCCTAAGTGGAGATGCCTGCTTGGTCACAACCTAGGATCTGACTAGTGACCGGAAACATCTGGATTCCCTTGCTACTCACTCGCTTCTGATGGGCGGGAGACGGCTGGACTACTTGGTAGGGCGGTGCCACTACTGCTAGGTTGAGAGGTGATAAGGGTGGACGATGACGGATGGCAGATTCCCGTACCGTTCTAGATGCGCAGTACCACTGATGGGGCCCGGTACTGCGTCTCCCAGTCTCAGCATGACGGTGTTGGATCCGGAATATCCCAGGGCTGAGTGGTAGGGTGGTACCGACCTAGGCAAGCAAGCACCCGGAATTCTGCCTAGATGATTGTACAGCATCGATGATGGCTAATCTTGTGAGTAGTAAAACATCTGCAGAGTGTATGGTTGATCGATCGATATATAAGCCAACCCGATGGCTATGGACCTTTCCTAATGTTTCTGCAACCACTATTAGATGAGAGCATATTCTTTTCTCCCCCTGGATAACATTTTTCCGACAGTGTACCCATTGTGGTAGTGTGCCGCTGAGATAGGCCCGAGAGGGAGTTGGGCCTGTCGAATGAGAGTGAGGTGTGGGTATGTGAGGTGTGGTGATGGGAAAAGGGATGATGGTGTTAACTGGTGATAAAACTTGACTAATTAAACATTGACTTACAGCTGCATAGGAAAACCTCAAGCCTATAGGTCTGCTTGTATAGCCTTGCATCCACTTTCCACAAAGCAAATGCTGCATAGGTGGGCTCCGTGGCCAGTACAAATCGTACTGATAAATTTGCTGTCAGGTGACGAGAATGAGTACGACTTCGAGGGAGATGATGACGAGGAATAGGGTCACGTGCTACACTCAAGTTGGCCGTGAAGGATGAATCGCTTCCGCATCTTCTAAAGCTTCTCTGAATGTTGATTTCGCCAATGTGGCGATGTAATAAATGTTTACGTAAGACTTAATTACCGTTGTATGGATCCTGGTGTCAACTGAGATATGGGTAATTTCATGGATTGTCGCAAGCAATCTGTTGAATTACAATTTGAGCCTGTGGATTTCCCTTCAGCGGAAATCGAGGTCGTTTCAAGTGGGCAGCCTCTATTTATAGTGGAGAATGAGGGGATGCCACGTCAGTGATCCGCGTGCTCCTTGTCTCTCCACCCTTGGATCCACCGCCTTGTAACCGCCTCAAGATGGACGGCTTTGGTGATTTGAGCATATGGGAAAAATGCTTGGAGTCGGTGAAGGCCAACCGACCTGGCTGGGCACCAGGGGGTTCGGCCGACCCCCCTATGACTGGTGGGCCCTAGCCAGGAGCTTCCAGCAGGTGTCCCCACCAGTCAGTGATGGTGTAGGTGGCCTGGGCCCACCAATGGTGGTTCGGCCGACCCACCCCTGGTGGGTTGGGCCTACCACCGTGGTCCCCACCTATCATAGAGACTCCCCTGGTCTTTGTTATGTCTCGTCTGTTTTGTTTCACGCCTCAATCCGTGTGCCTTTGATCTCCACCGTTGAATGAAAGTACAAGTTAATCCGATGGATGAATTGACTTGGTTGGAGTGTCACACGGATCCTGCCACGTCACCAGAGCCAGGTAGGCCCCATGGGCAGTTCGGCCGACCCATGGGTGGGCCCACCCTTGGCTCTGATCTCTTCCATTTGATGTTGTATGCACTGTGTTGAAAGGTGGTGGCCTGGGGCAACATGACATGGTTCGGCCGAACCATGTAGTTAGCCCCTAGCTGCTCAATTTTGCACTGTTTTAGTGTTCTCTGCAATCACAAGCTTAAGAGTACATGTGGAACTAGTTATTGATAAAATATGCTCATGATAAGTTTATCTTCCCTTGATTCTGAGGCTTGTTGACTGTGTTTGAATGTGGAATTTTAGGGTATATCCACCGTCAACAATTGTTCACCGATTCGGTGTCCCGAACTCCATCATCACCGACAATGGCACACAGTTCACCGGGAAGAAATTACTGGTGTTCTGCGACGAACACTACATACGAGTGGATTGGGCAGCGGTGGCCCACTCAAGAACGAACGGCCAGGTGGAGCGTGCAAACGGCATGATCTTGCAAGGCCTCAAGCCAAGAATTTTCAACAGGTTGAATAAGCTCGGCAGGAGGTGGCTGACCGAGCTCCCAACAGTGATATGGAGCCTCAGGACTATGCCGAGCCGAGCCACGGGGTTGACCCCCTTCTTCTTGGTATATGGTGCCGAGGCCGTTCTTCCTACGGACTTGGAGTACGGCGCCCCAAAGGTCCGAGCCTATGACAAGCAGGGCAATCAGACCTCTCGGGAGGATGCACTGGATCAGGTAGATGAGGCTCGAGACATAGCATTGCTGCACTCAGCCACCAGCAGTCCCTATGCAGATACCACGCTCGGCGCGTTCAAGGCCGAGCCTTCAACGTGGGGTGACTTGGTGCTGCGGCTCAAGCAGAACAACAAAGGGCATCACAAGCTGACACCAGCATGGGAAGGACCGTTCGTCATCGCCGAAGTACTGTGGCTCGGGACATACAAGCTCGCAAATGAGAAGGGCGAAGTCTACAGCAACGCCTGGAACTTCGAACAGCTACGTCGCTTCTATCCCTAAAACTCCGAGCATTGTACATTGTAAAATCTTGAAATCAATAAAAGACTCGACTTCTTCTCTTTTTGCATGATTTTAAGATTTTTTAACCTGAGCCTACACTCGGGAACGAATGAACTTGCATTTTACTGTGGATCAAAAAAGAGAGGCTCGGCCTTACCTAAGGAAAGGACGACCCTCCCTTGGGGGCTAGGACGGGGGGAACCCCCGGACTCCTCTAAGCATCAACGACTTCGAAGCCTGAAATTTCAAAATCCGCTGAAATTTTTTATCTCCCAAGCACGCTTCTTCCTCAAACCGAGCACGAACTTATAAAGCTTGGAAAAGTGAGAGAAGCCCCAGAGGGCAGAGCCGGCTGAGCCGTGAGACCGCCTACACCTCCGGGATACAGCATCTCCACTACGCCACTCCGCGCCCGAAGGCCGACTCACGCTTAGAAGGGAACTAATAAGATCAGCGCTTGGCAAGAGTAGAAGACTCGGGACAACGTGACTAAACTCTTTTTTCAAGGTTTCCTCCTGCCAAAACTCCTAGAACTATGGCCGTGTCTACATCACTAAAGATACGATACCCGAAAAAGTCCCCCGAGGCTCGAGAACCCGAGCTCAAGATCGGCAAGAAAAAAACTTAAGGAAAAAGTGCCAAACGAAAAACGAACCAAAAACAAACAACAAATATTTACAATAATAATGAGGCCACGAAGGGCCATATGTTTGTTCCTCCCAGTCGCTCAAGAAAAGTTTTTTTCTGAGGGCACCATGGCCCGGTCTTTCTTCACTACAGGTCCAACGGAGGGAGTTCAACTTCGGCTTCAAAAAGGCCTGCCAGCGCTTCTTCGGGTTGCTTCATCGAATCCTCTAGCGCCAGAAGCTCGGTGTCGTCGGCCTCAAGGAAACCTTCGCTGACAGGGTCGGCGTCAAAGTTCCCATAGTGGGACTTCACGACCGCTAACGTCTTCTGGACGCCTGTCAGTAGGGCCTCCTTGAGCCGGTCGCCAACGCTCCTGTGAAATGCCTCCAGACGGCTCCGAAGTAAGACCCCCGAGGGTTCTTCGCCAGTGCCGAGGGAGTCACACAGCGCGCGCCACTCTCTGCAGCTCCCGGTGATCGGCCGCCACGACGTCATAGGCTCCTGCAGAGCTGCGGGAGCAAAACAAGCAGGTGAACAAAGTTGCGGACGATAAACGACTAAGATGGACGGAATAGGAAACACGACACTACACATACCGCCAGTCTCCTCCCGAGCCTTCTGCGCCTCCTCCCGAGCCGAGTCCACCGCGTCGACCACCTGAGTCAACGCCGCCTGGGTTTCACTCAGGTCGTTGGCCAAGGCTTCAGCGGCAGAAGTCTTCTCGGCGGCAAGCCTTCGAGTGGTGTCGCATTCCTTTGTCGCCTCGGCCAGGGCGCCCTCCAGCTCCAGCACTCGTGTCGCCAAAACGGCGGCCCGGCTCTTTGCGTCCGCAACCTCCTCCTTCAAGATGGTGTTGTTAGCACACGTCTCGGCTGAACTTGGAGGTCACAGAGGCGAGCTCGTCTTGAGTACGGGCGAGGGCTTTCCCATTCAGGTCAAGCTGCTTCCAAATCCTAAGACCGCCATGGAGGAAGCGGGACTTGTCGCGAGAGGTATGCATAAGGTCCTGGGAAGAAGAAAGAAGCGGCAACGATTAAGACAGGAACGATCGGCGCTACTGCTGTGTCTAGCAAGGCAGAAGTTTACATGAAGCTGGGCCGGAAGCTCCGTTTCAAGGACGTCGGCGATCGCACGGAGGCTTGCCGCCGAGTTAAGCCGGAGCTCTTGAACGGTGTCCCACTTGGATGCATCGAGGTCGTCCCGGAGCGAGAAGACGGGCGGCGCTTGGGGGTCCGCTCGATCCGTCCACTCGATCCTGGAGGCGGTCAACTCCCGAGCTGGCGGCTGTCTCAGTGCCAACGCCCAGGGACCTTCTTCATGAAGGGGAGGAGCTCCCGCGTCGACATCCACGGCGGCTGGCTCTACGGAGGCGGCATCGGCAGACGCTCCCGAGGCGTCTCCAGAACCAACGACTGGAGCCTCGGGAGCCAGTGCTAACGCGACCTCCATATCAACAGCGGACGCGACGACAGCACCCGCAGACGGAGCAACTCCTCCCGAAGGAGGCCCCTCAGACGCTGCCACCGGACCCCCGGAAGGATGGACCTCCTCGTCCAAAGATCGAGCGCTCTTTCCTGCCATGTCGTGGCCCTGCACCTTCAGGACCTTCAGGTGCAAGACCTGGAGGGCCGACCCCGAGCGCTTCTTGGAACAAGAAGAGGAGGAAGGGACGTTCGTAATGCGAGAATGAAAATCCGGCAAGGAAGGACAGGAAGAGTCACCTACCCAGTCTTTAGAACTAACCTTCTCTTTCTCGCCGCCCTAGTACTCAGCAGGGCAACAGGCCCGGCAGACGGCATGGGCTGCGCCGTGGGTGGAGGGGTAGGCAGCGCCACGACGTCGCGCTCGACCTTGCCTTGAGGCGGGGGCCCCGTCTGCCCACCGGAAGTCATCTCGACGACACCGTCCTTCGGCGGGGACGCCCTGGTTTGGGCGGACCCCGGCTCGAGGTCTGGCGTTCGGGCGCCGCCCAGCTCCGACGCGGGCGGCGTCATCTCCCTGTTCCCCCTGCCTTCGGCCGTCGCGGCAACCAGCGATGTGTCGGCAGGAAGGGTCCGCCGAAACAGGGGCCCCTCGGCCCCAACGCCAGTATCTTTGGCCACCTCGGGCGCCGGGCCTGAGCCCATTCCCGGCCTCTCCAGCGGGTCCTCGCCGCCGTTGGATGGCGGAACGCCGGCTTCAACGGTCTCATGGCCAGAAACCGCGCCTCCGGGCGCAGCTTCCAGCAGTTTTGCCTGGGGGCTCGGGTCACGAGCCCCAGCACTTCCGCCGGCGGGCGCTGACATAGGAGCCATCCTCGGCTTGTCAGCGCCTACCGTGGGCTTTGTGGCCACAAAGGGCCAGTCCAACACCATCAAATCATCATCGTCATCGTAAAAATCACCTTCTTCGTCATCCTCCTCGTCGTCCTCGTCGGTGGGGGTGTCATCCTCTAGTTCCCCCGCGTCCCTCTGGCGAAGGCGACGCTTGGAGGACTCCTCCGTCTTCTGAGCTTTCTTCTGCCTCAACGCGGTCTTCTTATCCTTCTTCGCCTACGCCGCCTCGTCCTGAAGGCGGTTCTGGGTTCGCCGGACCTTATCCTCCGTGACAGGAGGCAGGGAGGGCTTCCCGGTCCTCGAGAGGCCCTGCGATGGACGAAGAAGAAAATCATAAAAGGACCGAAGAACCATGAGCTTGACGAAGCGGGCGGCATTTAACAGTGCGATGAAGCTTGTGCGAGGGTGCATGGGCACCCGATTCAGCTCATCCCAGGTGGGATGGCCGTCCACCATGTACTTGACACGGCGCATGACCTCCTCTTCAGTGACATTCTGGGGAAGCATCGCCGTGCCCTCCCTCGACGTCCCCATCAACATTTCATTCAGCACCAGCCGACGCTCCATCAGCTGCAACACCGCCCGTGTGTGGAAGTGCGCCACCACGCCGGCTCCCATGAGACCCCGGTCGCGCAACGTCCGGAGCGCGTCGAAGTAGGGGTTTAGGTGCTTGGCATCCTTAGCCTGGCACCCCCACTGCCACTACGGAAGAGGAGCGGTGAGCACCCTTCCCATGAACTCAGGAAAGGCGTTCCCGTCGTTCCGGAGGTAAAACCACCCGTTGTGCCAGCCCTTGTTGGAAGAGGGGGCCTTGCAGGGGATGTACGCGGCGGAGCGTACCGTGAAGCCGCAGCCCCCTATGCGCGGAATCTCCCGTGGCTGTTTCGAGCCAGCCGCCTTGGTGTATAAGTCGATGCGGATGAGGCGGCGCCATAGATCCCAGTGCGGGGGCACCCCGAAGTAACCCTCGCACAGGGCGGCATAGATCAACGCCTGGGAGACGGAGTTGGGGGTGCGGTCATGGAGCTCCAGCCCGTTGCTGAAGAGGAGCGCCCGACAGAAGCATCTCGGCAGTGACCCGAGTCCGCGCTCGTGGTAGGTGATGAAGCTCACCACGTACCCCCTCGGAGGGGTGTGGTTCGTTGTGGTCGTGCGGCGGCACGACCCACTCCGGACGCTGCGCATCGGTGCGAGGGCGTAGGAGCCCCTTTCCCACGAGCCGCTACAGGTCCGCCTCCATCACGGTGCTCCGTGGCCACGGCTCCAACTTGAGTATGCCGGCATCGGCGGCGGCGGCATCAGTGGCGGCGGAAGAGGAAGCCATGGCAAGCAAAAGGCAAAAGGCTGCGGGAAGACAACAATGGCGGCCGCGGTTCTCACTCGAACAGAGAACAAAGGCGAAAGGGCGAGCGACGGGAGCGAGAAGGCGAACGGCTGGGTGTTGGTATTTTTAACATTACTTCACGTTAAGTGGTCATCCTTAACATGATGCCAAAAACCAAAGGTAAAATAATCTTCACATGCCTCCTAAAAATAATACTATAGAATATATCCGCAAGCGCATAGATAATTCTCCTATTGTAGCCCTTCACCCGGTAAGTATTTCGAGTATCGTTGATTTGTTTTATGCCAAAAGGATAAAGGGGCATTCTACTCATTAGGATGATCTACTATAATGATTGGAAAGATAAATGTGCAGACCTATGATAATCCATAACTCTAATGCTTTAGCGATAAATAAGTCAATGATAAATGGTAAATGATAACTGAGTAAATGAGTTAAATGGTATTCCAGAGATAGAATATAAAGACTCACTAATGCAGTAAGACAGTCTTGAGATTCGGCTAAAGTAAAGGAAACCTATGTAATCACTAAATACAAAGTCTACAGCCTATGCCACATTACACATCTTCATCTATAGCATAATCAACTCAGAAAATAGCATAAGGAGTATCATCTAATGAGGATATTAAGACACTAGGGTCACCTCCTTTGCGACCGCGCTCTGCTCGTTCTATGTACGGGGGGTGGACTACAGAGGAACCAACGCAGCTGTCACCTATGCGGACTACCACACGACCCGGCACGTCAGGGTGCCTCCATAGGTACACAATATATCTAGACACCACGTCTACATAATGCATACCACCTAACTCACTCGAGTACTGAATTAGGCGCTTTACGATCATACGACAACAATCATCACCAATCACAACTATATCGAATATGCAACTAGAAAAAACTAAGAATTGAATAAGTAGCAATATATTAAAATAAAGCAAAGTCATAATGAGATACAAGATAAGATTACCGATCTCCAGACGAACGGATCTGAAATCCCGAGCGTAACGCCCAACTCTACTTGAACCTTGTTAGACACCTAAACTATGAACTTGAAGAACTAGAGCCCTATTTCTAATCTCTGGAAACCCTAACTTTTGTCCATTCTTGACGAATGAAGTAGGAGGAATGAATTGGTGCTCTGGGTGTGGGTCTGCCCCTCTATTTATAGCCCGGTGGGATGAACATGCGCCGTGGGATCAAACCGACTTGAATAAAGGGCCCAGATGACTCCAGAGAGGCGGTGAAAGAAGACTCCAAAAGGTGAGCCAAAACCCTAGGGGGGTCACCGGCCGGCCCCACCCTGGCGTCGGCCGGCCCCACCTTGGTGGGTCTCGGGCCGTGGTGCTTCGGGTGTGTTCCAGATGCTTCTAGTGTTCTCGTGATGATGTTTCGTTGGCGGTTAAGTTTCGTGGTAATTGAGAACTTTAATCCTTCTTTTAAGTCTTTCTGGAATAATCCCTGGAAAATACATAATTCACCAAAACTCGTGAAATTCGTCAGTAATAACCCCTATGCTTCTATTATTGATCTCCCCTACGCATTAGTTGACGGTATAAAATTGGTACTTAACGACCGTCAACAATACCCCCAAGCTAAGTCTTCGCTAGTCCCTTACCAAAGTTGACTTAAAATAATTTATTCAAGGTTCCATAAAATGTATAACTCCCAATAAATAGTTAAATATTTAAACAGAAATTTTTCTCCGGATTGAAATTCATTAATCCACCTTTCAAACTTATTCTTATTCTTTTCAATCGTGGGGCTTTTAAACCAAGTCTTAGGTAATTGAGAGATAGAATAATCAAGCAAGCACTAAGTCTTTCATCCTTTGTTTCAACCATTGCTCCAGATTTTTTTGAATAAGTACATAATTTTTATTTAGGAAATCATGAGATCCTACTAATAAGATTGCAGAGGACTACTAAGCTATACATCATGATTGAATGTGTGAATGTGATCAAATTTCATTTTTTGAACTCCTATGCATTATACTCTCTTTTCTGTCTTTTTGAAAAGTATGGGTTATCTCCCAGCGGATACTTTTTGTACCCATTTTTTTTCTCTTAGGCGGGTGTCTTTGCACCCATTGTTTTTCTCTCTTTTTTTATGGCACACACCCTTTTGATATGGCATCTTTTAGGCTAATGCTTTTTTGGTATGGCATCTTTTAATTTTATAACCCACACTTTCTGTTAGACTTCTAAGAGAGAGACTTATGCATAGAGTGAAAACTTTTTATACATGTGAATTCAATCATGAATGCATAACAGAATAGTCTACTTACATCATATTAGCAGAACAAATTAATATATTTATTTTGATTTTGATTTTTTAAAATGTCTGGAGCTTAGGTGTCACTCAGAATAAAATAAATAGTAACTCAAACCTTCTTATATCATATCCGTCAATTACTTAGAAAAGCTTATGCTACCCACTGATATCAAGTTTTAGAATAAATTTTCATCGTACATAAACTTCATGCAATTCGTAGAAGAATTTAAATTTAAATACTAAGCAATTGCAAGAAATTATATTTAAATAATTTAAAAACCTTTTTGATTTTTCTCTAGCTTCAAGTTCTAATTATTCTAAAGACAAGTTGAATGCGGAATTTTAAAGCAAACTTAATTATGCAATCTATTATTATTTTTTGGATTTTCATTTTTAAGCAAGTAGAAATTTAATGCAATAACTAAAGAAAGTGGTAAATAAATTTTTATTTGGTTTTCTTGTTGTTTTTAGTAATATTGAAATTGACAGAATTTAAAGACCGAATTAAATACTGAAATAAAGAGCATATATAAAGGTGAGAGGTACTCATCTAGCGGGGATCTCCCACAAGTTGGATGTTGCTCAGTAATGTGGTGGAGGTGGCGGCGGGTATCCCATCTGATGTATCAAATATTCCAATCCGCTCTACGTCTGCTGCTGTCCCTGATATATCTGATCCAGTCGTTGGTCCGTGCTGTGCTGCCATTGTTCATGCTGGTAGAACCTGTCGTCGATCTGCTGCTGCCACTGCTCCTGCTGGTGCAGTGTGTCGCTTATCGCGTCCTGTCCCTATTCGATGTTAGTGAGACGCATAGATAAAGTTGGGAAACCATTAGCGGTAACCGAAAAGTGCTGCTCAGGTGGGTGATAGTAGTCATCTTCTGGTGATGCGTGGAACGGATATGGTCCACCAGCGGTGAAGTCCGTGTTCCCACATGTAGAAAAAGATGCCCGTCCTCTCTGAAAATCAGTTGCACCCCAACCTCCTGCTGCTGCTGCTGACGAAGATTCTCCTTACTGAAATGTGGGCTGTTCCTCCCATCTTGCATGTGCTGTCCACTGCTGACGTGGCTCTTGCGTCGATACCTGTTCACCAAAATCAACATAGTGGGAATAAGCTGTTCCAGATGGTGCTCGGTCAGCTCCAGTGAAATTAGTTCTCGGCGCCCTGCTGATACGCGCGGACGGACACCTGCCAATATTAGCTCTAACAGCTAGATAAACAAAATTCTGCACAGAATAAATTCCTAACTCCGTGTCTGGCAGTTCGTACTCATTGTCATAATTTTTGTAAATCATAATTATTTTATTATTTCGGCGTTTGAGCATGTGAGCACAAATAAAAAAATCATAACCAATAATTTTGCGGACATCAGAAATATAAATAAGTGAAGCATTTGATAATAAATCTAACCCTGCAGCTAAACGTGTAATCCAGGAAGTAAAAGAAATACTGCACTTTCTCAAAAAAGGGACAGTTCTCCAATAATTTAACATCATTTTTACAGGTGATGCTTTTCTCTTTTTAATCATGATATGTAATAAATGTAGTTCATCTTGTTTAATAGTATTTAACTTCTCTCTAGGAAAGAATGTAAAAGCTAGCCATTTAAGCATGAATCTCAGTGTGGGGTGATGAACTTATTCGGTAGTATATTTTTGTTTTCTCTCTGGTTTCTTTGCAGTGATACTCTCCCAAAAATTATCTTTATCAAACTCTTGGAGAGTTTTAGAAATATTGACTACACACTGATTATTGAATTCCAATGCTAAACTAAGAGTTTTCCATGAGAGGGTGAAAGGTTTATTAAACATTCTAAAATTAACTTCATCATCATCAAAGTCTAGGGTGCTAATAAATTCTATAGTGAGTAACTTGCTACTCTGCTCATTAATTTGCCATGTATTTTTCCATCCAACATTTCTAAAAATAAGCTCAAATTCGAAATCCATTCCGGTTTAATGGAGTAAAGTGGCATAAAAAATTGGAGTATGCGTAAATTCCTTGTTTTTAACCACATTTAAAATTTCTCTCTGGGGTCTAGTTGATAATGAAATTTAAGTTATGCTTGTAAGTTCATACCTCTCTTCCAGTTGGGAAGAGGATGACGGATTATCATACTTGAAGGGTGACGGATGATCGATATTCATGTTGGAGCCAACGAACGATGGCACTTGTGATGATGATTGGCTTTTTGTTGTGCGGCGTGAGAAGGCTCTTCCAAGGGATCGAATGGCACCTTTCATTCTATTGCTCATCTTGCCTATAAAATGAAGAACACGAAGAACATGGCAAGAACGAACAAGAACACAAGAACAAAACAAGAACAAATAAGAACAAGTGAAAAGAAGGAATCAAAGTGATGATCTCTCTTCTAGGTTTTCTTGCTAATCTTCTTCTCTACACTTTTCTTTGCTTAAGCTTGAATCAAATGATAGGATTATGAGATTTTGAAATCACGAGCTGCAAAGCAACTTGGCTACGTGCTCTCTAGAGTGTGTGTGAATGAATGAGAGAGTGAGAGGAGGGAGAGGCAGAGAAGAGGTAGAGGGGCGCCGGCCGGCGTGGCCTTAGGGCTGGCCGGCCCCACCTGGTGACCTTTGGCTCTCTTCTTTAGCTAGTGTCGACACCACCTAAATGCCCTTCCAAATGTATGTGTTTTTCTGGTGAAATGGATGAATGGATGGATGGTGGGTAGTGCATGTGTGAATAATGAAATTTGGATGGTAGTGAAAGGTGGTGGTTGATGATAATGCATGATGTGACTTGATGTGATGATGGTGGGTCCTATATGTCTCCCGTATTTATACCGTATAATGACACAAGAATGAAAAACTAAATTACTTTTATGAATCTATTAAAAATTCAAATTCTAATGATGGTCTTTTTATAATTGTCTGCCACCACAGTAAATTTCACCGACGGGGGTTTGACACTCCGTTAGTAATAATCACATGGGGCTTAAGTTTTAATCATGCTATGCTTATTTTTAGTTCTTTTTAATAATGCAATTTATGATAAAGTAAATATGTAAATTTTAATGCAAGAATTAAATTACCGATAACTACCGAGTTACCTCCCAGCGAAGGTTCGGGGTTTTTGAGTCCGCCGATCCGGACTTCTCTAGTTGAATTATTCTTCATGATTCATCTCCGGTGTTGAAGATGTTGTTGCATCTTGTTCTTCATGACACTTCAATGTTTGGCATTGCTGCAGTCTTGGCTTTAATGCGAATTGCTCTTCTTGACCATTGATGGTGAATGTGATCTCTCCAGCTCCAACGTTGATGGTTGCATTTGCAGTGTTTAGGAATGGTCGCCCGAGGATGAGGGGTATCTTCCTCTTTTTCTGCATGTCAAGTACTACAAAATCTACAGGAATGAAAAAGTTGCGAATTTTTACCGGAATATTTTCTGCGATTCCTACGGAGTAGCGAACCGATTGGTCAGCTAATTGCAAACACATCGTGGTTGGTGTGAGCGTAGAATAGTTGAGTTTGTCAAAGATGGTCTTGGGCATGACGCTGACGCTTACTCCAAGATCACATAAAGCATTCTCGAATATATGGTCTCCTATTGAACAATCAATAATGGGACACCATGGATCCTTCTTCTTAGTAGGAGAAGAATTTAGAATTGCCTCACTACACTCCTCCGTTAGCTTGACAACTTCAGTAGAAGATAATGGTCCTTTGTTGTTGAGGATGGTTCGAAGATGCTTTGCGTATGTAGGTACCTGCATGGCATCTAACAACGGAATATTGACATATAACTTCTGAATTACCTGTACAAACTTACCAAATTGATCATCTATTTTAGCTCTTCTTCTTCTGCCTGGAAACGGTAGGAGGGTTGTGTCATGAAAATCTTGAGTTAATTCCTGATCTTATAGTTCAACTGGTGGTGAAGGTGGTATAACTTCTTCTTCTCTATTGTCCTTTTCAATCTCTTCTTCTACATGCACTAAATGTGATAGTCTACGTGCCCCTTTTGGGTAAGGTGGATCACGTGTAGACTTACCTCCTCTAGTAGATATTCCTTTTATTTGTTCATGGTTAGTGGTAAACAAAGTAGAAGATAATTGTGCAATTTGTAATTCTATCTTTTTATTAAATAATATTTGATCTTTAACAGCAGAAGAGAAATCATCTAACTTAGAATTAATTCCTTCTAAAACTTTATCATTAACAGCAAGCTTCTTATAAATACATTCATTAATTCTAGCTTGTTCTAATATTAATTCTCTCAACGATGGTTGTCTATGATTTGAAAAATTAGTATTGCCTTGGTACTTACCTTGACTGGTTGACCGAGGTTGATTCCATCCTTGTTTCTGAGAAGTAGACTTGATGACTATACTAGTATCTTCTGGGGGATTTACAAACTCAATTTCTAAAGGTCCTTCATATTGATTCTAAAAATTGAATGCATCTTGAATAGCTTGACGATCTCTTTTATGATTGGCTCTTTACTCTAACCAGTTCAACAGTACATCCATCTTGGTTGACAGTGCACACACTTCCTCCGGAACTTCTTCACTCTTATGACATGTCTGAGTGTTGTTTGTCCAATTCTGATTTTCTGCTATCCTTGCCATAATATCTTCAGCTCTTTCAGGGGTGAGTGACATAAATGATCCTTCAGCAGTGGTATCTAGTTGCTCACGTGATCTTTGAGTTAGTCCATGATAAAATGTTTGCATGAGCAACCGTTTTTCCATTCCATGATGGGGACAATCTGATATGTAATCTTGAAAACGTTCGCAGGCTTCTGAAATAGATTCACCTTTCTGCTGACAAAATTCTGAAATCTTTCCTCGTAGAGCATTG
Organism: Eremochloa ophiuroides; assembly: GCA_038502445.1. NCBI lineage: Eukaryota > Viridiplantae > Streptophyta > Magnoliopsida > Poales > Poaceae > Eremochloa > Eremochloa ophiuroides. The sequence continues at coordinate 6,945,212 of JAHLJS010000005.1, forward strand.
GTTTTGCCTACTGGGAAAACTTTTCTAAGAAAGCTTTTGAATATTCTACCCATGTCTTGACTCGATCTTTATTCTGATAAAACCACTCTTTCGCCTTTCCCTCCAATGAGAACGGAAATAAACGAAGTAGCATGACATCTTGAGGATTGCCTTTGATGTTGATGGTGTTGCCAATCTCCAGGAAATTCTGCAGATGGACACTTGTATCTTCATCTTTCTTTCCACTAAATGTGATAGTTTGCACTATTTTGATGAGGCTTAGCTTGATCTTGTAATCATGATCTCCAATGTTAAAAGTTGGCCCAACGCGAATATTCTCAGTGCTTGGGGCAGAGAATTCACGTAGAGTCTTCTTAGCCATGGCTTCACAAAATAATGTAAGACCCTTCTTCCTATGGTTGTTCCTAATTGATAAGAGTTAAAGTACACAACCAATCCTGCACTTACCCTATATAAGATATTTAAACATAAACAAAACACGGATAAGTCTGCTAAAACAAAATGTTATGGTTATCTCTAAGTATTTATGTCTATAGTTATTTTTATGTTTTTCTATTAATATTGTCTATGAACTCTCCTATATGAAATTCTAGAATAAATATCCTGGCGAATAAAATCAACGAACTTAATAAATTATCCTAATGAATACAATTGTCATCCCCGGCAACGGCTTCAGAAATGCTTGTAGGTATTTTTAACATCACTTCACGTTAAGTTGTCATCCCTAACATGATGCCAAAAACCAAAGGTAAAATAATCTTCACTTGCCTTCTAAAAATAATACTATAGAATATATCCGCAAGCGCACAGATAATTCTCCTATTGTAGCACTTCACCCGATAAGTATTCCGAGTATCGTTGATTTGCTTTATGCTAAAAGGATAAATGGGCATTCTACTCATTAGGATAATCTACTATAATGATTGGAAAGATAAATGTGCAGACATATGATAATCCATAACTCTAGTGTTTTAACAATAAATAAGTCAATGATAAATGGTAAATGATAACTGAGTAAATGAGCTAAATGGTATTCCAAAGATAGAATATAGAGACTCACTAATGCAGTAAGACAATCTCGAGATTCGGTTAAAGTAAAAGAAACCTATGTAATTACTAAATACAAAGTCTACAGCCTACGCCACATTACATATCTTCATCTATAGCATAATCAACTCAGAAAACATCATAAGGAGCATCATCTAATGAGGATATTAAGACACAAGGGTCACCTCCTTCGCGACCGCGCTCTGCTCGTCCTACGTATGGGGGGTGGACTACAGAGGAACCAACGCAACTGTCACCTACGCGGACTATCACACGACCCGGCACGTCAGGATGCCTCCGTAGGTACACAATATATCTAGACACCACGTCTACATAATGCATACCACCTAACTCACTCGAGTACTGAATTAAACGCTTTACGATCATACGACAACAATCATCGCCAATCACAACTATATCGAATATGCAACTAGAATAAACTAAGAACTGAATTAGTAGCAATATATTAAAATAAAGCAAAGTCATAATGAGATACAAGATAAGATTACCGATTTCCAGACGAACGGATCTGGAATCCCGAGCGTAGCGCCCAACTCTACTTGAACCTTGTTAGACGTCTAAACTATGAACTTGAAGAACTAGAGCCCTATTTCTAATCTCTGGAACCCTAACTTCTGTCTACTCTTGACGAATGAAGCAGGAGGAATGAATTGGTGCTCTGGGAGGAGGGTCTGCCCCTCTATTTATAGCCCGGTGGGATGAACGTGTGCCGTGGGATCAAACCAACTTGAATAAAGGGCCCTGATGACTCCAGAGAGGCGGTGGAAGAAGACTCCAGAAGGTGGGCCGAAACCCTAGGGGGGCGCCGGCCGACCCCACCCTGGCGCCAGCCGGCCCTACCCTGGTGGGTCTCGGGCCCCGGTGCTTCGGGTGTGTTCCAGATGTTTTTAGTGTTCACCTGGTGATGTTTCCTTGGCGGTTAAGTTTCATAGTAATTAAGCACTTTAATCCTTCTTTCAAGCCTTTCTAGAATAATCTCTGAAAAATACACAATTCACCAAAACTCGTGGAATTCGTCAGTAATAACCCCTATGCTTCTATTATTGATCTCCTCTAGGTATTAGTTGACGGTATAAAATTGTTACTTGACGACCATCAACACTGGGAAAACTAATGGCTAAGGTAAAAAGAAAAAGGCACAATTTTTCCTTATATACCCAGGCCATGATCCGAGTTGGAAGCGAGGAATCCGCCGCATTAACTGCGTGGGGCTGCCACAATCCCCGCATCGCCGCCAGCTTCGTGCACGCAACCGTCTCGACTGCCCCGAACCGTCGCGTCCGTCAGGCTTCTTGCCTCAAAAGGTGGGCCGAATCATTACGCTTGTTTCGCCTCGATTCCGTCGATACACTCTCCTTCTCGACGAAGGAACACCGGGCTCGGGCGCCCATTACGTTCTCAGGGGATCGAAGACTAGCCCACCGTGGCTCGAACAGTCGCTCTAGGGAAACCGAGTTAGGGACAGCTGGCAGATGGACCACGAAAACGGTCAATATCCCGACGCCCTGAGCGTCACAAGGGACATCCCGTGCTGTGTCCAAGACCCAGTAGCGAGTCGAATGCGTGGGATCCCCTCAGGGGGAGGCATCAGGCCCTCGAGACCCGTCGAAGGGACCTGACACCCACAAATCGACTCTCGGGAAACTTTTGGAGTGTGTGCAGACCACTAGCCGACCCCCAACGAATGGACATGGACCTCCACTTGGACAAACCCACTTATAGCTCACCAGGAAATGCCGACTCGCACCCCGACGAGGAAGTCGCGCAGGACCAAACCTTCCTCTTTTCGAAAAAAGAGCGTGAAGATCGAACTAACGAAAAAGACATGGAAGGACCCGATCGATCTCCAATACAAAAACGAGACTCGGGAACCTACCTTGCGCCTTGGAAAGATAGAGAGCACCTTCGATCGACTTTCCTCTTACGATGGGAGGCTCGGGGGCTCCATCCCCAAGAAATAATCCCCCAATAAGTCATAAAATACCCGAAGACTCGTGCTTACGATTTCAAGCCTTTGAAGGGATACATTATCCCTCCAAAGCCTCGGGGGCTACATCAGGCGGGTACGCTCGCGCGCACCCACCGGAGGAAATAACCAAAACTCTATCTTCTTGATAGGAAGGACCAAATTGAGCCTATGGAGGAGTGCCTTCACTCCACCACAGATTCGGGGGCTACTGTCGGGTACCAAAGTGTGGGTTACCCAACTCCGATGCAAAAACGCACATCCCCAATGCGGCCCAGCCCAGGCGAGGCCAGCAGAAGCCCAAGGGGGCTGTGCTCACGAAGGCCCACGACGACACCGCCCCAACGCCAGTCCTCCCAATAGCGTACAAGATCTCTCGGGCGCAATTCTCCGATTCGCCCGAGCCTCGCCGAGAGGGCTCGGGGAGGCGGCACCCTCAGGCGCAATTCTCCGATTCGCCAGAGCCTCACCGAGAGGGCTCGGGAAGGCGGCACCCTCGGGCGCAATTCTCCGATTCGCCCGAGGCTCACCGGTTTCCTTGGGAACGAGTGCTCCGCTGCGCCCAGGGCTCGGCTGACGTCAGCTGTGCAATCTTGTACTCCAAGGGACCTCTCTGACCACTTTACAAGCGCTGTCCCGTCAAGTGGACCCCGTAGTATGGCTGTGCTTTCGCACACGCACGTCGGCCATACCAACTGTCAGAACTCCACTGGCAACAGATATGACGGGTCCATTACCACCACGTCTCCTTCAGTATGGACTACGGTGCTGTGCCCCGTTTTTGCGCCAGAATTCACCAACTACGACTACGACAGTCCAAGCACCTGACGTATGAGCAACGTAGAGACGGAAAAGATGCTGACTGTATAGTCCATCAGAAAGGATGAACACGTCTTCCACCTGGGTCCACCTATCCCTCGGGTAATACTGTACGAAAGCTGGAAATGCGCCCAAGGATGAACGTCCTCCTGCTCCGTCCCTTCTCGCCTCGACTAGGATAAGGAGTCCCGAGCCTCGAGAGTCAACGACTCGAGGAGATCCGCCATCTTGTCATATCATACAGGGGAAACAGTGACCGGGTGTGACGCCATGTCATGCCCCAACCACGACGACCGCGATTGGTGGAAGGAATACTGCCTTAGAACTCACCAAGATCTTCGAATGACCGCGACCATGCCTCCAGGACGCCATGACGAGACTGTAGTCGCCAACAGGCATAGTCGCCGAGCATAGCTTCCATAGCAACATACTTGAAACCCCTCGCCTCTCCCTTGAGACTATAAAAGGGAGAGCAGGGGCCAGTTAGAGAAGGCCGTAGGTCCGACCACATTCCACTCCGACAGACACTACATCCACAGAGAGCATAACATTCTCACGCGCACCCTCACAAGAGACTTGGGAGCCCCTCCCTCTCTCGCCTAAGCTTGTAACCCCTACTGCAAGCACCCCGGTGCAGGGCAACACGACTCGTCTCACACTGGACGTAGGGCATTTGTAGCCCGAACCAGTATAAACCCCTGTGTTCCTCCTTGCATACCATCCGAAACCTCAATCGCAAAACACAAATTTATTAGCCGGTGTTAACAGCCGCTAATCTTAGCACCGACACACGGGCGGGCGTGGGCGGTTGAGCTCGCGGTGAAGAAACGCTCGAGCGAAAAAGTAGGTAACCATTTGTGGTGTGTTTGGTTGGATGGATATCCATGGATGGGACATGGATATTCTTGAATACATGTTGATTGGTTGCATGGATTAGCTGAACCTGAATATTAACAACAGGAAATATTTTGAGTAGATATTGGATATCCTGGTCCTTAGAAATCTGGCAGACGAGGATATCACATGTTGATTAGCACATGTTTAGTGTGACAATTAGTGTAGTATAGTGCTCATTAACATATTTAATTTTAAATTAGTGATTATAATAGTAAGATTAGTGTTTGTACATATTTATTAGGTTATAAGTAGTTATTATTTCTAAATAGTAGATATAATTAGTCAAGTATCTTTATCCTATACAATCTCATCCATCCAAAAACATGACTTATTTCATCCACCCAACTAAACACGCAACGTAGATATCCATATCTAAAATCCATAAATAGCTTTATTTTCAAACAAACACACTATTATTGACCCACGAGTGGTGGGAGGGAGAATTTATTGGGCAATAAATTTGGATAGTTCCTGAAATCCGTCCGTGAAGGAGTGGGAAGAAGCGCTGCCGAAGCACCGCAACATCTGACCCGTCTCAAAACCTCTGTTCCAAGGTTCCACTTTCACCCCGCGAACCCCCGCAGCTCCAGGCGACCAGCGAGCGCCGCCGCCGCCCGTGATCTATCCCCAAAGCAGCCGGTTGCAACCGAGCAGCTAGCATGGGGGAGGAAGACGATGATCCTGACTGGCTCCGCGCGTTTCAGGTACCACCTCGCTTCATCTCCCTCCTCTACCCCATCTCCACTTTAGGGCCAAGGCTCTCTTCTCCATGGCTAAATTGTGGCATCTGCTGGGATAAGCAAGTTTCCTTCTCCCGCTTGGAGCAAGGCTTTTGTTTGTTCCGGATGCAGGAAGCGACATCTTTCCTTGGATTTCCACCCCACTTCGACAATCCCGCCCGTGAACCTCTGCTAGCGAAATTGGCCCCGGTGGGTGGCAGACTGACAGAGTTTTCCTGCCACGATTGCTAAACACTTGTTTCTCCATGCGTTTCTTTTCAAATGTGCGAATTTAAAACTCGGAAGTGAAGGAAACGAAGACAAATAGTGTCGTACTAGCAGTTGATCTGTGGGCTCATTCTGTGCCATAAATTGGTTCATGTCCTATACTCTAGAAAGTTCCTGCTCTTTCTGACCCCGTAGGTTTGAGCTCTTTCTTTCTTTTTTTTCTTTTTTTGAAACTGTTTGAGCTCTTTCTGTTCGTGCATTTGTATAAGATAAGAAAGTTTTTGGCTATGCGTATGCTTTTGTTAAGCTGTGGTCGTCCACCTTGGTACCACCAAGTAATGTCAAGAATGGGTACTAGATGAAATTTTAAGTTGGTGGCAAAGACTATGATAGAGCTAGCATCTTGTTCTTGCAGTACTTATTGGCTACTATAGTTGTATATACAACAGCTTCTGTCTTCAGCGTTCCAGAATTGTTTTTTTGTTCCACAAGTATATTATTTAGCAGTTACCACTTACCACATGGATTCAAACATTTTTTTTTCTTGGAGCATAGGCACCAAGTGTGGAACCAGTGATGCTTTCTTCTGGGTCAGATTCCTCTCGTGAAGCTAGTCCTACAAGGACCAGTATATCTAGAGAACAAGGCGAAGGAGAGAAGCAGGCTAGTCCAGATCATGCAGGTGATAGAGATGGTGCTTCAAAAACTAAAAGCAAAGTCTCAGCAGCTACTAGAAGAAAAAACCTTGGCAGTAAAAAAGGTATAATTAACGTACCTGTATATTTTTGTACTATAAAGATTCTGAGGCACGACTCCTTAAGTTTTGATCCATATTCACACATGGTTGCTTATTGATTCTTTTGGTAAATATGCAGAGGGATCAACCCCGGATGGAAAGCAAGCTAATGCTCCTAGACGTTTGGTATGGATTTGAGTGTTGTTTTAGATTCGCTGTCTCCAATTCATGATATCTTGGTGACTAGGCTGGTATTGTGTTGTTGCTTCATCCATTAAATAGGATAACATAGCACTATGTAATTTCTACTGTACTATTAGAGACTTGGGCTACTAGTTTCACCATCAATGAAACTGTGCAGACATCATTTTATTGTACAGATTATCTGTACCTGTTTGTAATGTTTGATTTCTATTGTGATATTAGTAATCAAATAGCAACTGTTATGTTTTGTTTTAATTCCACTATGGCATAGTAGTTATAAACTGGTCCTATAGTTTGTGGTTAATTTTGGCACATAATAATTGTTGTAGACTCCAAAGAAGGATATGGTAACACTTTCATCTGGTTCTGATGCTTCCCCTGGAAACAGCCCTTCAAGGGCCGGTGAAGATAATCTTGAAGAGGACTCACTTAGCACTGCTAAGAGAAAGGATGCTCAGCAAACTAAGACTAAAAAAACAAAGGTTGCTGGAACAAAAGCTGGTCTAGACCAAGCAGGTAGTAACACAATTTGATATGACTTCCATTTCAGTTGATATTTTGTAACTTATCACTCAGATTTGGAATGACATTTGATACTGTTTCATGGATCAACATCAAGACGGAGATGCTGATGATGATATGCAAGAAAAACTCACAGGAAACTCTGTAAGATGCCAACTCACCCATCTCTCCACTATATCCTTTTATGTTCCTTTAAATTTGGATGTGAAGCTCTAGCTATTTTCAATTATATATTTGCAGCTCTCTGATGGAGTGTATGTTCCTCTAAATGCCAGGTCTCCCAGAGGTTACCATTAATATTTCCTGATAAAGTTCAACGTTCAAAGGTATGCTCAACTCTAAGAGAGCTGCTTATATGTAGATCACTCATTAAAATTTCTGTGTTTGCAACAAAATGTTATCAATCTGTGTTTGCAACAAAATGTTATCAACATGCCTGTTATCCCCCCCCCCCCCCCCCCCCCACCCACCCATTATATCTATATTTCTTTCTTGGGAGAAATGTCTTCTTAGTGCTGCTGTGTAAGGAACATGTTATATAGTGTGTAGATTGTAGAGGTACCAGCAGGAGACATGGCATAGATACTTGTTTGTGTACGATACATTATTTCTGTCCACTTTTAGAGAACAATGATTTAACAATGGGGGCATGGACTAAAACATAATAGCTACACACTTTTTTCCCCGCTTGAACAACACATGAAGGCACGAGAGCTGCATTTTATTTCCTTAATTGATAGAGGAAAGACAATTAACTTGATAGAGGAACATGGAGGGAGGCAACAAAGAGATATTTGAAAGGTTTGGATATACCTAGAGATCTCTGTTTGGATAGGAGTGCCTTCAACTCTAGCCTAACCCAACTTGCTTGAGACTGCCCAATCTGAAATCTGAAAAGAGAAAAATGAAAAATTAATGTGCCAAAATGAAATTTAAAATACGACCGAATAGGTAAAAGCAAACGGGCCTCTAGCTTAGGTGTCTTGAGTAGCACTTCTCAGGTGCTAAGTTTGAGTCTCGTGGGAGCAAATTTTGAGGCTAGGGTTAAAAATTAATCCTCTTGCAAGTCCCAAGTTATAATCTTTGTTCTGTTTGTTTGTTTTCTTCCTAGGCATTGATTGAATGTGATGGTGACTCGATAGATTTGAGTGGAGATATTGGTGCGGTTGGGAGGATTGTAGTTTCAAATGGTCCTACGGGAAATCAGGATTTGTTGTTGGACCTGAAAGGTACTATCAAGTAATTTACCATTTTGTGGTTCATTGGATACTGAATCGTGATGATGTAATCTGTCAGTCAAGGCCAGATATCAGTACTGAAGCTTTGCTTAAGCATTTGAAACCAGCCCTCTTTTGTCTTAAACCTTGATATGTGTAATTTTCCAAGACTTGAGCATCTTATTTCTTGTCTCCAACTCATACAGGAACAATATACAAAACAACTATAGTTCCATCCAGGACATTTTGTGTTGTAAGTTATGTTCCAAACCCAAGTAGAGTTTTATTCTTTTGTGTTGGTGGTTTAACCATCGATGTATTTTTCTTTCAGGTTAGTGTGGGACAATCAGAAGCAAAGGTTTATAAACTAAATTTTGCATGCATATTTGAGCTATCCACTATGTCAATTTACACATGTCATAATTTCGAGCATTTAATGTGCCATTTCTGCTTGTTAATTGGTTTATGTACTTATGTGTTCAATTTCTCAACGCCACTTCATTCCAAGGCAACTATTCACCATAATCCACCCAGTTTTTTTTTTTTTCCTGTGCAGATAGAGGCTATAATGAATGACTTCATTCAACTGGAACCACAATCCAATTTATTTGAAGCAGAGACTATGATGGAAGGTACATACTTCCGACAGTTACTGCAGTGCGCAGGCTAAATGAACCCATTTTCCTCCGGCGCATCTCTAATGTATAAAGCTGGAATGCATACTGCAAACTTGTAAATAGTAGCATGCTCCTATTGATCTTTGATTTGATTGAGCTATTTCTTGGTGCATCTGCATTTGTGGCTGTAGCTTCAGTCTTTTAATGTGCACTGCGCCACTACCAGATACAGCCAGGCTTCTCACAAAGCTATGGCCCATTATTTATACGATCATAGCCTGTACTACAGTTTTTATTCTCTAATATTAAAGGTCTATCATCTGTTTAGGTACCCTTGATGGATTCACATTTGATTCAGATGAGGAGGGTGACAAACTCTATGAACCACAGGCTAATCAAAATGATCAGAATGGTGAAGATGAAGGTCAACCTAAGGCAAAGACCAAAAGAAAAGCAGATAAAACTGTGGTGTGTTTTCTTGACTCTAATCTAACCATAGTTGATAACAGACCTGCAGTCCAGATAGTTGTTATGTACAGAAGTTGCCAATTAATGGTGTTGCAGATTTTTAGATGATTGCAAATTCTGTATTGGAGGCGTTTATTGGGAATTTGCACAAGCCGATAGCAGTAGTACTGTTCTTTATTTGTTATGCTTCATTGCTGTTGTCATGTTCGGTGAAGTAATCATTTCACAGAACCATAACAAAAGATGTTGGAAAACATGCTACCAACAAGTTTGTGGTAAATTTGGCAAGATAGCCAATATTCCAGATTTCAGTATGTATACCTGCAGCCGTTCCTTGCTTCTACCTCCTAGTGTGTTGCTATTCTCTCATAGTAACCCTTAAAAGTTACAAGTTGGCCTTATGTAACTAAGTGAACTCCATTTACATTGAATAATGCATGTCGCAATATCATAGTGCACCTTATTGGAATCTAACCTGATTCCTCTGTTATGCAGGGGAAGGCACCGAAGAAGGCTAAGGTTGCAGGAAAAGGTCCTAAGAAGGGCGCAAGGAAAACTCAACCTGCCAAGAGAGGTAGGAAGGCGAAGAAATAGCCATTGCTGTGAGGCCACACATGATCTTTTTTTTTTTTTTTTTTTAATGAGTCCAGGCCACACATGGTCTGGAAACGTCTGTTTAACATGATCGTAGTACTTGTTTTAGGGAGAAAGAGGCCATGCAAAACTGCAAAGCTGATTTTATGTAGGTCACATTCTTGTGTACTCCTATAGGAGCTTGCAGCTTTGGATCCTCATGACCACATCGAGAGTTCGTAAACTTGTTTCTGAGAAGGTGTGGTCTGTAGTTTGTACTTTGGTCAACTAAATCTGAATTCTAGATTTTTGTAAAATCTCCTGCCAGGTCTGGGTAGAATGTTTCCTAATTGATGGCTACCGCTCAGCGATCCCCATTCTGTTCCCAACCGGATTTGCACTCCGAGGATGAGCTTGCAGCACTGGGTTGGTCCCACTCGGCCACTCTGCAACTGCAGCGATCAGTTCTTGGTCCCACCAGCTAGAAAAACCAGGCGAACTACCTTCAAATTCCCTCGATTATAGAGTCACTTAGCTGTACATGTTCGTGCCGAATTCAAATTTTTTGACCATGAAAGGAAAAAAAGATGTCGAAGTGGGTTGGAGTATATTCCATCTACTATTCCTTCATGGCTGTCCTTCGACAGACTCACGAAGTGGCCGAGCAATAATTGTCGCAGCGTTCGAGGTTGTCCACGCCGTCCGATGAGCCGCCCAGGACCATCCCAGCCGTCCCCCCTCCTCTGCCCCTTGCGTCAACTGCCAGCGCCCGGCAGGAGGCGTGCGCCGCGCGGTGCAGAAGACTTGCAGCGTGCCCGAGACGACGCGTCATTCCCTTTCCTTTCCCCTTTTTTTTTTTTCCCTTCCGTGCCCCTCGCCGCCTCCTCCGCTCCGCTCCCCCATCTCTTCCTTCATTTCCGCGTCCGCTTCGCGTCGCGGTCGGCCAGTCGCAGCAGCAACCGCGGCGCCGCCCCCGCTCCCCCACCGCCTCCTCCTCCGGCCTCCTCACGCCACCTACCGCTCGCCGCTCCGCTCCCTGGACCGAGCTCGTCGGGCGGGCTCCAGAGCCGCCGCGGTCCGGTCCCGTCCCCGCATCTGTGGAGGGCGTGGGGGCTGGTGGTGAAACGGCTCGCGTCCTCGGTGCCTCTCGACGTCTGCCCGCTTCGTCGCCGGCGCCATTGTGTTCGTACGCCTCCTCCTCCCTCCCCCTCCAGCTTTTGCTCGCTAGCTAGCTTAGCTTAGCTTGCGGGTCTGGTTTGCTCGGTTGCTGTGTGGAGTACTAGTTCTGAGGAGCGGATCGGGCTTCGCTTGCTTCTCCTCTGTCGCTCCGTGCTTTAGAGCCCAGATCTACTACCCCAAATGGATGTAGAGGTGTAGCTTCACCTATTCAAGTCTAACATTTCGACTGTCTGATTGGATTGGAACCAACTAAGTCACCACTTACAGCTACTCCGTTTCCGCACTTGGGTTCCCGTATGCGCGGAAGCGGAACAGTGCGTGTTGGGTTCCCCTATGCGCGGAAGCGGAACAGTAAAACAGGGCGTGTTGGATTCCCGCATCGGCGGAAGCGTAACAGTGAAACAACGCGTGCTCACTTTTCACCTTGTGATGAGTTGTGACTGTTGATCCCACACGGCTGTGAATGTCACACTGCACAATCTGAAGCCGGAGTGTACTTGACAGTTCCTTTACTCTAGATGTGCAAATACGGATTGACTAGTGCTGGCATTCTGACAAGTGCTGTGTACATGCATCCGGTGTGGGCAAATGTTTTTGATGCCATGCCTAGAAATAAAAAGCACTACAGTAGGTCAGCTCAACATAGCTTTGTGCAAAACAACACTCTTACCATTTTGCAGTCCTGTCACTACTAAATTTTGTTGTCCACTGCGCCTGTTTAACACATCTTTTACTGTGTTATTAGGTCTAGATCCCCTGTGATAATCACCACTGCTAGTGATGCATTCTTCGGAAAATAAACTGGTATGCTCCAACTCGGGAAGACCATCAAAAGCGAGGAATGAGACCTCTACGGAGTTGGTTCCTGTACCAGAAAGACAAACTAGATCCGATGCTTCCCGCCAATGCAAATCTGATTCTCCTTTGAAGCGATCTCCAAGGAAAGTTAGAAATGCTACTCTGGCGAAAAGCAAACAGCGGAGGGGTTCGGATTCTGTTGCTGGGAAAATTATGACAGGACTAACTGCGAGGAGGAGGAAGAAAAGGAAAATGCAAAACACAGATGAGGCAACTCGCTTGGAACGAAGAGCGAGATATTTTCTAATCAAGATAAAATTAGAGCAGAATCTACTAGATGCTTACTCTGGAGATGGATGGAATGGGCAAAGGTGCATTCCCTGCTCTCCTGCTTTATTCTGCTGGTGAAAAGAAAGTTTTCAAATCTATATACATCCTTTTAGAGTCGATGCATTCTTGTGAACTTCGGAACCTGAAAAGTGCTATCTTTCTAGGATGAACGGAAGAAAGGTTCACAGAAAGTAATGTAGCTTTTAAGGCTTGTAACCAACAATACACCATTTCTTTTGAAACTTATTCATACGAGATTTATGACGTCCCATGAAGATTAGGTGTATGTGAGCAATTTTGACAGATACATGTTTTTAATTTTTTTTAAAAAATTCTTAATCATATTAATATCCCAGGTCCACTGGCTGCTGCCATTTGTAACTTATTAATGTAGCTTTTCATAGTCTAGGGACATTTGGGCTGATGCAAATGAAGTCTATTTCTTGGAATGAAAGTGCTGTGTGCTACCTTTTATTGACTGGGCTAGTGAGAGGACTCGATTTTCCAGCCTGTTTGGATAGAATCATGTTAAGTTGTTAACAGGTCATATGACTTTTCTTAAATCAGTTCCACAATGTTGCTGTTGTATTAATTTACTTCCTCATTTTTTTTTTCAGTTGTTTTCATGTTTTATCAGTACAGTAAAGTACACTAACTATATTCACCTTTCCTAACAGCCGAGACAAAATAAAGCCAGAGAAGGAACTGCAGCGTGCCAGGAAACAAATCATAAAATACAAAATTGCTATACGTGATATCATTCGCCAACTAGAATTGTATACTTCTACTGGGAGTGTTGATGACCCAGTAATGCCTCCAGATCACTCTACCAATCCTGAACATGTATGTGTGCTATCAAGTGAAGCTCAGATGCTCTACTTCATAGGATCTATCAACTGATAAATTGTCAATCTTTATTTTGCTAGACAATGTGCTCAACATGCAAGTCTCATGAATTGTTTCCCAGCAATAAACTTATCTTCTGCGAAGGGCCCTGCAAAAGGGCATGCCATGAGAAATGTTTGGAAACTCCCTTAAACAAAAGCGGTAATTGTTTAAATATGCGGCTTTATATTTGTTTTACATGGTTATGTGTTGAGTTTAAAGCCTAACAGATTTGTTTTGAGTTCCCCACCTCTCTTCCCTGAAAACTTTGTTTCAGCCTTACTGAAAAAAACATATATGCGGTTTTATAAGGCTAATTTTTCCATTTCAAAACCTGTTGATCATTGACAGATAAACAGTATCTTGACATGTCTTGCGTTTGATTTATCCCTTACTAAAAAAGTTATCATTCTAAGTTCAGTCTGGCTTTTGTAAATATCTGTGTTCACTTTATTTTAGAGTTATATTTCATGTGCCACCACCCACCAGGGTCCTGAGCAATAGTAGTTGAAGTGTTGAATGCTGGCTAACTTTATAGTTTTGTTAATTTCTACCTTCTATAACTCTATTAAAAAATCCCATGTGTAACAAGTTGAGATTTTTGAGCTGTACATTTACCACATAGATGTACATGGCCAGATGGGCTGGATGTAAAACCAGCTACATTATGCATACTAAAATCTGCAATTTGAATGCACTTGTTACTGAGCTGCCATTGTTATCATGATAAGTTTTCTTATCATGATTACAATTTGTAGACTCCATTAATAGTTGAGTGGCATTTATTTCATAGGAAGTGCTTACCTTTGAAGTATCATTTCTCATTTACATGCCGCTTTTGCAATAGTTCTATGGAGATTCTATTCTGATGTTGCATTGGCATTTATTTTTACCATTGATACATTTATCTGTCTTGTTCCTTTCATCAGTACCTACAACAAGTAGTCATGGATGGCTTTGCAAATTCTGTTTGTGCAAGGTGAAAATTTTAGAAGCTATTAATGCAAATCTAGGAACAAGTTTTACAGTGAAGTGCCCCTTTGGAGTAAGTGTTTATCGTTCCCACACTCATATTATGACTATTTTACTTCAGCATTTTTGTCACTGTCAACTCTACTTGCTTTCTGTAGGATATATTCAAGGAAGCAACTGAACTAATAGACTCCGAGGATGCACTAGATGAAGATTGGCTTTCTGAGTATTCAGGTGACGAGGACTATGATCCTGATGAAAATGAGGCCAGCGGGGAGGAGATCATGTCTGATGATTCCAATGGTTCAGGAAGCCCCCTTTATTCTCCCAATGACGATATTCCCGACTTCATATCAGCAGACTTAAATGATGTTGAAGGGTTTTGTCATACCAGTTTAGACATAGGCATTGATGGCGTTGAAGATGATTTTGCACAGATCCTTACGTACCAAAGGCCAAGAAGAGATGTTGATTATAGAAGGCTTAATGAGGTATGTTTGACCAGTGCAAACTGTTGTTACCGATATTAACACTTTGCTAGGCAATATTTTGTGAAGTCACTCATCAATTAAGTGTTGATTTACCCTGCACAGGAAATGTTTGGAAAACTAAACGGGAATGAAGAACAGACTGAGGATGAAGATTGGGGCCATGAAAGGAGAAAGAAAAGGAGGACGCCTTCAGGTGTTGCTGGGGATAATTCTGTGGGTTTTTCAAACGTTATATCTAATGAAAAGAGCCAGAAGAAGGGGAGAAAACTTTTCAGGATTCCTCCTGCAGCTGTCGAGGTAATTGATAGTTGAAAAATGATAGACTACTTTATAGCTGCATAATATAGGCCAACTCATGGTTTTAAATGGATTTAAACTAGTTTATTGTTCCTGCAACTATGGAACTATCACTTTTACCTTGTTCAGTTGTTCATAGCTTCACTCTTCCTTACATTAATATCCTCTGTTCTTCACCTTGCTAAAACAGGTGCTTCGAAGATCTTTTGCTGAAAATGAGCTTCCACCCCGGGATGTCAAAGAAAATCTCTCAAGAGAATTGGGAATTTCTTTTGAAAAGGTATTCAGTGCTGGATTGGATAAATGTTGTCAGATGTGCGTTACTGAGTTCTTGTATGTGTTGATTCACCTGAAAGTTGCGCCATGGTGTTCAATTATCATTTGCCACCTAACTATATTCCACACTTGTGTGAGAAGAGAGAATAAATGCCATTTGTTTTTAAAATCAGATACAGTTATCTCTTTCCATTAAACAATATACTATTTGGGCAGAGCGTCTTAGAAATATAGATTGCTTACCAATTTACCTTTTCGTAAAATGCCTTAACATCAGTATTCAATGTTTGTCATCCATTTACAGATTGATAAATGGTTCAAAAATACACGGTGTGCTGCTCTCAGAGATCGTAAGGTTTGGATTTCTGTCCCATGGTTATTCATATGATCTACTGAATCAATAAAATTTTCTTGCATTCAAAGTTGTTGCTTATCTTTGATTCTTGCCACCCAACCTCACCCCCAAACCACCACTTCTGTTTTCTGTATAGAAACATTTACAGCAGGCCATAATAGAAGTTAAAAAAACCCAACAATGTTAGTGTATTTATACCAGTAAATCTGTGTTTTCTATAAGTGCACAATTTACTTTATATATATAGAATCCTTCATTGACACAAACTAAACTTCAATTTAACTGTTATAGCTTCGACTATTGCATATGCCTGTATTCTTTGTGTAAATTTATTGAACACATAGCACCAAGTTCTGGTACTTTTCATTCAGCATATCTTTGGTTATATACTTAACAATGTTCGCATTGGTGCCATCTTTCAGGCTGAAGGGAACAGTCATAATACGGCTCCCTGCAAAAGCTCAAGAAATAAAGGAAAAGCTGGAATCTCAGGCAAGGTTGATTCAGCAGACAATTCGTACTTTGTTCCCATGTCTGAAACCACCAATGTCCTGATGTGTCTGTGAGCAAATGAGAAGAGTTTGATTCTAAGTTGTCTATTGTCTTAACTCTTAAGGATTCATATTGGTTATAATAATGCCAGCGCAACAGTTAACTGAACTGTATTTTAAGTATTTTTTTTCCTGTTACACTGTTTGGTTTCATTCGGAATTTTTTTGAAGGAAAGTGTCAAGTTATTATTTTTTTTTCATTTGATCTTATGTATATAGATATCCAATACAGTGTTTTGTTAATATCTCTTCTGTCCTGCAGGCTGAAAGAAATGGTCATGTTACTGGTCCCTGCAATAACTCGAGAACAAATGTAGAAAGGTCTGTTATATCGGGGAAGGTTGATTCAGGAGACAACTCTTGCTTGGTTCCCTTGTCTGAAATCATCAATGTGCCTACACGATTGCAACACAATCTTGAGACGAGGAAGATGGAATCAACTAGCAGTCCTGCGTGGCTACACAATAAAGTAGGATACTTCTCTCCAACAGGCCAAGCCAAGGTAGAAATGGTAACAAGGGCCTTGAACCTCCACAAAAACGTTTCATCAAATTTCATCGAGTTGATTGTGTGGCCTAACCATGTTTGCAGGAGATTACATTACCTACAAGCAAGCCTTGTTTGCAGTCAGAAATAAGCCATCTAACAACTAATGAAGTGAGCGCTTCAGCACAAGCTACTTCTTGGATGGATGCTGGGGCATGGCGCCCTGTGGAGCAAGAAGCCACCCCTTGGGTGGATACCGGGGCCTCAGATTACCAGCCTTTCCTGGATGCGATCGATGATATGTGTGGACTCGAGTGGAGGCTGCAGAGGCTGAAGGAGAACATGCTCTCATCTGGCGTAGACGGCAAAACCACCGGTGAGAGTGACATAAGAAACCAGGCTGTGGTGCTCGTGCCAACCGCCAAGCTCAAGGAAAAAGCGCCGCATGGTGGTCTATTTGGGCATTATTACCCATAAATCTTACATATAGCAGATAACTGTACAGAGAACCAAGAAGAAGAAAAGAAGAAACAACAAACAGACAAGTGCCCGCTTACATACCTATCCATACTGTCAGATACTCTCCTCTCTTGGGCCTCGACATTACTAATACTGTCAGGTAGTTCAGATGAGGCAGAACCATTTACTTGTGTGCCTTGGAGGTTCCTGTCATATGTTGTACTTGTATCAGAAGAGTTGTGCTTAGTAGTAACTGTAATAGTGGTGTACACTCCTAGATCCTAATCCAAATCCAGACTGTGAACCTGGATTAGCCTGTCATGTGGTTGTACCGTGGAGAACATACAGCTCTCAACCAGTCGTTTGATTTCATAGAAAGAAAATTAATTTTGTCCCGTTGTGTGACAAAACGGCGCAGCTTTTCCATTGTAGGCTGTACGAAAATTCTCCAGAGCATAAGCAATCAGATTTATATCTCAAGACAATGTTTATATTTGGGAATGGATCCTGCTGATGCTGCCAACGATAGTATGGGAGGGACTGCTGGTGCCTGGTGGGTATTCGGCCTTGGCCAGTGAAAAAGATCTCCACTCCAGCGCAAGCAAAGCAAGGCACAGGCAGCGCGTGATTTGCCTGCTCGCGTCGCATACATGTTATCCGGTTCGGTGGTCTCGTCCGGAGCAAAGCAAATGAAACGGAGGATGGGTTAGGGGTCCAAGTGTCTGCGCTGCGCACCATGCACACACCGGTCAGCGGAGGAGTATGCTAGGGCTAGCTGACAGAGTAGGGATAAGATGGGCAGGTCATGGGTTTCTGCTGATGGGGACGGCAGTCGGCGGCCGGTGGCGGTGGGTAAATCACCAACGTTTCGCACTGCTCACGGATTTGACGTGCTTGGTTTTGGGGGGAGATTTTGTTCCATTTGGCGAGCGACGACACCTGCTGCCTCTGTATAGAAAAACATGCAACTATGATTACATAAGATAAATAGTTTATATTTAATAAAGTTTCTAGTGAATAATATTCATATTTATGGTTCTAAATTAATTTAGTATGAAAATATATTTCATAATTAATCAAATGGTGTTTGTTTGACATTATAAACAATTATAGTTTTTATCTATAATTAGTTAAATTTGATACTTTAAAACATGCTATTGTGTTAGTTGAATGTTTTTTTAGACGGAGGGAGTAATTCGACTGCATCGGAAGGCTGCCACACTTGCTTGCTTCTGTATCCTGAGAAGGGCCGGGTGCAATCCTAGTTCTGCGTTTTTAATACAGTTCTGTAATTTAGAACTAAACATTAATTGAAATCATTTTTTTGATTTAAAGTAAAAACCAAAATAATACTTTTAACAGTAGTAGTACCAGATAAGGTTATTTTCAATCAGAGTTTTTTTTACGATGTTATTTTAATGATGCATTATTATACATAAAAATATAAATGAAATATAGATGAAACAACAACCCTCAACACAAATGTCCCATTCTACTATTTCATAGCGTCTCAATATTTAATTTTAGGGACATGTGTCTGGATTTTAGCTCCCTTTCAGACGATGGTTATTGCATATATTTTATAATAAAATTACAACTTCAGTTTGTTGCAATTTATGTAGACTCAATCTGCAATATTTTGTTCCAAGAATAAAAAACATTAGACAAAACCACAAGCCCGATAAAGTTTAATTTATGTTTGTACAAAGATAATTAATAGTTTACAATTGTTTTTATAGTCAAACAAGGATAAGAATTTGTTATTTTATGATACCCAACTAACAGATCACATACTTATAGTAGTTGGTTGTACAAGAGTCTTGTCTGAAATCATCTTGAAATTAAGACATGACATATATGAGAAGTGTTAATTTTATGACTTCATTTGAGAGTTGGAAACCAAAGCCAAGTGAGTTTCATCTAGTCTAGTAGATGAAACATGTCTCTTTGCTCTATCTTAAAAATAATGCCATGTTATTATTAGAGATGCTTCGGTGCCATTCTATTAAATGTAGATGAAACTTTCGTTGAAGATGACATGAGACTGCATGGTAAAATTATTCTCAACTATACAATCTTTTGCGTTTGTGTGGAAATAAAATAAAAGAAAATTACATGGACACATTATTTTTCTTCTTTTCAAATTATATATTATTTTAGCTTTTCTACATTCATAGTTTTGCTATCCACTTAGATATGCATTATATTTAGATATATAATAAAAACAAACAATGTATCTAAATAAAGTTAAAACGTCTTTTAGTTTGAAATAAATAAAGTATTATTTCTTTCTCTTAGAAGATGTTACATAATGGTTGGTTTTTAGTCTGGTTCGACGGTGTGTACGTGCTGGTCATTTGTGGAGCGCGTGCACTGAGTTTGTGTTGAAGATAGATAAGGTTCGTCCTCGTCCGTCTACACACGGTCGGTTCATGATCTACCGTGTGAACAGGAACAGCCGTAGCACCTTTTTGTCTTGTGGTGTGTGTGCGGTAACAGCTTGCTCGGAGTGCATTGCTCTGTACGTCTCACACACAAACTGTCAAACTTTTACAGAGGGCAGCAGCTTCCTCGTGCACATATATAATGATGCACACAAAGAGAGCGCTTGCTTTTAGGAATGCTTCAGGGGTAGCAAAAACAAATAACAAATCCGTCTGAACTTTTAAAACAAGTGCACATCTCCCTTATTAAAGAAAGATTTTTTTTTCTCAAATTTTAACCAGGTACATATATATTAAAAGGTACTTATATCCATAATGGAGTATGTAAATAACTAATAAGTATTATCAGATTGATTGTTTATAATAAAGTTGTTTAGAGATATAAATGTTTTTATTATTTTTTCTATATTTAGTTAAATAAAAGAGTTTTAATTTATCGATAAGTAAGATGTGTAGCATGATGTGTTGGGATTGCAATGGCAGGCTGCAGAGCAGAGCTTTTGTGTAGGCAAAGGTGGACCATAGCCCCCCTTAACTTAGGAAATTAAAATTATTAAAGGAACAACTGGCTCTGTTCGCTTGAACTTATCAGACAGTATTAACCAGCCATTCAACAGTGTTTTTCTCTCAATATAATCAGCCAGCTAGCCATACAATTCATCCAGCCGAATAATTAATTTTACCACTTAAATGTTGATTAATTGCTAATCTAGTCCCCTTTCTTAGTACTTTAAGTCTTTAAGTTTAAATGGTCCTCTCTCAATTTTAGTTTAAGCTCCGCCACTGGCAGGCTGTAGCTAGCGGATGCATGCAACATCAGTTCATTCATGTGTTCTTTCGTATGGCTAACCTGCAGGTCAATCGAGACCAATAGTATGGCTGGCTAACCGCTGCTGCACACCAAAAAGTTATACACCAGTGTCTGTCATGCGTGGCCATATTGTACTGTGACTTTTTTTTTGTTCGTGTACTCCGATCCTCGAAGAAGCTACTCCTACTACTGTGTCAGACTGTCAGTAGTCTTAATAAGCAGCTGGTGTCCTTGTGCTCGTAAAATCCACAATCACGTTGTTGTTTCTCCCGGGGACACCAAAATAATTCTCAAAAGACGAAGTATCTATGGGGCTATTTAGTTGCCTAGCTTGGGGGCTAGCCAAGCTTCCATAAGGCAGGTTAGGCTTGTTGGGGTGCCTGGCCCCCTTAGCCAGGCTCTAATAAACCCATTTGAGGTCCGGAGCCAGGCTCCATGGGAACGACGGGGGCGCTCGTTTCCGCGGGGCCAGGCTCGGCCCAGCCGCGCGCGGCGCCCCCCGCGTCTCCATGAAGCTAGGCAACAGAACCCAGGTCCCCGCGCCCGCCCGCTAGGGTTACCGCTTCTATTCCACTCTCCACTCGGCGCCGCTCTCCTCTGTCTCTCTCCCGCCGCCCGCTAGGGTTCCCTCTCTCCCCGTCGGTCCTCGGTGGTGCGCGTCGCGGTGCGCGTCTATCGGTCGTCGCAGGTGAGGTCTTCTTCGGTCCAAGACCGTGGACGGACGAGACTCGTCTTCCTTCTTTGGCGCCCCATTGCCTCTCCCCCTGTTGTTCTAATGTTCTTGCCTTTTAGATCCATTTGTTGAACGGCTGTTGTCTGTATTACTGTTACTGCATCTGTTAGGACATGTTTACCGAGTGCTATTGTTGATTCTTTCATGTTCTGATTCATGATTCTTTTATATTCATGCTGAGTCCTTTAGATCTACCTATGATGTTCTTGGATCTGGGTGGCGCTTTTTTGTCGCAGCCGATCCATATGTTTTGTCAGATTAGGGTTCATTTCAAAGGTACCACAGTGTCCGTTCTACTATGTAGCCCCCTGTCAAAGGTTAATGATTTTCCCTTCGTTGTCGCCTTGGATCTGGGTGGCTCTTATTTTCTGTCGCAACCGATCCATTACTTTCTTGGTTTAGGGTGCACTTCTTAATTCTTTACTAATTTTGCCCCGATACCTTGCGTAGCTTCATGGATCCGGCACTCAGGCTTCGCCGGCTCATCATTAGAGGAGCATCCATGGTGGTAGCCTTCAGTGCTTGGTTTTTGGTTAGATTCAGGCGCATGTCACGCGCCAGGAGAGGGATTTTCTACGGCCCAATGAGTGCCAGGGACCAAGAGAGGATGAACAATCTTAGGATCATGTATCACAGTGACAACACCCAATGCCTTGACCTGCTTAGGATGAAAAAGGCTCCCTTTTTCTAGCTCTGTGATTTGTTCAGGCAGCGGTCTCTATTAAGAGACAGCATTAACAGCAACATTGAGGAACAAGTTGCAATGTTCTTACATGTGGTAGGACATAACCAGAGGTTCGGGGTGGTTAAGTTGACCTTTAGAAGGTCCATCGAAACCATCAGTAGGTACTTCCAGGAAGTTCTTTTTGCTGTTGGTGAACTGAGGGGAGAGATGATCCAGGCACCAGCAACCTCTGTGCACCCAAGGATTCAGAATAGTAGGAAGTGGAATCCTTTCTTTAAGGTTGGCAGATTTGTCCATTCAATCATATTTTCTTAACTTGCGCCTAATAAAAACCTAATACAAGAGGGTTTAAATTCTAGGACTATTTGGGAGCCATTGATGGGACACATGTCCTTGCTAGGGTTCCTGCTAAACACAGGGCAGCTTTCATGGGGAGGAAGCACACCACAACACAGAATGTGCTAGCTACAGTAGATTTTGATCTAAGGTTTACATACGTGTTGGCTGGCTGGGAAGGGTCTGCCCATGATGCTCTTATACTAGTAGATGCTCTGGAAAGAAATGATGGACTTGCTTTGCCACAAGGTAACAGCAACTTCCAATCCTAATTTCCATGATTACCCCTAGATGTGTTGACGGTGGATAACGTCAACTTTTATTAGAACTTTACACATGAAAGGACACATGAATGCACATTAGTCTAGGGTTTTAACTGATAATTTTCATGAGTTTTGCATGTTCTGAATTTTCCAGGGGCTATTCCAGAAAAACGTAAAAGAGGGGTTAAAGAACATAAAAGACACGAAACTTAACCGCCAAGAAAACATCATCACGAAGACCCTGGAAGGATCTAGAAGACACCCGAGCAATCGGGGCCCCGGATCCCACAAAGTGGGGCCGGCCGGCCCTAGGGTGGGGCCGGCCGGCGCCCCCTGCTGAGTCTAGGCCCCGCCTTCTGAAATGTTCCTCCCACGCTTCCTTGGCACCCAAGTAAAGCATCCCTCCATCTATCTAAAGTCGGTTTGATCCAACGATGCACGTAACATGAGACGCGGATCGATGACGTGGCAGTTCCTTGCCCCCTACTCCACCTCGGCCTATATAAGGACGCCCCAGGCCCCCTCCAGAAGGCATTCTACACCCCAGTGCTTCATATTCTCTACATAAATTAGGGTTAGGGTCCCTCTAGTTGATCTAGTTCTTGTTCATCTAGTTGTAGCAGTTAGGAGAGACTAGTTCATCTAGATCTAATCTTGTTTAGAGATCAGAGAGATAGAGTAGGAGAGTAGAGATTCTGGAGGAGTTCCGTCCTGTCGGTGCTTCTTCGTGGCTGTATTCTTCTGGATTCAGCTTCCTCGCCCGGAGCTGCGTTCTGAGGTACTTTTGTATTCAACTTCTAATTCAAGTAAGCATTTGTTCTTATTCGTTTTTAAGTTTGTAACTCATATTGAGTGCTTTGATCTTGGTCATTACTTGATTGAAGTAGTATTTCGTAGTGTAGGCATGGTGCCTATGCTAGGTTTACTTGTGAATGTCCCCTGATTGGCCGGATAGTGGTAGATCGCGTAGGTGACAGCTGCATTGAGTCCTCTGTAGTCCACTTCCCGTTGATAGGACCGATAGGTGTATAAGTGTCTGGTAGGAGAGAACTCTGATTTCGCCTCTTATTCAAGTCACTGCCCAGTTAGAACGATATTATTCAAAGTTTACCAGTAGTTGGAACTAGATAATCATTAGCTATTTCCTCTTTCTTGATATTATCTAGCCTAATTGTAGCGTTAAGTTCATCGGCTTGGTCATTATCACCTACTGTTCCTTGTGGATACGATATTTAAAACCTCTGGGTGAAATGTCACAGCAGTATTATATCTGTGCGCTTGCGGATATCGGAATACAATCTTATTTAATAGAGTGCAGTTAATTTATACCAACAATATGTTAGATGGGATGATTAATGTATGTTTCCTTTATCCTTTATAGGGAAGTTCTACCTAGTTGATGCTGGCTACGCGGTAAGGACTAGGATTTTTGCCGCCTTATCGAGGAACCAGATACCACTTGAGGGAGTATGGTTGTAGGAGGCCACAGAATGCTAGAGAGCTTTTCAATCTGAGACACTCAGCCCTTCGGGTTACTGTTGAGAGAGCTTTCGGTGCCCTGAAGAATCGGTTCAAGATTCTGTATAACAAGCCCTTCCACCCCTACAAGACCTTAGTCAAGCTAGTGCTTGCCTGCTGTATCCTTCACAACTGGATACTCAGGCATGGAGTTGACGACCATGTTCCTCTAGAGACCGAGTGGCAGGCCAACCCAACTAATGAAGGTGGTCCAAATGATGTTTGTCATGGACAATGCTCCCTGGGCGGCCAAGAGAGATGCATGGGCTCAACAGATGTGGCAAACTAGGCATGGGGCTACTAATTAGTGTTGCTGTGAACTATTGGTTTACCTTTGATGTATCCTATGTGATGTAAGAACAGATGCTTTAAACTGAGGCAGATCCCTAGGACAATGATGCATGTAATCTGCTATGGACTTGTTCTGGTCATTTGAATCTTAATAATTTGGTTATGCTTTGCATGTCTGAAATTCTGTTTGTAACTTATTTGTGGTTTCCATTATTGTGGTTTGGTTAATTTTTCCTTTAGTCATGGATGGTATGCAAGCTGGTGCTGTTGAGGAACCTATGCAGCAGGTTCCAGATGATATACCGGCAGCTGGAGGCAATGCTGCACCTCCAAGACTTCAGTGGACACCGGCAATGTCTGGTTTCATCCTCAGGCGCTTTGCAGAGTTGGCTACTGAAGGAGTCCACACCGACAAGGGTTTCAAAGACTGCCATGTCAACACTGTGGCAAAGCACCTTGCTGAGTTCGCACAGCTGCAAGTGACAGGGACTCAAGTCTACAACCACCTTCGCAAGTGGCAGTCAAGGTGGGTGAAGATCTGCAGGCTGAAGGAACTGAGTGGCGCCAACTGGGACGAAGATCTGTGCAGCAATGGACATGTTAAGGTATAAATGTTATGCTCCTAGCAGCTAACAATTTGTCCTGTAAACTATGCAGGATCATCCCAAAGGCGCTGAATTCCTTAATGTGCCCCTGGTCAACTACTCCCAGATGCAGACTATCTTTGGCTGCGGTGTAGCCACTGGAAGGTTTGCAATGTGTAACACCCGAAAAATTGCATTCTTTTAAATAGTGGGAATTTATTTAATTATGCAATTAGTTGATCATTCCAATATAGGGAAATAATAATTTTTCTCAAATATAAAATCAAACCTAGGTCATACACATGTATGATGCATTCATGCTGGAGCATTTCTTCTTTGTACTGTTGTAGCTTATTTAAATTTTTTTCAAATATTTCAAAACCCAATTTGAAAATCCTTTTCGAAAATGAAATTAGAAAATAGAAAAGGGAAAAAAGGAAAAACCCTCCCCTCTCTGATTTTGGCCCGAGGGCCCAGTCCTCCTCTTCCTTTCGGCCTGCCCCCTCCCTTGCTAACTTGGGCCGAGGCCCAGCTAACTAGCCAGCCAGCCGGCGCAGCAAGCTGAGCGCCCCCTCTTCCCATCTTCGGATGACAGGCAGGCCCCACAGGGCAGTCCCTCTTCTCCTCCTTCCTTTCTTCTCCCCGGGGCGCCCAAAGCAGAGAGCCACGCCGCGACCGAGCACGCGCGCGCAGAGCATCCCTCTGCCGTGACTGCCAGCCCGACCCCAGCGCTCGGTGCTACCGACCTGTGGGACCCACAGGACAGCCCCTCCCCTGTTTCCCTCTGCTGCTCGCCGAGAGTCCGACGCGAGAACGAACAGAGCGAGTTCGTCGCTCGCCGCCCTCGATTCGATCTCCTATATCCGAGGCGAATTCAACTCCCCTATCCCCATCGCCTCGGGACTATATAAGTCCAGGCGGGCCCCTATTTGCCGCCATCCAGCCCTAGCGGCATTGCCTCTTCCTGCCCTCGCGCGAACAGAGCCGCCGCTGCTCGAAGCTTTCCGCCGCCGGGATCCTCGGACGAGTCCGGATCTCCTACGCCTCCCTCGCGCCCCTATATAGGTCGGCCGAGCCCTGCCGTCCCTCCCCACAAGTTCCCGAGCAAGCCACGCCCTCCAATCTTGCCCTAGCCGCCGCCCCGAGCTCCGCCGTCGCCCCGAGCTCCGCCGCCGCCGTCGATTTCTCCTCGGGAGGACTTCTCCGTCGAAATTGGTTGTACTCCAAGCTTCGCAGCAAGGTCAGGAACCTTCCCGACCCCTTCTCCCTCGGTTTCGTACCCTATAGCCATGATGCCGAGCTTCGCCGCCGCCATAGTTCCGCCACCTAGCTCGCCGCACCCTCCCCGAGCTACCTCTGTGGCAACCGAAACCATAGATAGGTTCGGCTTGAACTCCTCTTGCTTCCCGACCAGATCCCGAGGTGTGCCGAGCTTCCTAGCCTCGAAAACGCCGTCTCCGGCCATCTTGCCAGCGAGGAATCGGCCGGGCGCCGCCCGACTCCGGCAACCAGAGCCGCTCCTCTTTCCCCCGAGCTACCTGCGCCGTCCACGGCCGATCCAACGGCTCACAGTGAAGAGATACCCTTTCGCCGGCACTTTTGCAAAAGAGCCCCTGAGCTTTTTAATGTTCTAACCCGCGGTCCTTTGGCGTATTTCTCAGATTACGCTTTCCTATTTAGAGAACGTATTTCCTCGGTTTTAATTCAAAAGGCGTTTTCTATATTTACAGATTTGCCACTCAGTTTATTTCGGCCATATTTTATTCGTTTTAGCTCCGATTTGATCCGTTCAAGTCTCGTCAGATTCATAATTTCGTAATCTATCTAATGATGCTACTGATACTCATGTTTTCAACTTTTAAAATTTGAGATTAGATTTAATCTATTATTTTATTAAAGTAAAATTTGTTTATTTCATAACTTCTCCGTTTGAATTCCGATTTTCGTGATCTTTATATCGTTGGAATCGTAGCGACGCGTAGATTATTTTTATACACTTTTCAATCTGTTTTTCCACTGTTGGTGTACTGTTTCTAATATAGATCTTGTTTGCTTCGTGTATGATTGCCTCGATGATTGTGTGGTGATTTTATGATCGAGTTCAGACGGTGAGCAATACGTAGGTGATCAAGAGTACGTTGAGGATCCAAGTTCTCCAGAGCACTATGATCAAGGCAAGTATAGCATGGGATCTTCCTTGTTATCCTATTCACCGCAATAATTAATTTCATGTGCATGTGTCTACCTTGTTAACCATAGTTTCTACCTAGAATTGTTATCTTGTTCCTTGATCACCTATAGGATTTATGCATTGGGTAGTTGATGCTAGCGCGCTATTGGAATCATGATCATGTAAACTTGATTAATTGAATATGCAATAATATTGAAAGATGTCTTTTTAGTAACATGGAACTAGGGGATTCGAGCATAGTTTTGTGATGCTCCATATCCCTTTCCTCCTTGGTAATGATCTGTCAGCAAAAGCTGGGACTTACAGTGCAAACCGCTGTAAACCCGTGTCTATCCTTTTTGAGCCTCATGAACCCCATGTTATATTTGCTGAGTTCGACATGGACTCACTCTTGCTATTCCCCCCCACACCTCAGGAGAAGTTTAGGCTTGTGGTCAACCAGTCAGTGGTGTCCCTGTAGAGTTGGCGTCTACACGCGAAGATCGGAGTGTCTTCCCGCTGTTTGCTTCTTAAAGGTTCTATTTTAATTATTACTACGTTATGTATTTGATCATTGCCTTTTGATATTACCTTGTATTTGTCGGCTTATGTGTGTGACTGATCCTGGGGCGCACATAAGGTTATGCATTCAATTTTATCCTTAAAATTGGGTGTGACAGGGATCCAGTGAACCTCTAGGGCAGCCAGCTGAGCAAGACACCATCGACTTGGACGCAGACGCACCAGAGCCAGTGAAGGAAGACACACCTGCACCCAAGAGTGATGAAAAGAAGAATGGGAAGCGCAAGAGAGTTATGACTGAAGAGGATACTGCACTCATGACAGCTATGACTGATGCAATCTGGGGCCTTAGCCATGCAGTGAGCGAGGGGAACCATAATGAGGCAGCCCATGGTATTTATGAAGCAGTGATGACAGTGCCAAACCTGAGCCGTGCTGAATTGATGAAGTGCCTCAACTACCTGATGAAGATCATGGGCATGCTACCAGAAGACCAAGAGCTGTGGTGCAGGACCCACCTTAGTGGCTACAGTGACTCTACATTAGACCTGACTCCATTTTGATGCCGCACACAACATCTGACCACCTAACTCCTTTTGTAACTAGCATTGTCTAGTTGTTAACTTAGGTTCATATTGGAGTCCTAGAACATTGGGATATGGCTTTGTAGCATGTGGTTTTCATGGTAGGCATTTTCAAACAGTTTTGTCGGGTACCAAAGTATGGGGTACCCAACTTCGATGCAAAAACATGCATTTCCCAACACGGCCTGGCCCAGGTAAGGCCAGCGGAAGCCCACGAAGGCCGCGCCTACGGAGGCCATGACGATGATGCATCAATGCAAACCTACCCTCGGGGAAGCGGCACCCTCGGGCGCCAATTCTCCGATTCGCCCGAGCCTCCCTGAGAGAGCTCGGGAAACAGGCACCCTCGGGCGCCAATTCTCCGATTCGCCCGAGCCTCCCCGAGAGAGCTCGGGAAAGCGGCACCCTCGGGCGCCAATTCTCCGATTCGCCCGAGCCTCCCCGAGAGAGCTCGGGAAAGCGGCACCCTCGGGCGCCAATTCTCCGATTCGCCGAGCTTTACCATCCCCCTCGAGTGCAATCTTTCAAAGGCATCCCATGCATAGTTGACGTCAGCAGAGCAATGTTGGACCGCAAGGGACCTCTCTGACCACTTTATAGGCATGGTCCCATCGGATGGGCCCCTCGACACAACAGCGCCCTGAACACGCACGTTCGCCGTACCAACTGCCCCATCTCCTCTGGGAGACGATCTAACGGTCCTCCTCCTCCCACGCCGCTACAGAGACAGTCAACCGTACGGCTCCCCGGGCTGACGAGAGGATTCGCCAACTACGACGGCGACCGCTATACCCCAGCCAAACGTGTGACACCAGGAAATGAGGGATGACGGTCGTCCGGCCAACCAAGGGGAATGGGCGAGCCTTACGACCGGTCTTGCCAACCCCCTGGAATGTACCTCACAAGGAAAAAGAAGCGCTCTAGGGAGGACACTCCCCCCGCTCTATCCCATCAGGCCCCCGATGGCACCAAGGATTCCCGAGCCTCGGGAGCTTGTACCCGGAAGTCAACCTATCTACTCGTTGCACTGTGCAGGGACGGACACGATGGCATGACGTATCGCCATGCAAGCCATCCATAACCAGCACTGTGAGACGCCTTGGAACTCACCAATGGAATAGTGGCAGATCAGCCGAATGACTAATGCCATGCCACCGAGGCGCCAAGGCGAAGGAGTGGCTGACGATCGCCACCAGTCATCACCAACTCCGCCATGGCGAGTACTGTAACACAGGGCAACACGTGTAACTCTAGCCCTTCCCTTGTAACTATAAAAGGGAGAGCAGAGGCCAGCCTTAGACGATCTCTCACAAGCTCACACACACTCACAACCACTCAACAACAAACAATAACAAGCAATATGTACGCACTTAGACTGCTCGTAAGAGACTTGGGAGCTCTTCCCTCTCTCGCTCAGTTTGTAACCCCTACTACGAGCACCCCGGTGCAAGGCAACACGACTCGATCCCACACTGGATGTAGGGCACTCATTGCCTGAACTAGTATAAATCCTGTGTCCCTCCTTGCACACCACCCGTAACCTCAACCGCAAAACACAAGTTTACTAGCCGGTGTTAGCACTCGCTAAAACTAGCACCGACAAGTTTGTTGATGCCATGCTTTTTTTATTGATGATGGGTTTTCCAAAACAATAAGTGAAAGCCTATAATGTGGGCAGTGGTTGATGATTATTAATGATTTGCTATTATGCTTGCACTGTTTAATTGTTTGCTGAGTTCTGCCATTTTGCTAAACGGTTTGAATTTGATAACCTCGTTTAATGTAATGTATCTGAACTTTGAAGGATGAAGTGGTACGTGGTCTTCAAGGGTCACAAATCGGGGGTGTACAGCACCTGGGAGGGTTACAACACCCAGGTATCAGGTTTTCACAACAACCTGTACCAGGGATACAAGTCAAAGGAAGAAGCAGACGAGCTGTTTGCAAGGTATATTGCACATGAAGCAAGGGCAGAGGCAATAACACAAGCAGTCAATGAAGCTACAAGGCGTTTGCACAAGGAGAAGATGCATAGGCTACCACAGGCCATCGATAGGCTGAGTGCAAAAAACGGTATCATTGCATCATTGCTTGTTGTAGTGGCAGTCCAGTTTGTTGTCATTTGTAAGTTGCTGTAACTGATCTAGCAAACTCAACATGTGAGAACCTTGAACAAATTAGGCAAAACTAGACTTTGTTATTGTCTTAACATAAGAAGACTGAAACCTTCATTGTCTAGTCATCTGGTCCACATTACACAACCCATAACATTCAGGCCAACAGGCTAAATTGGTCCAGGCCAAGGTTACAGAAACCAAAATAAGCCAAATATGGCTGTCATAAGTGTCATCATCACAAACCCTCAGGGCATAGTTACTTCATCCAAAAGAAGCCAACAAATGGCAACCACTACTGTCATTCTACCTCAGATAAGTCACCTGTCCAACAGCTCGACTTAGACCTCATCCAAAAGCATTAGGCCTACATGTTAGCTAAACTAACGACCTAACTAGTGTATTTACAGTGAACCACTACCATCTACCTTCGCTTCTTGAAGAACATCACCACCATCAGGGTCACGATCAGCAGCATCAGGCACCAGCTCAAATACATCAGCTTGCTCCGGTCCATGGCGAAGACCATTGCCTTGTTCTGGTAAGAAATGCAGACCCGGCGTGCAAGGTGCTTCGTGTTGCGCATCTCTGCATGCATTGCTGCCTTGGCGTTCAGGGCTTGTTCAGTAATCAGCATTGCTTCATGAAGGGCATCCTTTGCAAGGTCTTCTGCACGCCTAGTGGCCTTCAGTTCCTTCCAGAGCAGCTTGGAGCTGGTAGCAGCTCTCTGTGGCCACTGTTCGTCAACCCACTCAACGAACTGGCACTGGTCCTCCTCATCCTTGCACCAAAAAAACATAGAGTAAGACAAACAGATATTACAAAAACAAGAACAACATTGTGCTAAATACATGAAGGGTTATCCTACTTCGATTGGGCAGCCCAAGAACCTGCGCCGGTGTTCCTCCCACCCCAACATTTCTTCAGCTTAGCATAGCGTCCATGGGCGCATTTGGGGAGGTACACGGTCCCCATACCAGACCAATCGTCTTCCTGGACGGCGTCGGGAACCATGGAGTCGGAGGTCTCCTACAACAATGTCTGACTAAGCCGTAGATACGAACCGAAGCAAAACAACAAGAAATCAACAGATCTAGATGTGCATTACTTCAATCCCCTAACCTAGTACCTAAGAATCGACCGAAACCCTAATTAATACACAGTAAAATGGAGTGATTAGGGTTAGCAATACCTGCGAATCCGAATACGCGTCCTCCGTTGACGATTCGGTCGGCCCCGACGAGGGCTAGCTGCGTCCGGCCCGGCCAGGATGACGACAAATCCCGGCGGCAGGAGGGGCGCCGTCATGGCCACCTCGAGGTGGTGTCGGAGAGCGCGAGCGGCCACCAGCGTCGACGCGGCCAAGACTGCCTTCGGATCCGCCACGGCCACCAAGGGGAGACCCAACTCCGGCGAGGTGGTCCATCGCCTTCGCATCGACGCGCTCGCCGCCGGGGTGATGAACAGAGAGGAGGAGGAGACACGACGAACGCGAGTGGCAGGTGAGGGAGACGAACCGGTGACCGAATGGCAAGGGGCCGTTTTATACGAGTGACAAAATCGACGGTGGTAAGCCTACCACGCCAAAGAAGTGGTGACCGCACTCCACAGGAAGCCCACCAACCAAACACCGGCTACGGGCTCCGATAGGCCAAGACGGACTGAAATGCAGGGAACCAAACACGAGCTGGGGCGGGCCAAATTCATTTATGCGGGCAACCAAACAAGACCTTGTTGGCTTCAGTTGAACAGGCTAGGGCAGGCCTGCCAACCAATCACACCCTATATGGAGCTAGCGAGCACAAGCAATAAGGAATAGTAGGAGTCAAATGATTTTAAAATTTAAAAAATCATGAATGAACTCTTACGCGTTACCAAAAAGACGATTATTCACGTTTCAAACAAGGAGTCAAATGATTTTTAAATTCAAAAAATTGTACAGAAAACTATTAGCATCTACTCCACTCGTCTCAAAAAAAGAATCGTCACATGGAATTCTTGCTTCCTCACTAAATATCACTAAATTAATTATAAATATATTTCCATGTAATAAACTTATTTGAAGGTATAAAATTGACAATGTCTTTTGTAGACCAAGTCAAACCTAGTATTATTTTACGAGAAAACGGGACTTCCATTAATTTTGGAATAGATAGAGTATATGATGAATACATTTTTATAGTCAATCTATTTAGAGATATATACATATTGATACTATTTTCTATAATAAACATAATCATACTTAAAAACCTCTGATTTGTTCTAAATTAAATCTAGATTTGGTGTTTTTTTTCTGCTTGGCTCTTCTTGTTGCACTACACAAATATAAGGACGGGTGTACCTGGTGCACGGCGGAGGGGGCCAACACCGTGGGGCCCATGTGTCAGCGACTGTCCCCAGGGGATCGAGCTTCTCCCGCGGCGTGGGAACTGGACGGAACTGGACGAGCAGGCAAAACACGGGCCGGCACGTACTTACCACTAACGGCGGTGGCCAGCAGTGGGACATAGCTTTTTTTTTCTTTAGGAGTCTGGAGAGGCTTTCGCCCCTCAGTAGATTTTATTGAAGACAAAAAGTATTTACAGAGTACAGAAAAAGAAGGTTTAAAAGAAGACAGCTAAGAAACAGTGGGACACAACTAGCTAGCTTATATAGATTGTCTCCTATAAGAGATTTACAGGGACACCCAAATTTAAAAATAGATCTTCAACATCACTGTTTTAGTTCTTAACAGATTGGTCTATTTTAGGTGTCAGGACGGCAGGACCTAAATCTGGGTATCCACTTTTCTAAAAATTCATTTGTAAAAAAAATCTCTTATTTATTGAAGAAGACTAAAATTCATTAACTGTAGTGATTTGTAAGGGTGGCTCTTAGAGGCCTGTAAGGACGGTTGGCCTAGCTGCCCTCCCCAGGGGGTGCTCTTACAAATTAACCCTCTGTAGAAGCGGTTGGCCATTTATGAGGGCGGTTGGTGATCCAGCTTTGTAAGGGCGGTTGATGATCTACTACCAGCCTATTGTAGAGGCACCTCAATCACAAACCGCCCTTAGGGCTGTCTCTTACAAATCATCTTTGAAGTAACGAGCGCAACTTAAATTTAGAATAGCTCTTATATTTGAGGTATTATTTTGAGATACTCCGTAGTCGTTAACGGTTGCTGAATATCTGCATGCATGGACCATGCACGTATGTTGTACGCATGCGAGCAAGCTGCCGCCGCCTGCCGACGTACAGGTACGCACACAGTGGCGTGTCCACGCTCCTGGACCGCAGCGGCCACAAGGCCCCCTTTCTTTTCTTTTGTTTCCTTTGGGCTAACAATCAACTTTGCAGCTGCCCTGCAGGAGAGACGGAGCAACTCGACAAAGATGCCGCAACATGGCTCTCTCTCTCTCTCTCTCTCTCTCTCTCTCTCTCTCTCCAATGCTGCTGATCACAAGTCACATGCACCGGTCTCAAGGGTGGATCGAGCGTTAGTTTGCGTAGCTACATTATTATTAGGATGCATGCATGTTACGTACACACACCATTATTGTATAATCGATCCTCAGGTCAAGAGGTGCCAATGCATGGATGAAGGTCCTGTGTCTAGAAAGTAAATGAGAAATCTAGATCATGTGGTCTAAACTCTAAATTATAATAATCACTAAACATTAAATCGCTTTAGCTCTTTCAGGCATCATCTCACCAAAACTTTACACCACACACTAGTGATGATCTAAAGTGGTCTAAACTTTATTTAGTCCTTAACATTAGTCGACGAAACGTTAAAAAGAGTATGTATAATCTTAGATAATTGTTGTCAAATTAATCATGACAAATATCCTCATACAGTAACTATAATATTGATAGTTTGTATAAATTTGGTTAAATTTAATAACAAAAATAACTTGGTTCGAATCTCTAGAATTACATTCTTTTGAGACGAGAAGGAAATAAAGGGGGAACACTACACGAACGGCGCAGTAATAAAGGTAGGAAAAAGGGCGTGCCCTTTTGCCCTTAGCTTGATCCAAACGCGTACACGATATGCATGGTCACAGGTCTGCATGTACGCTACCTCTTGGATCTTTCCGGTAAATGGCAAGCGTGCCGGATCGGATCCCACTATGCAAAAAGCCCACAACCGGATCGGAAGGCCGATCGAGTAATAACTTCGTTCTTACTGCCTTGTTGTTACTTCTCCTAGTATACAACGACTGTCGTCCCCTCAATTGAAAATTAATTCTTGAAATTAAAGATGGTTTATGACAAAATCGATATGCATGCAACTGTTAAAAATGTTTCTCTAATTTCTTGTGGTGCTATGTCCTTTAAGAGTAAAGTTTAGTACACTTGTGCTCTCGGAACCTAAACTTGGGTACCACCAGTCCACTGTGGAGATTAAACGTTTGATATATCCAAAGAAATTATGCTTGACCTTCACATGGCCTGACCAAAAAATGCGGATCTCCAGGTAAGGATGACAACGGTCGAACTCGGTCGAAAAACTCTTCAATTGTTTCCTACTTTTACATTTCAAATGTGAAAACGGAAGCGAAAACGAACAAGTCGGACACGAAAACAAACACGAACTTACGGAATATTAACAATTTCGAAAATGAACCAATTCGAGCGGAATTATATCGAACACGGTCGGTATACGAAAATTCAATACGGAATACCGATCCACAATGTATAGCAATTAACAAGTGTCATCGTAATAAATTTTTAGCAATTAACAAGTGTCATCGTGATAAATTTCGAGTACAAGAAAGCACACTTCTCAATTTGGCAAGAGAAAAAAAAAGAAGTGGATAATTTGAGATTAGTACATCACTAATAGACTAGAAAACATAGCAACAACGCTTGGTTCTTCTAACTCTCTGTTTTGGTCGGTTCAGTCACATGCAATAGAACAACAACACCTCGTGAAGCCAGATGCAGTCATGCAGGCATGCAGCACCGTGTGAGAAGATTAGTCCCATCGCAGTGACTCAAGGAGGTGCGATGATGTGAGATGCCTATATAACGAGGCCAATGAGCAATAGTGCTTAACACTTGCCTTTGACTAATTGCTTGGACAATAATGTTTGGCAACCAAATTCAGTTTTAACCATATTTTGAATTCAAAATTTTCCGTATTTAAAGTAGAAAACGTCAAAAACAGTCGGAAAATGTCAAAATCGGTTTTACTTTTACGTTTAAAATACGAAAACAAAGCGAAAATGATAAACTCAAACACAAAAAATACGAATTCGATCGGGTCAAATATAGAAAACGGTACCGGTTGGTTCGAGGTATTTCCATTCTGTTTTCATCCCTATCTCCAGGCTTATAATTCTTCAAAATACTCTGCCTTAGGTAGAACAGCATTTAGCAATTATCTGTTCAGCTGGTTGGATTATACGGCTGATTTGTTGTAAGAGAAAAAAAAACTGTTTTGTGGCTGGCTGAAAGCTGAAACTAGGCTAAGCTTATCATCAGAACTAGTCATCGGGCTGCTTAGTTTTTTTTTATTTGCGAAAGCGGTTTTCAATATCCTTTTTCATCTTTGTTATTGAATTTATTTAATAATAATTCATTGGAATGCCTAAGTGATCGTTTGGTTGCTCGCCAAAGGCTGTCAAGCCATATAACAATCAGATGCATTTGTTTGGTTACTGACGCAACTGAGGTTGCCATGCATAAAAAATCATAATACAAAAGCTACTAGAAATTTGCCGCTGCAAGTGCGACACCCGCATGCTGCCCCACCTCTGGCATGGGCAAAATGGCCTGTAACCAAACAGACACTAAAAGCAACTCCAGGAGATTAGCTAAAATCAAACTTTAAATGTGATGATTTAGCTATTATCTAAAATAAAGACTTCTCAAAAAAATAGAAATCTTTCAATAGACTAGCTAAAAACTACACTATTCAATCAAGGTGGACCCACTCATTCAAGATTAAACATCCATTATGCACGGGAGAGAGGGTTGCGCATGTGACATGGCGAGTGAGCCTCGCTCGCTTTTTATGGCCAGCGAAAAAGGAGGAAAAGCTTGCGGCTATTTTTAGAAGATGAGATAGAGAATCTATTGGAAGCCTATTTTGCATCAAAATTTTCAAGAGATAGCTAGTCTCTTGAAGTTGCTCTAAATATTCTAAAAGGAAGTTTACCTATATACCACAACCAAATTTCTATGAGTATTAGTCCCTTAAGTTCTTTGCTTTCCCATAATAGAAAAACTCGCTCTTGAGAAATTGATAGGCAGGTACCCAAGGATCGTGGAGTGACAATATGCTGTTATGCATATAGTGGTGGGGGGAGTAGTAGGTAAACAAACAAAAAGTTTTGACAAGCAACTTTCCAAACCGAGCCGTCACGCCAAATCGACAACCTTTAATTTGTACTCCCTCCATCCCAAAACAGACATCGTGTTTGACTATTCGTCTTATTTGAAAATTTTATATAAATATCATTTATCTTTTTATTATTTGTTATATCATTAGAGACACTTTAATATTTATTTATTGATTTTGTATTTTGTATAAAATTTTTGAATAAGACGGACGGTCAAACACAGTTTCTGAAAAGTCTAAAACGACAATCTCTGTCTCTATTTACGGAGGTAGTAGAAAAATTGAAAGTGTGCCTATGACGAAACAGGTAAGGCTCCGTACTATGCAGGTCGCCTGCACAGGCCAATGGTCAGCTAACTGTGGTGCATGCAAGCAGGAGCATGTAGAACTTGAGCAGTGCCAGCAGCAGAGAGGTCGCTGCCTGGGTGCAGCTAGAGGCCATAGCTGCATCTGCTACAGCTAGTTTGATAGGCAGGCATCCAAAACAGCTCATGATTTGATTTTATAATGCCACAGTAACCATATGCTAATGGTGAATTAATTATACTTAGTCTTATAAATTAGTTTATTATTTATGTAACTAATATCAAACATTCGATGTGACAATAACAGAACCACACAATAGAATGTAGATGGGGCGCTGCATCAGCATTGCTGCAGCAGCATTCGATTTTTTTGGGAAAGCATGGATGGATGGATTGGAAATTTGGGGATTGCATCGCATCGCCGCATCGGTGGAGGGGTGGGTCGCCTCTCCCTCGTGCATCGTGCGTCGACGGTCCACTCTGCATGCTGCACCAGCACTGCCTCTCTTGCCCTTTTTTTTTTCCCCACCCCAGACAGAGCGCAACTAGCAGAAAAGGGCAACTGTCACAGCTCGGCAGCAGCAAGCAGTCAAGCAGAG
Source organism: Eremochloa ophiuroides (assembly GCA_038502445.1). Classification (NCBI taxonomy): domain Eukaryota; kingdom Viridiplantae; phylum Streptophyta; class Magnoliopsida; order Poales; family Poaceae; genus Eremochloa; species Eremochloa ophiuroides. The sequence continues at coordinate 6,982,612 of JAHLJS010000005.1, forward strand.
ACAGACAAAAAAAAGATGGAGGGGGTTGGAGGCGGCAGCAAAGCAGAAGACGCGGTGCATGGAGCACCTAGTATAGTAGTAGTAGCTGGTAAACATGCATGCATGGCCGCATGGCATGGCTGCTCAAAAGCGTGCTCTGCTTCGACTCCTTTGAGCAGCTGAGCCGACAGACGAAAAAAGGGAGGGCGAAAATGTAATGGCAGGCAGCTCTAATTAAGCTAGCAGTACAAGCTAGGACTAGATAGCCCATACTGTGTAGGAGGAGGAGTACTGGTGGTAACATGGAGGAGCTAGATTATATTCAAACTGATCGGTGTATGACTTATCAGATGTGGTGAAATGCACAAATGCATAAACATAAGTGAATTGATTCCATACTTATTCTCATTATTATGTCTAGTAGTGGCTCAATTAAAAAGCTCAGTCTATTTCCTTAATTTCATTCTTATGTTTTTTCGTTAATTTATAGTTTTCTCGACATAGTGGTGAATCTAGCCCACAACATCATCTATCAGGGTCAACATCAGTGCCGTTTGAATCCCACTTCTAAGAATCTGCATACAACAGTGCTTTCATTTGGATTTTGGAAATTATTAGAATCTAGTACGAGTTAAAACCCTTGTAGAATTTAGACCGTTAATTTGGATGACATACTAGAATTCTAGAATCTTTTTTTATCTTGATTCTCATACTTGGGATTCAAACCGGGTCACTTCATTATACGATATGAGGTTTTCTTGAGATTTAAGAGAGTACTTTGCTAGAAGATTAACATACACCAATAAACACCTTGATCCTCGGCCTTATCTCCAATCAAGAAGATCTACCATGCATACAATGCATACATCAATAATTAATTCTCTCGGCATACCGTTGTTTTATTTAGATTAACTAGATACATGGCCGTGCATTGCACTGGGCCTACGATTTTTTACTAAAGCTCGGTAATCGAACGCAACGAGGACTTCGTATTGGATGCAAGGACGTGGATCCGGCGGTCGTATTGAAACAGGATAGGACATGATCGTGTGAAAACTCTAGGTTAGAGGGCAATTCCATATTGAATGCAAATACATGAGTATGAATCGAGATTTGGTATCACCGGGTAGATTTCTTTAGAGCCTTTTTAGGTGTGGAGATTAGTCAGGCTATCCAAATGAATATGAGCCTAGCTTTAGTTTCAGTCGCGGCCATGCCCTCACATCTCGTTCTTGTTTTCTTATTATATGGCCCCATCTACGTGCTTGCGGCATGGCATAGTACCACCTTGATTGAATAGGGTAACGCCTCGTGCCACCATATTCGCCAGGCATGCCACACATCTTATATTAATTCGTTTTGTCCGTGTTAATACTATATAGCCGCATTAATTCGAAAGCTGACTATACTAAACAACTTACAAAGGGCATGTAATTAATAAACTAATCAATCAATAATACAAAGGTACAGATCTTGTTTGTTTTCTCATTTCATTGAATTCTCATCATCACAACCTAGTGGACAGATTGAAGAAGCGACAGAGGCAGCATGCCCATGAAGTTGATTCTTACAAAAAAGTTTTTTGAATGGTGCTATCGGAGGGATAATTTGATACTATGTCCAAGTAAAAAGATCTTATAAAATTAAGAATTGGGCATATTTAAACAAACTAGAAAAAACCTAATAATATCGAAAGCCTCTTACAGATCTAGATGGCACCACATAAACGTATGGCATCTCCGACAATGCTAATTATGTCTAAAATGATATGCTTAGTTCTAAGATGTTTTTATCTGTCTACACTTTGTTGGAGTACATTTATATAACTCTAAGAAAGTGTAGAAAGATGGAGATGGGTAAAACACCCCCACGGACTATTTATCTCTTGTCCTAAAGCACACAACAAGAATTTTCTACTTCTACGACGTGGGTTTCTCCTAGAACTTTAGCATTCAAAATTTAGTATAAACTTTTCCTACCAAATATGTTTTGTAGTGAGGATTGCCATGTGTATGATTACTATTGGTATAGTGTTTTATTACTACTTAAGAACACTGAAGAACTCCACCATTTTGGCCGTGGTAACTGGATGAAATGAAAAAAATTCTTAAAAAACAAATATTTACATGTTTCTATTCTTATCCGTTCAAATTTCGTGATGGTCGGCCCTTCGAGAATATGCATGTTGACACATACACGTCGACATTGCACAGCAAATAAAGGAGAGGCCTAAAATTAAACAAGCCTAGCTAGTACGACCGTGCACCATAACCAGACAAAAACCTCTCAAAATAGCTGGCCACAAATGCAACACACATCTGTGCGTTAAACAGATACTACAGCAGCTAGCGGTTCTAGACACTTGGTGGATGAGCCTATCTATCTATCTGCTATACTGCTTTCTGAATCCCTTTGAAGACTCTGCTGGCTACGCCTACATGCAGCTGATTGGCTGCTACATCCTGACCATTCAGGATGCAAAAGGACTAGTCCCATGCGTTGTGTTGGAATTTTGGTGACAACAGCTGAACAAAGATATTTATCTTCAGCTGCATAAATATCTCAAAAGGAAACTAAGAATACATATTAGATTATTATTATGTTATATATTGGCCATGTTTAGTTACACTTCAAAATTCCAAGATTTCCATCACATCGAATGTTGCGGCACATGCATGGAGCATTAAATGTAGATGAAATTTTTGCATGTTTGCACAGTTTGCATGTAAATCGCGAGAAGAATCTTTTAAGCCTACATAGGCCATGATTAGACACTTTTTAAAAAAGATTCCCTTTCAAAATTCTAAAAGTTTTTGCCCTCTAAACGGGGCCATTGTGTAGGAGCTTATTAGTACTACGTACACCAAAGGCATACTATATATATTAACTATATTTGTCTTGTTATCATGCATTTATATATATATATATATATATATATATATATATATATATATATATATATATATATATATATTCAACCATCAATTATAGTTTTTAGTTAAAAAAACTTTTGAATTAATTAATTATATATATATATGCTGATGATTTCACAAATATCCCAGTGATGATCATTATGTATGTAAAAATAATTTCCTCAAAAAATGAGGCACCAACCATGCAAAAAAGACGCTTTTGGTGTGAAATAAAATATCTTGCTGAAAGATCTTGCCTGGCCTACCGTATGGGCAGAGGAAAAACCTCATCCTAAACAAAGAGCCAAGACTAATTTGGTTGGCTAGAAACGGCTCAATTGCCCCCCTCTCCTCTATCATTAGTGGTTGAACGCAGGAGACACAACGTATGAGGCATCACGACCACACATCCCAATTCACAAAAATAAGGCAAGTCCAAGAGAGAGAGATGCTACGTACGCGCATATATGGAGAAAACTCTGTTCACGCCGATGCTGTCACTGACAAGAAAAAAAAGTCCTGACTCTCACTGACATGAAATAGCACAAACTACCAGTTGCAGCTTGCAGCTCGTGGTCGAATGTTGTGACGCAAACTTTCGATGTGCAAAACTTTATCCAAATTATCAAGGGGTCCCAAAAAAACTTGTAGCATGTACAATCCCAAATTATTGCATGAAATATAGAGGCTAAGCTTGTGGGGTGTGCGTAGCTAGCACTGTTCCTCGTGGTACTGGACCAATCACCATCAGCCATACACACACGCTAGCTTCCAAGATCCTGCGGGCCCCGCGCTTAGCTTCACGTGAAAAGGTTGCCCGAGCCGATAAAAGAGCGCGCCACGTAGGCACGAGAATCATGCGCGACCAATGGGAGCACGCCATGTCAGCGGATAAGGCAAAATCATAGGACCTTTTCCGTTGGGGTGGATGGGATGGGAGGCAATCAGTCTGAGGCTTAAAGTCGGCTGTTTACTAAAATGCCCCTCCGAGTTTGCTTTTTGGACCCTTTGGTGGTTAGAGGTTACAACTCACAGGAAATGCGTGCTGTTTTTTTAATAGGTGGGAAATATATCGACAAATGTTTTGGGTATCACAAACTCACAATGAATTTATTCCTAAAAAAATCATATATCATAAATATACATCTGAAATATAATGATGTGTGAGGGCACTGAAACTTACACTACTTTCTGCTTGATGTTTTGGAAAAAAAAAGGAAAATCTTTTATTCCAACCTCTATAAAAAGAGTTCCGCACTCAATCATTAATTAGGGGGTGTTTGGTACATCTCACAACAGCTTCACAAGTTGTTGTGAGCTTTTTTTCTTGCCAAACACCCTTTTCTAAAATAGCTTCATGGTATTTTTATTTCCCTCTCACAAAAGGATGAGCTTTATGAAGCTGAAAAAAGTAGCTTCTCCCAGCTCTCTACCTCATTTCTCTCTCCCCACCATGCATGAAGTTATTGGTGAAACTATTTTGCCAAACAATATCCTCAAAACAGCTCAACTTCACCCAAAAAGTTATTCATGAAGCTATTTTCTAAAAATGAAGCTGAGCTGTACCAAATAAGGCCTTAGTATGTTCTAACCTCCTATTGACGATGAAGAGAATATTTCAAAAAGCATGAAAGCAGACATACCAAATCAGACTAATAACAACTAAGCACCAAACCATTTCAAAACATAGCCACCCAATTTTTATGAAAATATCCATGGTCGTAGTCTCCATCACTTTGCTCGATATTTTTGTTGTTTGTTACAATCTTGGGAATGCATGTTTAAAAACAGTAAGATATACTAAGTAGAAGTTACAGAGATTTATCATTTAATACCATTTTCGACAATGTAGAAGTACTTTTGGTCACAAACATCTATTGCCATTTTTCAAGTGGCAACTAACAACTTTATGAAATATAAGTGTGTACTCATGTCCTCCTCGATGGGCAAGTGCTTTTAAAAAGGGACACATATTATTTTAAAAAGAAATATGGCGTTCATTGCTTGATAAATGGAAATATGATTTAGATACCCCCTCGTATTTTTTTAGATCTAAATCTACAAATGCAGGATATTCTATCGAAATCTGGAATCTCATTTCTCCACCAACATTTAGAGCTCTATGTATTGACAGCACTTGGTTGGACCCCATATTGTTCTTTGAATTTGTCCCTTTACCGAAATAGAAAATGAGGCAGAAATAAAAACTCATGTATAACTTCATTTAGGCTAGCAGCAAGCAGTACTGAATCTATCGATGCAATCGACCAAAAGCATGTACTCACTTCACAGGAAATGCCAATAGGCAAGTCTAAACAAATGCCATTGTACTACTATACTTATGGCAGTCCACTATAGAAAGATCACAACAAAAATAATATACGATTATTACTATGGGATATTACATTAGTAGTACATTGAACATCTGCACACAGATATACGGAGGTAGCATGCATCAGGACAAGGGAGGTACTTGACATTTCACCAAGAAAAAACATATGGGAGGAAAGCTTCAAAGCTTTACTTTTCATACAGCACAAGAGGCATGGCGACAAGCTGTATTAGTCCAAAAGAGAATACCATTAAGTAATGCTTATCCCCATGTTTCATTGGCCAGTGCCGTCTCTAGAAGAACTATTGATCCCAGGAATGGTTACAAGGAGACAACCAAGAAAGAAAAAGCCAATTAATCTTAAAAAGTTTGGTGCACAAATAACATGTTTTTATTATCTTAAAAAATAGTTCCAACAATTCCTAACAAATTTTCAGATTATTGCTTACAATTTTCACCAGCTGTGACCATCTTGCGTTGTGTATAATTCTCTTTTTTTTTTTTTGTCTCCTTTCCACCACATATTGCCATTTATGTTTGTTCATCAATCAAAGGTGTAGTAGCAATTATGGGAATCACACATAAGGTTCTTGCTACTACCAGCTGCCTTACCTTGTGAGACAGACTTGCAGTAATTGGCATATAGAAATAAAAACAGCTGCAGTCACCCAGCTAGTGAGGTTCTTCAAAACAAGAATGGGGAGGATGGTGAATCTTGGAAGGTAGGGCAAATTGGTCTCATTCAGCCATTTGCAAATCTGAGATGACGACCCAAGCAAAGCAATCCCAACACATGTACGACCTAGAAAGGATGATGAATAAAGAGCACATATGACTTGGAGAGGAGAGGCTGCCCAAAACGCTGTGTGGGCCCTGGAATGGCACGGGTCCCACAGGCAGCAGGAGACAGGAAGAGAAAGGGACATTGTGGGAGGGTGGCTTGTCTCATCCTCTGGCCTCCCATCCCAAGCCCTCTAAAACCCCACCCTGTACCCCCTTCTCTTGAACCCTTTCTTCCTCCTCCCCCCAACCAGCTCCAATTCAATTCCCCATACTCCTCTTTCTCTCTCAACAATCTCTCTCTCTCTCCCCCTCATCCTCCAGAGGATCCAAGAAGTACCATTGCTGCTCTCTCCATTCGTCCCCAATCCCAACACAGCTTCTTCATTCTCAACTCAGCTCAGGGAATTCCCCTGCTTGTTTTGTTTTGCTCTAGTGCTGTTTGCTGCCTCTTGACTCTGCTTCTCCTCCTCCTCTTACCACAGAGGAGGAGTGCATGTGCAGCAGCTGCAAAAACAGAATCTTTTTTTTTATCTATTTACGTCATCTTCTTCCAAGGTGTTGTTGGTGCCCCAGGTGGAGGCAACTGGCAAAGTGTTTGGGTTCTTGAAAAAAAAAAATTTGGACGGCTTGATCGATTAGGTTCGGCCATTTCTTGCCCCGGTGTTCTTGGATTGATGGTTGGGGAATTCATCCAAGAATAGCTGGAGCTGCTGCTCATTTTCCCTTTTGAACGGTAGCTGTCGTTGTTGAGGCGGTGCAATGTCGTCGTCGTGCATACCAACCGGCCTGCGGCTGGACCTGGACATGGTGAAGGCGGCGGCGTCGCCGGGCGCGCACTCGTCGCCGCTGCGGCCGGTGCACTCGTCGCCGTCGTCGACGCTGTCGGAGGCGTCCAACGCCTCGTCGTCGGCGACGTCGGTGTCGCTGAAGCGGGCGCGCGCGCCGCGGAAGCGGCCGAACCAGGCGTACAACGAGGCCGCCGCGCTGCTGGCGTCCATCCACCCCTCCGTCTTCCCCGTCAAGAAGAGCCCCAAGACGGCGCCGCCGCGCCCGCCGTTGCGGCAGCTCTCCGGCCTCGCGGCGGCGTTCGACGCCTCCTCCGACCTGCTCCCGCCGCTCCCCGTGCTCGCGGACTCCGCATTCCTGCTCCGGGACATGCCTGCGCCGTCGCCGTCGCCGCAGAGCCCGTCCGGCGCCAAGAACTGCTCGTCGCCGGCCCCCGTGAGCAGCGCGTTCCGGGACTTCCGGGACCCGGCGCCGTCGCCGGCAAGCCCCGACACGGTCGACGTCGACGAGCTTGGCGAGATCGACTTCGACGACGACGGCTTCGACGCAGAGTCCATTCTCGACGTCGACGAGGCCGCCGCCGAGGGCCTCGACGGCATCATGGGCAGCCTCACCGTCGAGAGCAACACCTCTGCCACCACGTCCGATGACTCCATCCTGTCCAGCTCCGGCATACACCCTTACCTCAGGAGCCTCATGGTGGTCGGCCTCGCCGGCAGGTTCGAGCTCGGCCTCGGCTGCCGGCACGGCGCTCGGCCCAACCTCAACCGCGCACTGAAGCGGCGGGACGACGACGGCGCCTGGTGGATGTGGCCGGCGGTGCCGGTAAAGGACCTCACGATTGCACCACCGACACCGCCGGCACCGCCGGTGTCGAACGCCGCAATGCCACAGGCCGCCGCCGCAGCGCCAGAGAAGAAGAAAAGCAAGAAGAAGAAGGTGGTGAAGGTGGAGAAGATCATGGCGAAGGGAAAGGACGAGCTCCCCAGCGCGAAGTGCAAGGAAGAGGAAGCTGACGCCGCTAATGGCGACGGCGACGCTGACAGTGCGCCGACGAAGGCGCCAAAGACCGGGTTGGGGCTGAAGTTGGACGCCGACGAGGTGCTCAAGGCGTGGTCCGACAAAGGGTCCATGTTTGCCGAGGGCAGCGGGCCGGAGTCGCCGACGTCGGCCGCCGAAGTGCGGGTAAGTAATTGGGTACCACCTGCAGACATCTTCAGTGTTCTTTCACTTAAATTTTTGAAAATATAAATATATTGAGATGCATAGTAGTAGTAAAAAAAACAATGTATAGAAAAGCCAAAAGCCGAAAACAATCTACAGTTTGGGACAGAAGGGGTAGGAAAGTTCATTTCAAATTGAGTATAGGAATTACAAGAGGAAAAAAAATCTGGAATTGTGAATTGCTTCCTCCAAGTCCAAGCAAGTAAACCATATTACGAGTCTCTAGAGGAACTGTTTATCTAAATGGATGGTCCCTCACATAAAGTACTGTGTAGTACTGCACTGCTACATATCAGTGAGTACACTCTTTTTCAGAATATCAGTGGTACTGCAGTGACCCACAGAAAAAATTATCTAGAACAAATATTGAGTTTTTATTTATCAGGGGAGGAAATACAGAAATAGTGAGCCTTACAGTTTTAGGTCTTAGAGAACGATTTTCAGATTTCAATGAACTACTTTCTGCTCAAGTTCAATGCAAGGTGACTCATTAATTCTGTAAGAGAATGGATTAATCCAGTTCAGCTATTCTATTTGGTTAGACTCAATGATTCAATAGTGGACCACGGACAATAGAGCCTGGAGGTGTGGTACCAAGCATAACAGGTCTGTCTTCTAGCATAGGGTCATTTTGGCTCAATTTTGGTGCCCCTTGGGCCAATGATAGAGCAACTGCAACAAACTGAAGCCCCAATTCAGTTGACTGTTCTGCAATTGGCTCTGGAACATGGCAGTATTTGGGCCTGTCATATTATCATACATATACATATGACAAAACCATAACTACAGATATGTCCAGCCAGCCTTTTATAGTATGGACATACCAAGCATGTGGTTTCCATTAGATACTTTTCAATGATGATAATGTAAAACCAACCTTGCAAGTAGTAGTACCTTCTGAATATCTTTCCATGCTATCTGAAGTTCTGAACTGAGGAATGGGAGCTCACTCTTACAGTCTTACTGATGAACATTACATTAACTCTTGTTGCAGGCTAAGCTTGCAGATATCGACCTGTTTCCAGAGAATGGAGCTGGTGGCGGCATCAGGGAAGCCAGTGTGCTGCGGTACAAGGAGAAGAGGCGCACCCGGCTCTTCTCCAAGAAGATCCGGTACCAAGTGCGCAAGGTGAACGCTGACTGCCGGCCTCGGATGAAGGCAAGCACTAGAACTGATTAGAAAGCATAAAAGATCTGTTCGTAAGGCAAAAAAAAACACTCACACCAAGAAATACCATGTGTTCAGTTCAGCCTGATGATGCAGTTCATCAGAGCAAAGCTTCTGAAGTGCTGACATGTCTGTGTTTCTGTTCTGCTGTGGTTCTTGCAGGGAAGGTTTGTTAGGAGCCCATCTCTTCTTCAGCAAGCCCTGGAGGAAGAGAGCTAGCTAGACAGACAGTGATCCTTGCTAGCCTTTTCTTTTCTTTTTTTAAAGAACCTTTTTGGCATTTTAGTTCCTCATTAGCTAAGAGATGTGAGTGAGAATTTTCCCAGTTTTTTTTTTTCTCGGAGTTTTGCTCTGGAGAGGAGAGGATAGGATGCCTTTAGAGCGGATTGTCATGGCATGGTGGTCAGATAGTTTGTCTCAGGTTTACAATGTGAGGTAAAGGAAGGAAATAAAGTGATGTTAGAAGAATATACAGTCATATAGCAAGCAGCTCAGATGATGGGTTTTGTTTTGGAATTATCGACTGAATATCACATTGCTCTGTGACGACTGACGACTAGAAATTAGCATGTATTATTATGTACTAGTAAGTACTAAGTATCAACTGACAGCAGCTGCTGTTCATGCATTAGGCTTGCCACTGCTTTGGAGAGGTAAATTATCTGCAGCTGCAGGCATACAACTATACGAAACATGTACTGCAGTCACTAAAATACAGTAGCAAATCAAAACGAAAAGACAAAAAACACTACAGATCTCCTTGAAACTTCATCATCACCTAAAACTTTCCAATCAAAAATTAATTTCGCCAGGCACGCGTGAAGAATTGCAAGCAGTAAATAAACCAATAGGTGGCTGGCTGAAGCTGAGGTTCAAGATATCAGATATTCAGATGGTATCTTTTTTACTTGCACTGCATCAGACAAAAGAAATGATTTGGCGGACATAGGCACAGACCTGCTCATCTCAGTTATCCACATACATCTAGGCGAAAAAATCCAACCAACGGCAAGAACAGCGCAGATGAAATTGGCCAGATGGCAATTGGATGATTCTCCACAGCCTCCTTCTGCTACGCCTACATATATATTCTGCTGCTCTGCAGAGCTCATCAACCGGTCGGAAATGGTACAGAGAGTCCACGTGTTTCTCGAGCAGAAACGCACTTCAGTTCATGACTTTTTTTTTTTTTACCAGGTGTGTTGCCTGGAGAAAACAGAGTTTAACAGAAGACCATGTCGGAATATCACCCAGAATGAAAGCAATTCAAAGTTCAAACTAAAATCCAAAATCCAGGTAGGCAAGCATCCGAACTTACATGTATGGGATTTTACTGAAATCGCATTAACAGAGGTTCATGATCCATGAACTCATACAACTTCACAACAGTCAACAGATATACAGTACATACACCAAGTAATGGTCCATAGTAATAACATCTATCCATACGCCGCTCTTATTGGGCGCATATTTACACAAGCGGAAGTATAATAAGGGTACTAAACCAGCTAGGCGCCGTAATTGGTTCCAAGCAGACATTAAGGGTGCTACAACAGCTAGGCGCCATAATCGGCTAATCGCAGTAGGCTTTTATCAAAGACAAAAAAAAAACAAAAAAGGTGATCCTGCCGATGTGTCCTGGGGTAGTGGAATTTCATGACATGCTTATTGCTGAGACAACTTCAGGGTGGTAGTGAAGCATCTCCTGCCACATCATTTCCCTGATCATCTCTGAGCTGATATTTTCGTCTATGTCGAGATCAATGGGCACTTGGGCTGGGGGATTTGCACTTGGATCATACAGAGGGGACATGTAAGGGTGCTCGAGAGCCTCAGTGACACTAATCCTTTTGGTGGGGTCGAAGATGAGCATCTTCTGCAATAGATCAATGGCCAGAGGGTGCGCATGTGGGTACATACTTGCGAGGGGAACACCAGGCGTGTAGGGAAGGGACTTGATGTATCTCCGAGCTTTTGGGTTGTCGATGAACTCTAGGTCAGCCTCACTCATGGTGCCAAGAACATTCACTATGAGCTTGAGCTGATTTAGGCATTCAGTTCCTGGAAATATTGGCTTGCGGCCAAGGAGCTCAGCAAAGATGCACCCAACAGACCAGACGTCTATGGATGTGCCATAGTTGTCACAGCAGAGGAGCAGCTCAGGAGCTCTGTACCAGCGGGTGACGACATATTCAGTCATAAACTGGCCTTTACTACTGTTTGTACGTGCAAGACCAAAATCACATATCTTCAGATCACAGTTTGCATTCACCAGCAGGTTTCCAGGTTTTAGGTCTCTGTGGAGTATTTCTGCTGAATGGAGATATTTCAGTCCTCGGAGCAACTAGAATGAAGAAAAAGAATAATGCGTCAGATTATTAGTGATAATGTAGATAGCAAATATCAAGATGAAATGACAAAGATTTTCGAAATAAAAATGAAGCTGGACTGCTGAAGGGTAGTATTAGGATATGTATATATCAGGATCAATTAGAGATTGATTGGAAATCCCCTAGATAGGCTAACTGCCATGTATAGCCTAGGATTGTATACTTGTAACAGGGAATAGCTTCCCATGTAACTTCCTTGTATGCCTATTGGCTATATATATGAAAGGCTCCCCACCCACAATGGATGTGTGGTGATTCTCTCCTCCTCTCTACATGGTATCAATCGCAATCTGATCCTTCCCTGGTTCCGCTCCATCTGCATCCTCGTGCGACCATGCACGCCGCCGCTGCTCCTCTTCCTCCCCACCGCACCTACTTCCTCCCACCGGCGGCTTTCTGCAGCGCTGCCCACCTCACCACCAGCAGCTCTCCCTGCAGCGCCGCTGCTCCATCCCTTCCCCAGCTGGCGGTACAGGCAACCTGCTCCTTCATGTAGAGGATAAGCTCTACTTTTCATAGTTTCATACAGAAACCCCTATGCAGAACGATTTATTAACTACTGGATAGATTCTTAAGCCCTATGCAGAACTACTTATTAACTAAAGGTGGACTCTTTGTACATATGTAACAAGGTGGCTGAAAGAACTGCTAGCTTTACCGGATGATGCCATTTTTCAATAAAATCTGTTGTTTTATTTGGAACAGGAAGTCTGGTCAAACAAGGTGCAAGTTGTCTTACTCAAAATATCATTTGGAGTGGGAGATCTGGCTCGAGAAAGTCAGTAAAATAAGCTGTAATATGTAAACATCTAAAGGGAGGGTGTTAGGCTGCATAAAGCATGTGGGCAAAATGTAGAATTGTATATTTGATAAGCCAATGAGAGAATGACTGAGAATTGTTTGTCAAAAAAAAAAAAAAGAATGACTGAGAATTGTTTGCATGTGGCAACATAAGCAGATAAAATCAAACTTGAAAAATTCAAAACTTGTCAAAGAGGAAACATAGTGACAGCCATTAACATGTGCAGTGCAGCATGCTCAACTGGTTGCTGATTTGGACTTGCATAAAAAGAAAAAGAGGATGCATATCAGATTTGGACTATTCTATGGACTAAAACATAACCCAAAAGATAGGATTTTCCTTTTAAGCCCAAAAGAAATACTCCCTCCATTCCAAACTATAAGACTTCTTAGATTTTCTAGATATATAGTTTTGCTATGAACTTAGATATACACTATGTCTAGATTCATAGCAAAAGCAATGTCTAGAAATGCTAAAATGTTTATAATTTGAGATGAAGGGGGTCGAAAGGTTTAAATAGCTCCACAACATTGATCTGAAGTTGTATATATATCTGAAGAGCAATCTGAGCTTCAAAAGAGAAGATAACTGACAAAATTAATTAAGTGCAAGGATTTCTAAAACCAACCAGAATATCACTGGAGATTAATTCATATTGGCTTCCATATTCTATCAGGATCTCATAATATTCTTAGTTAACAAGTATTATTAGAACTACTTTTTGCGAAAACGGCTTATGAAAAAAGATGTTCAGAAGAGACCAACACAACAGGGCTTAGAGTGAGTTCATGTTATGACTAAATTGACACCCAAACTTGATTATCAATGAAATAAAAATCAACTTTGAATTAGTAGCAATGCTAATAATACTCCTCCGGTGCAGTGGATGTACAGTGTGGCAGTGCACACCATGCAACAACACTTATTTAGGTAACTAATAGCTAAAGAGCATTACAATACACATAATCCCAGTTTATTTGTTGAACAACATAGATATGAAAGAGTACATTCAGAATAGAGAAAAGTGACCCAAGTATTACCTGAAAAAGAAAATACTGGCAGTGGTCGTTGGAAAGGCCCTGAGGCGATTTGATTATCTGGTGCAAATCAGTATCCATGAGCTCGTAGACCAAATACACATCCTTAAAGCTCCTTCTGTGTATTGGCATCATTATGTCCTTCAGAGCAATGACATTCTCATGGCGGAGATGGCGAAGGAGTTTCAGCTCCCGCAAGGTCCGTAGTGCATCCACACGGTTGTCGAAAACATTGTGTATCTTCTTTATTGCTACTTTCTCATTTGTCTCACGATTGATAGATGAACAAACAATCCCATAAGCTCCGCGCCCGATGGGCTTGATCGGCACATATTTGGTGTCTATCTCAAATAAGGTCTGCCACATAGAGTAGTAATGCTTTCCTTGGTTTCCGATTCCATTCGGAGGATCCACCATCATCGCCATTTTCTACTAAGGAAATGAAAGAAAACAATTTAGTAATATAATCAATGATAAAAACAAAAAAGTTGGAAGAATTACAATTCAGAAGAGCAAAGAACTTGTACGATTGAAGTAAAAAAGCAGATATATAGTCATACAATAGTACGGTTCCAGTTATCTGGAGTGCCCACAAGCTAAAGATCAGCAGCTATACTACAATGTGGTGAACCGACATGCTCTGAAGTCTGAACTGAAGGTTCTCAGTTGAGAGCACATCCACCTCAAGGGAATGCCAAATAATATGTACTCATGTTTTTATTCCGAACGAACATTAAGATTAAACTCTAGTATAGAAACAATATTTAGAACCTAAACCAAAATCATAGGTGTGTGCCATAAATCTATGATGCCCATAACATCATAATCAGATCCTGCAGTCCTTACCACCAACGGACTAAAACAGTACATCTTTTACCAATCCGAATCAACATGCAGTCAAACATTAGCGCAGTCAAACTAAACAGGACAATTTAGTAATATAATCAATGATAAAAACAAAAAAGTTGGAAGAATTACAGTTCAGAAGAGCAAAGAACTTGTACGATTGAAGTAAAAAAGCAGATATATAGTCATACAATAGTGCGGTTCCAGTTATCTGGAGTGCCCACAAGCTAAAGATCAGCAGCTATACTACAATGTGGTGAACCGACATGCTCTGAAGTCTGAACTGAAGGTTCTCAGTTGAGAGCACATCCACCTCAAGGGAATGCCAAATAATATGTACTCATGTTTTTATTCTGAACGAACATTAAGATTAAACTCTAGTATAGAAACAATATTTAGAACCTAAACCAAAATCATAGGTGTGTGCCATAAATCTATGATGCCCATAACATCATAATCAGATCCTGCAGTCCTTACCACCAACGGACTAAAACAGTACATCTTTTACCAATCCGAATCAACATGCAGTCAAACATTAGCGCAGTCAAACTAAACAGGACCCTTGCTGAACGACGGCATTGTTTTGGACAAGCAAGCACGCATTCAATACCAGGTCAACCCACCTTGGCAACTCAACTCCGGTTCTCCCTCTATGAAGTAGCTCTCCCTCATCTCACCACCAAGTCACCAACCTACCCCCTCGATCGTTATTCAGTGGCTACCGTTAATCACCCAGCCGCATGGCCACCACCATGCTGCTAGCAATGCTTTAGAATATCCCGTGCGCTACAATCACAAGCTAACATCTTAATCCCAAGCAAGCAAGCATGCAATTAACCCATACATAGCCAGCTCGGTCCTGGAGGCAACCCGCAAACCACGCAGACGACAACACGAATAAAGAACGCGAGCAATTGAGCACGGAAGCAGCTGATGATCGATCACGGACACCGAACGTTCCCCGATTGGAATTCCCACTGTGAATCCGTGAGCAGAGTATGTAACAGATAGATGGTCGGTGCCAAATCACACTCCCAGATCAAGGGCACGAATGTCGGGAAGCGAGATCGGTCGTGTCCGGACACGGAACGGACGGTCGTCGGAGCGCAGACCAAACCGTACACCACAGACAGAAAGGGAAGGAAGGAAGGAGGAGCGGAAGATTTCACTCACACGATAGGAGGAGGAGGAGGAGGAGGAGGAGGGGAGAGGACGGCGCGGAAGGTGATGGGTGGGTGGAGCAGGTGGGGTCAGAGCGGCAGCGCCATGCGCTCGGCCGAATCCCTCGCCTCCGCTCTGTGAGGAGGATGGGGGAGGGGGAGGGGGAGCGAAGGAAGGCGAGGAATATTCTTCTGACCTGCTGACTGACGACGGCATGCATCGCATCATCCGCGCCGGCCGTCGATGCCGCCGGTGCCGTCGGATGCGGGCGGGCGCCCGAGACCGACAACGGACGCGACGGGTCGGGGCGGCAGCGGCACCCGTGTCCTGTGCCCACGCGTGTGTTAGGCGGGTAGGTAACGTGCCGACCAGGCCCAGCTCCAAGCCAAGGGCACGTGACTGATACCACCATACCCACAAGGTTATTTGCCTCTTTATGGCTTTCACGGACTAGTCCAGGCTTTCGAGTGATGCTTCAAATAGAACGAAACTAAGGGATGTTTGTCGTTTAAAAATGTTCTAGAGTTTATAGTACATCCGCAACTTTATCTTTTTCTTGAGCAACGTGCGTGGAACAGTACTTATTTAGTAATATAACGTGGAGCAGAGTTAAAAAAACATAGAGCAGAATAATTCCTAACACTCACTTAAATACTTCTTGTCCCATTATACCTGGTTGACAGCTACGACATCTTCAATAATGGGACAAAAGGAGCATCACTTTATGTGGCAACTAGGATACCGGTATGCCTAGAAATTGGAGAGTGAAGCAAATACATGTGTCAAACCGTCGAACATCATCGTGAGGCCGTGGTTATAAAGTCACGTTGTGGAGCAACTCCTACGTATTGAACGAAAAAGGATACTTAATTTGCACATTCTCATAAAAAAAAGGTAATAAGACATGATAACTCCAGTAGATCTCATTTTCAATCCTCTTTTTTTAATATGTTTTTTCCCGATTGACAGAATCTAGTGCGCGATCTCTTATACAAAGCGACCAACACTGTTGATCACCGTACAGCCGTGGTCACAGGCAGGCTACCACCGCCGCACGGGGCCAGGGTGGCCGATGCGTTGTTGTTGTTGTTTGTTTTGGCAATAGTTTGTTTGCATAATTAATAATAAGAGCAACTACAAGAGTCTTTCTAACATTTACTATCTAAATTATTATTTAGAGGGCCATTTCAGTAAAAATCGATTTATATATCGTGTTCACACTCTAATTAGATATTTTCATTTTTTTTTATATTTGGCTAGCGAGAAATTCTAGAATAGATTATGCTTATATTTGAAGATCCAATTAAAAATGTTGTGGAAGGATTACTTGTTCATCAAAATCTTTATTCCTATAGATAATGAAAGATTCAAAGAGTCTTTTGGCATTGCTCCGAGGAATAGCTAGAATGTTCAATTTAATTCAAAATAGCAAGGGGAAGAAGAGGACACTTCATGATGACTCAAACCACAGGCGAACCTTGTGATCATGGGCAGTGATAGGGTCGGAGCTACTCCACGTGAGAAGACAGAGCTGGGGCCCTAGTGTCTTTTTGAGAAGGAAACGTATCGTGTGCAAATCATAACTTCGTGAAAATCTATGTAAACCATAGAAAAAAATCATCTAAATTAAAAAAAAAATCACACATGTAGATGATATGATGATACACAACCTTGTAAAATATTTTGTCCAAACTCGACTTCGTTTGTGAGATATAAATCGAAGTCGAGTTTGGACAAGATATTTTATAAGGTTGTGTATCATCGTATCATCTACATGTATGATTTTTTTGGTGAATTTAAATGACTTTATTGCCATAGTTTGCATAGATTTTCATGAAGATTGTGATTTACACAGGAATACGTTCCCTTTTAATAAAGGGTTTAAAAAGTACTGGTAAAAAAAAGTTTGTATTTAATGAGGATATCATGTGGCACATCTTTGTGTGCTATCAGCTCTAGAGGTGAAAATGTCTCAATTTGAGATCAGGGGGTACCCAAATGTCCTGAGCCACTTTTTGCGAGAAATCTATCAACTAAGAAAATCAAATTCGACCTTGCATTTTTTTTTGTTTAGTAAGAACAAACTTGAAGAAATGATTGGCACTGCCCCTATTGCGTGTTCTTTCTTTCGACACCTTCCTTGGCTTTTTTTTTTAAACTAAGCATCCTAATTGTTGGAAAATAGAGCAATCAATATATTAGATTTGTGTCGAATATGTGTACAAGTTTAGTTACGCTAACACTTGAGTTGTATTAGGGGCTAAGATAATGTTAGAGTCGAACTCTATATAAATATGAGGCAACCACTGTTATAACTATAAGACGACAAGACTACAGGTGTCTGAATACCGGTGTAGCTGCTATTTTATGGGGAGAAGCATCCACAGTCATGCCTGAAGATTAGACACATCACTGAACCTCGTTAAAAAAACATCATACTTTGGTGTCGTTCTCATTTGTATATTTTCTTTTACAGTGGTTATACTTCCTGTGTTCATTGACTACCGGATCGGTTTGGGTCCAGGACTTATCTTGCACAATCTGTTTTTGAGGGATGAAAAGAAACCTCCTGTTCATAGTCCTTTTTTTCAAGGGAACGTTTCATGTGTAAACCACAATCTTTATGAAAACTTGTGCAAACCACGGTAAAAAAGTCATCTAAATTCAACAAAAAATCATACATGTAGATAATATGATGATACACAACCTTATAAAATATCTTGTCCAAATTCGACTTCGTTTGTGAGATATAAAAATAACAAATTTCTAACAAATCACCAGGATAACTTTCTGGCTTGAAATTTGTTATTTTTATATCTCACAAACGAAGTCGAGTTTGGACAAGATATTTTATAAGGTTATGTATCATCATATCATCTACATGTATGATTTTTTTGTGAATTTAGATGATTTTTTTGCCATGATTTGCATAGGTTTTTACTGAAGTTATGGTTTGCAGCAGGATACGTTTCTTTTTTTCAAAACAATGGTAATGAGAACATTGACAGACATGTATTGGCACAAAGGATGGAAAATAGAGCAACCAATCCTGTCTGGCTGTCTGCCATCACCCATCAGTCAGTAATTTAACCTGTCAAAATAGAGCAACCAATCCCGTCTGACTGTCGGTCATTAATTTGACTTTGTCAAAACAGTGCAACCAAACACAAAACGAAAGCGCAGTACAGTAGAGTACTTTTTGAGATAAGAGTTTATGATACAAGATACCGATTAGCGGCCTCTGGTGCAGTACAGTACTAGGCAACATTTCGAGCACCGGGTGCATATGCGCCGTGTCGAAGTCCACCAGCGTCCCCCTCAAAAAAAAAAAAACAAACAAACAAAAAAGTCCACCAGCGTCCTGAGTGAACAATCACTGAATTCGATCGTCCTCGTCAGTTCATTTGCAGTTGATCGATCCTGAGTTCCTGACTGAACAATGGCGACGAAGCAGCAGCGGATGCACTCACAAGTCTAGCGTTACCTGCTTTTTTTATTATTATTATTCACTAGCGTTCCCTGCTGGTCGCCACGAATGCCGTTAAGAATTGAGGACTGGATGGGGGACCACAGGACAGAGAAGGAGAGCGAGGAGGAGCCGACGGGAGAAGGATGGTGGGCCTTAATTGGGCCTCCGATCTGATTGAGCCCACACAAACGCAACCCTTTCGTGCTTCCCAAGCGCAGCAGTCCAGCGAGTGCGTTGCGATCTCGCGGCGGAGGCGGCGGCGGCGATGGGAGGGCTCAACCAGGGTGCAGGGGCGGCCGGGGGCGGCGAGGTGCAGCCCGCGGACCCGAACAGGATGATCGTCTGGGAATGCAACCGCTGCAAGCCCAAGATGGGTCCTGGGAACTACAAAGTCAAGTTCACCGAGGATCACGAGAGGCGCCATAGGGAGGCGGACGCGAAGGCTCAACACTAAACAGGCTCGCGACGAGGAAGCTCGCCAGCGCCAGGAGGCCCTGGCCATCCAGGAGAGACGCCCGTCTACCTGGAAGGAACGCCGCAACAAGTACTACTGAGCGGGCAGATCGGTCAGGCAGGTGAGATCTTTATTAATCCGTAATCAAAGCTTTTTTGGAATGAACAGTTGATTTGTCACATCGTAGAATCTTAGCTTTATCACTAGTGAAATGAACAGCGGATTTGATCTGCACATGTTAGGGCATGGGAAATGGAGAAAATAGGACTATATTTAATTGCAATTCACATTTAACCTGCATAAACACTTGATCGACATATTGACATCTGCATATCGTTTATGGAATTGATGCAAGCATCATGATGGAGTATAGACATAAGGAAAAATTTACATATATGTTGCTTTTTATGTACTGCCAATCATTGTACTAGTTCTCTATACCACTACATTTCTGAAATCTTTGGGTTTTTTTTCTGATTTTTTTGAATTTTTTTCCTTTGCTTGGATTATAATATGCAAGACCTCCTAAAAGGTTTAGATTTCTACCTTTGAAACTGAAGGCCTATGTTTGTTTGTGCCTGCCAAACCTGACAATTACGCAACAAACATTAATAGTGTAAAGAAATTAAATCAAACCTTGTTCAAAATAATTAATAGAAACAATTAAATCAGCCTCACTAGAAACATCAAAGGTCAATATAACTTGACAATTTTGGAGTGGCATTGTCGAGTCGAATACATGACTTGGGGCTCATGTTGGGTTTCAACTCTAGCCTACCCCAATTTGCATGGGATAAAAGGCTTTGTTGTTGTTGTTGTTTATTGTCGAGTCGAATACCTTTTTATCACCAGCCTAGCAAGCAGAATAGCATAACATCTGAAGTTATACTGAGATCATCCACCTGGAGCAAAGCAATATTAACCAGAATTGTTAGAAGAAACTTTAGAAGACTATATAATTGATATTCACGTCTAATTGCATATACATTTGTAAAAATATTAAAAAAAACAAGTGAGAAAAAAGGAGCATACTTGCGGTTGAGGTACAGTGCTGATGCAGGGGGCATGTGAGGGAGATGGGCAGATGGCTGTAGGCAGGAGCGATGCTTTTGCGGGGGCGCCGCATGAGGGAGGAGCCGAGGGTGAGGTGGAGCAGGCTGGCCGTGCGAGGGCTTTTTGCGGGGGCGCCACGTGAGGGTGAGGTAGTTCAGGCTGGCCGTTCGAGGGCAAGGTGACGTGAAGTAGCCAAGTTGGCCAGGGCGGCTGCATGACTGATGGGATGGTGCTCGTGCAGGGGATGTGCAACGGCGAGATGAGTTGGAGCCAAGAATGTGGCTAGGTCGCGCCGCCGCTCGAAATGTCGTGCAGCCGCGCGAGCCCACGAGAAATTTCCGTGGTGGCTACAAAAGAAATAAAAGAGAGCAATAATGTAGGAACAAACCTGGGTGAAGAGGGTGGCCAGGGTTCCATTGGAGGCTGCCGCTGAACCCTCTCCATCAAAATAAGCGACGACGACGCCAAGGAGGCGACCGATCAGCGTCATCGGCGGCTCTGTATCCAGCACCAGTGACACCCCTGCCCCACCCGTTCACGATAGGTGCTGAGGAAGGACGTCAGACAGCAGGCTGGCTATGTTGCTGTTACTGCGACCGCATCTTGTGCCAACGCCTTTGGCGAAGGAGTAGGGCGGCTGCAACGAACCGATAGTATGCCATCCAGACAAACCAGATCAGAAGCTTTCATGAGTTAACCGCTCCTAAACTTAGATTCAGTGTAGAGTTTAACTTGCTGCCGATGATCTACAGCAGCATAGGGAGCAGTGGTAGTTGTCATATCAACTGTAGTACTGTACAAAGTTGGCTTCTCTAATTTTATATGAGAGGATTTATTCTATCAGGCAATAGGATACAATAATTTTCTAATTTGTACATGATTGGTATGAATGCTCTAATCCTTTTATTTGTATGCAAACTGCAGGTTGGCTATAAACATGGAATGATTTGCATCTGAGTCATCGCATGTGAGAAATAACAGCATTTGGTAACACTGGGATCTATGTGAACTTGGTATAATTAGTCTGAACTATTAGCTCAAATGCAAGACACTGTCTGTGCACTTGGTGTGCTTGGTATGAACTGTTAGACTAAATGCCATGCATGTATTTGACATGGTCTGGTGACGAATTGCCATATGATACTGCAGGTTGAATGCATGCCTATCTAGTCTACAGCGTTGCATTTTTAGTTTTTTTCTTTTTTTTTTTTTTTGGTCTAAGCGAAAACAATGGCACATCTCAACATCATCAATAGCTCCAGCTCTAGAAATTTAGAACCTAGAATACTCAACAGATAGTATTATTAGAGTTGGAGCTAATACTCAATGAATAGGATTCCTAGAGCTCGAGCTGTACAAAACAGGATACAACAGAGTAGCTACGATGTGTTAAGGCCACTCCACTATGTGCACTATACAACTTTACTCCTTTTTTGTCTCTATTTGGTAACATACCACAATTTTGCATTTTTATATTAACATGTAAGAATTCCAAACACGAGCATGGTCAGGTTCCGTCTAGCACTTTGAAATTTTGGTTACATATGCAAAGTGTTTTTAGCTCATGGGACAGAGATGGATGGGAGAGATTCACTGCGTTTTCTAAGGGGTGCTGGGGTAGGTGCCACCATTTCTAGAGGCATATGTTATCAAGATCCATGATGATTTCCCAACCATTCATCCAATAAAAAATGAGATCATCCCATCTCTCCCTACACATCCTACCAAACAAAAAGGGATCATTGTGGTGGTACAGGGAAAGGATCATTCTAGTAGTACAGCGAGAAAACTAGGATCATCAAATCCCTAAGGGCAGGGATGACTCTCCAAGTTCAAACCAATGTTTACAAATCGTCTAGTCGAACCTAGTCGCCATAGGACCGACTAGGGCGATTAATCGCGATTAATCACGATTAATCGGACGACTTGTACAAGTCGACACTACCCCTAATCGATCACCAAGGACCGACTAGGACGACTAATCGCGATTAGTCGGACGACTTGAAAACAATGGTTCAAACCATACACATCATGTGGCAATACTAGAGGACACAAGAGGAAATCTTACTAAGTACACTTTTTTCTTTGTGAGAAGCTTTGCAACAAAGGGTCCACCAAATCCACGGCTCCTTGAGTATTCCTTTGTCCTTGAAACAGCCCAACCATAACAGATTAGGAACTTGTGGCATTTGGTTCAGAAGACGGGATAGGATGGAACGGGACGACAATCCCACTATTACTAGTGTTTGGTTGGGGCGACTAGGACGGAGTCATCCCCACTAGGGAATATCTCCCCAATATACAGGACATCCCTTCAAATCTAACGGACCAACTCGTCCTTCCATGACACAGTTCCAATCACATCACCTAGCAGGCCCTACCGTGAGGTCCTTTTGTTCAATTGACGACGGGTGCAGGTCCAAGGTAGGACAGGCTCAATCGACGATGGTGGGGCTCGGACGGCTCTGCTTAGATCAGTGGACGACACATGGACAGGTAGCTATGTCGGCCTCAGTGGAGTCATTGTGCGAGCTAGGTCTGTCATGGCCAGTAAAGAAGAAACAATTACAGTTGGCCCACGCTGACGGTGGTTTACGGGCCAAAAAACTACCATCCATCCTCCACTCCACATCCCTCCTACCAAACATAAAACATAATCCTGTCCTCGCAACCAAACAAACGATGGAATCATCACATTTTAAAGAAAACTGGGACGGTACCTCCTCACCTCCAAAAGCAGAGCACGTTTGGTTCTAAACCCCAACAAACAAAGCCAAATCTTGGCCAGCCCTGAAGATTTATCTAATATTTGGTTGCAGGCCAAATTTTGTCTAGCCAATAATATATACGGACCAAGATGGCGCTGCATCGTTCAACGGGTAAGAAATCTAGGCTGCCTGCCAAGCCACTCCATGGATGAAGTGTCAAGGCCAATGCACGTGGATCAAAATTTTAAGATAACAAAACTTCAAATGCTAATAGCTACCAAACCATGTCTCTAATAGGCAATTTATTTCACCTATGGTATTCCTCCACATGCTATTTTCAATGAAGAAAAAAAAAGACATGTGGACCCCACATGTCATACACACAAAATTGCAAAGTGTGGCATAGCTATCATCCAAACTTTTTTCCACGACTCGTCCATATTTTGGCATGGCTCAGGACGTCTGATTAATCACGACTAATCGTCCTGGATGGTTGGAGCTACTCGACCAGGGCCTCCAACTCGGCCAGACCGTCCAAGAAACTGGTCGTCCGATTAATCGTCGTCCAATTGCGATTAATCGGACGTCCAGCGACCAACCAGAGAGTGGGCTGCATCTTAGAGTTGGGCCCAGGTAGTTGCCTTATATTTTGGCCCAAGCCCATTAGGGTTTCTCTCCTTTCTTACTCCTCACTCCCTCAGCCTCTCATCAGCATAACACACTCCTCACCTTCACCACTCAGTCACTCACGTCCAGCAGCAGCAACCGCCTCCATTGCTGCAGTTCATCTCCCTCCTCCCTTTTGGTTCCCTTCTGGCTGCTCCCTCTCCTCCCTCCCTTCCAGCTGCTCCCTCTCCTCTCTCCCTTCCGGTTGCTCCCTCTCCTCGTATACTAGTGTGGTATAATGTATATATATGGTATATATCAGTCCCCATATGTAGGGGACGACCGGGATGACCAAGGGACTCGTCCAGGGTCGATTAATCGGCCTGGACGTCCTGGACGGTCCTCAGGCGTCCAGGCTCGACCGGCTGTCCTGAAAACATTGCATGGCTATGAACCAAACAACTTGTGACATTTCGGCATTGCCCCAATTTAGCTATGACCAATATTTGGCTTGGTCAGTGCAAGTCTCAACTCTCAACCCAAACAAACCCTAAGACCTTCTGCAAGAACTAGGCCAAAATGCTATGGCCTCCAAAAAGATATGCAATTATTAGCACATGCATGCTTGGCATTATCCTAGTGGTGGCAACCTACTTGTATTCAATGCAAGAAAGCATTCAAGGAAGAAGATTCTTTCTATGTAAAGCTAACAACATTAACAGTACTAAGTGGTATTTGACTACTGTAAAACAAGATACAAAAGATGTCATGAACACTGCATTGTGAAATTGATCATGAAAACAGATAGGGAGATGTCATAACAATAACATACTCATCATCATAGGTGCAACTTGTGAAATATACACAGGTTCATGCCCAGCCATCTTGTTCCTTCGAGTTATCTGGTGATCTGTGTGTGCAGCCAACAAATGAAAACATAAAACAATCCTCATAATTCAATAGTTCACATGTGATAGTTGATAAACAGTCTGTATAGCACAAGGCAAACAAAGGAACAGAGAAATTTCAGCAGCCAGAGTGCTTCTATGCGTGTGTATCTTACCACGAACATGTACGAAGGAATAACTTACAGATGTGTCATGCAAATGAATCCTAGAAAATATTTACTCTCTGCGATAAAATATCGCCAGCTCGCCATGCATTGTACAGTCCAATAGGATAGTATATCAGACAGAACTGAATGAATAAAGGAAAAACTAAAAAGAGACATCACTTCTTAATATATAATGACACACAGGCCTCCTGCGTGTTCGAGAAAGAAAGAGACATCGCCAGAACCTGTCCCTAGGGGACTGGAAGATTTGTATCTATGAACAAATCATTCTACACAGCTCTGGTTTGTGGTTTGCGTGTGGCTTAACCACCTAAACCACATACAAATGTTGTGTTCCACGAAAAAATTACAAATGAAAGCAAAATTACTCGGATGGTTTACTGTATACAGCGTGCTTGGTAAAATCAGTCAGCTGAAAAACATTCTGCATCTTTCATTCCCTCATTCAAGAGGACAGGCACCGCGTGATTGCTTTCTGGGTTTGGGAGGAAGCACTGTTGCCGGAGTGAGCCAGCAGCATCAGGTTGAACCTAATACATCAAATATAAATTTTACACAACATCCAAATCATTTGCTAAGGTAGTGTTTGGTTGACTGAATCTGGATGAATGGGATAGATCATCCTGGATGAATGGATTATGGATGAGACAATTCTGGATGAGATGGCATAGGTTGATTGTTTGGTTGCTCGTACATGATGATACTTGATATTTGTTTGGATGATTGTATTGAATTGTATGATTTGGTACAAGATGATGTTTGGTTGGTTGTACGGATGTGTTTGATATATGAGACAATTCCCTGATTGCCATTGAAAATTATAGCACTTCCTTCGTTGCCATCAAAATTTTCAAAATTCCCTCATTGCCATCGGATAAAATTTGCAATTTCCTGGCTGCCATTTCCGTCATTTGCAGTTAGCAACACCGTTAGATGGCGCTATGCGCGGCCAGGCCAGCCCACTAGCGACGCAGCTGTGACATCCCATCTATTGTCCTAGCCCTTGGCTTTGGCCGCGGCGGCCGAGGAGCTGCGCGTGGCGAAGCAGCGTATGACGGGGAGTGGCCTCCAACGCGAAGAGCACCTCCAAGGTGCGAGCACGTGGTGCACCAACGCGGGGTCCAACGAAGAGGTCGAGCACAGCGGCCGCGGCCACCGCCGTCGCGCCGTGCCGTGCGGCGGCCTCGTTGCTGCGCGCCAGGCCACCCACACCACGCCTGCGTCTCGGTGGCCGCCTGCTGCAGCCGCTCTTCCAACTCCAAGGCGTGGCGGTGGGCCGCCTCCTCCCGCAGGCCGCAGCGCAAGAGTGCCTCGGCAGCTACATGCGAGCACCCCGACAGCTCCCTTATCTCGCCCAGATGCCTAGTTGCTTGCGCATGCTGTTGAATGACGCATGTCCTCGTCCTCTCCCTTCACTCGCACGAACATATCATGGTGGAGGCCATCCAGCTCCAGCAGCCCGAGCGGGCAGCCGTGAGTTGCGCTGCGGCTGCGAAAGCATGGCGATGGGGACGGGGACATGTTTGTTCTGGCCTTCTGGGAATAGGTTGGACTCGGCAAACGAGTCACACGACCGTAACAGATGATAGATGGTGGGACCCCCTGTCAGTGAACAGGTTTTAACGGAAGTGGCAATGAAGGAAACACTAAAATTATTTGATGGCCGTGAAGGAATTTTGGAAATTTTGATGGCAATGAGGGAAGAGCTATAATTTTTAGTGGCAATGAGGGAATTTTCTCTTGATATATTTGCAAATTTGCACTTGTACACGGCTTCAATGGTTCAGTTTGTCTACTTCCCAGTAAATAAATTTCTAATTCTCAGGAACCCATACGCCATACATGAAAGAAGATAAACGGGAAGACAAGGCATTTGTACTAGTAATATAAATATAAAACTAGGGAGATGATTTTTTTTAAAAAAAAAACAGGGAGATGAACCACCTAAACGAACAGGTGCCGGCGGCTGCAGTCGTATGAAACGGAACACAGGCTAGTACTGGATGGCGTCGTTCGGCCTTTCTCAGCGCACCAAAATATACAGGATCTAGAGAGTGTATTCCAGGCATCTGGATGCTTCTAGCATGGATAGAATTGTTCAATCCTCCAACCAAACGCTAGGACAGATGGGCCCCACGTGGTTATCCAGGATGGACCCGTACATGTATGATTTGGGCCTAGCAACCAAACGCTGCCTAAAGATAGCAAAGGTTTAAATAAAATGAACTTCCCCGA
This sequence comes from Eremochloa ophiuroides, assembly GCA_038502445.1. Classification (NCBI taxonomy): domain Eukaryota; kingdom Viridiplantae; phylum Streptophyta; class Magnoliopsida; order Poales; family Poaceae; genus Eremochloa; species Eremochloa ophiuroides. Next base: position 7,009,632 of record JAHLJS010000005.1, read on the forward strand.
GCAATAAAGCAGGAAAATTAAGCATCGGCCCCTAGGATGGAAAAAAACTAAGCATAACACCAAATAACCAACAGGTAACTCCATGAAATATATCGCAAATTAAAGTAGGGAAACACCTTTTCGCAACAATGGCTTAGGAGGAAAAATCAAGCATGGATCAAGAACAACTTCCAAATTAAAAGATGCAAGCCAAGCATGACAAAATTCAATCCTCCAAATAGCATGGAACAACTAGGCAAGGAAAGACAAATTGATAATGAAAACGATCTAGTACCAATCATGGAGCACGATACTAAATTACCCATCGCTAGGAGATATGCCGGTCTATTGCTACTTCGTTTGCAAAATTCCGGATATGGGTTACCTGGTGTTTACCAAGAGGCGAACAGTTCTATGGAGTCGGGTTTGGCCGCGGTATGCTGGGCAATATGGAACAAGAAACGCCAGGGTGTTTCGAGATTTTATGTTTAATTTCTTCTCTGTTATTCTACTGGGCAGGGCTACAGAAGGAAGGACCACCTTCACAACTGGAGCAGAGGGGGCAGAAGCACTGAAGGCGGTGGCTGTCCATTTCCATCAGATGGGGGAGATGCCAGTCGAAGACATCAGGTTGGCGGTCATATGACTTAAGAGTCGCATTGGGCAGAAGCCAGAACTTTGGTTTTTCATATCTCAGTTTGTGTGCTGCAAATCCCATATTGGGCATGTATTACGTACTACTTTTAGACTTTCTTGTGCAGGCCATCAACTATAGCCGGTTTGGCAAATTTTGGGTAAAGTCAGCCAGTTGGATGAACCCTCTGTGTTCAGTCCAGTCTTGTTCAGTGTTAGCATGGTAATGTTTTACGTGGTCAGAATTCTGAACTTCTGTAATTTTGTTGCTTATAAGTAATGAAATTCAGTTTCGCCCGGGTTGGTAAAAAAAAGGAATTATACTGGTGAGTTGCTACAGACGAAGACCATACATATAAGATCATTGTTATACTACACGAGATTTTAAAAAGTAACAAAGTGAATCACCGAACCTTCCAAGTACTTAAAAGCTAACCACCAGCAAGAACATTAGCACAAAAAAAATGATAGAATTAGAATGGAAGGAGACTATACAAACCTTGACCTGACCCTGACATTTGACATCCTGAGATGTGATATGGAGGCGCAGGCACCTGCAATTAGGCACGAACTGAATTCATCATGTTGCGGGTTGTATCTCTAATAATTAACACAAATGTCAAGTAAAAGAATCCTACTTCATACCAAATTATAAGTCATTCCAACTTTCTTGGAGAGTCAAAACATCTCATGTTTGACCAAATTTACATAATAAAATAATAACATTTATGATATCAAATAAGTCTCATTAGATTCTTAATAATTCTTCATTAATTATATTTTCGTAGTATACCTATTTTATGTCATAAATCATTGTAATTACTCTCTATAATTTTGGTCAAACTTGAGATGCTTTGACTCTACAAGAAAGTTGAAAGGACTTATAATTTGGAATGCAATTAACACAACATGAATTTACCTTCATGGTGGTATATCATAAGCATTTGTAATCTTTGCCATATTACTCAATGATAATAACAATAATCAACCAAAAGAACAAAAGGTAGTACACAATCTCAATTCTCCTCCACAAGAGTATGTGATGTTCTTGGTCAGCCCAAACGAATGGAGATGACAACCGTGTCACAGTTTCATGCCCATGCCAGCACTTCTATGAATCTTCCTTTCATGGACTGCCTCCCAGAACCGTCACTACAAGAAGTCTTCATGCATATCCTTGTTAATAAAAAAAATCCAGATATAAAACATATAAATAAACTTGTAAACACATGTAAATGAGCAGCTACTTGTCTTGTTATCAGTAGAGAACTGGCATTTAGTCCCGGTTCCTGACCCCCTTTAGTCCCGGTTTGGCCAACCGGGACTACGGATCTGGGACTAAAAGGCTAAACTCTTTAGTCCTGGTTGAACAACCGGGACTAAAAGGCTCACGAGACTAAAAAAATAAAGTATCCCATGCACTGCATCCCATGAGATTCGAACTCAAGACCTCATGCACAGCTTCGCGTGTAGCTTACCACTCCACCTACACAGGATGTTTTCCTTTTGAACTAGCCCGCGGACCACCCTTTAATCCGGGATTAAAAGGTCTACTTTTAGTCTGGGTTGGTGTTATCAACCGGGACTAAAGGGTCCATGCCTTTAGTCACGGTTGGTAACACAAACCGGGACTAATGTTGACCCTTTAATCCGGGTTGGTGTTTCCAACCGGGACTAAACGTCCTCTGACAACTCATAAAAGTTAGAACCGGGACTAATTCTTCTTTAATCCCGAACACAAAAATGCCGAGACTAAAGCCAAAAACAGATGTGGATCAAAAGTCTTTTCTCTACTAGTGTATGCTCTAGCAGTCTAGAGCTACAGTGACAAGTAAAGATTCAGAAATTCAGATTGTACCATTGGTGGTTGTCTGGCCCACAGATATTAGCAGTGGCAACTCGCCCTTGGTCGACTCCTGCCACCATCTGAATTGTAAGCGCCCGCAGCCACGCGCAGCACCGGCAACTCAAGCCGCGGTAGGGGAAGCAGCCTCTTGTGTCCCTCTCCTTACATCAGGGAGCCGTCGAAACAGGGCAGCAGGTGCAGCATTGGTTGTCGCAGGCTGGACGCTGGCGCTGGTCATCAATGAACCCAGCCGCAGGCGTTTCGAGTTGCTGGATGCAGTGGCGGACATAGCTCAAAAAAATGCAGGTAGAGAGCCGCCGCTGGCCGTACCCACTGCGGGGCGCTGCCGCCTAGTGCAGCTGCGTTGGGGAGGCCGAAACAATACAGGGAGGGGGAAGCCGCCCGAGAGCGCCGCTGTAGCCACCGGCAGGGCGCCATCGGACTTTGAGAGTGCCGAGCGGTGCGTGACCGTGACTCCGTAATGGTCCACGCGGGAGAGTCCAGGATGGTCCAGTCCTCCTGTCACCCATCCTCGCGCTGCGCAGTTGCGCCGGCCTGTCGCGGCCCCCGTCACCGTCTTCAACCTCGAGACTCCGATCTCCAGGGGGCGAGTCCACGGGGTCCTGCTGCCGCCGGAGGGGATGTAGGGCGGCCGCCCGACCTCGCACCGGTCCGCCTCTGGATCTGGCCGACAGCAAACGCTGCCACCGCCACCACTGGTGCTACTCCAATATAACGAAATAATGGATGAAAACAAAGCGAGGTAGAGGGCTACAGGCACGGGATTCGGCAGGACTCGATGGACGGAGGCCTGGCTCAGGGTAGAAGGTGCCTGGCGGCTAGGGTTTGTGTTGTGTACGGAGAGAAAAGGGACGAGGGAGGAAGGAGGGCGATCCGCAAAGGGATTGACCGCCGCGCTGACGTCTAAACTTTTTACTCGTTTCAGCAAGTGACGTCTTAAACTTTTTATTCAATTCTACTCCGTACTTTTCTTTTTCTTACGAGGGTGTAGTAGTATACTGCCTTTTTTTTACTGTACTCACGAGCGAGATGGGCCCTTGACGTGCTACGGCTTGCAATTGCAGGTCTCATTTTCGTGTTAAAACAATATACTCCCTTCCCTTCGTCCCTAAAAAAATATCGTTCTCGTTTCCCGAGAAATATCTTTGACTAAATTTATACTAAAAATTATTAATATTTATAATACATAATTAGTATCATTGAATAGATCTTTTAGTCTAGTTTTTTAGCAAATTTATTTAGAGGTGTAAATGTCGCACGTATTTTCTACAAATTTAGTCAAACTTATGATACGAACATCCAAAACATCAATAGTTTAGGGACGGGGGAGTACAAGACAAATAAAAAGCATATAGCTTGATATATCTACGTGGCTTTTGTGTATGTTTGAGAGAAAGGAGACTTATATTAAACTTCAGTACATTTCTTCTAGATTACTTATAAAAAAAATCTAAAATGAAGAAATACATAATATCTAAATTTCACCCTCGTCTTCTCCTGCAAATAAAAGAAAGAAACTAAGAGAGCATTTGGTTCACTGGTTTGGAATTAACCTAGCTCACGAGGTGAAGTCTTGCAGTGTTTGGTTGGTAGGAGCGTCACAACTTGGCTAGATGCATCAAGAAGTGTCCTTGTGTCTCTGAAAGGTCCTTATTTTGTTTTGCTAATTAAGTGACAACTTAGGTGGATTGATGATGTTTTGAGTGATAAATACACATGTGATTAGTCCACAGGTACATGTGTGTGAGCAATTATGCCTTGAAGGTGGAAATGGTATTGGAGTGATTGCTTAGTTCACACATGTGATGGTGAAGGAGTTTAACACATAAGACATGACTATGAAGTCATGTGGCTAGATGGAGAAGACCAATATATGACTTGGTTTGATGGACCAGTTGCGAAGGTAAAGGGCAGGTTGGAGGCTTTAAAGCCGTTAATACCGAGTGTCATGAGAGGAGGCTTAAGCAAGATTTGGCGCCGAAGGCCAAAGCAAGGGTGAAGAGCAAATGAAGTTTAGGATCGATGGACCAAAAGTCATATGATGATATGAAGTGGATCATATCATTCATAAGGTGTTGATGCATGTGTTACATCGGCATCGTTGGTGATGAAGGCCCTGATGAAGATGGAGATAGAATGGAAAGCGCAAGACAAAGATATAAGCTAAGGTGTTTCTGTTTCACCGATCTAAACTTGGGTAGAGAAGTGTTTGATTGGATTTATGATAGATAATCGTACTATCAAGAGGGACAAACTTATTTGCATATCGTTGACACTTCTTACATCACTCAATGCTAAGTTGTCATCCCCAACGTGATGCTAAAAATATGTTGCTAGTATTACTATCATGCCACTCTAAAAAATATAATATAAAGGAATCTATAAGCGCACAAATTAAATATCATTGTAGCATGCATTTTACCCAATAGTATTTTAGGGATCATTATTTATATTTTTACCACTACGAGAAGGTATGGAGTTGGCTAGAGTGTATCTCTACTAATATAAAAGGCTCCGGTTAGATTTATTCTAAGGCCACACAATTCCATCCCACCAAAATAAATCTGCAGTCTATATCTCTCCTACTCTTTACTAAGCTCACCCCAAACTGGGCACCCACAAGTCCAAATCCTTTCAATTCAACGCTCTAAATCCACTCCTACCTCTTTAATCTCTTACCCACTCAAATCCAAAGTCCTAGAGTCTCCGAATTCCACATCATCCCTCATCAACCCACCTCCAACGCACCCCGAGTGCCCCACGCCCCAGACTGTAAGTGCAATCAAGCCCTAATGTGGGTTTTGGTGATAATGACCACGCGATTAGAAGACTAATGTGGTTTATTGAGATGATGGACAGGCAAGGGTATTAGGAGGATGTATTCTTATGCAGGTGGACCCCTAACAACTTATGGATGCGGCATCCAGGTCAAAGGAGGTTTAAATTCGTTTTTATTCTGAATTTGAGTATAGGAAAAGCCGTACTATTAAGGGGATGCAAAAGACAGGTTTGAAAGTGTGACCAAGTGCAAATATTCACACCAAACATCCTAATTTCCACTGCCAAAACCAGCCACAAAATTCCATATCATTCTAATCTGTTTTGGCAGCGCGGCACTGCCGCGACTTATTCTGACCGTTAGACTCGGGGGTGATTCAAAATCACCTCCCCGTCGCCCCAAACGGTCATCTCGGCCATTTGCACGATTTCAGAACCAGAGAAGGCTCTCGCTTGCTCTCTCTCACTCCCAAAGCTCTCCACTCCTCCCATTTTGGAATCCAACTCAAATCTTGAATAGTGTGAGCTCATCTTGAGCAAGAACAAGCTTCTCGCTGTGATCTTCATCTTCTCCAAGCACTTGGTTCGCGTTCAAACCGGTGGTTTGCATTTGTTACTCTTGGAGCTTGCTCCTAGTCGGCTAGAGCGTCGCCCGGAGAGCTTGCCAATCTTGTGGCAGCCCCGGGAGGTTTGTAACCACCCTCACAAGCTAGTTAAATCACCCCTCTATTCAAGGATTAACTTCCTTGACTTGAGAACGAGGATTGGGAGTTGTGAACCCAAGTTTCCTTTGTGGAGCCTCAACAACGTGGAGTAGGCAAGCCTTTGTGGTAAGCTGAACCACGGGATAAATCTTGTGTCACTTGATTTGGTTCACTTGCTCTCTACTTGTTGTAGTTCCATGATTTCTAGGGTTTGGCTCTGATCTACTTTGTGGTGGTGTTCTAACTGTGAAGAAGTTGTGCTCTAAGCTCTACACAACCCAGGAAATCTCAGTAAATTACTATATCTAAATTTCGTTGGTTAAATTTTGAAATGTGTAGTTTCTGCTCTACGAGGTCCAGCACTGCCGCTCCAGGAGCAGCAGTGCCGGGAACCCCGGCAGTGCCGCTCTACAGGCCAGCACTGCCGCGCCTGTGTTTGATCTCCGTTTGCGAAGAAATTTTGCAGGCCTATTCAACCCCCCTTCTAGGCTAGCCAGTGATCCTACAAGTGGTATCGGAGCCTGGTACCTCAGTCTTGCGCTTAACCGCGTGAGGTATGGCCAAAGTAGATGAAGCGGAGGCGAGCATGGCTCGTGATGTTGATCTTCACACCACAGAGAGCAGCAGCAGCAGTGACAGTGTGTCGACGGCAAGCCAATCCACGTTGCCACCTGCAGCTGAGATCTCCGAAGGAGAAAGAGCAAGAAAGAAAGAAGAAAGAAGATTGAAAAGAGAAGCAAAAGAAGCTAGAAGAGAGGAAAGAAGAAAAGAAAAGGAAGAGCTGAGAAGAAAGGAAGAGAAGCTAAAGAGAAGAGAAGAAAGAAGGCTGAGAAGAGAAGAAAAGAAGAGAAAAGAAGAAGAGAAGAAAAAGAAGAAGAAAATAGCTTCAAGTGATGATGACTCAAGTAGCACCGAAGATGGAGATGATGATAGCACCTATCAACCTAGCAAGAGCAGCAAGAACAAGAAGAGCAGCGGCTACACCGACTATGCAGCCATATCCTTTGATTACTCATCCTAGTCTAACCTTGACACTAGACGAGTCATCAATGTGCCCGCGGGAAAGTTGCCTCATTTCGATGGGACCAACTTTGCCAAGTGGAAGCACTTGATGAAAACTTATCTTGTAGGTCTTCATCCCGGGATTTGGGAGATTGTGCATCATGGCTTGGAGGCACCGGTTGACCCAAAGAAGCCCACACAAGCTGAGTTCCGCAACATTCATCTCAATGCCAAGCCACTAGTGCTTTGCTTAGTGCCTTGGATGGAGATGAGTACAACAAGGTGATGGGTATGGAAGTGGCCAAGGAGATTTGGGATACTTTGCACATGGCACATGAGGGTGTTGACAAGGTGAGGAAGTCCAAGATAGAGATATTGATGGCCAAGCTCAACCGGTTTGCAATCCATGAAGGAGAAGGGCCACAAGAAATGTTTGATAGGTTGATGGTCATTGTTGGCAAGATTAGAAGTCTTGGTGGCACCGAAGTGAATGATCACGAGTTTGTGAGGGTTATGTTGGAAGCTTTCACACCAAGAAATGACACCCTTGTGACCTTGATTAGAGAGAAAAAAAGATTTGAGCAATTCACCCCAAGTGATGTTCTTGAAAGGCTTTTGACACATGACACGCATAGAAAGGAAGCACTTGAGAGGCAAAGACTTGGAGAGCTGCAAACCAAGCTTGAGGACATGAAGATCAAAGATGTAGCACTCAAGGCAAGAAAGAGAAGCATGCAGCCCGCAGCAAGCAAGGCATCTATATCAAGCAATCAAAAGGGCAGCAAGTAAGGTGCTTCGTTCAAGTCAAGGACAGCCAAGATAGTGAAGGAAGAAGTGCCAACAACATCATCATCAAGTGAAGAAGAAAGCAAAAGTGAGCAACAACAAGAACATATTGATGATTTTGCTTTGTTCATGAGAAGGTTTCGCAAGGGGATCAAAAACAATGGCTACAAGTTAGTGAAGAGAACATTCCCCAACAAGAAAAAGAGAACATGCTATAATTGTGGTAGTACGGAGCATTTCATAGCCGATTGTCCCCATGAGAAGAAGGACAAGAGGCAAGACAAAAAATACCATAAAGAGGGCAGTAAGAGAAGATACAAGAGAGATGTGGGAGAAGCTCACATTAGACATGAATGAGACTCAACCATGGACAGCTCAAGTGATGAGGACAGCAAGATTACAACCGTTGCCATACAAGCTTCATCCTCAACACCAAAGCTATTCAACAACTTGTCCGATGATGATGATGATTGCTCCCCTCACATTTGTCTCATGACAAAGGGTGAGAAGGTAAAATCCAAATCCAAGTCCAAAACCCTTTCTCCTAGTGACATCTCTAGTAGTGATACAAGTGATTATGCTAGTGATGATGAATCTAGTGATGAAGAAATTGATCAACTAACTAAGAACTTGGATAACAAAACTAAAATGTTCATTGCTAAGCTAATGGAAGAACTAGAGAGCACACAAGCTGAGCTAGCATCTAGAGAGAAAACTCTTATTAAGCAAGAAGACCTCTACATTGCTAGTGAGGAAGCTCTTGCTTTGAAAAGTAGTGAGGTGGACTCTTTGCACGAGGCCTTGGCCAAAGAGCAAAAAGCCCATACTATCACTAAGAAGGTTAATGTTGATCTAAATCAAAGATATAATGCATTGTTGAAAAAGCACAATAAACTTGAGGATCAACACAAGCTTCTTGCTGATAGTAACTCGCTCCTTATCGAAAGCAAGAGTGCATCTAGCTCTTCCGCTAGTCCAACATGTGAACAATGCACCAAACTTAATTTAAATGCATAGGCTACTAACCTTGCAAACTTGGAAGCCATGAAGAAGGAAGTGGCAAGGCTGAATGTTCTTGCTGCTGGTAAGAACATGAGCTCTCAGGCACAAAAAGGTAAAGGAAAGGTTAAGGAGCAACCAAAGGTGCAATACAAGGATGGAAGACATCCTCACATCAAGTGTGGCTTAGGCCATGTTGCTGGGGGCAAGACCAATGGAAGATATATGAAAAATAGTGTGGAATGTGTCAGGTTTGAGAGGAAGGAGCAGATTGGTACAGTTCGGCCTGCACAGACCGCGGCAGCGCCACGCTCCAGGCCGGCAGTGCCGGACCACGGCAGTGCCGGGCCCAGAGCGGCAGTGCCGCGCCCCAAGAAAGGGAAGGCCACCAATCTGAAACCTGATCATACCAAGACACATGTCCAGAAGGTGCCCCAGCAGAAGCAGGTTGTACAGAACCCTCAAGAATCAATATGGGTGACCAAAAACAAATTTGTGCATCGACCAAAGCCAAGTGTCACTCGTGCAAGTTTAGAATCTTGCTATGTGTTGAGGTGCAACAACCGTGGTAAAGTTGTTACCAAGATTGTTGGTCAAGAGGCCAGTAAGGTCGTTGGGAGAGCAATTTGGGTTCCTAAAATACTTGTGACTAACATGCAAGGCCCCAATGTTACTTGGGGACCTAAAACAAGGAACTAAATTGTTTTGCAGGCATGCTCCTCTGGTGGATCAAGTTGGGTGCTTGACAGCGGATGTACAAATCATATGACCAGAGAGAAGAGTATGTTCAGCTCATACTCCCCTATTGAGAACCCTAGTGAGAATATTGTCTTTGGAGACAACTCGAAAGGGGGAGTAATCGGTCTTGGTAAAGTTGCTATAACTCATGAGCATTCAATTACTAATGTTTTACATGTCGATTCGTTGAGTTACAACTTGTTGTCCGTATCACAATTATGTGAGATGGGCTACAATTGTCTCTTTACGGATAAGGGTGTGGAAGTCACTAGAAGGGAGGATTCCTCTACTGCTTTTACGGGTCGTTTGAAAGTAAAGCTTTACCTAGTTGACTTCAACAAAAGTAAAGCTAACCTTGAGACTTGTTTAGTGGCAAAATCTAGTATGGGCTGGTTATGGCATCGCCGGCTAGCTCATGTTGGTATGAGAAACTTGGCCAAACTTCTAAAAGATAACCACATTTTTGGACTAACGAATGTTCACTTTGAGAAAGATAGGATATGCAGTGCGTGCCAAGCCGGAAAGCAAGTAGGAACACCTCACCTACCAAAGAGCATCATAACTACCACCAAGCCATTGGAGTTGATTTACATGGATCTCTTTGGACCGGTGGCCTACTTGAGCATCGGGGGTAACAAATATGGACTTGTTATTGTTGATGATTATTCCCGTTTCACTTGGGTATTTTTCTTGTTTGATAAGTGTCAGGTACTAGATAAGGTGAAGACCTTCATTAGAAGAGCACAAAAGGAATTCGAGCTTCCCATCAAGAAAGTAAGAAGTGATAATGGGACCGAATTAGGGAACACCCAAGTTGACAAGTTTCTTGATGAAGAGGGCATCAAGCATGAGTTTTCAGTTCCATACACCCCTCAACAAAATGGTGTAGTAGAGAGAAAGAACCGAACTCTCATTGACATGGCAAGAACAATGCTTGATGAGTCGGATCTCTTTTGGAGTGACGCCGTCAACACCGCTTGCCATGCCGTCAACCGTCTTTACCTACACAAGAAGCTGAAGAAAACCTCATATGAACTGCTCACCGGTAATAAACCAAAGGTGTCTTATTTTAGAGTGTTTGGGTGCAAGTGTTTCATACTTAATAAAAGGCCCAAAACATCTAAATTTGCACCTAAAGTTGATGATGGTTTCTTACTTGGTTATGGATCAAATGAGCATGCCTATCGTGTCTTCAACAAGACCAACGGTCGTGTTGAAATAGCGGTAGATGTGACATTTGATGAATCTAATGGCTCTCAAGTAGAGCAAATAGATGAAAGTGTTGTAGGAAAGGAGGATCCACCATGTGAAGCAATCAAGCAAGTAGCCATTGGTGATATTAGACCACAAGAAGACAAGGCACCAGAGGTGGATCATCCTCAAGAGAAAGCTACTGTAGGGCCTGCCGCTGAAGATATCCCGGCAGTGCCGGCCTCAAGCCCGGCAGTGCCGCTCCCCCAGGCAGCAGAACCATCTACTCCTGCAACAGCTGGGAGGACACCGTCTCCAAGGGAAGATTTGGCACTGTTCTTGAAGTAGATGAAGATGCTTGGCCAGAAGAAGAAGAACATGAATCCATTGATCATCCAAGACTACGACAAACGATTCAACGGGATCATCCCGTTGACAATATCCTTGTGAGTCTTCGAAGGGGGGTAACCACTCGTTCACATTTGGCAAATTTTTGTCAATTTTACTCTTTTGTCTCCTCTTTGGAACCTCTCAAGGTAGAAGATGCACTTGGTGATCCGGATTGGGTGCTAGCCATGCAAGAAGAGTTGAACAACTTCGAGAGAAATCAAGTGTGGACTCTTGTTGAAAGACCCAACACCAACATCATTGGCACCAAGTGGGTTTTCAGAAATAAGCAAGATGAAGATGGCATGGTGACAAGGAATAAGGCAAGATTGGTGGCTCAAGGTTTCACTCAAGTAGAGGGCTTGGACTTTGAAGAAACATATGCACCGGTAGCAAGACTAGAAGCAATCCGAATGCTTCTAGCCTATGCTGCCCATCACAACTTCAAACTATATCAAATGGATGTGAAGAGTGCATTTCTCAATGGCCCAATACAATAGTTGGTATATGTGGAGCAGCCACCGGGTTTCGAAGATCTCAAGTTCCTCGACCATGTCTACAAACTCCATAAGGCGCTCTATGGGCTTAAGCAAGCTCCAAGAGCATGGTATGAATGCCTTAAGGATTTCTTGCTCAAACAAGGCTTTGAAATAGGCAAAGCTGATCCTACTCTTTTCACTTACAAAGTTGGTAAAAATTTATTTGTGTGCCAAATATATGTCGATGACATAATATTTGTAGTACTAACAATGTATTTTGTGAGCAATTTAGTAGGACAATGATTAAGAGATTTCAGATGTCCATGATGGGTGAGCTCAAGTTCTTCCTTGGTTTTCAAGTCAAGCAATTGAAGGGAGGAACTTCCGTAAGCCAAACCAAGTATACACATGACATGCTCAAGAAGTTTAACATGGCAAATGCAAAGTATATCAAGACTCCCATGCTAGTCAACGGACATCTTGATCTTGATAAAGAAGGGAAAGCCGTGGACATCAAGGTATATCGCTCCATGATCGGCTCTCTACTTTATTTGTGCGCATCTAGGCCCGATATTATGCTTAGCGTGTGCATGTGTGCTAGATTTCAAGCTAACCCGAAAGAGTGCCATTTGATGGCCATTAAAAGAATCTTGAGATACTTAGTACACACTCCAAACCTTGGCTTGTGATATCTTAAGGGCTCTAAGTTCGATTTGCTTGGGTATTCGGATTCCGATTACGCCGGTTGCAAAGTAGATCGAAAAAGCACTTCGGGGACGTGTCAATTCCTTGGACGGTCTCTAGTGTCTTGGAGTTCTAAGAAGCAAAATTGTGTAGCCCTTTCCACCGCCGAGGCTGAGTATGTTGCAGCCGGTGTATGTTGTGCGCAACTACTTTGGATGAGGCAAACCCTTCGTGATTTCGGATGTCACTTTACCAAAATCCCATTATTGTGTGACAATGAAAGTGCCATAAAGTTTGCAAACAATCCCGTAAGCCACTCAAGAACCAAGCACATTGACATCCGACATCACTTCTTGAGAGACCACGAAACCAAAGGAGATATCGAAATACGCCATGTGAGCACCGAAAAGCAACTAGCCGATATCTTCACTAAGCCTCTTGATGAGTCAAGGTTTTGCGCTTTGCGTAGTGAACTAAATATCCTTGATTCAAGAAACGTGGTTTGAAACCTAGCACATGACTGTTTGATTGAGCTAGGATTGGTTGGAAAAACATTTGAAAAGTTCTTTTATGTCTTTCAAAACCTCTTCGAATGTGTGGTTATGCAATCTTGGTCACTGCCTTTATTTCTTACTTTCTCTGACCAAGTGATTGCATGAATATTATCCTGTAACCATGACCTAGGTGCAGACCAGATTAGGTTTAGGATTTCTGCTGAAAGGCAGGCCGGCAGTGCCGCGCTATACAGCGCCAGTGCCGCGCCCCGGTAGTGCCGGGTCTATTCCCGGCAGTGCCGTGCCTCGTTAGTTTGGCGGCTCGTGGGCCACCTTAGTCAGAACGGTTGGGCACCCTCTCTAAGTCTTTTCCTGACCCGAGACCGTTTCTCCCTCTCTCTATTCTCTCGGTTTTTCTCTCTCTCTTTCTCACACCGAGAGAAGGCAGCGGCGCCCCTGCCCGGCACCGCCGCCCCTCCCTGCCGCGAGCTCCCCTCGACCCTGCAGTCCGGCGGCGTGGAGGCTTCTTCCTCCTCTCCTTGCTGGTCTCCAAGGCCCTGTTGAAGCGGCATCCTCTCCTTTCCTCTCTATTCTTCAAGGTATGAAGCCCTAAATCGAAGAATCGTCCCGATCTATGCAATGTGTTGGTTTTGATTGAAGAAAAGTGTTGCTATGGGTTGTTTAATGGGTTTGGAGTCGAATCCATGGAATGAAATCAGCCGATCCGTAGTTTCCATCATTGAGGAAGGTTGAAGGTAGAGGGGCCTCACTGCGCAGGCGCGGCAGTGCCGGGCCCTGTGCTGTGAGCCCTTGCCATCCAATTTTTGCCTCAACGATAGACACCATGGGTTTGCTATTTTCATCTCACAGGTTGGTTTAGCACTCATTTCTTCCATTATTTACACGTATATTTTTCATTTGTGCATAGATGGCGGATGGAGGCAGTGGTTTTGGTGGAGGGGCTGGGCCAAGCAACCCGCGCCCTCCACGGACCAAGCAGGCAGCAAGGCGTGGGGGAAGAGAGGCTGTAGGCAGATCTCAGAGGCAAGCCATGAGAGATGCTGATTTGGCTGAGCAGGCAGGCAGGACCATACCAGATGATGCATGCCCTGATACGCCTGATGATCTCACCATGTTCGATGGAGTATACATGGAGTGGGATGAGCATGAGCACTTCATGCGTCCTCCAAATGAGAATAGGCAGAGACACAAGTATGGCTACGCAAATCAGTTCAGGGCAGTGCAAGAGCAAAGGCGAGTTAATCCCTATGCGAGGCGTAGGGATGAGGAGCTCGATTACAGGTTTTGGTCCGCTTTCCAGTCGGACTTCTATGAGTCCGTTCTCCTTGCCGCCAAGAAGCCCAAAATTGTCTCGATGAGATACATTGATTGGGAGCACTTGGCAGCAAAGAATGACAGAGTGTGAAACCAAGTCATCGCTTTCTGCAAGAAGAGAGGTATATATGACTTAATGGGTTTCAGGTGTGATTGTAACACAGAAATTCTATATCAGTTCCTAGCCACCTGCTACTTTGACAGAGAGGACGATGAGTTGCACTGGATGACTGATGTTCATCGCCACCGAGTGGATTACACTACTTTTGCTCGTATCCTCGGTTTTGGTGAGTGGGATAGGACAGCTTATGATCTTCATGATGTAACAGAACCGGCTAAATCACCTGGCCCACCGGCACCTGTCATTGTCACTAACGACTTCTGACAGCCGGGCCCGTGTCCCAAATGATCTAGACAGGTCTGTCGGGCTACATTAGCGCCCTTTTCTCCGACAGGATCACCATTGCAGAATCATCACAGGATTACAACATTTCATAATAAAATACATCAGAGTAACAGTGCGGAAGATTACATAACATTTAGATTACAAACCAGTTGTTCAAATAGGATTCAAATATAGTTATTACAGACCAGAGGACATAACAGTAGCAGTGGAATAGTTACACAATACTAGATAAGATATCTTGAACCCTGCCCACGGGTTCCACTTCACTCATCGCCGCTTTCTTCCTCGACCACGGTCACGCAACATGGAGCAAGACAGATCTCCGACTGCGGTCCTCCTGCAACGGGGTTAACAAACCCTGAGTACTTGGGGTACTCCGCAAGACTTACCCGACTAAGGGTGTAAAATGAGACTCAGGAATGCAAGGCTATGGGTAAGGCTAGCAGAGGATGAGGAGTTTGCAGAAAAGCAATCTATCCTGTTCCATATTTTATTTTGTCATTATTATAATCATATTTATAGCTCCAATATTCAGACTCATGTATCATCATTCTTTTAATTACTTTATTCATTCAGATCACCTAGTTGAGAACCACTTTTCGGTGTAGAGTGTGAGGATCAAGTCTCCATAACCGAGGAGCACGTCGATTCGAATCCAGAAAGTACCCAGCTGGGGATTCTAACCACACTGCATATGCAGCACGCCGGCATACATATACCAACCCGTCGTCACGGCTTTGCTATCCCGGAACCGGTCCTGCGCCACCCGAGAGCACAGTACTCCACTCTTATCCAGGCACGCCGGCCACGTGGGTACAAGCTACTCTCGCCATTTCTCCACTCCCAGTGCGTGGTTGTCGGTTCCAGCAATAGCGTCACCGAACTCTAGGCTTTCCGCATTGGTATGTGGCTAGGCTGTTCATCATGATCACAGCAGGCCTACAACGAACGGTCCCTACTTCCTTCCTGCCGTCAATCCTGCATTGGGACTCTAACCCAAGTACAAGACTACCCGACAGTTTTTATTATCGTGCCTGTCGGGTGAGTGAGACATAGGGAACGCCGCCCCATGAGCTGGCCACCCAACGAAACACGTTTCCAAAGACATCAACCAGTTCCAAACTGTTCCGAAAGTGACGGTGCATTGGGACTCCAACCCAAATACACATCGACCAACGGATAACCAGTTCTTCACCAATCAAAGTATAAGTATAATCATGTCACAGAAAATAGTTTTTCTTTTACGCAAAGCTAAGTTCATTAAGCATGCCTAAGCATTTCTCAAACCATTTTATTTAAATCAGGTTTCAGGGTATTTATTTGAGACAATGCATCTGGATAGGTGACAATCAACTCCTATCAACCTAATGCAGTAGATTAACTCGAATTATAAATATTTTGTAATAGAGGGACTGAATGCACCGGGGCTTGCCTTGGATCGTGTACAGCGTCGGGTCGGGATCAGTCCCGCAGATGTCGAATCCTTGGATGACCTCTGGAGTGGCCTCCTCAGTAGTAGTCTCGACCTGGACCACCTCGGGAACGGGCACTACACGTATGCAATGATGTATGCTTAGCGTGGCATGAGGGCAACAAATGAAATGCTTGGAAGTAAACCATTAATACCTTGAGTACAACTTTCCTTCACGCTAAAGTTGTAAACGATCTACGGAAGGTAAAAGTAATGTTTCCTACTTTTGTTTTATTGACCTTTTTAACGGTCACAGAAAGCCGCTACACAGCTTTATGACTACTATCAAGCACTAAGTTCTCGAATTGCCAAGGATCACACAGCGAAAGATCCTTGGTCTTCACTCAACCCAAAAATTCACACAACAAACCTAAATTCATTTTTCTATTTACTTTATTAATCCCTAATTTCACATATATTTATTAATTGACCAAACTAACTTCAATTGCAACCAAACTTTACCAACAGCTAGGTTTTATCACCAAACAGAGCCACAATAAATTTCATGATTTTTGGATTTACAGAGAATTAATTAAAATTACACAAACTTGCATTTATTAATTACTTCACTGATTTATACAGCAGATTAAAGGCACTGGAACACCCTATATTATATTTTTAACAAATACTACATACTTCAGAGAGCATACACAATTAATTTCATCATTTTTGGCGCAGTAAATTAATCCACACGAAAATAACAAACTGCAGCACTATTCATATGAATATATAAAAGAAAAGCATTTAGTAATTCACTGGGAAAATAGAAAAAAACCAAAGCAGCCCACTACGGCCCAAGTCCAGAGCGAGCCGGCCCACTCGGCCTGCCCGCGCCCGGCGCCGACGGCTTTGCAAAAGAGACCCTGGGGAAACTGGAAATCAACCCGCGGTCCGATCTACACTATTCACATGAGTCATGAACTTCGCGCTTAACCCCCTGGGAAAACTTGCCTTCTCACCCGAGGCCCTGGCCATCCCTCTGTTTCAACAGAGGCGGGTGCGCCGGCGGTCCGCCGCCCCTAGCTCGCCGACGGTGAGCCGAGGGACGAAGCCGAGGGCACTGACGGACTCTACACTCCAAGGCGAGTCTACCAAGCTAAGACACGACGAGATCCGAGGCGCACAGCACCTGGAGACACGGACGCGGCGGCTCGGTGGCGGCGGCGAGCACGTCGCCGGCGAGCACAAACCGGTAAAGAGAGGGGGAAGAGGTGCGCGAGCATCTGGGGCTCACCACGAAGCTGGCCGAGGGGTCGGTGGAGACGGAGGTGGTTCGGAGAAGACGACTTGGCGACGGCGGCGGATCCCGGCGGCTCGGCTCAACGGCGAACACGCGTTCCGGCGAACCTAGGGAACCAGAGAGTACGCCGACGCACGCGTAAGGTTCAAGGGGTCACAGAGATCACGGTACGCAACAATCCGAGGTCCAGAGCTTACCCAGACTAGCTCGAGACGACGGCGGAGCTCGCGGCGGCGCTCTGCCCGCCCGCGAGGAAGACACCGGCGTTCCGGCGGTTTCAAGGCTCTACAGCCTTCACCGACGGACGCAGGCGGTGCGCAAGGAGGCTAGCTAGCTTGCAGCAAGATGGAGAGGGTGATGATGGCTCGGTGGCGACCAATTTGGCCGGCGACCGAGAGAGCTCGAAGGTGGCCGGGAGAGAAGAAATGGCGAGGGGGAGGGCCTCGTCGCCTTTCTAAAGGCCGGGAGCGAGGGGGACAGAACCAGGACGACGCGGCGCACACGCGCCCGTATCTGCCGAGGTCGCGGGGGCACGATCCCGGCCGGCACGGCTCGCCGCGCGCCCGCGCGCGACACGGCGGCTGCCGGCTCTGTTCGCGAACAGGAAGAGGGGGCATTTCACTGTAGCACCTAGACCCTAGGGCTGTCGGTTTTTGCACCAATTGCGATCGTTTTTGAATACCAACATGAAAAACTGCAAAAATAAAAGTTGTAGGGTTTGAAATTCTGAACAACTTTGCTCTTGGAACCAAGTTCAAATTCGCAATATTTTTGAAACTACAGCAAAAGGGGTAAACTTGGTTTTTGAATTTCAAACTGCATTTTCAAAATTACTTTTTATTTTACACAACAACTTGAAAAATTGCCAAAATAAAAATTGTTCTACTCAATGAGCTTTACAACTTCTATTTAGGAAGTTTTGCCAGATTCCAAATAATTTTTGAAATGCCAATCCAAAACTAAGTTTTAAATCATTGTTTTGAAATAAATTTGAATTTCCACCACAGAACTTTGAAATCTCCAAAAATAAAAGTTGTTCCATTTTAAAAGATCTAAAACTTTTATTAAGGGACTATCTCCAAATTCCTTTTAGATTTTGAATTAGGTTTTGGCCCTAATAAAGTAAGTTTTTAAACCTTTATTTGGGAATTTAATTTTACAAACAAATACTAATTAAATTCAAATCACTCTAGGGACCTAATCACAATCATATGCAAATGATTAATTTAAATATGATGACATGGCAGATTAATTAATCCGTAATACCCGGGGTATTACAGCCTTCCCCCCTAAAAGAAATCTCGTCCCGAGATTAGGTACATAACCAAGATTGGAACAAGGCATAGGAAAAAGAGCTAACAACAACCAGTTCATACTCAAACAAGAGACAAGGGAAAACATACGCATTAAAAGACAGGGTTACATTTTACAAGGTAGCAAAGAACTCAGGGAAGTTTTCTGCCAAGAAATCTTCAGATTCCCAGGTAGCTTCATCTTCAGAATGATCACTCCATTGGATCTTGTACCATCTGGTTGTGGTCCTTCGGGTAACACGGTCCTTTATATCCAAAACTCGTACTGGCTGCTCCGAGTATGTCAATTCAGGTTCAAGTGCTACTCCTTCAACATCGATGACTTGTCCAGGTACTCGGAGACACTTCTTCAGCTGAGAAACATGAAACACATTGTGTACTTCCGAGAGATGTTCTGGCAATTCTAAGCTTGTAAGCTACCTTTCCCACGCGTCCTATGATTAAGAACGGTCCAATATAACGCGGGGCTAACTTGCCTTTGACTCCAAAGCGGTTAACTCCTTTCATGGGCGAAACTTTCAAGTATACATAGTCTCCAACCTGAAATGTCAAAGGTCTGCGCCGCTGATCGGCATAACTTTTCTGTCGTGACTGTGCCACTTTCAAATTTTCCTGTATCAGTCGAACCTTCTCTTCGGCTTCATTGACCAAGTCAACTCCATAGAACCATCTTTCTCCAGGCTCGGACCAATTCAATGGAGTACGACACCTGCGGCCGTATACTGCCTCAAACGGAGCCATTTTTATACTTTCTTGGTAACTGTTGTTGTATGAGAATTCGGCCAATGCCAAACACTCGTCCCATTTCTCAGGGTAATTGAGTGCACAGGCTCTTAACATGTCTTCAAGTATCTGATTTATCCTCTCTGTCTGTCCGTCAGTCTGAGGATGATAGGCTGTGCTATGCAGGAGTTTTGTACCCAATGATTTATGAAAGGATCTCCAAAATTGGGATATAAACTGAGTACCTCGGTCAGAGACAATGGTCTTGGGCACTCCATGTAGCTTCATCAGATTTTCTATGTATAGCTTGGCGTAGTGCGGAGCCCTGTACATTTTCTTGACAGGTAAGAAATGAGCTTGTTTAGTGAGGCGGTCCACAACAACCCAGATGGAATTGAAACCCCTAGAGGTTGTTGGGAGACCCATAATGAAATCCATGCTGATGTCTTCCCATTTCCATGCAGGAATAGGTAATGGTTGCAGCTCTCCACCAGGCTTCATGTGTACAGCTTTTACCTTCTGACAAGTGTCACATTTTGCTACATACTGAGCAATCTCGATCTTCATCTTAGTCCACCAAAACTTCTGTTTCAAATCCTGGTACATTTTGTTGCTTCCCGGATGAATAGAGTATCTTGTCAAATGAGCTTCGTCAAGAATCTTGCCACGTAACTCTGGAATTTTTGGAACTACAAGCCGATTCTTGAACCATACAATCCCTTCATCATCAATTCTGAAACAATCTGCTTTCCCTGCTTGGATTTTCTCTTTGATGTGCCTGATACCTTTACTATTTTTCTGAGCAGCCACGATTTCATCACGGATGGAGGGTTTGATGCTGATATTGTTCCAACTGCCTTGAGGGACTATTTCTATGCCCAATTTTTCTAACCCGTAGCATAACGACAGATCATATGGCTTCACAGTCAAGCAATTACAATGAGCCTTCCGACTGAGTGCGTCGGCAACCACATTAGCTTTACCAGGATGGTAGTGCACTTCAATATCATAATCTTTTATCAACTCAAGCCATCTTCGTTGCCTCATATTTAATTCTTCTTGTGTAAAGATGTATTTTAGGCTTTTGTGATCGGTGTAGACATTGCATGTGCTACCTAACAAGTAGTGACGCCAGATCTTCAATGCATGAACCACAGCTGCCAATTCAAGATCATGAGTGGGATAATTCTCTTCATGAGGCCGGAGTTGTCGTGAAGCATAAGCAATGACTCGGCCCTCTTGCATCAAAACACAACCAAGGCCAGTACCCGACGCATCGCAGTACACATCAAACGGCTTTTCAATATCTGGCTGAGCAAGGACTGGTGCAGTGGTCAAACATCTCTTCAAGGTTTGAAACGCTGTCTCGCATTCTGGCGACCAGACAAACTTGACCTGAGTCTTCAATAGGTTGGTTATAGGCTTAGCTATTCTTGAGAAATCCGGAATGAATCGGCGGTAATATCCCGCCATTCCCATGAAACTGCGAACCTGGTGCACAGTGGTTGGTGGTTTCCAGTTCAAGATTTCTTCCACCTTACTTGGATCTACTGACACACCTTCCGCTGTCAGGATATGCCCAAGAAATGGAACTCGGTCCAACCAGAACTCACATTTGCTGAATTTGGCATAGAGTTGATGTTCTCTTAAACGATTCAAGACGATACGGAGGTGGTTGGCATGTTCTTCGGGTGTTTTAGAATAGATCAGGATGTCATCAATGAATACGACAACAAATTTGTCGAGCTCAGGCATGAAGACGGAATTCATGAGGTACATGAAATAGGCGGGGGCATTGGTTAGGCCAAAAGACATGACGAGGTATTCATATAGGCCATATCTAGTGGTGAAAGCTGTTTTTGGGATGTCTTCGGGACGAATCTTTATTTGGTGGTAGCCAGACCTAAGGTCAATCTTGGAAAACACCTTAGCTCCAGCCAGCTGGTCAAAGAGTAGGTCAATACGGGGTAAAGGATATTTGTTTTTGATGGTGACCTCATTGAGTGGACGGTAATCAATACAGAGTCGGAGGGATTTGTCTTTCTTCTTGACAAAGATGGCAGGACAACCCCAAGGAGATGAGCTGGGTCTGATGAAACCCTTATCTAGCAAATCTTGTAGCTGCACTTTAAGCTCTGCCAATTCCTTGGGAGGCATTCCTGTAGGCTCTACGAGATATAGGTGCGGTTCCAGGTTTTAGCTCAATAGCAAATTCCACATCTCGATCAGGTGGCAAACCGGGCAACTCATCAGGAAACACATCTGGAAACTCGCAGACTACTGGAATCTTCAACACTTCTTCAACTGCGGTGGCACACAACCTTTGCACGGTCTTTTCAATCTTTCTTACGGGCAATGGAAGTTGGATAAGAAGTTGAGTTTGACTATTAGGTATGTTCACTCTTATGGTTCTATTCAACACATCAATCAAGGCCTTGTGCTGATACATCCAATTCATACCTAATATCACATCTATATCCTGATCCTTAAGTACTATCATTGTGGTTGGGAATTTATGCCCTCCCAGCTCTATAGGTACTCCCTGAACTACCTCTTTAGTAGTTATACGCCCCCCGGGCGAATGTATAAGGAAATCTTCCTTTATCTCCCCAATAGATATATCATGCTTAACCACAAATGTACGGTTGATGAACGAATGAGATGCACCAGAATCAAATAGCAGAACGGCAGAATGACTAGCAACAGGGAAACTTACCCATCATGACGGGTTCTCCAGCAGGAATATCTTCGATCTGAGTGTAATAAACCCGACCTGCCTTCTTGACAATCTTGCCCTTCTGAGCGTGCTGCTGGTGACCACGGTGCTGAACTTGCTGTTGCGGAACACCAGGACTTTTCTGCACATTCTGGTTGTTCTGCTTCGGAAAAGGGCAATCACGGGCCCAGTGTCCTATCTTTCCACAGTTGTAGCATGGGTGATTATAGTTGGTCTGTGGAGTGTTGATACGAACGCCAGGGGCATTCGGCTGAGTGGTGTTTTGCTGATTAGAGGTATGAGAGGTAGCGGCAGTGCGCACAACTACCTGCTGATGGGGATATGACGGACGGTTATGGTGGGTAGGATGATAGATAACTTTCTGGCGTTTCTGACTGCCAGAAGAGCTAGACCTTTTGCTCTTCTTCTTCTCCTCTTGGAGCTGACGGTCGCTTTCCTCAAAAGCTATTGCACTATCCACTGCCTCATGAAAAGTGCACTTGAGGTTGTTAGACAGACTGCGTTGAATCTTGAAGTTCAGACCTCTGACAAAGCAGGCTCTCCTCTTAGAATCCGTGTTGGTATGCTCAGGTGCATACTGTGCCAAGTGGTTGAACTGCCCAAGATACTGAGCGACAGTAGACTCATTCTGCTTCAGTGCCAGAAACTGATCCAGCTTCAATTTCATCACACCCGCAGGGATGTAATGAGCACGAAAGGCGTCACGGAACTCTTGCCAGGTAAGTTGATGTCCAGCCTCCTGCGCAGCCAACAGGTTGGCATACCAAGTAGTCGCTGGGCCACGAAGTTGCTGAGCTGCAAACAGAGGTTTCTGGACTTCGGTACAGTGAATCAAGCTAAACTTCTGCTCCATGGTACGGAGCCAATCATCGGCTTCTAAGGGTTCATCAGCCTTAGTGAACACTGGTGGGCGGGTGTCAGTGAAGTCAACATAGGTGGTATCCTCATTATCACGGCGGCCACGACGTCCACCACGATCTTGCTGATTCTGAGCTAACAGTGCTGCAACATTGGTCAATGCAGCGATGGCCTCTGCCAGAGTGGGTGGAAACTGAGGTGGTTGGGGAACACCAGTTGCATTATCAGAGTTGTCTCCCATCTGTTAATAAGCAAACCCGACTTGAGTCTTACATTAGTTAAGCAAACATAGCAGCACACAGCAATATTACAAAGTTCACACAACATGGCTTGCACCCAGACAAGACCCACAACCCATAACTAAGGTTTTCTAGGCAAGCACCTATATTACAGACAAAAGAGAACATCTAGCTGACAACTCTAGGCCACACCGGCCTAGTCCTCATCGATCCCAGACGCGCCAGAAGCGTCACTGTCCTCGTCGATCTCCTCGAAGTCCTCCTCGGCGTCTACCTCGACGACCTCGACCGGCTCGACCTCCACGTCAACATCCTCCACGTCCTCATCCTCCTGACCGAGGACAACTCCCAACTCAGGATCCTCCTCCTGCGGTGCAGGAATAGGGTGGAGCTCACCATAGAGCTCATGCACCTCCTCGTGCAAGACGTTGTTGTAGAGCTCAAGCTGACCAACACGCTGCTCCGCCTCGAGCATCCTGTCCATGATCGTCTCCTCACGATCCCAAGCTTCATCCCTCTGCTTGGTCAGGCGATCGATCTCTCGACGCAGATCTCGATTGGTCCTCACGTCACGGTAGTGGTTGAGACGTGCCACTCTGTATTCTTCCTCCCACTGCCTGACTAGCTCCTGCAGCCTTCCAACCTCAGCCTCAAGCTCCTCGCTGCTGCGACGAGGTGAGCGACTCCCAGAAGCTCCTCCCTCGCCAGCGCGTGGCGCCAACTGGTGGCGTGGAACGCCACGTGGTCCGGTCATCTTGCGTGCTGTGAGCTTGCAACGGGCCATCTGGAGAAGGTAAGTGGAATTTTAAGATATAATAGGTTAGCAAGAATAGGTTTGGTAAACTATCCCAAAAACCCACTTTAAGGAGGAAGTTAATTAACAGGTGTGATTATCATGATGCATGTACGTACTTACGAATTTAAATCATGCAAGGTACCTACATACATAAATAACTTTTAACATAGGGCTAATAATAATATTATTCCACATGCTACCTTAATCCCATAAGGTAAAATATAGAACAAGGCAAGAACTACTGAACAAGATAAGGATAGAAGCAATTTGGACCCAAAATAATAGGTTAAACTTTTTATGATCCAAAACATTTTGAAATTTTTGAAAAGTAATCCATAATGATTAGCAATGGAATGCTCTGGTACCAACTGTAACAGAACCGGCTAAATCACCTGGCCCACCGGCACCTGTCATTGTCACTAACGACTTCTGACAGCCGGGCCCGTGTCCCAAATGATCTAGACAGGTCTGTCGGGCTACATTAGCGCCCTTTTCTCCGACAGGATCACCATTGCAGAACCATTACAGGATTACAACATTTCATAATAAAAATACATCAGAGTACAGTGCGGAAGATTACATAACATTTAGATTACAAACCAGTTGTTCAAATAGGATTCAAATATAGTTATTACAGACCAGAGGACATAACAGTAGCAGTGGAATAGTTACACAATACTAGAAAAGATAGCTCGAACCCTGCCCACGGGTTCTACTTCACTCATCGCTGCTTTCTTCTTCGACCACGGTCACGCAACATGGAGCAAGACAGATCTCCGACTGCGGTCCTCCTGCAACGGGGTTAACAAACCCTGAGTACTTGGGGTACTCCGCAAGACTTACCCGACTAAGGGTGTAAAATGAGACTCAGGAATGCAAGGCTATGGGTAAGGCTAGCAGAGGATGAGGAGTTTGCAGAAAAGCAATCTATCCTGTTCCATATTTTATTTTGTCATTATTATAATCATATTTATAGCTCCAATATTCAGACTCATGTATCATCATTCTTTCAATTACTTTATTCATTCAGATAACCTAGTTGAGAACCACTTTTCGGTGTAGAGTGTGAGGATCAAGTCTCCATAACCGAGGAGCACGTCGATTCGAATCCAGAAAGTACCCAGCTGGGGATTCTAACCACACTGCATATGCAGCACGCCGGCATACATATACCAACCCGTCGTCACGGCTTTGCTATCCCGGAACCGGTCCTGCGCCACCCGAGAGCACAGTACTCCACTCTTATCCAGGCACGCCGGCCACGTGGGTACAAGCTACTCTCGCCATCTCTCCACTCCCAGTGCGTGGTTGTCGGTTCCAGCAATAGCGCCACCGAACTCTAGGCTTTCCGCATTGGTATGTGGCTAGGCTGTTCATCATGATCACAGCAGGCCTACAACGAACGGTCCCTACTTCCTTCCTGCCGTCAATCCTGCATTGGGACTCTAACCCAAGTACAAGACTACCCGACAGTTTTTATTATCGTGCCTGTCGGGTGAGTGAGACATAGGGAACGCCGCCCCATGAGCTGGCCACCCAACGAAACACGTTTCCAAAGACATCGACTAGTTCCAAATTATTCCGAAAGCGACCATGCATTGGGACTCTAACCCAAATACACATCGACCAGCGGATAACCAGTTCTTCACCAATCAACGTATAAGTATAATCATTGCACAGAAAATAGTTTTTCTTTTACGCAAAACTAAGTTCATTAAGCATGCCTAAGCATTTCTCAAACCATTTTATTTAAATCAGGTTTCAGGGTATTTATTTGAGACAATGCATCTGGATAGGTGACAATCAACTCCTATCAACCTAATGCAGTAGATTAACTCGAATTATAAATATTTTGTAATAGCGGGGCTGAATGCACCGGGGCTTGCCTTGGATCGTGTACAGCGTCGGGTCGGGATCAGTCCCGCAGATGTCGAATCCTTGGATGACCTCTGGAGTGGCCTCCTCAGTAGTAGTCTCGACCTGGACCACCTCGGGAACGGGCACTACACGTATGCAATGATGTATGCTTAGCGTGGCATGAGGGCAACAAATGAAATGCTTGGAAGTAAACCATTAATACCTTGAGTACAACTTTCCTTCACGGTAAAGTTGTAAACAATCTACGGAAGGTAAAAGTAATGTTTCCTACTTTTGTTTTATTGACCTTTTTAACGGTCACAGAAAGCCGCTACACAGCTTTATGACTACTATCAAGCACTAAGTTCTCGAATTGCCAAGGATCACTCAGCGAAAGATCCTTGGTCTTCATTCAATCCAAAAATTCACACAACAAACCTAAATTCATTTTTTCTATTTACTTTATTAATCCCTAATTCCATATATATTTATTAATTGACCAAACTAACTTAAATTGCAACCAAACTTTACCAACAGCTAGGTTTTATCACCAAACAGAGCCACAATAAATTTCATGATTTTTGGATTTACAGAGAATTAATTAAAATTACACAAACTTGCATTTATTAATTACTTCACTGATTTATACAGCAGATTAAAGGCACTGGAACACCCTATATTATATTTTTAACAAATACTACATACTTCAGAGAGCATACACAATTATTCTCACATTTTTACACCTAGCAGATTAATTCATATGAAATTAACAAATATCAGCACTATTCACATGAATATATAAAAGAAAAGCATTTTGAAATTCACTGGAAAAAGAAAAGACCAAATCAGCCCACTACGGCCCAAGTCCAGAGCGAGCCGGCCCACTCGGCCTGCCCGCGCCCGGCGCCGACGGCTTTGCAAAAGAGACCCTGGGGAAACTGGAAATCAACCCGCGGTCCGATCTACACTATTCACATGAGTCATGAACTTCGCGCTTAACCCCCTGGGAAAACTTATCTTCTAAGCCGAGGCCCCTGGCCTCTCCTCTGTTTCAACAGAGGCGGGTGCGCCGGCGGTCCGCCGCCCCTAGCTCGCCGACGGTGAGCCGAGGGACGAAGCCGAGGGCACCGACGGACTCTACACTCCAAGGCGAGTCTACCAAGCTAAGATACGACGAGATCCGAGGCGCACAGCACATGGAGACACGTACGCGGCGGCTCGGTGGCGGCGGCGAGCACGTCGCCGGCGAGCACAAGCCGGTAAAGAGAGGGGAAAAGGTGCGCGAGCATCTGGGGCTCACCACGAAGCTGGCCGAGGGGTCGGTGGAGACGGAGGTGGTTCGGAGAAGACGACTTGGCGACGGCGGCGGATCCCGGCGGCTCGGCTCAACGGCGAACACGCGTTCCGGCGAACCTAGGGAACCAGAGAGTACGCCGACGCACGCGTAAGGTTCAAGGGGTGACAGAGATCACGATACGCAACAATCCGAGGCCCAGAGCTTACCCAAACTAGCTCGAGACGACGGCGGAGCTCGCGGCGGCGCTCTGCCCGCCCGCGAAGGAGACACCGAGGTTCCGGTGGTTACGAAACTCTACAGCTCTCGCCGACGGTCGCAGGAGATGCGCAAGGAAGCTAGGTAGCTGGCTGTGAGATGGAGAGGGTGGTGATGGACGGAGCGCGGCGAATTTAGCCGGGGACCGAGAGAGCTCGAAGGTGGCCGGGAGAGAAAGAAATGGCGAGGGGGAGGGCCTCGTCGCCTTTCTAAAGGCCGGGAGCGAGGGGGACAGAACCAGGACGACGCGGCGCACGCGCGCCCGTATCTGCCGAGGTCGCGGGGACACGATCCCGGCCGGCACGGGCGGCCGCGCGCGCGCGCCCGGCACGGCGGCTGCCGGCTCTGTTCGCGAACAGGAAGAGGGGCGAAACACTGTAGCACCTAGACCCTAGGAGCTGTCGGTTTTTGACCAAATTGCGATCGTTTTTGAATACCAACATGAAAAACTGCAAAAATAAAAGTTGTAGGGTTTGAAATTCTGAACAACTTTGATTTTGGAACCAAGTTCAAATTCGCAATATTTTTGAAACTACAGCAAAAGGGGTAAACTTGGTTTTTGAATTTCAAACTGCATTTTCAAAATTACTTTTTATTTTACACAACAACTTGAAAAATTGCCAAAATAAAAGTTGTTCTACTCAATGAGCTTTACAACTTCTATTTAGGAAGCTTTGCCAGATTCCAAATAATTTTTGAAATGCCAATCCAAAACTAAGTTTTAAATCATTGTTTTGAAATAAATTTAAATTTCCACCACAGAACTTTGAAATCTCCAAAAATAAAAGTTGTTCCATTTTAAAAGATCTAAAACTTTTATTAAGGGACTATCTCCAAATTCCTTTTAGATTTTGAATTAGGTTTTGGCCCTAATAAAAGTTATTTTAAAACTTTATTTGGGAATTTAATTTTACAAACAAATACTAATTAAATTCAAATCACTCTAGGGACCTAATCACAATCATATGCAAATGATTAATTTAAATATGATGACATGGCAGATTAATTAATCCGTAATACCCGGGGTATTACACAGCACGCCGGCATACATATACCAACCCGTCGTCACGGCTTTGCTATCCCGGAACCGGTCCTGCGCCACCCGAGAGCACAGTACTCCACTCTTATCCAGGCACGCCGGCCACGTGGGTACAAGCTACTCTCGCCATTTCTCCACTCCCAGTGCGTGGTTGTCGGTTCCAGCAATAGCGTCACCGAACTCTAGGCTTTCCGCATTGGTATGTGGCTAGGCTGTTCATCATGATCACAGCAGGCCTACAACGAACGGTCCCTACTTCCTTCCTGCCGTCAATCCTGCATTGGGACTCTAACCCAAGTACAAGACTACCCGACAGTTTTTATTATCGTGCCTGTCGGGTGAGTGAGACATAGGGAACGCCGCCCCATGAGCTGGCCACCCAACGAAACACGTTTCCAAAGACATCAACCAGTTCCAAACTGTTCCGAAAGTGACGGTGCATTGGGACTCCAACCCAAATACACATCGACCAACGGATAACCAGTTCTTCACCAATCAAAGTATAAGTATAATCATGTCACAGAAAATAGTTTTTCTTTTACGCAAAGCTAAGTTCATTAAGCATGCCTAAGCATTTCTCAAACCATTTTATTTAAATCAGGTTTCAGGGTATTTATTTGAGACAATGCATCTGGATAGGTGACAATCAACTCCTATCAACCTAATGCAGTAGATTAACTCGAATTATAAATATTTTGTAATAGAGGGGCTGAATGCACCGGGGCTTGCCTTGGATCGTGTACAGCGTCGGGTCGGGATCAGTCCCGCAGATGTCGAATCCTTGGATGACCTCTGGAGTGGCCTCCTCAGTAGTAGTCTCGACCTGGACCACCTCGGGAACGGGCACTACACGTATGCAATGATGTATGCTTAGCGTGGCATGAGGGCAACAAATGAAATGCTTGGAAGTAAACCATTAATACCTTGAGTACAACTTTCCTTCACGCTAAAGTTGTAAACGATCTACGGAAGGTAAAAGTAATGTTTCCTACTTTTGTTTTATTGACCTTTTTAACGGTCACAGAAAGCCGCTACACAGCTTTATGACTACTATCAAGCACTAAGTTCTCGAATTGCCAAGGATCACACAGCGAAAGATCCTTGGTCTTCACTCAACCCAAAAATTCACACAACAAACCTAAATTCATTTTTCTATTTACTTTATTAATCCCTAATTTCACATATATTTATTAATTGACCAAACTAACTTCAATTGCAACCAAACTTTACCAACAGCTAGGTTTTATCACCAAACAGAGCCACAATAAATTTCATGATTTTTGGATTTACAGAGAATTAATTAAAATTACACAAACTTGCATTTATTAATTACTTCACTGATTTATACAGCAGATTAAAGGCACTGGAACACCCTATATTATATTTTTAACAAATACTACATACTTCAGAGAGCATACACAATTAATTTCATCATTTTTGGCGCAGTAAATTAATCCACACGAAAATAACAAACTGCAGCACTATTCATATGAATATATAAAAGAAAAGCATTTAGTAATTCACTGGGAAAATAGAAAAAAACCAAAGCAGCCCACTACGGCCCAAGTCCAGAGCGAGCCGGCCCACTCGGCCTGCCCGCGCCCGGCGCCGATGGCTTTGCAAAAGAGACCCTGGGAAAACTGGAAATCAACCCGCGGTCCGATCTACACTATTCACATGAGTCATGAACTTCGCGCTTAACCCCCTGGGAAAACTTGCCTTCTCACCCGAGGCCCTTGGCCATCCCTCTGTTTCAACAGAGGCGGGTGCGCCGGCGGTCCGCCGCCCCTAGCTCGCCGACGGTGAGCCGAGGGACGAAGCCGAGGGCACTGACGGACTCTACACTCCAAGGCGAGTCTACCAAGCTAAGACACGACGAGATCCGAGGCGCACAGCACCTGGAGACACGGACGCGGCGGCTCGGTGGCGGCGGCGAGCACGTCGCCGGCGAGCACAAGCCGGTAAAGAGAGGGGGAAGAGGTGCGCGAGCATCTGGGGCTCACCACGAAGCTGGCCGAGGGGTCGGTGGAGACGGAGGTGGTTCGGAGAAGACGACTTGGCGACGGCGGCGGATCCCGGCGGCTCGGCTCAACGGCGAACACGCGTTCCGGCGAACCTAGGGAACCAGAGAGTACGCCGACGCACGCGTAAGGTTCAAGGGGTCACAGAGATCACGGTACGCAACAATCCGAGGTCCAGAGCTTACCCAGACTAGCTCGAGACGACGGCGGAGCTCGCGGCGGCGCTCTGCCCGCCCGCGAGGAAGACACCGGCGTTCCGGCGGTTTCAAGGCTCTACAGCCTTCACCGACGGACGCAGGCGGTGCGCAAGGAGGCTAGCTAGCTTGCAGCAAGATGGAGAGGGTGATGATGGCTCGGTGGTGACCAATTTGGCCGGCGACCGAGAGAGCTCGAAGGTGGCCGGGAGAGAAGAAATGGCGAGGGGGAGGGCCTCGTCGCCTTTCTAAAGGCCGGGAGCGAGGGGGACAGAACCAGGACGACGCGGCGCACGCGCGCCCGTATCTGCCGAGGTCGCGGGGGCACGATCCCGGCCGGCACGGCTCGCCGCGCGCCCGCGCGCGACACGGCGGCTGCCGGCTCTGTTCGCGAACAGGAAGAGGGGGCATTTCACTGTAGCACCTAGACCCTAGGGCTGTCGGTTTTTGCACAATTGCGATCGTTTTTGAATACCAACATGAAAAACTGCAAAAATAAAAGTTGTAGGGTTTGAAATTCTAAACAACTTTGCTTTTGGAACCAAGTTCAAATTCGCAATATTTTTGAAACTACAGCAAAAGGGGTAAACTTGGTTTTTGAATTTCAAACTGCATTTTCAAAATTACTTTTTATTTTACACAACAACTTGAAAAATTGTCAAAATAAAAGTTGTTCTACTCAATGAGCTTTACAACTTCTATTTAGGAAGTTTTGCCAGATTCCAAATAATTTTTGAAATGCCAATCCAAAACTAAGTTTTAAATCATTGTTTTGAAATAAATTTGAATTTCCACCATAGAACTTTGAAATCTCCAAAAATAAAAGTTGTTCCATTTTAAAAGATCTAAAACTTTTATTAAGGGACTATCTCCAAATTCCTTTTATATTTTGAATTAGGTTTTGGCCCTAAATAAAGTAAGTTTTTAAACCTTTATTTGGGAATTTAATTTTACAAACAAATGCTAATTAAATTCAAATCACTCTAGGGACCTAATCACAATCATATGCAAATGATTAATTTAAATATGATGACATGGCAGATTAATTAAATCCGTAATACCCGGGGTATTACACATGATGAGAGGGCCCTCACTGATGATGAGTTGGCTCACTTGTATGATGTCCCCGGTTAGGCCGATGAGTTGGTGAAGGGGCTGAAGAGTCGATACTATGTCTTAAACAACATGTTTTGTTAGACTCTTCATCCCAAGGTTGGTTCAGCTTCCAATCTCTATGGGACAGCCAGGAACATGCTTGCCAGGACACAGCCAGGGAGTCCGTGGTTTTCAGTTTCTCGCTTCATGTGGCGTGAGTTGATCATCACTTCTGAGGATGCGAGGAAGGCACTCCCATATGCACCTTACATTATGTTTTTGATTGAGCGTGTGTCTGCCATCATATTCAAGAAGGATGTGTCCCATGAGCCGTTCCGGGTAGACAAGACTCACCACTCTGCAGGAGGTGAGAGCAGGGCAGCCACTCGCTCCTCCAGCAGGCGTGCTGTCCCGTCGACCAACATACTGAGTTTTTCCTGCTCTGGCTCACACAGGCAGCCCAGAAAGAAGAGCCGTCTCTCCCGTATGCTACAGAGGATCTTTGGGGCTTGTATGCATGCTTCAGAGTCCGCATACAAGGCCCGCATGGAGAACCGGGAGATTCGTGATCATTTGGGGCTGCGATAGATTAGCCCTCCTACTCCACCTCCAGAGTTCAGCGAGATATCCGGTTCCGACGTCGAGGACGTTGATTGGGACCAGCTAGCACGCGAGGAGGAGGAGGACCGTCCCGGCACGTCGACTCACCGCGGTGTTCGCTTCACCGCCACTACTCACCGCCAGGGCCGTGCGATCATCTCCGACGACGACGACGAGGACGAGGAGGAGGAGGCTGGTGATGATGATGACGAGTAGTTGTGCTTCCCTTTTCTCTTTTTTCTTCCTTTTTGGTGCTTGGTGCCAAAGGGGGGAGAAGGGGATTAGAGAGGGGTACAACTATTTTTCATCATTTTCACTGTGCTCCAGCTTGTGAGCTTATTGTTTTAGATCTTGTGAGAGCTATGTTGTAGAGTTGAGAGTGTTTATCAAAATCTTTTGGTTTGTAATAAGTACTTTCATGCACTCTATTTTTATTCGAATGTGAACCTAAGTACTTTATTTAAGAACCAGCCTGTGCTTGTGCGTAAACTAGTTCTATATTATATATGATCTGTGTAGGTGCTTTGCTTCCACGAAGTCTCTGTCTTCAGGCATTGCGGCAGTGCCGCGCCCTGGAGCGGCAGTGCCGGCCCCAGAGCGACAGCCACCCTATCTGAAGGCAGATGCTCACTCTGATTGTCTCACATGTTATTTGCATCACGATTATCTACTTGACACTATGTGCAGCACCCCACAGAGACCATGGATGTAGGGGGAGACCCCATTTCACTCTAGTATGTGAAACTTAGCCTTTCATGCTAAGTTAGAAATTCAAACATCATTCACATATTAAGGGGGAGACTCTACATTCTAAATCTCATTTAAACCTTATTGTATATTATCCTTTATCTCTCTAATCGGGTTGTCATCAATCACCAAAAAGGGGGAGATTGTAAGTGCAATCAAGCCCTAATGTGGGTTTTGGTGATAATGACCACGCGATTAGAAGACTAATGTGGTTTATTGAGATGATGGACAGGCAAGGGTATTAGGAGGATGTATTCTTATACAGGTGGACCCCTAACAACTTATAGATGCGGCATCCGGGTCAAAGGAGGTTTAAATTCGTTTTTATTCTGAATTTGAGTATAGGAAAAGCCGTACTATTAAGGGGGATGCAAAAGACAGGTTTGAAAGTGTGACCAAGTGCAAATATTCACACCAAACATCCTAATTTCCACTGCCAAAACCAGCCACAAAATTCCATATCATTCTGATCTGTTTTGGCAGCGCGGCACTGCCGGCCTCTGGCCCGGCACTGCCGCGACTTATTTTGACCGTTAGACTCGGGGGTGATTCAAAATCACCTCCCCGTCGCCCCCAACGGTCATCTCGGCCATTTGCACGATTTCAGAACCAGAGAAGGCTCTCGCTTGCTCTCTCTCTCACTCCCAAAGCTCTCCACTCCTCCCATTTTGGAATCCAACTCAAATCTTGAATAGTGTGAGCTCATCTTGAGCAAGAACAAGCTTCTCGCTGTGATCTTCATCTTCTCCAAGCACTTGGTTCGCGTTCAAACCGGTGGTTTGCATTTGTTACTCTTGGAGCTTGCTCCTAACCGGCTAGAGCGTCGCCCGGAGAGCTTGCCAATCTTGTGGCAGCCCCGGGAGGTTTGTAACCACCCTCACAAGCTAGTTAAATCACCCCTCTATTCAAGGATTAACTTCCTTGACTTGAGAACGAGGATTGGGAGTTGTGAACCCAAGTTTCCTTTGTGGAGCCTCAACAACGTGGAGTAGGCAAGCCTTTGTGGTGAGCTGAACCACGGGATAAATCTTGTGTCACTTGATTTGGTTCACTTGCTCTCTACTTGTTGTAGTTCCATGATTTCTAGGGTTTGGCTCCGATCTACTTTGTGGTGGTGTTCTAGCTGTGAAAAAGTTGTGCTCTAAGCTCTACACAACCCAGGGAATCTCAGTAAATTACTATATCTAAATTTCGTTGGTTAAATTTTGAAATGTGTAGTTTCTGCTCTGCGAGGTCCAGCACTGCTGCTCCAGGAGCAGCAGTGCCGGGAACCCCGGCAGTGCCGCTCTACAGGCCGGCACTGCCGCGCCTGTGTTTGATCTCCGTTTGTGAAGAAATTTTGCAGGCCTATTTAACCCCCCTTCTAGGCCAGCCAGTGATCCTACACAGACGCCCCCATCCACGATCGCCACGTCGCTCCGAAGAAGCCTCAAGATACGACGCCATCCTGTGAGCGCCCCCCACACCCTGATGTCGCCGCCTAGACGATACCCGACGCCGCCACCATGACTCCTCCGCCGCCGCATAGCGATGTGGAGGCATAGCCAATGGCGGTGCAAGCCCCAGACGTGGAGTCACAATCGGCACGGTGTGAGCCCCGAACATGAAGGCGGCGCGAGCCTCGGATGCGGAGGCACAGTCGGCGACGATGCAAGCCCCGGACACAGAGGCATAGTCGGCGGCAGCGCGAGCCCCAGTTGGCCTCGACCTAGCGCCTGTGTGATGCTCCCCCACTGCTATCATTGATGCGTGCCCCCTAATCTCTCTTATCTCATCTAAATCTAACCCACCGGAATGGGAGTGCGGTGGAAGCTCTAATCTAATCCACCTGAATGTCCTGACAGATAGCAACGTGCCGTGAAGATCATCGTTGTCAGCCCTTTGCCTATTGCTGCGTAGTCGCGTCCCTAGCTACATCATCACTGACATTCTGCGTTTGCCGGTGTTGCCTTTCCCAAGGTACACCCTTGCCTTCTCTGACCAAGCCCTGCTCCGTATACTGTTTTAGAGAAGCAGAGCCACCTTGGCCTGATCGATCTGGGATCTGTTTCAGAGGCATGATTGCCACACCTAGGTGTTCTAGCTATAAGGAATATTCTTTCATTTTGGTTGATATGAATAAATTCAGAACTTAGATGGTTGCTTTTGACAAAACTTGATGTGCTTATCTTTTCAATTTTCTGGCTTGGATAGGACGACCTCATTAGGGCTGCATACATGCTTAAGCAGTCAATGATCCAAACATGAAAAATAACTAATGAAGGTGAATCAGATAACCTCGGTGGTGATTTGAACCTCGAAAGCCATCTGTAAACATGTATGATTTGTATATTTAGTGTCTTTTCTTTCTTGGTGATTTTTTTGACCAAACCTTGGCTTTCATTTAGTCATCTATTAAAATATAAGGATCAAGCTAAAATTTAACACTTTGTCCATTAATCTTTATGCCCCTTGTTGACATTTTCAACAGCAACTATCTTTTGAATTATCCCCATCCATACCAAAAACTTGTAAGGGAGAGGATTCAACACCTGGGCCGTGAAACTGGTATTGAAAGGACGTAATCTGCTTTGTCTGAAACACAGTCAAAGTTCTTTCAAGCAAAGAGAACATGTGTTATTTTGCAATTGCAGTTGCCAAATTAAGTAGCATCTCCTTTAGGTACGCGTTATTCAGGACGGTAATATTTCTGAAACTAGGGGAGAATTCTAATATGAAAATATAAAAGACAACTCCAGTTGTCAAATCTCTGTCTAGAGCTTCCTCTTCACCATATGAATGAAAGTAGCAAAACAGGAAAGCTGATGAGTAACACAACACCAGAAAAATGGCTTCTGAAAATGAGGAGATAGTAATGGAGGTACTCTATGATAGACAAAGATTCTTTTGCTGAATTTTTAATGGTACTCTTATTAAAAATGTCCTTAATAATATATTAAAAATATGCACTTCTTATTAAAAATGTCTTTAATAATATATTAAAAAGATACAAAGGGCCCATTATGCTTTGAATTAAAACATGGATATACTTCTAATCTAACTTGTAAATGGGTAACAGAAAAAATATCACTATGTGTCTTCTATAGCAGCTAGACCACCAATTTTGGTGGGAAAATCCACGTCGCCCATGTGCATAACTGCATCTGCCATGGCAATCTAAATGTTCTACAAGTCCATAATCTAGTGTCGAACACTTCGTTGGCATCGTCATCAAAATATATGAAACCTGCTTGTATATCTCCAAACACTGTAGTAGATTTGCTGGAGCCTTTGCTAAGGAAGAGGGCTTCATCTTTAGCGAGCCCATCCTGGGCGACTGAAATCCACTCACCCATGTTGACATCCGCTTTAAAGATCTTGACACTCATAGTGTAAGGTTTGGAACACGTAGGTTGAAAAAATTGGCGCCTCACCATGAGCAACTCGCCGTCCCGCGACGTTACCAACGTCCGAGTGGTAATAGTATGACCCCTGCATGGCACCTGAGTATCAAGTGATACCTCCCTACCCATACCCATCAACACCAAGTCATCACGATAAAAGCTATTACTATTATCTTCCTCGCCACCATCTTCCTCCTGTCCTTGGTTTGGTGCATAATCCTCACCACCACCGTCGTCGTCATCACCATCATTGTAGTCATCATCGTCATCGTCGTAGTCATCCATCCAGTCCCAATAGTGCACTTCAGGTAATGGCGGCCTGGCCTTGATGACACGCTTCTTTCTAGTAACAAGAGGCTTGCCATCACCGTCCTCGTCGAGGCGGAAGGCGAGAAGCTCTTCATCCATGGTGATCCCATAGAGCCACTGATCCCCGACGAACGCGGCGTCGAAGACACGAAAGAAGGGCAACACGTACGTACCCTTCCCTGGACGGCATAGGATGACATTGCAGTCCCCGCTGCTGGTCACGACGGCGATGAGGTCGTCGTCGGGCGTGGACGACCGCGCCGCCACTGTGTAGATCTCGAACACCTCGGAGACGGTCCCGACGACGGCGTCCAGCTCCGGGAGCGGCAGCGGCGGCGCACCGGAGAAGGGGTTGAGGAAGGAGTACGAGTGCGCGTGCTTGACCTCACGTCTGGGCTCTTTGGACCGCCACGCGGGTGAGGTGATGACGTCCGGTCCCTCATCGCGGAGATGCGTGCAGTCGGTGCGGTCGAGGAGGAGCCAGCCACCGTCGGCAGCGGAGGCAGACCCGGGCAGGCAGGCCGGGCATTGCCGTCCGGTGGAAGAAAGCCCTGCCGTCGCCGACGGTGCAGAAGGAGCCGTCCCGCAGGACAAGCCATGGGAGCTGCCGGTGCACGTGCTGCACCGCGGCGCCGTGCCACCCGCGGCAGACGGTGCGGAACCGCGCGCGGTCGCCTGGGAACGGGAGACGCGCGAGGATCTGGCCTAGCAGCTCCGGCAGCAGGTCGCACCATGAATGGAGCTGCGGCGGCGAGATTGTTGCCATCGCGCGCGGTCGTGCAGACGTGCAGGGTCGATTTGTCTTCCCGGTATGCAGACTTTTTTTTTCTCGTGAAAGGGTATGCACTACTATGTAGGGACTTGGATAGTTGGATACGAATATATACGAACATACGATGGTCGCTGGGGCCAGGGAGTCCATCGGTGTCGAGAAGATCTCGATCCCACTCAGGGCGGAGCGGAGACGGTCTACTTCTCGATCGCAAATCGAAATTAACAAGTGGCCTAACGTCATCCATGGCATGGCACCTAAACATAAAAAATCAAAGTACCATGGCAATTCAATCAAGCTAGTTGAGCGGAAAATTAGCGACAAGTGATGAACTGAATGGTACGAGTACATTGATATCACTGGTCAGCGGTCGTACTCACATCCCACGTGCATTCAGTTGACTAAAATTATTTGAGTGTGCCCAAGTACATTGAAATTCTAAAATATCACTAATTTAACTAAATGCATATAAAAACAGTATTAAAATTTGTGATATACGTTATAAAGAATAGTATATATAAATAATTTAACTATTCTTAACCCTTTTATAACTTTTAATAGTTTTTTTTCGTGCGTGTTCTTGTACTCTCAGGGGGTGTTTAGATCCAAAAATTTTGGGATTTTGGCATTGTAGCAGCGAGGAATCTTTTGTAATAAGTGTCCAATTATAGTCTAAGTAGACTCAAAAGATTCGTCTCGTGATTTACAGGTAAACTGTGCAAACATGCAAAAGTTTCGTCTATATTTAATGTTCCATGCATATGCCACAAAATTAATGTGACGGAAGTTTTGGGATTTTAGAGAGGAACTAGACACCCTCTTAAGCTAGGGAGAGAACAGGAACAGGAACAGGAACAGGAACAGAACATGTGAAGAAGAGCAGACGGCGACGGCTCCGCAAGGCCGCAACTGCGCAAAGGGAGACGAGAAAACCGTCACGTTCCCGTCCCCGTTCCGTCCGTGCTCTCTCGTTCCCGTATCGAACCGGAACCGACACCGGTCCGCCCCGCCAGTCGGTCCAGCCACCAACCCGACCGGGCGCACGGTAACGTGGAACACGAACCTGTCCGGTCAATTCCTCGTCTCCCTCTCCCTCCGCTTCCTCCTCCTCGGCTGCCAAATCCCGAAACCCGAGCGCGCGATTCCCTCCCGGTCCCGGCACCCAGATCTTCCAGATTGGCGCCAACCCCGCTCTCCTCCGATTCGGGCAATCAGCCGGCCCGCGCCCTCCCTAGTAGGTCTCCGCGGGCGGGCGGGCGGGATTAGTTGATGCCTCCCCGCCTCGCGTCGTCGTGACCGCTGCCCGGGGGCTGGCTGGACTGGAGATCTCCGCATGGATCACAGGGGCGGCGGCGGCGGTGGCGGCGGGGGCAGCAAAAACCGCACCGATCTCCTCGCTGCCGGGCGGAAGAAGGTACCGAGTCCCGCGAATTTGTACTCGTTGGTGTTTTTTTTTCCCGAGGAAATTTTTGATCGAGCGTTACGTTTTACCTTGCGTGCGCAGCTGCAGCAGTTCCGGAAGAAGAAGGAGAGGCGGGGTCCCGGCAAGAAGGCCGACGCCGACGCCGACGCGGAGGCCGAGGAGGGGGCGCTCAAGGCGGCGGAGGAGTCTGTCCCCGAGCCCAAGTCGCCTGTTGGGTTGAAGCTCCTCGCCGGGGAGGGCAGCGGCAGCGGCGGGAGCACTGCATTTGAGGTGAGGCTCGAGCACTTCAGTCATTCAGTGTGAGGGTGTGGGTTTTGAGTGGCTAGGTGCTGTTGCTGTTGCTGCTGTTGCTGGGTGTGTAATGCCCGTCTGTCA
The DNA here is from genome assembly GCA_038502445.1 of Eremochloa ophiuroides. Classification (NCBI taxonomy): domain Eukaryota; kingdom Viridiplantae; phylum Streptophyta; class Magnoliopsida; order Poales; family Poaceae; genus Eremochloa; species Eremochloa ophiuroides. The sequence continues at coordinate 7,048,838 of JAHLJS010000005.1, forward strand.
ATGCAGGAAGTGGAGAGGTCGCAGGCGGGGCAGTGCAATGGCGAGGGGCCTGGGCCCGTGGAGTCTAGCTCTGGGGAGACAGCTGATGCGGTGCAAGAACAGGAGACGGTGCAGGACCAGGAGGATGGCTCTGATGCGCATAATGTCAGTACTAGTGAGCAGGGGATTTCGGAGCAGCATGGAAGCCGAACAGCCGATGGCGGGGATCTGTCAGTTCAGACTACCAGTGGAGACAACATCGGTGATGATAATGTAGGACAAGCTCACCTGGGTGATGTGGATAGCATGGAGTTGAATGCTTCTTCTTCTCAAGGTAATGGAGCAGATGATGATTGCAATCAGCTAGGGGAAAACCAGCAGGTGGAAATGGATCATGTCGACGGTGGTTCCGAGTTCAAAGAAGTCACTGAGGTGCCAACTCATTCTCAAGACACCGGAGCTGATAATAACAATGATGAAGGAGCTCAAGAAATGGTGATGGATGTTTCTGGGAGGCCATTGGATGGAGATACACAGCATGATGTTGGGTCCACAGCTTCTGCTGAAATAGATGTCGAGACTGCACATGAAGACGAGTCGAATGCTGCAGCTTCAAATGAGATTCCTGAGAGTACCGCGAGAAGAGGCACTGAGGAGGAAACTGATGGAGTTGACAAGGAGGCTGTCTTAGAAGATCCAAGTACAACACATGTAAGTGATGAAGCTGTCACTACAGATGATTTGAGTGCACAGGCCAAGCCAACAGCGGCAGTGGATACGCCACTTTGTGAGCAGAAGGGGGATCCAGCTGTATCTAGAAGTGTGGTATCACAAGGCATTATGCCAGCTCATTTCGAGGATATACAAAGTCATCTGTTCTCTGCAACTCTAGCGAGGGATTTTCTCCAGTTGCAGCTAGATGAGGCTGCTGGCCTTTATTCAGATTTTACTCAACAGTCTTCTGACAAGACCACCAAGCTTCAGGTACTACTAAAAGAAGCTGAAGAAAGCAAACTAGCTGTTGACAAAGAGCTTCATCAATGTAGACATGAGCTCTCCAAGGCGAACACAGAGAAGGGACAGCTTGAACTGACCATGGCTTCTTTGAAAGAAGAAATCAGCACTAGCAACACAAGGTGCACACATTTGGAGAGTGAGCTACATTCCTCCAAGGAGAGCACAGAACAAATCCATAGTGAATTAGCTAACTGCAGATTGTTACTGGAAGCTCTGCAAAAGGAGAACCTGGAGCTTACTGCAAGCCTTGCTTTTGAGAAAGAAGCCAAAAAAGAAGCTGAAGAGCAGCGCGACCATCTTTCTTCTGATAACAGGAAGCTTTTATCAGAGTTGTCAGGTCTTGAGCTTAGCTTAGCTTCTGTGAAAGAGGAATTGGATGCTAGCAGTAGCAGATGTAAAGTTTTGGAGGGTGAGCTGCGTTCCTCCAATGAGAATTTGAATCATACTTTGACAGAGTTGGCAAATTGCCAGGCTTTATTAGAAACCTTACAGAAAGATAATTTGGAACTATCTGCGAATTTTGCCTCCGAAAGAGAAGCAAAAATGAAACTTCAAGAAGACAATTTGTATCTATGCAATGAAAAGGGCAGGCTTTCTTCAGATTTATCTGAACTAAATGACAAGTTGGAACTTTCGTATGCCAAGCATAAGCAGCTTGAGTCACATGTCAAAGATACAGAAACATACTTCGGACAACTCACTGAGCAGCTAATTGAGGAAAATCTGTACACAAGTAGCGGCATCGATATTTACCAATCTACAATCAAAGACTTAGACACTAAGTACAATGTAGTGCTGGGACAATTCCAGAATGTTATGCATCAAGAACTTCATTTGGACTCGTCTGAAATCACTACTGAGAATGCTGAAAGAGCCATTACAAGCCCTAGACTTGTTAGCCATGGTAATAATCAGTGTTCGCTTAATCTGGCCAATGCGAATGACTCATGTAACTCAACTGCTCTGCAGTCACTGAAGGGCCATCTAGAGGTGGCAAAAGGTGATTTGCATGACCTTGAAAAGTTGCTCGAGAGGATCTCCTCTAGGTCCGATGGATGTGTTCTGGTATCGAAACTCATTAAATCCTTTGAGTCAAAGGGAAGTGACGATGATACTGGACCATCTGAGGGGGAGCATGATAATTTACAAAAGTCAACTCGGGAGATGCTATGGCGCCTAGGGGAAAAGTTTATGGTGATGAGCTCAGACATTACAAAAACTGAAGAATATGTGGCTGAACTGTGTAACAAAATTGAACTTTACGTCAAGTCTACTGTGCAGCATGATATAGATAGGCAACAGACTGTTGTTCTTGAGGCCAAAATGGATGAACTTGCTGGCAAGCTGAACAACTACAAGGATGCAATTGATAGTCTGCACAATCAGATCGCTACTGTGCAGCAGGATGCAAATAGTAATGCTGGAAAGCTCATTGATCAAGCAGAACTGTTGCAGAAGGATGCAGCAGAAAGAATTTCCATTCTTGAGAAAGAGAAAATGTCTTTATCAGATTTACTCAGCGAAGTAACAAATAAGCTCTCCTCTTTGGGAGGTGCTGTATTTCTTAACGATTCCAGTGAAAGTGAAGGCCTCAACTTCCACACTTTGAGCTGTGTGGATCTTGTTGCTAGATCATTCCAAAGTCTTCAGGAGAAACTAGAGGCTGCTCATATTGATAATGCTCAGCTCAATACTTCCCTGGTGGAGCTCAGGAAAGCAAACAATGTTGCTCAAGAGAGGAGTGAACAAGCAGATGGAATTGTCAAGAAACTGTATGATTCCCTGCATGAACTTCTATGTGATTCAATTAGAAGTTCAGATGAATATGGGGCAGGATTTAGTGTTGAGGAACCAATTGAAAGTCAATATGGAAGACTCATCGAGCATTTAAAGAATTTGTTGCATGACCACCATTCTGTGCTGTCAACTAATGCTGACCTTGAGTCGAGGCTGTTGAGTAAATGTGAAGAAGTTGAGGAGCTCAACATGAGATGCAGTTCGCTAACAAAAAATTTGAATGAAGTTTCCATTCTGAATGAGGAGCTTAAGTCAGCTTCTTTAAGTAAAAATGCCACACAAGATGAACTACACAGTAGATGTCTTGCTGTAGCAGAAAAGTTGGCTTCATGCTCAGCAAATCATTCGTCGGCAGTTCAATTGATATCTGATATTGGTGAAGGGTCTAGCAAGGAAGATCGTATTCTTACCACCCTTCTCCCATGCATCGAGGAGGGTGTGGCTTCATGCATCGAGAAATTTGAAAATGCAGCTGAAGAAATCCGTTTGTCAAAATATGCTTGCAAGAGATCAGCATATTTGACCAGATTTCATTTGAAAAGTGGTCTTTCCCCTTGCCCACATTGATTAAAGAGGAAATTTTACCAAAGCTTTGTGATTTGCAAGACAGATTTGACCAGCTCAATGCACTAAACATTCAGCTGGAAACTGAAGTTCCAGTCCTCAAGGATAGCATGAAAAAGCTGGATGAAGCTCTTGGAACTTCGCGTACTGAGCTTCAGAAAAAGGTTTCTGAACTTGAACAGTCAGATCAGAAACTTTCATCTGTCAAGGAAAAACTTAGTATTGCTGTTGCAAAAGGTAAAGGTCTGATTGTGCAGCGTGACAGCCTTAAGCAGTCTCTGCTGGAGAAATCTGGTGAGATCGAGAAACTCACACAAGAATTGCAAGTAAAGAAACATTGCTGAAAGAGTTGGAAGCCAAGCTCAAATCCTATACAGAAGCAGATCGAATTGAAGCCTTGGAATCTGAGCTCTCATACATCAGGAATTCAGCTACAGCTCTAAGGGATTCATTTCTTCTAAAAGACTCTGTTCTTCAGAGAATTGAAGAAGTCTTAGAAGACCTAGACTTGCCAGACCAATTTCATTCTCGAGATATAGTTGAAAAAATAGAACTTCTGTCAAAGATGGCCATTGGCACTTCTCTTACTCTACCTGATGGTGACAAGAGATCCTCTGTTGATGGGCATTCTGAGTCTGGTGCGGCTATGGATGTCATAAACGATGAGCAGAACTCAAATTCAAATTCAGTATCTGATGAAGTAAAGAGCAAATATGAGGAACTGAATAGGAGATTCTATGAGCTGGCTGAACACAACAATATGCTGGAACAATCTCTAGTGGAGAGGAACAGTCTTATACAGAAATGGGAAGAAGTCCTTGGCCAAATTAGCATTCCCCCACAGTTCAGGATGTTGGAAGCAGAAGATAAGTTAGCATGGTTAGGAAACAGACTCTTGGAGGTGGAACAGGAGAGAGATTCATTACAGTTGAAGATTGAGCATCTTGAGGATTCCTCAGAAATGCTTATTGCTGATCTAGAAGAGTCGCATAAAAGGATATCTGAACTCAGTGCAGAGGTTGTTGCTATAAAGGCTGAGAAGGATTTCTTTTCACAAAGCCTAGAGAAACTGAGATTTGAGTTCCTTGGCCTCTCTGAGAAAGCTGTTCAAGACGAGTTTGTTAGAGATAAATTGCGAAAGGATCTATCTGAACTGCGGGATAAGTTAGCTGAAAAAACCGAGGAGAGCAGGCACTATCATAAAATGGACACCGAGATCCACGAACTGCTGAATTTGGTGCAGAACACATTGCAAGATGGCAGTGACTCTGAAATTTCATCGGGAGGCATTTCTGCTGTGTTGTGCTTGGGCAAAATGCTGAGGAAACTTTTAGATGACTATGGTACCCTTTTGTCCAAGTCCACTGAAGGCAATTTTGCCGAGAGAGACATTCAGTTAGAGGATATCAAGCCATCTAACGATGCCTCTAAACTGGACGCTGGTGCATACGAGAAAGAGATGGAGTTGAATTCTTTAAATAATGAGTTAGACCATGCTCGCAACAATCTGGCCTTAGTGGAGCAGGAGCGTAATGAAGCTGTGGAGAAGGCGCAATCACTAATGCTGGAAGTTGAGACCTTACATGCTCAAATAAGTAAATTGCAGGAAAGTGATGCTGAGCAGATGCAAAAGTATCAGTCGCTTGTTCTTGAACTAGAATGTGTGGGTAAGCAACGGGACAATCTGCAGGAGCAGTTAAATCAGGAGGAGCAAAAGTGTGCCTCGTTGAGGGAGAAACTAAATGTTGCTGTCAGAAAAGGCAAGGGCCTAGTGCAACATAGAGACAGCCTGAAGCAAACTATGGAAGAGATGAATGCCGTGATTGAGAAACTTAAAAGTGAAAGAAAGCAGCACATAGAATCACTTGAGACTGAGAAATCATCTTTAATGGAGCGATTGGCTGAGAATGAGAAGAGCTTGCATGAAACAAACCAGTACTTGAGTGGACTATTAAATGCTTTAAATAAAGTGGATGTTGCTCGGGAATTTGATATGGATCCAATCACCAAGGTTGAAAAGATGGCAAATTTTTGCCTCGACCTACAGTCAACAGTGATTTCATCGCAAAATGAAGTGAAGAAATCAAAACGAGCAACAGAGCTGCTTCTTGCTGAGTTAAATGAAGCTCATGAAAGGGCTGATAACCTGCAGGAGGAATTGGTCAAGGCAGAAGCTGCACTTGCTGAATCTTCTAAACAATACAGTGTTACAGAATCTGCAAGAGCTGATGCTGTTCGTCAGCTTGAGCATATTATGCATGCACAGTCACAAACTAGGAGGAGACAATCAGATCATTTGCTGGAGTTGCACTCCACCAGCAGTCAACTAAGAGAAGTCTGCTTTGAACTTTCACACCGTCTTATTAATACATTCAGTAAGGATGTGGACCTTATCTGCTATATGGAGAACTTCATGAGGTCTTCTGGTAAATGGATGGATGGCACAGATATGATGGACGTACCGATTGCCTCTAAACATGTTTTGTCCAACCGCATAAATAACAAGGTACATTATGCTATAAGTAAACTTTTTTATGTTTTGCTTCACTTGGAAATACTCTCACTTCTATGGTTTAGCATGTTTATACCATTTTGAAGGTCAACTTGTATACATGTATCACCACATGTATATTCAAGACATGTAATACTGCTCATTAACTTGCATTTTTTTTGTAAAGCTAGATAAACTCAACCTATTTTTCTTTATTAAATAAGATTTGTAGTGTTTAAAATAATATTTATTATATAGAATACAGCCTTATCTTTATATTTTCTTGGTACCTTTTTGGTTCACCATGGAAGTCATCAATATTTTCCTTGGAGTATGTAATTTCCATCCATAGTAAAATGGAAACTTAATGACCTTGCTGTTTCCTGTGGTGAAACAGTAAACACAGATGTTGTTATATGAAATTCAAAGAGTGTTGCCTTTTGATTGTAGCAAGTCCTAACCACTTTCTAATTGCTCTTTACAGAAGGCTCATATTCCAAATACTCCTTTGGAAATTAAGATGGACGATACCGATGAAAGTCAGTTTTTGCATCATCTTGCTATTGCATGTCATGCTTTATCTGATTGTGTAAATGACTGTAATGATCTCAAAAGAAACATTGATGAGCATGGCTTTTCAGTTGAACAGAAAGCATCCGAGCTATTTGATGTTATGTCCACCTTGCAGAACAGGTTCATTTCTCAGCATAATGAGTTGGAATCTTTGAGAGCAAAATTTGTTGAACTACAGTCAGAGATGAAAGAAAGAGATGAGGAGATTGTATCTGCACGCAGGAATATGAGCTTGCTATATGAAGCATGCACTAGTTCAGTTGCGGAGATTGAAGGAATGAGTGATATATACCCTGGTAACCGCAATGCTGTTGAGCATTCTGCAGATGAATGCATAAAATCAATAGTTGAACAGTTAGTTATGGCTGTAAAAACTTCTCGGAACAGTAATGAAGGCAGCACAAAGGAACTGAAGGCTACTGTTCTTGAGTTGCAGCAGGAGCTTCAAGCTAAAGATATCCAAATTAGTACAATCAGTTCTGAGCTATCTTATCAGTTAAGGGTGGCTGAATCTTCTGCAAAGCAGCTCTCAGTTGATCTTGAAGATGCAAGAATGGAGCTCCAAAATCTGGAGAAAGAAGTTGATGTGTTGCATAATCAAAAGAAGGATTTAGAGACTCAATTAAATGAACTTAAAAATATGGAATCAGTGGCAAGTGAGCAGCATGGAAGAATTGAGAAGTTGACTGATGAACTAAACAGAAAAGACCAAGGTGAGCTGCCAGAACATTTTGGTTCAATTATTTGTGTTTTGTTCACTGCTACACGTTTTCATATAATTAAAAATAACAAAAAACATTTGTTCCTTTGGTTGTTCATACATTTTTTATGTGTTCTGCAGAAATTGAAGGTTTGGTGCAAGCACTCGATGAAGAAGAAAAAGAGCTTGAAATCGTGGAGAATAAAAGCCTTCAGTTGGAGGAAATGCTGCAAGAGAAGGAATTTGCCTTGAAGACCTCAGAAGTTTCTAGGACAAAAGCTCTGGCAAAACTTGCAACGACTGTTGACAAATTTGATGAGTTGCATAGCTTGTCTGAGAATCTTCTTGCAGAAGTGGAAAACCTTCAGTCACAATTGCAAGAAAGAGATTCTGAGATCTCTTTTCTGCGACAAGAAGTTACAAGAAGCACTAATGAACTGCTAACCACTGAAGAGAGTAACAAAAAGTACTCATCTCAGATAAACGAGTGCATGAAATGGTTAGAAAGAGAACTGTTGCAGTTCGGCATGCACCCTGAGAGTGCCAGCGATTATGATTGCACTCAAGTTCCTGTCTATATGGATATGTTGGACAAAAAAATAGGATCTCTGATAGCTGAATCAGATAATTTAAGGGTTACAGTCCAAAGCAAAGATTCTTTACTACAGGCTGAGAGGACCAAAATGGAGGAGTTGATGCGAAAATCAGATTCTCTAGAAGCCTCATTGAGCCAAAAGGATTCCCAGATAGGGTTACTTCGCCGGGACAGGTTATCCAATCAACAGAGCAGATCTATAAACTTGCCTGGCACTTCAGAGATTGAGCAAATGGTAAGTATGTTTTATTTTTGTGTATATGAAAGTACCTGATGTAGTTTATTTATGCTTACTTGCATAGTCAATTTGGGTGCAGAATGAAAAAGTAAGCCCAGCTGCAGTTGTCACTCAGATTCGAGGTGCGCGAAAAGTCAACAATGACCAAGTTGCTATTGATGTTGAGATGGAGAAGGACAAGCCTTTTGATGATGAGGATGATGACAAAGGTAAGCACATGTCGTGCATCCTACTCCTAAGTACAGTTTTTCACTTTTAGTTTTGTTCTCTGATTAATTTTACATTGGTATTGCAGCCCATGGTTTCAAGTCATTGACTATGTCACGCTTTGTTCCTAAGTTCACTCGACCGGTATCAGACAGAGTTGATGGGATGTGGTAACTGCAATCTCACTTGTGACTTTACTGATTGGTGATGTTTTGGTGGAGTCACTAATTTTCGTTTTTATTAACAGGGTGTCAGGCGATAGATTGCTCATGAGGCAACCGACTTTAAGACTTGGAGTCTTGATATATTGGATTGCACTGCATGCGATGCTTGCTAGTTTTATTTGAACTCGTGTAAAGGTAAGTGATGATTACTACGAACCAATTCTCCTTTCTACTGCTATGGCCTATGGCCCGTCTGGGGCAAACTGTGTTGTGCATGTTGGAACATGACAGTCTTGCACTCTTGTTTCATCTACAGCAACAATAGTTGCTGCATAGCATATGCACCTGATCATAATCGATTCGCTGAACATTCATCACCCATAGGATTGGTTTGATGGGAGTTTTAGGAAATGAAAAGCTAATGGAACGAGCACAAGAAGTAATTCTCTTAAATAAATCGCGCCAGTAAAATGAGTACCAGTGATCTAGGAACCATCTTGATAAATGTGCACTGTCGACTGTTATCTTCATGAATTTGAGTTTTTGTCATGTTAATTGACTTCTCTTAATGTCATGCAGCTGTAGTGATCTCCTTGGCGAGTGACTGTACAGTAATATGTATCTATGTGCATAGCAAGTTATCTAAGCAGAAGCAGTTTGCACTAATACCGTGATTCCTTCTGAAAATGTTGCCGAATACTTGAGCCGTATTGGCAGCTGCAAGACATCTTCAGGAGGCATTTTCACCCCATCTTTCTGGTGCTCTGATCCCGTCTAGCTTAGTTTGTGTCCAACGGCATCTGCTGGCCAGGCATTGATACAAATGGATGGAAGAGAACTGAAGCAGGCAGCAGCAAAGAACCCCCTGTACATACATTTTTGTTTGCTCTATTCTTTGCTTTTAGAAAAGATGGAGGACATTCTACATGCTAGCATCTACTTACTACACTATATGATACAGGATTACAGAAAAGTGGCGTAGTTTTGGAGGTTAGAGTTTTGGGATGGTAACAGGTTGCCCCCCTCCCTTGAGTTGGCCCCCTTATACTTTCTCAACCCTTTTCATTTACATGTAAAACACAGTGATTATTTCATTTATTATTATCCATACTGTGCAATGGGGAGCTTGCACATTTTATTTTCTTCAACTGAAGTTTTGAGCAGGTATAATATGAACACACGCCTGAGGGCTGAAAGTTCATGCCAGATTTGGTCTTGGGAGCCCTGGCGTACGCTTTGAGCAGCGGTTATTTTGCTACTGTTCAGATGACGAATTATTCCATAACTTGCTGATTTGATTTGTACTAGTTTGACAACATCACATTTGAACACCCCCCCCCCCCCCCCCCCCCCCCCCCCCCCCCCCGCGTTGTATCTAAAATTCATCCTGCGTTTGTGTAGCCAAACTTTTAAAATTTTGATTATGATTTTTATATGAGAATTACCAATAAATTTGTAAATTTCGAAAATATATCTTATGATTCAACCGTAAATATCATTATATTTTGTTAAATAAAAACAAGTTTTTTAAAATGAGAATGATTTTCCCCATTCCTTATTCTGTTTTTTTTTTTTTAAAAAGTCATCCGTCGATAGTCGATACTGCGTACAAGATTCTCTAGGTGCAGGTGGGGCCACTTTATCGCGGTGCAGGTGGGACCGTTTATGTTGTGCTAGCCCTGTAGCCAGTACTAACAGCAACTCTAGCAGGGCCCCTGCTTGAATTCCCATAGTCAAATATGGGGGGCAGAGGAGCTCAGGTAAAAAACATGCTCCAGTAGGGCCTCTACTACAGCCCTAAAATTTAGCAGGGCACCCAAATCCCTCCCCCACGACCCCGTTCTGGTTGGACCAACAGGCCGGCCCCAATCCACGCGAGCGCGTGCTGCTTTTTCGGCGCTCCACCGCTCGCTGCTGCTGCACTGCATGCCGCTGCTCTGCCGCACGCCATTGCTCCTCCTCCGCTCCGGCTTGCGCACTCCGTCGCGCGGTCGCATGCCGCACCAACGCGTGGGCGCACGGCCGCCGCGCGGTCACTCCATCGTGCGGGCGTAAGGGTGCCGCTGCTCTGCTGCACGCCACTGTTCCTCCGCTCCGGCACGCGTGCTCCGCCGCGCGGCCGCACGCCGCTCCATCGTGTGGTTGCTACGTCGCGCGGACGCAGGGGCGCCGCCGTGCTGCCGCTCCGTCGCGGGGGCGCACGGGCGCCGCCGCTCCGTCGTGCGGCTGCTCCTCCGTAGATCCATCGCGCGGGCACGCGCATGCCGCTGCTCCACCCAGGCGAGCGCCCTCCCTCTCCTCCGACGGGCATGGCGAGCGCGGCCGCCTCCAATTCATGTACGAAGGAGTCATTGTGTGTTGAAATAGATTTAGAGGCCTTTATTTGGATGCTACTGCTGAAGAGAAAGTATAAATTTAGACCAATAAAAATAGAGATAAGCATCTAAATCGAAAATGAGACCTCTGATTTGGGGTCTACTACTGGAGTTGCTCCAAGCCGTTGGACAGATAATAACGAACATTTTACCACCCTCGCTCTCGCTCACTTCTCGGCTCTAGCCTTTTTCCCTTCCACTTATGGAAGCTCTAGCAGCGCGCTCCTCGGTGCTCTCGCCGCCGGGGATCGCCGGAGACGCGTATCCGTCGCCGTCTCCGTCGCCGTCTCTGACCCTCCCTGTCCGCCGAGCCTCCGCCGCGTTCCCCGGGCACCGCAGGAGCCCCTCCGCCCTCGCCATCTCCACGCGCTGGCTGCGCGCTCCGCCCCGACGCGGCGGCCGCCTGCTCGCCGGCGACGCCGGGGCAGGGGAAGACGGGTCCCTGGACCCCACCGACGACGCGGTTGGTCAGGCGGGAGACTTTCCAGTACTCAAGGTACTCGCTGATGTTATGATATGTTGTTGTTGGAGATCCCGCGTGCGATTCTGTAGCTGACATACTGTACTTAAAGTTGCACGGAGTTTTGCGAAAGTTCAACTGCTATGATAATAAGGAGCTTCGGTCAGTAGAACAATTGAAACTATCATTTTGGCGTGTATATGCGTTATATTTCCATTTGAAGACTCAAATTGCCTGTCGAACTTGACAGAACTTCAGATTGTTTAATCAATTGGGGAAAGTAATAGTCTGCGAGGAATTTGCTCTTCAAGCAGCATCAATTGCTGAGTGCTGACGCATGATTTATTATAAATAGTGTTCTTTTAGTATATGATGATGTAACCAGGTCCACTAATTAATTTGGTAACTTTTGCCAAATACAGAATTTGTTTTGACTACTGCATTGTTATGAAGGCGAAGCTGACCTCTACATAATATTGCATGGTTTTCAGTAGATTATATTTATTGAAATTTAATCTAGTTAATGAATGAAGTCATGAGCTTGCATACACGGCACTTTGGATAGGAGTTTTGCGCTGCATTTTGTGCATGCTTCTGTCATGAAAAGTCAAGACTACGAGAGACAACAACGCCACAGTAATTTCAAGCCACTGCAATGAAGTGTATTCTGGGGCAATGAACTATGGCAATGCTCACCTGCTCACTCATAAATCTCCATGCTTCTTATTTTTTGACTGGAGATATGTTTTCTTTCATAAGCTCTTACCCATTGGGCGACGTGAAACATTTGTTAATTGTTAGTGCACTGTATAATTTGAATTCTTTATGAGCTCTCCAAGATTGATTATTGTTCTTTTCCTGTTTTGAACATTGAAAGAATAATGTAACTCTACATGGAAGCAATGGCATGGATACCACTAAACATGATGATGCTAGCACTTCTGGAAGTGGTGGGAGTAACACTGGTGGCTCTAGGACTGGCCTATTCAGAACACCTATTTCAGGTGGTGTGCACAGTGCAACTGCTGTTCATGATTTACCACCACCAGCTTTGGCCGTTCGCAACCTCATGGAACAGGTATGTTTACGCTCTCTTGTGTTTGGTTTAGTTGTATGTGAGATAGAAAGAGGTATACAATTAAATATGGATATGAGAAGGGACTTGTAATGACTAGGTTCATGTTTCTTTTTTAAAACCAGGCAAGGTTTGCTCATCTGTGCACTGTGATGTCTCGGATGCATCACCGCCGTGAAGGATACCCATTTGGTTCTCTAGTAGATTTTGCACCTGACCCATTTGGCCGTAAGTGATTTTAATAACACATATTGTATCTACCAAGTTTCTAGATTGCTATATTTTTTTATTTATTTTTAGCATTTTTGTCTTGAAGACCCAATCTTCTCATTATCCCCGCTAGCCATCCACACAAGAAATTTATTGGCAGACCCAAGATGCACCCTTGTTGTACAGGTAAATTTGACAATCGGCTGTACTATGTAACCAGCACTTGGAATGTCTTTGTTGATTTTGTACTAAAATGTTCCAAACTTTTCTTAGGTACCTGGATGGAGTGGACTATCTAATGCACGAGTAACTATATTTGGTGATGTCATTCCGTTGCCCGCTGAACAACAGGTTTGCACTAAATGACCAATATTATCTCTTTTCCTGAATTCCACCTTCCTGCAATGCCATGCCATCCGATTCAGCATATATTGTGTTTGATATTTACACTTATGAAACTATTTCTGGACATGTGTGCCAGTGCCATATTGCTATTATTTCGTCCGTATGTGAACTATGTATGTAGAAAGCTAACCCCTGCTGGCTTCAGCTGGTTATATGATGCTCATACATGGAGTGGACAAAATAAGCTCAAAAATCAAGACACTTACTTGAACCTTCCTTGAGCTTAAACATGTCAAATTTAAAGTTGCAGTTAATTGTTTTTTCTACTCCCGTGTACCAATATGAGTCTCCCTAACTGAAAACCTGCCAAAAGAAATGGGGTAGAAGACTCATGAACATGAGTCATCTGAGAGTTGGAGTTTGTTTCCTATGAGGTAGGTAACTAGGTATATGATGTAAAGAACTTGGTCACAAGCTCTATTAGAATACTGAAGAGGCAGCTCTTTTCATGTGCTTCTGCCTTAGATATTCTTCCTTCCAGATATTTGGTTAATTATTGAATAGAATTAATAAATCTGTATCAGGAATGGGCTCATCAGCAGTATGTTTCAAAGCACCAGCAGTGGGCATCCCAACAGTGGGGTAACTTTTACTACTACAGAATGCACACAATAAGGTAGTTCCTGAATTTACATTAATGAGAACTATTTTCTCAACTTTTCGTATAGTGTTCTTTGAGATTTCATTAGCATTGGTGTTTCTATGTAAGATGCATTTTCTTCTTGCTTGTCTGGTTGTGATAAATGCAATTATTCTCTAAAACAAAGTACAGAATATTTGCAGCTAATTACTTTACTGTTTGATGTTTGAGTGAGTTAACTTACAAGGCGAAGCAGCTATAGATGTCCAGTTTGCATGATCAATATGTACTTTTGCTTTTCCCCATTGGATTTAGTAAAAGAAAAAAAATCAAGGGAACTAGTCCTTTTAATACTAGACAATTTGTGGTTCAGTTGTACTAGTTCTCTTTCTCTAGCCCTTTTCCTGCAAATGTAGAGTTGTGATAAATTTGCGAGATTACAAGCTTAACTTATTTAGTTTTTTTATAATTACATAGATTTGCAGTATCAGTATTACACCTTCACATAATTAATTGCCTATATGCTGCCCCCTTTTTTAGATTCATTGCTAGCTCTGATGGTTACATGCGAACTTTGTTCCAGTGACATATATTTCATCGGAGGTTTTGGTACTGTTGCTTGGATAGATGTAAACGAATATGAGGCTCTGCAACCTGACAAGATTGCAATGGATGGAGGGGAACACAATCTGAAGGTAAGCTAATGAGTATTTGCTCAGAGAACAGCCTGAAGAAGTGAAGAGCTATGTATTCCATAATTTTTGTAGTTCATTTGTTCTGATGCACTATACGAGGAAGTGATTCCTCTCCTGTTGCCCTTTGAATAGGAACTCAACTCAATGTTCTCAAAGCCTCTGAAAGAACTTTTATCAACCGATGAAGGAGAGGTAGACGATGTAGCTCTTATTTCAATGGATAGCAAAGGTATCGATATCCGTGTCCGACAAGGTGCACAGGTACAACCTTCCGAATATATTTACATGTAGATGCAGATTCAACACCCTCAAGTTTCTCTTTCCAGTTCTCGTAATTGAGATCATGTGCTTATGCACTATGCTGCCATGGTGGTGGTTATTTCTTAACGGCGGAACAACATAAAGTATTAAAGTTTTTTTTTCTTGGGCGGGTTTTGCAGTTCAACATCCAGAGGATAGCTTTTGAGGTGGATCACAGCGTAGAAACACTGGATGAAGCCACGGAAGCGCTTAGGAGGATAATCAGTAAGTCTAGGTGGCATACAAGGAGCTCAATTATGAGACGCTCTTGAAGCTGAATCTGGAGGTTCTGTAAAACAGTTTGTACAGTGCGGCAGTAGTATTTATGGTATGCCAATAAAGAAACTCCGTTTCAGAGTTTTGACTACTGTCAAGGGCCTCGTGTGGGTTAATGGTTGAATAAACACGCAATTTGAGATGTGTTATTTTGACCGTAAATTGAGATTGAAAGCACAACGGCAATAAAATTGTCGATTGAGCGAAAAAGATATGGCCATCTCTGACCTGCTGCACACTAGTAGCTCTTCGTTCATGAAGATAAGCATTCTAGGAGTGCGTTTCAACATGCCTACTCTATTTTATTTTACCAAATTCAGTTTGCATGAACGCAGAAGGGCAATACGGTCATATCATGGCAAAATACATGTATTTTAGTTGAGAAAAGTAATTAAAAAGACCAAATATCAGCACAACTTGAATACATGTAAAATACTTCCAATCATGACTTTACTAAAACAACCCTTAGAACACTCAGCACAACTTGAGAGAAGAGAAGTAAATATTTCCAGATTTGGTGGCTACGAACTGTTCATCTTCAAGCGGGTGATCGGAGACTCAAGGTTGGTTGGATTGGCAACAAACTTGGTGTAAAATTGGTTGAGGATTGGTTGAGTATATTTGAGAGGGGTTTTGTCAGTTCGAGTTTTAATGCAGTTTCACGACAGAGCAGTTTTGGTAGATGATTTATTTGGGTGGTCAAACGGTGTCCAATTGAGCTAAAATTTAGTCAGTGATTAGGGGACTCATAGATCTACTTGCCTACCAAAATTTGTGCACAAAGCAGTTGTATTTTGTGGGAATGAACTGATTACGGAGGGGATAGAGTATGTGATTTCTCTGTTTGCTGATTCCTCTTGTTGCAAGGTTGTAGTTGTAGCTAGTTGTAATTTGATGAATGTGTTGCTGTTGTGTAATCCTCTAGATGCTCTAGAGAAGACTTCTTATACCCATTATTGATTATAGTGAACTTTGGCTTGGAGTGGACCTGTTGGTTATGTGGTTTTTACTCCTCACCTTGAGGAGTTTTTCTATCTAAATTGTTGTGCCTATTGTGCATGTGCTTGTTAATTTTCGCTGATGGTCTAATGGTAGATATTCTTCTCATGATTCGTGAAACGACCTCGATTTCCGCGAAGGGAAATCCACAGGGCTCGAATTGTAATTCAACAGATTGCTTGGGACAATCCATGAAATTACCCATATCTCAGTTGACACCAGGATCCATACAACGGTAATTAAGTCTTACATAAACATTTATTACATCGCCACACTGGCGGAATCAACATTCAGAGAAGCTTTAGAAGATGCGGAAACGTTTCATCCTTCACGGCCAACTTGAGTGTAGCACGTGACCCTATTCCTCGCCATCGTCTTCCTCGAAGTCGTACTCATTCTCGTCACCTGACAGCAAATTTATCAGTACGATTTGTACTGGCCACGGAGCCCACCTATGCAGCATTTGCTTTGTGAAAAGTGGATGCAAGGCTATACAAGCAGACCTATAGGCTGAGGTTTCCTATGCAGCTGTAATCAATGTTTGATTAGTCAAGTTTTATCTCCAGTTAACACCATCATCCCTTTTCCCATCACCACATCTCACATACCCACACCTCACTCTCATTCGACAGGCCCAACTCCCTATCGGGCCTATCTCAGCGGCACACTACCACAACGGGTACACTGCCGGAAAATGTCATCCAGGGGAGAGAAGAGAACACTCACTACACTAGTAGAAGCTTCACAGGAAAGGTCCATAGCCAACAAGTTGGCATATGTATCGATCGATCAACCGTACACTCTGCAGAGGTTTCACTACCCACAAGATTAGCCATCATAGGTGTTGCGCAAACACCTAGGCAGAATTCCGGGTGCTTGCTTTGCCTAGGTCGATGCCACCCTACCACTCAGCCCTGGGATATTCCGGATCCTACACCGTTATGCTGAGACTGGGAGACACAGTACCGGGCCCATCCAGTGGTACTGCGCATCTAGAACGGAACAGGGAACCCATCGACCATCTCCGCCCACCCTTATCACCTCTCAACCTAGCAGTAGTGGCACCGTCCTACCAAGTAGTCCAGCCGTCTCCCGCCCATCAGAAGCGAGTGAGTAGAAAAGGATTCCCATGAACCTGAAACTAGTCCGTCCTAAGTTTGACCAAGCAGGCATCTTCACTTAGGGGATACTCTCCCCGTGCCATCACAGCACCTCCGTCCACGGGCTTCAAACCACCAAGGCTATCCCACCCGGAACCTCCTCAACAACTTTACCCGCCACAGGTATCTCGCTTGGGGATGCCCAGGTTGCACCCCCGGCACGACTTGCCCCATGGGCTTGTCTCACATCCCACTTGGTCGACATCAACCCTTACCACGCACCCAAGACGCACGCAGCACTCTCTCCCAGTGGTTATAATCAGTTATACACCGTCCCAATTCCACCACATAGCATATAGCAAGTAGAAAGTAGTGGAAGAGTAACAGTAAATTAAGCAGTAGCTAACCTAGCAGCGGATAGCAGGGTAAAGTCTTATCAAGGTAGGGAATTCAAATACACTATCATGCAACCAATCCATACATAATCATAAAGCAATATCAGCAATGTCATTTGCAATGCGTAAATAGGATCTAAGGATTTGGTGGGATGTGGCACCTTCGTAGTCGTCTCCTAGCTCCTGAAAGTACTCGTGGTCGTCTTCCTTAGTCAGATCCTCCTCCGGCTCTGAAATCGAACACGAAATAGTTCGCGTCAGCGACTCCTATAGAGTATTTCAGAAAAATTCCAATAAAATAAAGAGCCAAATGCACACAAACATAGTCTTAGATTGTAGATCTCATTTTTCTGAGAATTTTGGTATATGGGGCGCAATTTTTGGACATCGTATGAATAAGTTATGAATTTCCGAAGATTATCCAATTTTTTGAAAATGGAAAATGGTCGATTAATCAGGGGCAGCTCGGGATTGGTCCACGTGGTGCGCGGGTCCAGTAGTGCGGCATGTGGCGCCTCATCAGAACACAGACCCGATGGTCGCCCACCAGGTGTTCGATGCTAGTTCCCAGAGAGTCGCCGGCGTCGGCGTAGCTCGGCGGTTGGTCGGGTGAGCTCGACGTTGGTCGGGGGGCGTCGGCGTAGCTCGGCGGTGGTCGGGAGAGCTAGACGGTGGTCGGGGGTGGTTCTCAGAGGTCGGGGGGCGTTGGCGTAGCTCAGGCGAGCTCGGCGTAGCTCGGCGTAGCTCGGGCGAATCGGAGATTCGGGGCGCCGAGGGTGCCGCTCTCCCGAGCTCTCCCGGGGAGGCTCGGGCGAATCGGACATTTGGGCGCCGAGGGTGCCGCTCTCCTGATCTCTCCCGGGGAGGCTCGGGCGAATGGGAGATTTGGTGCGCCAAGGGTGCTGCTCTCCCGAGGGTTGGCTGTCATTAGTGAAATGATGGCGTGGGCCTCCTTCTCTCCCACGGCATACGGCGGTTCTCCGACGAGGTGGAGGCGCACGTAGCCAAGGCGACAGACATGATTCGGGGCTCGGCTATCTACGGGGCGGTGCCGAGGTAGACTTGGCGAACCTCGGCGGCCTTTCTCCGCAGCGCGAGGTGACCGGAGGTACTCGGAACGGATTTTTGGCGAGGCGGAACGTGTCGGCGGTGATCACGTTTCCCCGAGAACGCACCTCGCGGTGTCCCGGGCTATGGAGGTTGGATCTTCTGCAACTAAGCTTGTCCGAGGTGGTCGGTGAGTTGGTGGTCACGCTAGTGGGTCGCGTCGGCGGTTTCACGGCTTGTGCGCGGGAACGCCGTCGAGGTGGCGGTGCTCCGAGCACATGTGACGGCGATGCCCGTCGGAAGTGGCCTGGCGTCCATAGTCGATGTCCAGTGGTTTGATGGCCGGTCTTGTGCGCGTGTTGTGCGAAGTGTTAAGGGGCCGAAAACAGCCCGCGGCCTACACGCTCGTGATGCTGAGCGCCATGACCGTAGCACGGCGAGATCGTATGAGGTGCTCGGTGGCTCACCGTGGGGCTGGTGAGGTAAGGATGGCGGTGCAGTGGCGAGTTGGAGCCGTGCAGAGTGATCGCAGTGCCGTGCTGCTCCTCGTCCGCAGCTCGGGCTTCTCCTCCGTGTCCGGCTCCGGCGTGCTCCGCGGCGGCGGCGCTCCGGTAGCTTCTCCTCCGTGTCCGGCTCCGGCGTGCTCCCCGGCGGCGGCGCTCCGGCAGCTTCTCCTCCGTGTCCGGCTCCGGCGTGCTCCGCGGCGGCGGCGGCGCTCCGGCAGCTTCTCCTCCTCTGCTCCGCCCTTCTCCCTTCTCCCCCTCCCTCTATTGTGCGGTGTGGTGTAGTGGTTGTGCCGCAGCGTGGCGGCGCGAGTGGGACGAGGTCTAGGGCTTCGGGGTGAGCTCCTTTTTATAGGCGAGCTTGGCCAGCTCCAATGGCGAATGGTCCTGATCGCGCTCGGCCGATCGAAGGGCCGTGGCTCGAGTGGATCTAGGGCTCCGGATGGGCGCGGGTTCGCTTGGCGGCCAAGGAAGGAGGGGACAGGAGGGGGACAGCGGGGTCAGGGCTCTGCCATGCGTGGCGCTGTCGGTCACGCCATTTGCGTGACCCGGTGGCGTCGTCTTCGTGTGGAAGAGAAACAGGGGAAAAGAAAGAGTGACTGACAAGCGGGTCCCGGTTGGCAGCGGCTGCGAAAGGCGCTGCGCGCGTGAGGGATAAAGAGGAGACGGGCCGGCTGGCTGGGCCGAATCTGCTCTTCCTCTTTCTCTCTTCTTCTTTTTCTTTTTCTTTTTCTATTTTCACTTAAGTGTATAAATACATATATTACCCTTTTTAAATATTGAGTAAATACAAACATAACTTGCAATAAATCCCAATTGTGATGCATAAGCTATTATTCTATGTGAATGGAATTAAAATACAAGCTATACTCCTTTATTACCAAATTATAATGAAACCTATATGCTTGCACAAGAAAAATGGGTTTTCATAATAAATAAATGAAAAATTTTAACTGGTTGGGGATTTTAGGTTGTGTGGGTTTTTAGGGTTGTTACAGTCCTCCCCCCTCATTAGGATTTCGACCTCGAGATTCAGAGATAACGTACCCATCGAAGAGGTAAGGAAACATAATCCGCAAGTCCGATTCTTTCTCCCACGTAGCTTCTCTTTCAGTGTGATTGCTCCACTGTACCTTGCACATCGGAATAGTCTTGTTCCGCGTCTCCTTGGTATCCCGTGCCAAGATCTTGATCGGATGTTCCTTGTATTCAAGTGTGTCTTGTAGGTCTAATGCATCCGTAGGAACTTGCTTCTCGGGAAGCTTCAGACACTTTCTTAATTGCGAGACATGGAACACGGGGTGTACTCCAGATAATTCCTCCGGTAGTTCCAGCTTGTAAGCAAGCTTTCCAACCCTTTTATAGATCTTGTATGGCCCAACATATCTTGGTGCCAATTTCCCTTTTACGTGGAATCTGACGGTGCCACGAAGTGGAGATACTTTGAGGTAGACATAATCTCCAACCTTGAACTCAAGCTCTCTACGTCTTCTATCTGCATAGCTCTTTTGCCTACTTTGTGCAATCCTTAAATTCTCTCTTACTTGGGCAACACCTTCTTCTGCTTCCACAATCTTAGCAGGACCGAAGAATGTCCTTTCACCTGGTTCCGACCACATTAGCGGTGTTCTGCACGGTCTTCCGTACAACGCTTCAAATGAAGAATCTTAATGCTCCTCTGGTAACCATTGTTGTATGAGAACTTGGCGTGGGGTAGACAGCTCTCCCATCCTTCCTTGTACCTCAATACGCAAGCACGTAACATGTCCTCGAGAATCTGGTTCACTCTTTCTGTTTGCCCGTCTGTTTGCGGGTGGTATGCTGTGCTGTAGTCGAGCTTGGTCCCGATGGACTTGTGCAAGGATTTCCAGAACTATGATACAAACTGTGATCCTCGGTCAGATATAATACTCAGAGGTGCCCCATGTAACTTCAAAATGTTTGATACGTACAGATCTGCCAGCTTTTCAGCTCTGTACTTCCTTTTGACCGGTATAAAATGTGCAACTTTAGTTAGACGGTCCACTATTACCCATATAGAATCATACCCATGCTCGGATCGGGGCAATCCTATTATAAAGTCCATGGATATGCATTCCCACTTCCATTCTGGTATCTCAACTGGTTGTAGCAACCCTGCTGGTCTCTGATGCTCGGCCTTGATTCTATTGCATGTATCACATCGGGCTACATGCCCTGCAATGTCTGTCTTCATATTCTCCCACAAGAAGTGCTTCCTTAGATCATGGTACATCTTGGCTGACCCTGGGTGAATGCAATATTTGGAGTCATGCCCTTCCGACAGGATCTCTTCTCGTATCGCCGAATCCGTCGGTACACAGATTCTATCTTTGTACCATACAGTTCCCTGCTCATCTTCTCGGTATTCGGGGCCTCTTCCCAGCTTAATCAAACCACGGATATAGTCTATCTCAGGACAGTTCCTTTGTGCTTCACGGATCCGTGAGGTGAGATTGTACTTGACGCGAAGCTCATTTAGCATGCCATAGGGGACTACCTCGAGCTGGAACGCGTCGAACTCTCTCCTGAGCTCAGGCGGCATAGAGTTGGTGATGAGGGTATGGCAGTAGCTTTTGCGGCTAAGTGCATCAGCGACAACATTAGCCTTCCCTGGGTAGTAATGGATCTCAAGATCATAGTCCTTGATGAGTTCTAGCCATCTGCGCTGCCTCATATTCAGATCTTCTTGTGTGAAGAAGTACTTCAGGCTCTTGTGGTCAGTGTAGATGTCACACTTGTTGCTTATTAGATAGTGTCTCCAAATCTTGAGTGCATGTACCACGGCTGCAAGTTCTAGGTCATGAGTCGGGTATCGCTGCTCATGTTCCTTCAACTGTCTTGAGGCATAAGCTATCACCCTTCCTTCTTGCATTAGTACACAGCCCAAACCTTGCCGAGAGGCGTCACAATATACAACAAAATCTTTGTGAATATCGGGTAGGGCTAGTACAGGTGTAGTAGTGAGCTTCTCCTTCAAGGTCTGGAAACTCTTCTCACATTCAGGAGTCCATATAAACTTGTTCTCTTTCTTCAGCAAGTTGGTCATGGGTCTTGCAATCTTGGAGAAGTTCTCAATAAATCTGCGATAGTATCCTGCAAGTCCCAAAAAGCTTCTGATTTCTGACACATTACGGGGTTGTTCCCACTCTTTCACAGCTTCAATCTTGGCTGGGTCTACTGCAACTCCTTCTCCTGACAGTACGTGACCAAGGAAAGCAACTTCCTCAAGCCAGAATTCGCACTTGGAGAATTTGGCGTATAGCTGGTTGCGAGACAACCTCTCCAAAACGGTCCTCAGATGATGTTCATGTTCCTCTTTTGTGGCTGAATAAACCAATATATCATCAATAAATACCACCACAAACTTGTCTAGCTCATTCATGAAGATCTTGTTCATCATGTTCATGAAGTATGCTGGAGCGTTAGTGAGTCCGAATGAGACTACTGTGCACTCATACTGTCCATATCTAGTGACAAATGCAGTCTTCGGGATATCTTCTTCCCTGATCTTCATCTGATGGTACCCTGATCGGAGATCAATCTTGGAGAAGTACTTAGCCTTACTCAATTGATCTAACAGATCATCGATGCGGGGCAGTGGGTACTTGTTCTTGACTGTAACCGCATTCAGATTCCGGTAGTCAATGCACATCCTCATCGTGCCATCCTTCTTCTTGACAAACAAAACGGGAGATCCCCAGGGCGAGGCGCTAGGCCTAATGAAGCCCTTCTCCAGTAATTCTCCCAGCTGCTTCTTGAGTTCCTTCAACTCATCAGCCGACATTCTGTAGGGTCTTTTGGCAATCGGTGCAGTTCCTGGCATCAACTCTATAACAAACTCCACATCTCTATCTGGTGGCATTCCTGGCAACTCCTCTGAAAATACGTCATTGAATTCACAGACTACTGGCATATCTCTGAATGTCAGCTCCATTTTATCTGCCTTAGTCTCCAGAGCACATAGGAGGGCTTGGACTCTCCCGGTTTGGGGTATACATCGGACGGCTGTTCCCCAAGGGTGGGTTACCTGAACATATCTAGGTGAACAAGATATCACTCCCCGGTGTTTGGTTAGCCAGTCCATGCCTAAGATGACTATCTAAGCTATTGGAGGGTAGTAGGGTTAGGTCAGCTCGAAAGTCAAGTCCCTCGATTGTGATTATCACTCCCCTACATATGTGAACGCTTCTGAAGGTTCCTAAGGGCGAGCTAGTTAGGATGGGGTTTGCTCTCGGGGTTACAGGTATGTTATGCTTACGTGCATATGCAGATGAAATGTATGAACATGTAGCTCCCGAATCGAACAGAACTGTAGCCATGTTACCCTGAACTAGGAACGTACCGTACACAGCATCAGGTGCAGCTTCAGCTTCCTCAGCGGTCATGTGGTTCAGTCTTCCTCAGGTAGCAGATCCCCGGTTCGGTGTACCCTGTGCAGCTGCTGGTGCACGGTTGAGGTCGGGGCACACAGCCACACGGTGTCCAGGCTTTCCGCATCCGAAGCAAGTGAAGGGCGCACTGCCTGCTGTGGCTGTCGCAGGAGCCTTCCAGTTGCTTGTCCTTGGCGTGTTGGTAGCGGGGGCGGGTGTGTTCTGCACAGCTCAAGTCAGCGCAGGGTAGGTCTGAGCGGGGCGGTGATAGTTGCTGCTGTTGGTACCACCACGGCTTGTTCCCGAAGAAGGTCCCTGGCGAGTTCGGAAAGACGGGGGTGCACCCGTTCGCTGTCTCTGGGGTGGAGCAGTGCGAGTGTGTCCCTCAGAACGGCGCTTCTTTCCCTTGTTCTGGGCCTCGAACTCCAGACGTGCTTCCATGAGATCCTTCTCGATCTCAATACAGCGGTCAATCAGCTCACGCAGAGTGTAGCTCTTGTTCCCTGACAGAGCCAACCTGATCTTGGTCTGAAGTCCCTTCCTGTAGTAGTACATCTTTTCCTTCTCGGAACTCACGCAAGACGCAGGTGCGTAGCGGAGCAAACGGTTGAAGCGGGTGGTGTACTCGTGGATCCGGTCAGCTCCCTGGGAGATGTTGCGAAACTCGTTCTCCTTGACCTCCATGACTCCCTCAGGAATGTGGTGGTCACGGAAAGCCTCGGTGAACTCATCCCAGTCAATGCGGGCTGGGTCCTCGTGAGCGCTGGTGTAGTTGTCCCACCATGCTCGTGCAGCACCGGTCAACTGGTGGCTAGCAATCCCAACACACTCCTCGTCGGAGCAAGTGGTCAGGTCCAGCTTCTTCTCCATCTCTTTAAGCCAATCGTCAGCAGCGAGGGGATCGCTGTCGGTCCCGTCGAAGGTAGGTGGCCTCAGCTTCAGGAAACCCTCCAGTTTCCTTTGGAAGTCATTCTGGGGTGGCCCGTGGTGCTTGTTCATCCCAGTAGCAATGGCATTCAGTAGCTGGGTCTGCTGTGCCATCACTTCCGCCAACGTCGGTGGCGGCGGCGGTGGCGGTGGCGGAGGCACGTTCTCGCCCTGTGGTGGCGGATCGTTCACCGGCGGTGCATCCTCTGCCCGGCGCAGCTCTTCTTCCAGTTTAACTCCAGCACGTCTGCCAGCTGGGCGTCCATGGTTGCGACCACGCCCGCGTCCTGGCGCAGGTGCGGGGGAGGGCTGGCGGTTTTCCAGACGCGCGGAACGTCTCATCGACATCTGAATTTATTAGGTACGTGCTCAGTGCAGTAATAATCTTGTAGTGGTTTAAGTAGGAGTTAGATGTTTTCAACGATTTAAATGAATTAAAACATTTTTCATGCTATCCTACACTCAACCAAAGAAGCATAGAGAACCATAAGAAGCATAAGATCCAAATGTCACTCATCACATGGTTATTATTATATAAAGGATGTTCCTAGCTGCTAAGAAGATCATGCTATGCGCAGATAGCCAATGACAGGACAACTCATGGTATCATTAGTCTAAGGGCTACGCGGGGTCTCATAAGCTACTGGTGCATAAGGTCGAGTACGGCGTCTGGTATGCGGCTGTCCTCTGCCTCGATCTCGTCGTCGGTCATGGTCAGGCGCTTGACATAGTCGAGAGCTACAGCTAGCTCTGGGGTGGCCTCAATCTCTTGCATCCTTAGAGATGGACACGCTCCCAGGTTGAGCGTAGTGGGTGGTACGCGGAAGTCTCCCTCCCGGGGCTTCACCATCTCCAGTGGGGGAAGCGAACTCTGTACCTTCCGGACCTCAATAGCTCTCCTGGTATCGGACTACTTCCAAGCTGTCTCTGTCCTCCGTAGCTTGTCCTTTAAGAACTCCACCATCTTCACGCGGTCGATCAGAATCCCTTGGTTGCGGGTGGACTTCTCCTCGGCTTTCTCCAACTGCTTCTCCAACTCCCTGATCCTGGAGCGCAACGTGCTCATCTCGACTCCTCTGTCTCTGCTCCTCTGCTCCCTCTCAGCAAGCGCTCTCTCCTTGTCGTCCAGCCTCCTCTGTAATCCCAATACTCTGCTGTTCAGGTAGTCATTGCGTAGCCCAAAATCTCCGATCTTGTCTCGCAAGTCGGCGATCTTGGCTCGGTGTAACTCATCACGGCGCTGCATCTCCAACTGCAAGTCAGTGACTGCTCTGCTCAAACTCTCCAGGGTCTGAGTCCCTTTTTGCAAACTGTCCTCGACCTCTGCCATGCGTGCTCGGTCACGCTGCCTCCTTTGCTCCAATGAGCTGATGAACTCGTCCTGCTCCTGGAGGTGGTGTGCCACTATGCGTAGGCAGGGGTCAGTCTCGGCCTAAACGATCTGGCTGGTGTACAGAATCCTCTGAATGGGGTCAGGGTGCAGCTCCAAGGCCTGAGGTAGCAGACGGAAATGGGTCCCCTTAAGGTACTCGTATGCTGTGTACACAACTGCGCGTAGTACCTTGCGGGAGACGGACTGTACTCCGTCCTCCACAGTCTCTCCAGCAATGTAGTCAGTAAAAATCGGCATCCCTGGAAGGGTCAGGCTGACGGGTGTCTCAACTCTGGTAGTGACAGGTCCTTCAAACCTCTCAGCCTCGACAAGCTTCCCTCGGCTGAAGTACTGGATCTGGTCAGACGGTGCTCCCAGCTCCTCCAATACCTGGCGTAGCACCATGGCAAATCCGCCGTGGTTCCTCCCATTGATCGGGATCTCAATAGTGCCGTCGTGCAGTGGACGAAGTGGTGGTCCAAGGCTGGTCATCTGCGAATTTTTCAAGAAACGGATTAGCAGGTCCTTGTATTAGATAAGCCATTGCATAGAAAGTGAATGCAAGGTCGGTAATATAACCGAAAGAGAGTCTGGCTTCCTATTTTATCGTCCATTTTCTATGGGTCTCGTCCTACAGTCAAGTATGGCTCTGATACCAACTGAAACGACCTCGATTTCCACGAAGGGAAATCCACAGGCTCGAATTGTAATTCAACAGATTGCTTGGGACAATCCATGAAATTACCCATATCTCAGTTGACACCAGGATCCATACAACGGTAATTAAATCTTACATAAACATTTATTACATCGCCACACTGGCGGAATCAACATTCAGAGAAGCTTTAGAAGATGCGGAAACGTTTCATCCTTCACGGCCAACTTGAGTGTAGCACGTGACCCTATTCCTCGCCATCGTCTTCCTCGAAGTCGTACTCATTCTCGTCACCTGACAGCAAATTTATCAGTACGATTTGTACTGGCCACGGAGCCCACCTATGCAGCATTTGCTTTGTGGAAAGTGGATGCAAGGCTATACAAGCAGACCTATAGGCTGAGGTTTCCTATGCAGCTGTAATCAATGTTTGATTAGTCAAGTTTTATCTCCAGTTAACACCATCATCCCTTTTCCCATCACCACATCTCACATACCCACACCTCACTCTCATTCGACAGGCCCAACTCCCTATCGGGCCTATCTCAGCGGCACACTACCACAACGGGTACACTGCCGGAAAATGTCATCCAGGGGGAGAAGAGAACACTCACTACACTAGTAGAAGCTTCACAGGAAAGGTCCATAGCCAACAAGTTGGCATATGTATCGATCGATCAACCGTACACTCTGCAGAGGTTTCACTACCCACAAGATTAGCCATCATAGGTGTTGCGCAAACACCTAGGCAGAATTCCGGGTGCTTGCTTGCCTAGGTCGATGCCACCCTACCACTCAGCCCTGGGATATTCCGGATCCTACACCGTTATGCTGAGACTGGGAGACACAGTACCGGGCCCATCCAGTGGTACTGCGCATCTAGAACGGAACAGGAACCCATCGACCATCTCCGCCCACCCTTATCACCTCTCAACCTAGCAGTAGTGGCACCGTCCTACCAAGTAGTCCAGCCGTCTCCCGCCCATCAGAAGCGAGTGAGTAGAAAAGGATTCCCATGAACCTGAAACTAGTCCGTCCTAGGTTTGACCAAGCAGGCATCTTCACTTAGGGGATACTCTCCCCGTGCCATCACAGCACCTCCGTCCACGGGCTTCAAACCACCAAGGATATCCCACCCGGAACCTCCTCAACAACTTTACCCGCCACAGGTATCTCGCTTGGGGATGCCCAGGTTGCACCCCCGGCACGACTTGCCCCATGGGCTTGTCTCACATCCCACTTGGTCGACATCAACCCTTACCACGCACCCAAGACGCACGCAGCACTCTCTCCCAGTGGTTATAATCAGTTATACACCGTCCCAATTCCACCACATAGCATATAGCAAGTAGAAAGTAGTGGAAGAGTAACAGTAAATTAAGCAGCAGCTAACCTAGCAGCGGATAGCAGGGTAAAGTCTTATCAAGGCAGGGAATTCAAATACACTATCATGCAACCAATCCATACATAATCATAAAGCAATAGCAGCAATGTCATTTGCAATGCGTAAATAGGATCTAAGGATTTGGTGGAACGTGGCACCTTCGTAGTCGTCTCCTAGCTCCTGAAAGTACTCGTGGTCGTCTTCCTTAGTCAGATCCTCCTCCGGCTCTGAAATCGAACACGAAATACTCGCGTCAGCGACTCCTATAGAGTATTTCAGAAAAATCCAATAAAATAAAGAGCCAAATGCACACAAACATAGTCTTAGATTGTAGATCTCATTTTTCTGAGAATTTTGGTATATGGGGCGCAATTTTTGGACATCGTATGAATAAGTTATGAATTTCCGAAGATTATCCAATTTTCTGAAAATGGAAAATGGTCGATTAATCAGGGGCAGCTCTAGATTGGTCCACGTGGCGCGCGGGTCCAGTAGTGCGGCATGTGGCGCCTCATCAGAACACAGACCCGATGGTCGCCCACCAGGTGTTCGATGCTGGTTCCCAGAGAGTCGCCGGCGTCGGCGTAGCTCGGCGGTTGGTCGGGCGAGCTCGACGTTGGTAGGGAGGGCGTCGGCGTAGCTCGGCGGTGGTCGGGGGTGGTTCTCAGAGGTCAGGGGGTGGTTCTCAGTGGTCGGGGGTGGTTCTCAGAGGTCGGGGGTGGTTCTCAGTGGTCGGGGGGCGTCGGCGTAGCTCGGGTGAGCTCGGCGTAGCTCGGCAGAGCTCGGCGTAGCTCGGGCGAATCGGAGATTCGGGGCGCCGAGGGTGCCGCTCTCCCGAGCTCTCCCGGGGAGGCTCGGGCGAATCGGACATTTGGGCGCCGAGGGTGCCGCTCTCCTGATCTCACCCGGGGAGGCTCGGGCGAATCGGAGATTTGGTGCGCCGAGGGTGCCGCTCTCCCAAGGGTTGGCTGTCATTAGTGAAATGATGGCGTGGGCCTCCTTCTCTCCCACGGCATACGGCAGGTTCTCCGATGAGGTGGAGGCGCACGTAGCCAAGGCGACAGACATGATTCGGGGCTCGGCTATCTACGGGGCGGTGCCGAGGCAGACTTGGCGAACCTCGGCGGCCTTTCTCCGCAGCGCGAGGCGACCGAAGGAATCTCGGAACGGATTTTTGGCGAGGCGGAACGTGTCAGGCGGTGATCACGTTTCCCCGAGAACGCACCTCGCGGTGTCCCGGGCTATGGAGGTTGGATCTTCCGCAACTAAGCTTGTCCGAGGTGGTCGGTGAGTTGGTGGTCACGCTAGCGGGTCGCGTCGGCGGTTTCACAGCTTGTGCGCGGGAATGCCGTCGAGGTGGCGGTGCTCCGAGCACATGTGACGGCGATGCCCGTCGGAAGTGGCCTGGCGTCCATAGTCGATGTCCAGTGGTTTGATGGCCGGTCTTGTGCGCGTGTTGTGCGAAGTGTTAAGGGGCCGGAAACAGCCCGCGGCCTACACGCTCGTGATGCCGAGCGCCATGACCGTAGCACGGCGAGATCGTATGAGGTGCTCGGTGGCTCACCGTGGGGCTGGTGAGGTAAGGATGGCGGTGCAGTGGCGAGTTGGAGCCGTGCAGAGTGATCGCAGTGCCGTGCCGCTCCTCGTCCGCAGCTCGAGCTTCTCCTCCGTGTCCGGCTCCGGCGTGCTCCGCGGCGGCGGCGCTCCGGCAGCTTCTCCTCCGTGTCCGGCTCCGGCGTGCTCCGCGGCGGCGGCGCTCCGGCAGCTTCTCTTCCGTGTCCGGCTCCGGCGTGCTCCGCGGCGGCGGCGCTCCGGCAGCTTCTCCTCCTCTGCTCCGCCCTTCTCCCTTCTCCCCCTCCCTCTATTGTGCGGTGTGGTGTAGTGGTTGTGCCGCAGCGTGGCGGCGGCGAGTGGGACGAGGTCTAGGGCTTCGGGGTGAGCTCCTTTTTATAGGCGAGCTTGGCCAGCTCCAATGGCGAACGGTCCTGATCGCGCTTGACTGATCGAAGGGCCGTGGCTCGAGTGGATCTAGGGCTCCGGATGGGGCGCGGGTTCAGCTTGGCGGCCAAGGAAGGAGGGGACAGGAGGGGGACAGCGGGGTCAGGGCTCTGCCATGCGTGGCGCTGTCTGTCACGCCATTTGCGTGACCCGGTGGCGTGGTCTTCGTGTGGAAGAGAAACAGGGGAAAAGAAAGAGTGACTGACAAGCGGGTCCCGGTTGGTAGCGGCTGCGAAAGGCGCTGCGCGCGTGAGTGATAAAGAGGAGACGGGCCGGCTGGCTGGGCCGAATCTGCTCTTCCTCTTTCTCTCTTCTTCTTTTTCTTTTTCTTTTTCTATTTTCACTTAAGTGTATAAATACATATATTACCCTTTTTAAATATTGAGTAAATACAAACATAACTTGCAATAAATCCCAATTGTGATGCATAAGCTATTATTCTATGTGAATGGAATTAAAATACAAGCTATACTCCTTTATTACCAAATTATAATGAAACCTATATGCTTGCACAAGAAAAATTGGTTTTCATAATAAATAAATGAAAAATTTTAATTGGTTGGGATTTTTAGGTTGTGTGGGTTTTTAGGATTGTTATAATTCGTCATAAGGGATTAATTGCGTATTGTTTTTGCCCCTTTATCCCAATACTTTGCACCAGTGAGAAGCACTGAGAAGCTAGAGCCGTGAGAAGCTAAAGCCGCAATAAACAGTTGACAACTGAATGAAAAGAGTGTTTCTGAGGATGGTAGAAGAGGCCGGAGCCATTTTAACACGTATATAATTATAGATGCAAAACCACTGTTTTGATGCTTTCTACGTTGGTTCCAATTGCATACGGAGGCGAAGCCATGATTTAAGTGCTTCGCTCGGAACCGGAGTAGCATCAAACACGGCCTAAATCTTTGAAAGCCATTATCAACTACTCCGTAGTCATCATCAATATCAAAACAAAATTTTCGCCCTTTTTTTAATTTCAAATGCCCTTTCCAGGGAAACTGTTACTGTAGGTACTTTTTGCCAAGGTGACCCGGGGCGCCAATTTCTTTTAGAAAAAAGAGACCCTGCAGTTACTTCATATCATGCTACGCCCCCACGTTTTTCTTTCCTTCCACGGTCCCACCACACACCGCGCGCCTCGCCTACGCGTTCGTGCACCTGGCACCACCACCGTCCACCGGAGCGGCGGTCGGCGGAGCCGAGCAACGCGAGGAGGCGAGCCTATGGAGGTGGCGTCGGGGGACGAGGAGCTGGAATCGCTGCTCCAGAACTTCCATCGCGTGTCCCAGGTACTTGATACCAGCCGCACGGCACCCCCGGCCCCTACCGCCCTGCCCAGTTCTACTTGCACTACGGCAGCCCGGCCGCGAACCGCGTTCCCAGTCCATCCGAGATCCGTTTCGGTTTGGTTTCCAATGATCGCGCTCTGCGCTGCGCTGGCCTGCTAGGATCATGGGTGTGGTTCGTTCTCGTGTTGATCCAGTGACCAGTTCGAGAATTGGAAATTCTAGTGACCCTTTGTTGAACCTGAGTCTATAGTCAGGTAGCGCGTGCTCACGGCTCAGCTTGTGTTCGATGAAATTACAAAGTGATTGCGAGTGGCGAGTGGGTGCCTCCGGCTACATTGGCATGTTTGACAAGATTTCCTGTTCAGTGAGTGTAGCATTGTGTTGTTGGTCATGGTCTGCCTGCTAACTGGATGTTGTATTTGGACAATGTTGTGGTTGCCTTGCTGGTAGATACACAGAAGTTCACTTGCTTCTGATTGTCCAGTTGTTCGAGTTTACATTACCTAAGGAAGATGACCTGTATTATATGCGTCATAGTACTTGTTAGGATTTTCTGTCCTTATTGGTCTTGTGTTGTCTTTGGGTTCTTTTTTTTTTCTGAACAGGGGTACAAAGATGCACTTATGGAGCTCCAGGTTTTAAGAGTAAACTGCAGCACTGAGTTCAAAAGGCGTGAAGCTCTTGAATCACACATTGCAGATCTTAAGAAAGGTCAACCACTTCAGTTGTCTCTACAAGTCTAAACTCAATCACCTGCCTTAAGAGACTGTTAATTATGCAGTAGCTTATCATTTACTTTTCTTCCTGAGATTGAAAGAACCGAGTAACTGTTCATGCTCTGCAGATAATGAGCGGTTAAGAAGGCAATACACAGAAACTTTATTCAAGTTCACCAACCAGGTTGGTTGCTACTTACTATGTGCATTCATTAGGTGGTAGAAGTGTCATTGCATAAATCAAGGTTAGCAAGTGCCATTTCCACCCTATGATCTAATTGAGAACAGGGTTCTTCATTCCATGGGAGCAGTTTTAACAGATGTGATGACTAGTTGTTTCTGTAGTTTGGTCTTAATTTTTTTTTATTCTTTTGCCGGAAATGCGGTGGCAGTACAAGGGCATGTATTATAATAGGACCTCAGTATGTCTCAACATCTGTTTAAGGGCAATAGTACATTTTGATGTCTAGGAATGTGGGGTTGTCATCAAGTATTGTTATATGATATGTGCTTTGTTTAGTATGTGGTGCCTATGATTGATGATAAAACTATTGATTATTTCTAATGTGACATGCTATTCAGGTGAAATTCCACAAAGAGGCTCAAAGCCTGAAAGAAGAGTTGGAAAAGGCAAATAGTAGATTGTTATCCATGGAAGAGGTCACCAATTGCCTCCGAACACCTAAGCTTCTGGGTAATCCGCAAATTAATCTACATGCGTCAATTTAATGCAGGAGCACAAGAGGGAAACTGAGCAACTTAAGCACAGCGGTGAAATGAACATCAATGCCCTGGAGAACAAGCTCAGGTAAGAAACTTCCTTTTGAGGGCGGCTGCATATGACCGCTGAGGGAGTCATATTCAGCCAATGTTCCCACTGGTTGCTTTGTGAAAACTGAACCAGCTACCGACTTTCACTGCAATCAGCCACGCCCTTGTTCAGCAAGCAAGAGATGAAGCTGCAATGAAGCAACTGAAGTTGGAGCTGAGTGCCCAGAAAGCTCACATCGACATGTTAGGTAGCAGGTTGGAACAGGTTACTGCCGATGTGCATTCGCAGTGTAATGTTCTCAACTTCCCTTCTACGTTTAAGATTAGCCCTTTTTCTGGAATAGAATCTCTTATCCCACCTGATGGCAATTGTTCCCGGTTCCTTGCACAGATAAAAATGAGATCCAGGATTTGAGGGATGTGATTTCTGTTGAACAAGAGGAGAAAAAGGACATCCACAGGAAGCTTCAGAATGCAGAAAACGAGTGTAAGTTCAAGCTGAACTGGTGAATTGAAAAAAAGAAGATGAGTTTCTGTCAGGAAGAAGAACATGATTCGTATTCCCAACATGCTTATTAAGTAGCATTCCATTGGCTTGCCTTTCAGTTCTGAACAGGGGACAGAAAATATGAACCGCCAACCCTTTGTTTTACCTTCTGAAAGTAGTAAAAACTGCCTTAGATCTTATCAGCGCATTGCTTCTTGGCGGCTTTAACATGTTCCCTCATGATGCAGTGAGGATCACGGGGATGAAGCAGGCGGAGCAGCAAAGGGATTCTGTCTCAGTCCAGCACGTGGAGACGCTGAAGCAGAAGGTCATGAAACTCCGGAAGGAGAATGAATCCCTGAAGAGGAGGCTGGCGAGCTCTGAAGTCTGAACTGCACTGCACATGAAAACTGCAACTGCTTTCCTTCACGTCGCAGCTTTGCCTCATACTGTCAGATGTAGATAAATCCAATGCTGCAAAAACACGTATCACTGCGGGTTGCTTTAAAACTGGCTACTGTTAAGGTATTAGTCAAAGGATATTAGTGTAATCTATTATATCTAGGGTTAGCTCTTCAGTCTCATGTATTCTATATATAGTCCTCTCTAGGCCTCAATACAATGCATTTGCAGAGTGGGTGTTAAGGTATTAGTCAAAGGGTATTAGTGTAGTCTATTATATCTAGGATTAGCTCTTCAGTCTCATGTATCAGGTTTCTTAAAACTTGCTCCCATTTGCTAGCACCACAGAATTCGGAGCATTGGTGGCTCATTCGCGTGCCGACACGTGTTTATCCATGTTTTGCAAAGAAGCCCTATGAATTTTAATAAATCAACCCGCGGTCCAAGTCATCCATGGAGATGAGTAAACGTGTTCTGATATGTTACATATGGACCCTTAAACTAAAATTTATTTTGACGTGAAGAAGGCAAAATTCTAAAAGCTAGCCATTGTTTCGAAGACGCCCTTGCAACTTTCCAGAAAGGCCCCGCTCCCACCCAGCGTGCCCCGACCCCCGATCCCCATCTCCTTTCTCTTCCTCCTCGCTCCGGCATCGACTCCAACAGCCTCGTTAACGCATCAGTGCTTGGGTGGCGCCCGAAACCCTAGCTGCCGCCACATCTTCTCTGTGCTCCCCTCCCCTCCGCCACGTTCCCGCACTGGCGTCCTGGGCGGCGCCCAACGCCCTAGCCGTCGCCGCCTCTTTCCTCTTCACCACTCTACCTCGCCATGTTTGTGGAGCGCATCTAGGCTGTGAGGGAGGCAGCGTGCTGCGACGTATCGACGAGGAAAGCAACCCTCGCTCCGGCCTTCCCCTCGATCCGTGAAGGAGGGCAGCATCCCACTGTCCTAGGCCCTCTTCTCTGCAACCATGGGCGAGGATCTGTTCTTGGAGGTACATGCGGGTCCCACCTCCCCTCTCCTCCTCTCGCGGTGACAGGGGAGCACGGATTTGCAGGGACCTTATCTTCCCTCTGCTCATGGTGACGACGAGTGCACACATGTCGGGTTGGTGGTGTAACACCCCGGTGTTACGCGCTAAACTATTTTCTAAATCATGTCATGGGCATCGCATTTGTGCGCCAATATATCGAATGCGATTAAAATATATATAGATATATATATATATATATATATAGTTCGACTTTTGGAATAATTGAAATAAAATATGAATCGGCATTCCCGACAATTTCGTTATGTTGGAACTTCGATTTTTACCTCACGAAAATAATATAAAACATGTATATAGTTCTTAAATAAAGTATAAAGCACAAACTTCATAGGTGATGATGAAATACTTATTTTTTGAAAACTGATTTGGTTAACTAAGAGTTCAGGCAAGTCAAAAGTTGAATTTTAAATCAAACTTCTTTCCTGACTTAGTCACTTTCTGCAAGTTCGAATCAGTGTCGCTTTGCTAAGTTCGGGAATTATTTCTGAATAATTTAGCTTTGCACTAATGACATGCTTCTGGGCAAAACTCAACCTGAGGTACCCTCTTCGGTGTTATGTAGCTGGGTTGGTCCCAAGTATCACGGTTTGCTCTGTTTCCTTGCTTCAGGCCCCGTTTAGTTAAGAGAAAAGGTGTGGGAAAGGGTAAAAAATTGTACTGTAGTATTTTCGTTTATATTTGATAACTTTTATTTAATCATAGCTCAAGTAGACTTAAAAGATTCATCTCAAACTAGCCACGTATAAAGTACAAATATGCAACAGCTGCTACTTCATTTAGTGCTCTATTTAAGCGGAGAATATAATTGATGTGATGGGAAATAGTGGCAAATATTGGTAAGTAAAGCGGGCCTATAATCCGTGCGCGCGTCTGGACATGGCCAGTGCAATCCCTGTTCGCGCTGAACCTGCGCTCTGCTGCCTTGCTGCTCATCTTTGCCCCTCATTGTCGTGGGCGGGTCAGAGCAGTGAGTCGTGGTCGTCGTGCTGACTCTCCTCCCGTCGCTGTGTGCCTCGGTCGTAGCGTCAGTCGCTGCGCGTGCGCGCGCTCGGCGCACACTATAGGACCTGGCCAGGTTTGAAGTCATTACCCTTAACCGTGAGCGGCCGGTGTCGAGTCCGGCAGAGCAAAGTCATTTCACCTCATTTTGTCGCACCTCTGGTCTTGTCTCTGAGCGAGCTGCTCACTCAATCCTCCGTCGTCTGCAAACACTGCCCTCCCCGCGCCGCTGTGTGCCCCGACTGCTGCGTTGGCCATCAAGTGCTCGTGCTCGGAGCACAGAGCCGCCCTCGTCGCGTTTGGCAGCAAGAAGTCCTATCAAGCCGTTTTGTTGCATACTCTGACTCTTCCTTGAGTTACCCTGGCTGAGCTGCCACTGCCCGTATGTGCGCCACTGCATAGGATAGATATAGGGTGTGTTTAGATCCTATTTGCAGTTGTAATTTTGCACTATAACACGTTCGTTTGTATTTGATAACTTTTGTCCAATCATGGTTCAAGTAGGCTTAAAAGATTCGTCTCGTGATGTACATACAAAAAGTACAAACATGCAAATATTTCGTCTACATTTAATGCTCTATATATATGCCGCAACGCTGATGTGACTAGTTACAATTGCAATTTAGTGGATCGGCCATATTCCTATTCTCTTGCCGCCGACGAGCTTGCCACACAACCGTGCGTGCTCTGTTTACTCTTTGCTGGCTTGATGACATCAGCATGATGTCATGCACACGTAATATACGGTCCTTTTCCCTCAAGGAATTAAATCGAGAATACATAAGAAATACCCCTTCACTCGTGGGCATGGTCCATAGTGGACTTCAGGCACATAGCATCACCGGTCCATAGCCTGCGGACTTGGTCTGCAGCATAATGCACGTGAACTTTGTGTTTTAGCTTCTCTGTTTTCTATTCTCCGAGCGTGGCGTTCTTTATATAAATACGTCTCTGACCTTATAAATATCTTCTTAGACTTGGTTAATACTGGTTTTAGAAATAAATCTACTATATATATTTTGTAGTTGTTTTGGAATAAACATTTATTTATTTCTAAGTATAAAACCCATATCTTTTTATCGGTGGTTCCAATTTAAATGGTTCATGCGCTCACGAAAGCTCAGAAATGAGTTCTACATGATCGAAAAAGGATTCTAATATCTTTGCCAGTGATTGGTGTACGCGTTATCAAATAATAGTGTATGTAAAAATTAGAAGATGTTAAGTTTTTAGTCATTTTACGGCATGGTTTAATTCATAAATCCGACATCAATAATAATAACGGAATCAAAATAAGCATTACACATGCAGATCTGCTAATATGATAGATTCCACTAAATTCTACGCAGAGCATCACTATGCACATAGAAAATAATACTAGAGACGATATTGGATTATACCCTTGGGTGGAATCCGAGTTGGAACTCTGGACAGCACCGTTGCCGTTGTTCCGAACGCCGGTCCTCGTCAGCGTCATGATGACGAACTTGGAGAAGCAGTCGGTGACGGCAAGCGCACGCAGTGCCGACCCGCGAACGCTCGGAGAAGAACGAAGACTCGAAGACGAACAGCAAGCAGTCGCGCGAATGCGCTCCCCAAAATTTGTATCGGCCCGCCTACCCGTGCAGGTACGCTTGACGGATAGAGTTCCGGAGGCCTGCTCACTGAGACCCCTTGTGCGCGCAAGGAGCTCGGCCGGAGATGGCAGAGAGCAACTCAAACTCAAGAACACAGTGAGCAGTGAAGAAGACAGTGGCGGCTAAGGATGGGAGTGACCAGTGGAGCGGCCGTATTTATAGTGGCCAGGGATGGGAGCCCTAGCCGCTCAAGCGCAGGCGGTTTTACCCCTTTGCCCTTTGGCGCTAGTGCGTTCCATGTCACTGCCATATATGACCGTTGCACATGACCGTTGGCCCATGTGACTGTTGCGCTGAGCGGCAAAACATGGCCCAGCACATCACGTTCGGCCACGGCCTCTGGCACGGGCGCGTGCGCGCGCGGCACGGCGCGGCTCGGCTCGGCACGGCACGGCGACGCGCGCGTGGTCTCCCCACTTTCCCTCTTTCCTTGCACATAGGAGAGTCAACCAACATCCTATTTAAGTTGAGCCCACTCTTAGTGAGTCTCCCATGTGGTACTATTCAATTTTCACTTAACACTTAATTGTGGGCCTTTGGAATTCTAGTGATTAATTGCTAGACTAACTATGGGCCTAGCCCAATTAATCCAACAATCCACACCGAATTTTTAGGGCATACAGTTAATGTTCTCAGTTCATGAGTTGTTTGATATATCAGTGTTTCGATGGAAACTGTTAAGTTGAATATCCATCTAGAAGCGGGATTCCACTTAGTCACAACTGTACAATGGATTATGCCTTGAATTGTCAGTTTTGCGCGACGTAAGTTTTGTCCAGCTCCTTTACTGATACTAGGCTGCCTAAAGCTTCCCCTCTGGTTGGAGCATATTAGTCTCACTCCGGGCCTTTTCATGAGTATCTAGAGACCACCTGAATCTCATAGACTGTGACTAGCAGTCGAACCCATATATTTGAGTTCCTTGAAGATGCCCTGTAGGCCGACATCTTTGCTTCTCTGTAAGCCACACGGATCACATTAAGGTATTTCACCAACTTGCCATACAGTACGGAAGAGAAGTACATTCTCAAGAAAGGGACATAGTAAAGGATCTCTTCCCTCAGTCTACTTATAGCTTGTTTCGCCACTCTAATTCACGGGATCTCCGATCACATAGAGCAGGTTACCACTATAGTAGACTTCACGTGGGTCTCAGTCCCATCTCACTCGATGCACTATATATATCATATTACGTGATAGTCCCTTTGTGAATTGATCAGCCAGATTCTTAGACGTATGGACATAGTCCAATGCTATCACTCCGGAGTTTCTCAATTTTCTGACAGATTTCAACCGCCGCTTTACATGCCTAGTGGCCTTGAGATTGTCCTTAGAACTGTTTATTTTGATTATAACAGTCTGATTATCACAGTTCATGGAAATTGCAGGTACAGGTTTTTCAACCACCGGCAGATCCATCAGGAGTTCTCGAAGCCATTCAGCCTCAACAGTAGCGGTATCAAGTGCTGCTAGTTCTGCTTCCATGGTTGAATTCGTTAAGATAGTCTGCTTGCAAGACTTCCATGAAACAGCGCCACCCCCAAGTGTGAAAGTATATCCACTAGTGGCCTTTAGCTCATCAGCATCAGATATCCAATTAGCATCACTGTAGCCCTCAAGTACTTTTGGGTACCCGGCATAGTGAATTCCGTAGGTTGCTGTTGCTTTTAGATAGCGCATCACTCTTTCAAGAGCACGCCAATGATCATCTCCCGGTTTTGAAGTAAAACGGCTAAGTTTGCTCACAGCATACGAGATGTCAGGCCTTGTTGCACTAGCTAAGTACATTAGCGAGCCAATGATCTGGGAGTATCTCAATTGATCCTTCATTAGCCTTCGGTTCTTTCTCAGAACTATACTTGGATCATATGGAGTGGAGACAGGTTTGCAATCACTATACGCAAAGCGACTTAGAACCTTTTCCACATAGTGGGACTGTAGAAGAGTAACCCCACCATTTTCTTCCCTCAGAAGTTTAATGTTTAGAATGACATAAGCCACTCCCAAATCTTTCATGTCAAAATTTTCAGATAGAAAGACTTTGACTTCCTCAATCACATTGAGATTTGTCCCGAAAATGAGTATGTCATCCACATACAGACATAGGATTACTCCTTCTCCCCCACCATAGCGGTAGTATACACATTTGTCCGCTTCGTTCACAGTAAAGCCAGCGGATGTCATGGTTTTGTCAAACTTTTCGTGCCATTGCTTAGGTGCTTGCTTTAGGCCATACAAAGACTTCAACAATCTGCATACCTTTCCCTCTTGACCTTCTACTACAAAACCATCAGGCTGATCCATGCAGATTTCCTCATCTAACTCTCCATTTAGGAAAGCTGTCTTAACGTCCATCTGATGAACGAGAAGACCATGACATGAAGCCAGGGCAAGTAGTACTCGAATAGTAGTCAATCGGGCCACTGGTGAATAAGTATCGAAGAAGTCCTCGCCTTCTTTCTGGGTATAACCCTTAGCTATGAGCCTTGCCTTATACTTTTCAATAGTACCACCAGGTCTAAGCTTTTTATTAAACACCCATTTGCACCCTACAGGTTTGCACCCATAAGGTGGTCAACAAGTTCCCAAGTCCCATTGGACATAATTGAATCCATCTCACTCCGCACCACTTCCTTCCAATAGTCAGCGTCGGGAGAGGAATATGCCTCCTTAATGGTCGTTGGAGTATCGTCCACAAGGTATATGGTGAAGTCATCACCGAAGGATTTTGCAACCCTAGGTCTCTTAATCTTTCGAGTGACCCCACCATTGTCCTCCTCAGGACTTTCAACAGATCACAAAAGTGTCAAGAGCATCAGGAGATCCATGACTAGATATGGCTAGGTACATTCCTTCTCATAGGAAATTCATTCTCGAAGAATGTAGCATCTCTGGATTCAATCACTGCACCGACTCTCATGTCAGGCACTCCAGATTCTATTACTAAAAATCTAAAGCCCACACTGTTAAGGCATAGCCGAGGAAGACACAATCTACAGTCTTTGGCCCAAGCTTGCGCTTCTTGATGATTGGCACGTTTAACTTGGCCAAGCATCCCCAAGTGCGCAAGTATGAGAGAGTCAACCTTTTCTTTTGCCATTCCTCAAATGACGTTTTCTCATTGTTCTTTGTAGGAAACTCTATTCAGGCCATGACTTGCAGTCAATAGAGCCTCACCCCACCATTTCTTGGAAAGTCCCGCAGTGTCCAATATGGCATTAACCAAATCAGTTAGAGTGCGGTTCTTTCTTTTGGCAATCCCATTGGATTAGGGGGAATATGGAGGCGTCCTCTCATGAATAATCCCATGTTACTTGCAGAATTGAGTGAACTCATTTGAAAAGTATTCTCCCCCATGATCAGGTCGCAACCATTTGATTTTCTTCTCAAGTTGGTTTTCTACCTCAGCTTTATAGATTTTAAAGTAATTCAGTGCTTCATCTTTTGTTTTCAGCAAGTACACATAGCAAAATCTAGTGCTGTCATCAATGAGGGTCATAAAATATTTCTTTCCTCCTTTAGGTCAATACACCATTCATCTCGCACAGATCAGAATGGATAAGGTCCAGTGGTGCCAAATCTCTCGCCTCTTGCACAATCTTGTGGGGCTTGCGAGGTTGTTTTGCTTGCACACATGCATGGCACTTAGA
Organism: Eremochloa ophiuroides; assembly: GCA_038502445.1. NCBI lineage: Eukaryota > Viridiplantae > Streptophyta > Magnoliopsida > Poales > Poaceae > Eremochloa > Eremochloa ophiuroides. The sequence goes on from JAHLJS010000005.1 coordinate 7,089,313, forward strand.
TCCTTTGACCAAGTCGAATTTAGGGATTAAGTTTATTTTTGCTAAGCGCGTCATGCAACCAAAATTAATATGGCAGAGTCGTGAATGCCAAACAGTAGACTCATCATCATTCGCAACATGGTTCACAATTTTGTTATAAGAATCCATCAAAGAAAAGCGGAACAAGCCTCCGCTTTCATAGCCCTTACCAACAAAAGTTCCATACTTGGATACAACACCTTTATTGGACTCAAAAGTAAGTCTAAAGCCATCCCTACATAGTAGAGATCCGCTGACGAGATTCTTCTTGATAGAGGGGACATGCTGCACGTTCTTCAGCTTCACGATCTTTCCCGAAGTGAACTTCAGATTGACCGTACCAGCACCAAGTACAGAGGCATGAGTACCGTTTTCCATCAAGAGGGAGGAACCTTGCCCTTCCTGATAAGAAGAAAATGGAGAAATATCAGCACACACATGAATATTAGCACCTGTGTCAACCCACCACTCAGGCGAGAGACAAACTGAAAGGACTGTTGGCAAGTAATTACCATACCCTGATCCTCTAGATTCACTAATCACCATGTTTGCTGCCTTCTTGGGTTTGTCCTTGTGGTCTGGGCACTCCTTTGCCCAATGGTCAGATCCACCGCACACAAAACAATTACCCTTTTCCTTTTCCTTGCCTTTCTTCTTAAAAGTTGCAGGCTTGGGCTTGACTGCAGGCTTATTTTTCTGATTCTTTTTCTTGTGGGCAGCCTGAGGGTTCTTCCTCTGCACCAAGTTGGCGCTAGAACCTCCCTCGTCATACACTTTCTTGCCACGTGTGTTCCTTTGTCCCTCGCATTTTCCTCAACACTTAGTGAAGCAATGAGGTCAGTTACACTGAACTCCTGCCTCCTGTGTTTTAGAGAAGTGGCAAAGTCCCTCCAAGTAGGTGGCAGCTTAGCAATAATACTGCCGGCCATAAACTTGTCAGACAACACACACTTGTTATTCTTAAGCTCCTTGGCCAGTATCTGTATCTCATGAGCTTGTTCAACTACAGATTGGTCATCGACCATCTTGTAGTCAAAGAACTGCTCCATGATGTACAGCTCACTGCCAGCGTCAGGAACCCCCGAACTTGGCCTCAAGTGCATCCCACATATCTTTGCCTGAAGGCAAGTCCATGTACAGTGGTTCCATACCCTCGTCTAGTACGCTGATCAGAGCCACCTTGAACAAGTTGTCCGCGTCAGTGAACTTGCCCTCTTCCTCAGAAGAGAGGGGAGGTTCAGTGCGCTTACCCTTGATCACATGCTCATAGCGCATAGCGGTAAACCACAGCATGGACCTTGAACGCCATATCTTATAATTTGCACCACCATTTTTGAGCATGGGTGGTTTCAGTGACGCAGCAAAGCTAGCAGCCGAAAAAGACCTATACAGTTTTTGGATTGTTAAGTTTTTAGTCATTTTACGGCATGCTTTAATCCATAAATCCGACAATCAACAATAATAACGGAATCAAAATAAGGATTACACATGCAGATCCGCTAGTATGACAGATTCCACCAAATCCTACGCAGAGCATCACTATGCACATAGAAAATAATACTAGAGACGGGATTGGATTATACCCTTGGGTGGAACCCGAGTCGGAACTCTGGCCAGCACCGTTGCCGTTGTTCCCAGCGCCGGTCATCGTCAGCGTCATGATGACGAACTTGGAGAAGCAGTCGGTGACGGCAAGCACACGCAGTGCCGACCCGCGAACGCTCGGAGAAGAACGAAGATTCGAAGACGAACAGCGAGCAGTCGCGCGAATGCGCTCCCCAAAAACTGTATCGCCCGCCTACCCGTGCAGGTACGCTTGACGGACGGAGTTCCGGAAGCCTGCTCATCGAGACCCTTTGTGCGTGCAAGGAGCTCGGCCAGGAGATGGCAGAGAGCAGCTCAAACTCAAGAACATAGTGAGTAGTAGAGAAGACAGTGGCGGCTAAGGATGGGAGTGACCACTGGAGCGGCTGTATTTATAGTGGCCAGGGATGGGAGCCCTAGCCGCCCAGGCGCAGGCGGTTTTACCCCTTTGCCCTTTGGCGCTAATGCGTTCCACGTCACTGCCACATGTGACCGTTGCACATGACCGTTGGCCCATGTGACCGTTGCGCTGAGCGGCAAAATCATGGCATAGCACAGCACGTCCGGCCACTGGCCACGGCCCCGGGCGCGCGCGGCGCGGCGCGGCTCGGCACGGCACGGCGGCACGCGCGTGGTCTCCCCACTTTCCCTCTTTACTTGCACATAGGAGAGTCAACCAACATCCTATTTAAGTTAAGCTCACTCTCAGTGAGTCTTCCATATGGTACTATTCTATTTCCACTTAACACTTAATTACGCGTCCTTTAGAATTCTAGTGATTAATTGCTGGACTAACTATGGGTCTAGCTCAATTAATCCAACAGAAGATGTGTGTTCCCTACGTTTGAATGATGGCTATGTTTTCACAACAATTAATATGGATATCGTATACTGCCTCGTGTTTGTTTAACTGAAGCATACATTGCATTCACGCATATCATTTAGGAACCATTGATGGACTGATGAATCAGCCAAAGGATTTGGTATTTTATCAAGAAGATGGTGCCATGAAGGTCATGTCTTGCAGATGGAATTCTAATTTTATATTATTATTTACCCAGGCAAGCACCGGTTTCATAACCCTCTACTTTCTGTATTTTTAATATAATTGTTGCGCATTAAGTTTTGAGGAGTTGAAATGAAACCCACATGCATATATATCCTTATCCTATGAGTCCTACTAGTATGATAGGACCATGTAGAATGCTATGCTATAAGGCTACGGTAGAAGTCGAGTGATTGCCTATCACTTGCGAGATACAGGAAAATATTATTGTTATTATTATATTATCACATGAGATAGTACAGGTGGATAATAATTAGGAGACCGGGCGGAACGGTATGTTGGATTGGACTTGGTTTGGCACCTGAGCGAGGCTTTGCTTGCAGTTGTTTCCGCCTGTGTCGATTAGGAACTGTTCGGACTAGATGTTAGTCCTTGTCACAAATTTATCCCGAACACATACTTGCATATGGGAGCTTGGAAAGCGAGTTCTATCTTGTCTTGGTTTCCGACTCTTCCGGACCGGCTGTATGGAGGCGGGGAAGGTGGAGGTCTAAACACCACTGTCGAGGAATAATACCGGCCGGTGGGGACTTAGAGTCTGAGTTGGACGGGGATCTGTGTGCCCCGGACATGATACGAGTAAGCTAGTCTTTGCTTTGTACCTAGGGTGCAGGCAGGACGTGTATCTCGGGATACCCAGCTGGGATAATGGTTCACGAATCGCCGTCTCTTTTGAGCCGATAACGACTTGGCTATTATCTAGTGTCGTAGTAACAACTGAAACTGGAAAGAGATAAAATGAATCTTGGTTGCTTACCATTTGTTTGAAAATAGCACAGGTGCTTACCTATACTTGTTGGTTAATGAACTAATATGACTGCTAATAAAAGGGATGAACTTTTAGTAATGCTTTCTCGCAAGTATACCCCAGCAAACAAAAAGGCTTGCATATCCTTGAGAGTCTTTTATTTTCTCCTGACGGGTAAGTCTTGTTGAGTACAATTGAGTACTCAGGGTTTTATTTTTCCTGTTGCAGGTAACAGGTGAAAGCTGCCTCTTGTGTGTGGAAACCTTTTGGTGGGTTCCGAGAGGATTTCCTTGCGCTGTGACTTTAGTTATTTTATAAGTCTTACAAAATGTTTTATAAAGAAAAGCTTAACATTATAACAATCACATCCTGTATAATTGCTTATCATGTTAAATTCTAAATACGTCTCTAAATAAATGTTTATTCATGCTGCAACTTTATTCTGATGTTTATTATGTTACAAGATAAAATATATAAACATGCAATACCAACTTTTATTCATTAAGCAATAAATGTTATTTCCGCTGTTAAATAAAATATGTATAAATAACTCTGATATTCTTGTAATTCTGTTACGTAAGAAATGGTTAAGAATTTTGTAAGTTTTATTCTCTTATTTATGATCCTGGTGGAAAAATATGAATTTTCGAGTTCTTTCGTTGGGTGTGCTCGACAGAAGTGTTTGAATTAGCCCACTCTTAAGGCACTTAGTGTGTAATGGAAGACAAGTGCCTCTATTAGTGTGTTAATTCAGACCCTTCTGCCAGTAGGCGTCTCTACTTTCCCGTTGCCACCGACGTTGCTGGCGCTCGATGCTGGCCGCCACCGTTCCTCCACCTAAGCCCCTCGTGTAGAACTACATCGAGCCAGAGGCGCTGACGTAGCACATAGTCTGGTGGTGCGCAGAGGTTAGCAAATCTGCAGTTGGTGGCGGCGGCCAGGTCTCTGCGGCAAGCCGGCCAACACCGGTGACAATGGCCAGTCACTTCCCTCTTGGACTCCACCGGTGCGTTCCCTTCCCAAATTTTCTTAGCTTGAATGCCTTTCAATTTTATAGAAAAGTTTCTGCAATGAAGTATCAGAAGGAACCGACTGATTAGTACATTTCTACGCAATTCCATTCTATCGTATAGCTATGTCTGAGCCCTGATAGGTAGTACCAGTTTTTTATCGTTTATGGTGCCTTTCTTCAGGTTCTGCGCACCTCCTCTCCCTCATAGTGTTTTTGTTTACAGGGACAATGAGCTTGGCATATTTATTCAAGGTTTGATTACACCGTGGGTGTAAGAATGGAATAAGACGAAAATAGTTAGAACTAGAAAAAAGACCACAACTCCATAAACAATGAACTTCTGTCTGAATGAAAATATGTGAGCAACAACTATACTGCAAGCCTGCAAGTAACACAATCCCGCTATGCTATGATTGAAATGCATTTATTGATTCTGCTACTGATCTTTCTTTAATTATAGGATGCTCCGATTGTTTGTAATCTATTCATTTGCAATATGATGCTCCAAATGATTTTATAATCTATTTATTTGCAACTCCCATTTGTTTGTAAGACTTTGAAATCCTGATACGTTTTAGTATTTTACTAATATTACTTGTCTAACAATAGACTGCTTGGAAGAACTATGATGACCTCACCTGCTATATTCAGTAATGAGTAGGAAACAGTTAGTCACCTTTTTTTTTTTTTTTGATGTGTGGCATCTTGTGTTTAGAAAGATTTCTAAAAAGATGGAAAATGATTTTAGTCTGCACTTAACATGTCTATGGATTAGTAATGAGAAACATGCTACAACGTTGCTTATGGAACTATCAAAATTCTGTTTGCTTTCAGGGAAAAAAGGCTTATCACCTTCAGGTAGTGAAGATGGACTGCTGATAACTTCTCATCCAGGAGCTTGGTAAGTGGGGAAAAAAATGGCATTTCTATCCTATATCTGGCTTCATAGAGGGTTATATGCAGAGAAAAGGTAGCTTTACATCTAGATTTGTAGTGCATGTACTTGTATACTACTCCCTCCATTCCAAATTATAAGTCATTCCAAGAATCTTGGAGAGTCAAACCATCTCAATTTTGACCAAGTTTATATAATAAGATAATAATATTTACAATATCAACTAAGTATCATTAGATTCTTCACCAAATATATTTTCAAAGTATACTTATTTGGTGTCATAGATATTTGTATTTCTCACAATAACTTTGGTCAAAGTTGAAATGCTTTGACTCTCCAAAATTCTTGAAATGACTTACAATTTGGGATGGAGGGAGTATATACTTAGTGACATTTTATTTACTTTAGGTTACCTTGTGTTAAGTTGGTGTTTTCTTCAGTTCACATGCTATGCTATATGTACAGTCAATTGACCAATGCAATAATGAGTGACATGGTTCTGAATTGGCCTCACCGGCTCCCCCCTAATGTTATCGCGTTGGTATGCACATGCAGACATGCTTATGAAAGGTTTGATAGGGAGGTAAATAGCTATAGCTTTTACTCATTTTTTAGGGTATGCAGAAGTTATTTTCCTTGCTTTGAGTTTCTTGTTCCATGTCTGCTCATGTATTGTAGCTGCTTCCTATGAATCGAGAAGATATAAATGTCGGTCTCATTGCCTCAATGGCATGCCTTAGTTTCTATCTACGTTTGGCAGGTTTCTTTGTAATATGAAATCTGACACTGGCATGTAATCTGTATGGATAGCATTTTCAATAATATATATCTATATGTGTTTTCTTTCATATGTATTTTATATTTTGCTTTCCAATAGAATGTTTGTAGGGCGCCCGTTAGGGCTCTTCCTTTTATAGTTCTATATATAGTCCCCTCTAGGCCTCAATACAATCAATCCAGTTGTATCCTGTTCTATTTGTAACATCTACAACCTGGTGATAGGTAGGTTTTCAGTGACCATTATTATCACCGACTCATAACCTTTTCATATGAAATTATACAAAGATAATATATCACAATTATAGAGTTCAGCGAGACCTAGGACTTTTTTTTTGTTAGAATAGGCGCCCTATGTAACAACCCGGGTTTTACGATAACCAAAAATCCGAACTTTCTAAAATTTTTCTTGCAATATGTGTGGAGCATGTAGTTACTAGGTTAAACGACGATTAACCCACTAACAATTCGCTGCATGCATATAGTATTGTTGTAGACGTGAGTCCGTGTCATGAGATGGTTCCTGGTTTTGAGTTTTGTTTTGCATTGGAGTGCACAAGACCCATAGCAACCACTGCTGATTCCCATCTCTAGATTGACCAAAAAACTATTGCAACCCACTAATCCCGAAAACCTACTCGAAACGTCTTCTTGGAAATTACCGAGTCCTTGGCAGGACCCTCCCTAACCATCTTTGAATCCATCCCGAATCCCGATCAAATATCTTAAAACTCCCAAACAATAAAAAGGAGAATCCATTTTCCTTCTCTAGTAAACTAGACCACCTCCTCTCTCCTTTGTCTCCAATTCGGCCCAGCTCCCGCACCTGGCCTCCTATCTACCTCGGCCCACCACGCGGAGCAGCAAAACCCGCACGGCCTAGCACGCGGGCGCCACTGCCCAGCCAGCACAGCCACCTCACGCCCCGGCCCAAGGCCCAGCTCGCGGCCCAAGCCGCCGCGCCCCTGGGAACCCTAGACAGGGACGCCGCATCCAGTCCCGGCCGCCGCCGCCGCCAGCTGACCCTGCGTGCGCGCGACGCGACCTCGACGTCCGTGCGATGCACGCCACGCGTCTCGGCCATCACATCAACGGCGCGGACGTCGAGGACAATGACGAACCCTAGCCTGCCCCATCTATAAAGGCGCGGCCGCACGGTTCATCTCCCTCCCCATGCGCCGCCGCCGCCGCCTCTGCTCTGTCCTGCCGCAGTGGCCATGGCCGGCACTCGACGCTGCCACGGAGGGCCACCGCTCTGTTCTGCCTTGCTGCACTAGCTAGCAGCACCGGGAGTACCGAAGTCACGTCGCGGCCGCGCGGTCGTGCTCCGCCGCCGCCCTCCACCGCCGGAGCCATCGCGTCAAGCGCCACGACGAGCATGCTACTCCGCCGATTCCGTACCGCGACGCTGCCCGAGCTTCCCTCCACGGCCGAGCTCGCCGCGCCACTAGACGCCGACTCGCCGAGCTCCTCCATCGCCACCCTCCGTCCGAGCCACGCCGTTCCTCCGCCTCACCGTCACGTCAAGGAGCACCGCGGCGACCTTCTTCCCCGGCCTCTCTGCCTCGAGCTGCCCCGCCACCGCGGACACTGGACCGGCCGTGTGCGCACCGGTCGCGCCGGCCGCCTCTGCTCTGCGCCTCCTACGCCAAGCTGGTGTCGGGAACGCCGACTACGCGCCGCTCGGGCCCCGACAGCAGCACCATCGTGCCCGTCCGCGCCTCTCGTTTGCTTCATGCCTCGGCTACGACCGCCTCTGCCCAGGCCGACGAGAAGCTCTGGCGCTTACTACAACAGCCGCCACCGCAGCAAGCACCTCGCCGGTGAGAAGCCACCGGTGAACCGATGAAACACAGCCCCCTGTTCTTTTTCCCTGGTGACCGTGCACCCTGATGGCCGGCCCTCGTGTTTCATACCTTGCAGGAAAGCCGATCACGCACCACTCTCCGGCCAGCCCCTACCGCAACGACGAGCCATCTCGCCTCGACCACGAATCGCAGCAGCACCTTCTCCTCCCAGCCGGTGAGCCTGGGAAGCCGAAGTCTCCATCCCTTTCTTATCTGTTGCCAACTCAAGATTGAAACCTGCCTTCATGCCGCTGTTGTACTACTGCAGGGAAACAGCACCACCACCCACCTTGAACAGCAGCACGCAGGAACCAACACTCGCTCCAACGGCGCTCCATCCATGATCTGGCCGTCCCTGTCCAACCCTCGCTGCCCCGACATACACGACGAGAACCCCGCAGCGCCGAACCCACCAGTGGACGCCGGAGCCGAAGACAGAACCGGTACCACCGTCGCGGATCGGCACGGCACTGCGATCACCCTGCACGGCATCAACTCCTCGCTGCACCACTATCCTATCTTCGTCAGCACCACGGTGAGCACCACAGCCTTCTCGGACCCACCATGTGCGCCATCGCGTCCCACCCTAGGGAACGCACCGGCAGAGTCGCCACAGACTCAGGAATAACACGACGCACTCACGCACACCGGACTAAACCCAGCCAACCGGACGACACACCATGGATATATACGACGGGCATCGCCGTCGACATAGGCCTTCGTGCGTGATCCAATGCCTCGTTGAGAACCCGGCCATGCTCCGCCACCTCCCGACCACTTGATGCCACCACCAGCCAGCCTCCGGCCAGCCATAGCCTCGCCCGGCCAGCTGCGACCAGCCAGTAGCCAGCCACAGCTAGTCAGCAGCCGGCCACGACCAGGCGCAGCAAGCCATAGCAGGCCAGAAGGTACCAGCAGCTGGCCAACAGGAGCCGGAGCATGTTGCAACAAGCCTCGCCACTTCTCCTTTGACATTGACCCTGTCCAACCCTGTGCCGTAGCCCCGTTGCCACATCTTGATGCCCCATTGATGATAATAGAAGATGCTGGACTGTTGGAAGATCCCAATTAATAGATAAAGCTGGACTGTTGACAAATCAATAGATGGTGTTGGACGGTTAGAAAGCCAAACTGGTATACGATGCTGACTACTGGAGGGCCCTTCTTTTACTTCTTTATACACCTGTCCACCATGTTGTACCCTATTCTCATATATCTATTGTACCCTATTCATATGTATCTGTTGTACCCTATCCTCATGTATCTGTTGTGCCCTATCCTTACACATAGTCTGTACATTGTATCTGTGACACAAGATCCATTTATCTTCGTGCTATGGAATTGTGCTACTCCACTGTCTTGTCGAGTTGTTTTGTTTTGTGGTCGTGTCTTTGGATCTTATTGTCAGTTGTTCTTGTTATTTGTCTGTGTGCCGTGCCTTCGAGCCGGTTGTGGGATCGTACTTTGTTCGGATATTGCGATCGCGGGATTCGTCTCGCCATGGCCGTAATGACCGAGTGTAATCTGACCTCGCGTTGCCACTCTCTGACTTCTCGTGCCTGACCCTCGTATGCTTGTACCCTACGCGACCGTCGCATTCCTCTGATTCTTGTGGTGACAACCGCACCGCTATGGATCCGAGTAATGACTTAGTGCCAGTGCACCTAGGTCGTGGTACCCTACGAGTGGTTTGCGCACTTGCTTCTTTCACCTGTCGCTCTCTTCTAACGCCCCGTCTTTTCCGTGGCGTGTGCGTTGGAAAGAGTAGACCACTACTGTTTTATGCTTCTCGCTCTCTGTTCGTTTAGCCCGCTCTGTTCGATTCCGTCTTACTCACAGTGACCGGATCAAAGATCGGACTGACTCCTTTTGTTAGCGAAGCTATGGTCTATATTAAGATCTCAGACCTATGTAGGTCGACTCAGTCGACCACTTAAAACCATCTTCACTGAAGATGTGACTGAGAATATAATATGGATGTGCCTAGCTAACTTTTCTCTCTCTTTTGATTCTTGGTGTTTAAGCACATGTATGATTGTACCCGTTTGAATCACAGCCTTGGTACCCTACATGTGGATTAAACACTCGCACTATTTTGTGCAACATTTATTGTTGGAAATTCCTTGTTCTTTCCTGCTAATCGGCCGTCCTCCAATCCCCGTCTTCCCCGTGGCGGACAGATCGGAAGATCGTGTGCCGTGGTGTTTGCTATGGATAAGCTTTGGCCTAAACCATTTATTATAAAGCCATATTGGCTTGGCTGTGACTTATGCTTGTGCTTAGCAAACCACCACTCCTGTTTCTTTGGCCTGATGAAATCGGACATACGCCGAGAGGGCTAAGCCGTGTACCTTTTATTATTTCTTTGCTGTTAATGGGTCTTCCCGCGTCCCGTCATCTTTTGGTGAATTGGGTGTTTTATTGTATTGCTTCGCGGAGTAGCCGTTTCCGGATTAGCGACGATCGAATCGAGACCCGCTGGAAGAGAACATGGACGGCGCAAGGACCCGCAGAATGGAGTCACCCTGGAGGAGGTGATCCAGCAGAACGACTACACTAACTGAGGAGTGCTCATACCACTACTTCCTCGACAACGCAGGTGTCATGGCAGCACCTTCTTTTAGAGAATCCTATTAGACATTGCAAATCTAGAATTGCTAGCGCTTTATATTTACTCCTTTGCTAGTATATGATGCATGTTTCTACCTAAGCCGTTACTACCCCGCTTGCAACCACTCCACTATACCACCCGGCTTCGCGCTCACGCTCTTTTATACATATTTCTATCTACCTGTTGCTTGCATGTTACATCACTATATTTATCTATTAACTCCACTCGCATTGTATCTATGATGTGATGCTGGTGGTGAACCCCTGGGAATGGTTTGGCTTGGGATGCCGGACTGGTGGTATGTGAGCGTGCTGCGTGTGTCTTGGGTGTGTGGTGAGGGTCGAGTCGACCAAGTGGGATACACGACGAGCTGTGTAAGCAAGTCTTGCCGGGAGTTGCATCTGGGCATTCCCACGAGAGATACCTGTGGCGGGTAATGACTTATGAGGTGGTTCCGGGATGTGCATTGAAGTCCCGTGAATGGAGGCGCCGTGGTGGCACGGGGAGAGTATCCCCTAAGAGGAGATGCCTGCTTGGTCAAACCTAGGAAGGACTAGCCTAGGTTCATGGGAATCCCTTACTGCTCACTTGCTTCTGATTGGCGAGAGACGGCTGGACTACTTGGTAGGGCGGTGCCACTACTGCTAGGTTGTAAGGTGATAGGGTGGGCGGTGGCGGATGCAGGAAGTTCCCGCACCGTTCTAGATGCGCTGTACCACTGATTGGGCCCGGTACTGCGTCTCCCAGTCTCAGCGTTTCGGCGTAGGGCCGAAGTTACCCAGGGCTGAGTGGTAGGGTGGCATCGACCTAGGCAAGCAAGCACCCGGAATTCTGCCTAGATGATTGTACAGCATCGATGATGGCTAATCTTGTGAGTGGTAAAACCTCTGCAGAGTGTATAGTTGATCGATCGATACATATGCCGATTCGTCGGCTATGGACCTTTCCTGTGAAGCTCTGTCTAGTGTAGAGAGCGATATTCTTTTCTCCCCCTGGTTGATGATTGTCCGGCAGTGTGCCCGATGCGGTAGTGTGCCGTTGAGGCATGACCCGAGAGGGAGTTGGGCCTGTCGACTGAGTGTGAGGTGTGTGTGTAAGGTGGTGTATGGGTGGGATGATGGAAATGGGATGGACTGATGGATGGTGTGATATGGGTTAAAACTTGACAAACTATTATGATATTATTACTTGATATTACTTCCATGCGCTTAGGATGCAAACCACAGCCAAATATTAGGATCGCCAGATCCTTTGTTTCTCTTTTCCACTAAAGCTTATCGGTGCTGACCATGGCCTGCACATATCTGGCGGTGTGCAGATTACCTGACTAACAGAGATATTGAGATAAGAAGCATTAGAAGGTCTCGTGCCTACGCTCAAGTTTGGTTCAGGAGATGAAGACTATGCTGCGCCAAGAATAACTCTGATGGTACCCGTGAAGGAGGAGCCTTCACTTGACGACGTATTCCGCCAACTCTGATGACGACTAGATATGCTTCTGCTAGATTTACCCTGTAATAGGTGTCCACTCAGTTGATATAATATTTTGTAAGTATTCTCGATGTATGACTATAATATCAACTGATATATGATAATGCGATTAGATCAATCTTTGGTTTTATCACATTATATCTCATTCTGTGGATTTTCCCTTCGTGGAAAATCGAGGATGTTTCACCCTATGGGCTGGCCATGGACCTGGCACCCAAGCCTATTCGGCTGGGCTGCCTTAGGGTATTATGGTAGATGATCACTGATTAGGAAAGGATCATCATTGATTGGGTGTTTCTATAAACCCCTTAAATCTTTGCCTATATATTGTACCATGTACACACATCAGTCTATCATTCGGTTTACCGATTTACTAAACTCCCATGTATTGGGTGTTTCTATAAACCCTCCCAACCTTCCCATATCCCATGTATTATCACCGTGATCTTCACTAAATGGACTCCACACCAATTTATAAACTCCCAGCTAAAAATGGCGAATATCTGAAGCCTCCACGATCAATAATGCAATCCTTACAAATGGCTATCTTTCTTGGAGATGGTTGAGAAGCAACGTTTTAAATGGCGGGCCATACAAAATAGCGGCAGCATATCCTGGCCGCTATGCGCCGCTATAGCGCCGCTATTCCCACGCTATAGCGGCAGCTATATGTCATAGCTCCAGGTAGCTTAGCACGCTATAGCGGCGTTATAGCGCGCTATTTGAATACAGTCAGACAACAGCCAAACAACTAAACGTATTTTCATGATAAATTGATAATCATAAGTTCATAATCATAACAATAATAACTCACAAAGTGATAAAGTCATAACATCCATGATAAATTGATAACATATTCCCATGATAAGTCATAAGATAAGAGCAAATGGCACACTCAAGTACTTAACATCCACATATTTTTCAAAAGACAAAAGCCATAGCTCACTGAATCGGGCCCTTAGTGGGCTATATTTGACCGGGCCATATTTTTTTTGGGTCAGCCAGTGAAACACGAATAGCGGCTACTTAGCAGCGATATGGCGCTATAGTGGCTTAGCGGCGTTATAGCGCGAATGCAGGATAGCGTCGCGCCTGGTGATAGGTCCAAATAGGGTAGAGGGGGGGGTGAATAGCCTAATTAAAAACTCTACAAACAACACTTGACCAAAAGGTTAGAATAACAAACGGCGAAGCGAATTATACGCTAGCCTACTCAAATGTGCACTCCTAACCGTTCTACTTAGAATCTCTAAAAGCACACAATGCTAGCCTAGGTTGCCACTACTTACTCCTAGGTGGACGAGCAAGCTACACAAGTGCTACTACTACAACAAAAGTAAAGTGCTCAAGGTAAAGGAGAGGAGTAGTAGTGTTATACCGCCGAGACGAGTCGATGGCCAATCACCAATGAGAAAGCTAATACACGCGAAGGTGATGGTCCAATATCAACACAAGGATGAACACCAATTTAATCACGAGGTTCACCTGCTTGCCGGCATGCTACGTCCTCATTGTGTCGACCACGACTCGGTGGTTCGGTGGCCAATCGACAACCAATGTCAAGCTCGACAATCGAGCGCCACAAGAACCTACCACGAGAAGGGTAACTCAATGACACGAGCAATCCACTAAGGTTACCTTTAGCACTCTGCCAAGGAAGGCACCAAAACCCCTCACAAGATCACCGGGAGTGGCCGGAGACAATCACCAACTCCGCCAAGCTCCTCTGCTGCTCCAAGCCGTCTAGGTGACGGCAATCACCAAGAGAAATGAGAGAATTCCGCAGCAAACACGATCAACAAGTGCCAATAGATGCAAAGATCAAAGCAATGCACTTGGATCAACACTCTAGCTCACGATTGATGAGAATGATGCAATCTATGTGAGTAAGAGTGTTAGGAGAGTGCTCAAAGGGTGTATCAATGAATTAGAGAGCCAAGAGAGTGAGTTAGACCCGGCCATGTGGCTTAAATAGAGTTCCATAAACAAACATAGCCGTTACTCTCACTCTGCGCACCGTCGGACGCTGAGCGTCGGACGGTCGCTCGAGGGCGTCGGACCAAAGGAGTCAGTCTGACGCTTTCCACCGGCGAATCATGCGTTGCCACGTCAGCCGACCGTTTGAATTCAAACGTTGCCGCCAGACCGTCGGACTAAAAACGTTAGTCCGGTGAGCGTCGAACGGAAATCGTCGGACCAAAGACAAGAGACGTCCGACGTTTCCAGAGAGCTCCCCGAGAGCTGAAATGCGTTGGACGATAGTCCGACGATCGGCCTCGGACCAATAGGGAGCGTCCGACGCTACCAGAGGATGCCACGTGTCAATCTTCAGCTGTTTGGCACCGTCGGACTCTGGATCAATAGTTCGACGCCCTGATAAACAGCGTCCAACGCTTATAACACGCGCACAGGGTAGTCAGCCATCGGACCCTGAGGTATGGTCCGACGCTCTGGATTTTGCGATTTCGAGCCCGTGTCAAGTCCTTTGCTTATGTTGGCTTACACATGTTAATTATGAAACATTTCTTGAAGTGTATTAGCCATTTTCAAAGAGTTTTGCAAAGGTTTTAGGTTAGCCAGTAGATCTAAATGCAATGCATGATCCAAACATCTAATGGCACTTGATAACCGTGTTAACTATGGAATAACTTCCCTCTTTATAGTACGGCTATCTATTCTAAACGTGATCACACTCTCTAAAGTGTCTCGATCACCAAAATGAAAAGAGCCTTATTGAATATACCTTTGTCTTGAGCTCAAACCACACTACCAAGTGTTGGAGCCTTAGTCTTTATTTTGATGGGCTTACACCAAGTCTTTGGACGCCGTCATTTGCTCCCCACTTGATCTTCTAACCATACTTGTAATCAAAGACTTAAGCACATGGCTAGATATTGTAATACCCCTAGTATTACTGTTAATTAAAATGCCATGTCATCATATCATCATATGCAGTTGCTTGTCATTAGGGATAATAGTGTGATTAGCTTGTTTAACTCTTGTATGTGCTTGATGGAACCCTAATTGAGTTGTTATTGCTTGTTGATTTTAATTTTCCCTAAAACCCTAATTAAAGGCTTCAAAGTGCACTTTCTAAATTTGATCAAATCTGAGGTAGGTCCCTTAATAAAAGTTGTAGATTTTTTAATGTAGAACAAGTTCTATTTTGGGTGATTTTGAAGTTATGTTGAAAATATTTGAATTAAGCTCAAAACAGTGTTTCAAAATTTGAATTTAAAACTGCAATTCAAAAACTAATGAGAATTAGATAAAACTTCCTTAATAGAAGTTGTATATCTATTTGAGATGCACAACTTATATTTTGGCCAAATTTCAAGTTCTTTAGAAAAATAAAAAGTAATTTTAAACATTCAGTTTGAAATTCAAAACCCTAGTTTACCCCCTTTTGAATATTTTCAAATCTAGGCCGAATTTCAAATTTGTGCAAAAACAAAAGTTGTCCAGCACAAAAATATCTGCAACTTTGCTCTTGGGCGTGGCCTCGGATTCGGTCGTTTGGCCGGTCAATTTGGGCGATTTTCTCTGAGCCAAGTACTGTACCGGCGGCACTGTTCACCGCGTCACGCGCGTTCGGCCGCGGCGCGCACGTCGCCGGCGTGCGCGACCGTGCAGCGCGTCCTCCGGCGCCGGGCACTGTCCGTGGTACGCGCAGCATGGAGCCGAGCCCCCCCACGTTCTCCCCGACCGTCTCCTCGCCTATTTAAGTCCCCAGGTGCTCCCTCCCGACCGAAATCGCCACCGCCACCATTTTTGAGCTCCACTCGGTCGCCGGCGAAATTCGCCGTCCACCGGCTATCTCCATCCTCTCCATCCTCTCAGTAAGTGTGCAGCTTCAAGGCACTCCGGTTGGTGCCTTTTGTGCCATCTCTAACGCCTTGGGTGCTCTGCTTCAGGTGTCGTCGTCTTCGGGTCCGGCAGAGCGCCGCCGCGGGCTCGGTTTCTCGACCATAGCTCATCGTGGTGAGCTACTCCCCTGCCTAAGCCTCGTTTCCTATTCTCTGACCTTCTCTTGAACTCATGCGCTCGGCGGTTGCGTGTTTCGTCCCCTAGGTTCAGCGGAACGGGTGCTCGCCGGAGTGTTCAAGCCGCCGCATCCGCCGCCGTCGCCAATCTCGTCTCACCGGTCCGTTTCAGCCCCGTCCTTCTCCCTCACTAGACTCGCGGTGAGCTCTAGATCCTTCCCAACCCTTTTGTTTACCGCTTTTTGGTCTCGGGAGGCCGGCGCATGCTCGCCGAGCCGTGGCGTCCGCCATGGTCGCGGAGAGTCTCGTCGGAGGCGGCTAAGGTTGAAGCTAGGTGTTCTAGGTTGTCCGTTAGGGTGTGTAGTAGCCGCAGGTCGCATCCGGGTGGCCGTCGGTTAGTCGGCGGCGAGGGCCGCGCCGGTTCGCGCGTGCTCGCTCGCGCCGCGCGTTCGGCCGAGGAAGAAGACGGAGCTGACAGGCCGGCCCCGCCTGTCAGCGTCCGGCGCAGAGTGGGGGAGGGGCGCGGGCCGTGTGGGCCGATTGCCCCGAGTTGGGCCAGCTTCGGGCTGTTTTCAGTTTTTCTTTTTCCAGGTTTTTGCAATGCCTTTTCTATTTATTTTTAAATGAACAGTGCTGCAGTTTCATAATTTTGTTAGAATATTTTGGCTGATCCAAAATTCATGAGAATTTTTGTATGTTCTCTCTGAGTAGTGTAGAATTTTATAAAAATATTGTTTGTCATGTTTAAGTACTTTCTGCAGTAGGTAAAAATCCCTAAAATAAATGGAAAGTGGATTTTTGCACATTTTTAATTAATTCTAGGTAACTCCAAAATCACCAAAATTTATGTGTCTCTGTCTGGCATGAAAGGCTATCTGTTGGTGAAGTTTGGTCTCAAATGGGATTAGTTTGCTCTTGTATTAAATAGATATGGGTTTATTAAATAGTAAAAAGGTGTAGAAAATGAATTTAGGGTTTGTGCGACTTTAGAATTGATTGTGGTTCTAGGTCAAACCCATTTAAGACCTAGAACACCCAAGTGATGTCATTTCATACTTGTCATATGTTTAGTTCTTTATTTCTGACATATGCTCTTTTCCGCATCGCATTCATACATGCATTGTTGCACACGTGTAGTGCCGGTAAACGAGCAAGTCAAAGTCGAGGTGCCTGGAGGAGAAGGTTCCGAGGTGGTTCTTGAACCTGAAAGCTGTGGTGCTCCTGCCCCGACTGTTTTTTGCGCTGCAAGGCAAGCCCCGGTGCATTTAACCCTCTATTTATAAATACTTTTATCACTGGAGTTAATCAACTGCATTAAGTTGTTAGGAGTTGCGTGATAAAACAATTGATGCATTTACCATCCTTGACTACTTGTTATCCAAGGAACCTAATGATTTGAAATGAGTTGAAAAATGCTTAGTCATGCTTAAATATTAGATTTGCAAAAATGCTATTTTAAACTTGATATTTGGAATGAAGAATTATCAATGGATGGTTATGAGTCCATGTATGATGGCAGGGTCCTTTGGCCGGGACACTGTTATTGTAATGGATGGGTTTTCCCGAGTGGTCGGCCATCTGTTTGGGTTAGAGTCCCAACTGATCGTCATCATCGGGAGAGGGATTTGAAAACCGGGCAGATTCCAGGGTCTCTGGGTTAGAGTCCCAATGCATGGTTTCTGACGGAAAGCAGTAGGGACCGTGTCTAGGTATTCCGTTTATCTGTGAGTGCACCCTGATGTGCCGGGTCGTGTGGTAGATCGCGTAGGTGACAGCTGTGTTGAGTCCTCTGTAGTCCACCCCCCGTATGTAGGCCAGCAGGCACGGTCGCGAAGTTTGGTGATGACTCTGTTTCACACCTTTCCTAGATGATGCCCTTTGCATGTGATCATGATATAGGATTAGTCTAACAATGATTGCTAGATATAATTGCACTAATTAGAGTTATTCATTGATGTAGTTATAGAATTACCTTTGATATTAATTCCTTAGTTTATCCATTGGCTAGCTATTACTATGACTAGTGAAGTGCTCTGATGATTATCTTTTATTTACGATGCTTGATCATACTTATTCACCTTTACCTTTATTTACCTTGTGACCTCTACCTGTTATGAGTAGAGTAAATGACATCGGTAATGTCACTTATCCATTGTATACCATCACTATCAATATAATAGATTATAGTTTATTCTTAGTCCTTCCCAGTGATATAAATATAAATCGACAACCTGGTAGAACTCTCTAGGTAAAATGCTACAATGGTATAATTTTCTATCCGCTTGCAGAACTGATCTTAGTTTATATTCTTTATATTTATTTCTGCCTAGTCACATAGATTAATATATAAAACCTTTATTTATTCTTAGCATTATTAATTAGGGATGGCAACCTAGTTCTTGCATAAGAATGTTGGTAATAGAAAAGTGACTAGTTGCTAATGACAAGTTAATTAATTACCATTCATTTTCTAATCTCGCCTCTCGCATTAAAAGTTATATAGTTATATTTGGCGACGTTAGTAGATGTCAACAAGCATTTTTGGCGCCGTTGCCGGGAAAGGCACACAAACTTAGGAAATATTGATAGCATATGTACATAATGGATAAGATTGTATTACCGATTGATCTCTAACTCAAACAGGTACACCCTTATTTTTTTATCATTTGCTTATCTTATGCAGGGTGATGAATGAATGGTTTTTCTCTTGCAAATAATTATATTGACGATCCAGAGAAACTCCTGAGAAGAAAGAAGTTTGTAGAGACAAGGGAAGATCCTGAATCACTATAAAAAACACCCATCGTTTCTCAAGCTAGTTTATCAAAGGAGCCAGCTCCAACACTGGAAGAAGAACACTTAGGAGAAGATTTATCTCCTGTGTTTGAAGACATGGCTGAGAAGACACTGCGCGAGTTCTCTGCCCCAACAACAGAAAACATTCGGACTGGACCAGCAGTCAACACGGGGGAGAATGGATTCGAGCTCAAGCCTGCTCTTATCACCATGGTTCAAGCTAGCCAGTTTTGTGGAAAAGCTCATGAAGATGCAAGTGCACACTTACAACACTTTTTAGAGATTTGCAGCACCTTCACGATTAGAGGAGCACCAAGAGATGCTATTTTACTCTGTCTTTTCCCATTTTCACTTTTGGGGAAAGCCATGCAGTGGTTCTACGTCAACAAAGACAAGAACACTACCTGGGACCGATGCTCAACTGCTTTCCTGGCAAAGTTCCTTCCTAGAGGCGAGACAAATGCTCTGCGTGGGAAAATCTCAAATTTTCAACAGCAACATGACGAATCATTCACTGAAGCATGGGAGAGATTCCAAGATTACATTGAGGACTGTCCTCATCATGGGATAGAGGATTGGCTACTATTACAGACCTTCTACCACGGGCTTATTTCAAGCACCCGTGAGTCCATTGATGCTGCAGCTGGAGGAGCTTTTCTGTCACTTAAGCTTCCAGAAGCTCAAGCACTTGTTGAGAAGATGGCCTCAAATTCAAGCTGTAATGAAGAACGTACTCAACCTCGCAAGAGAGGAGGAGGCATCCATCATCTGAAGGAGACAGACATGGTCACTGGCAAGCTAGACCTCATTATGAATAAGCTCGACATAGAGAAGAAGGAAGTCATGCATATTAATGATACTCGCATGACCTGTGAAGAATGTGGAGATTACGGGCATTCAGCTATCAACTGCCCTACATTGCAAGAGGATGTGAACTTCATCAACAATAACACTTACTATCGTCCTCAGCAAAACCAAGGATGGAATCAGCAACCTCGACAAGGTAATTACCAAGGTAACAACTAAGGTAATAATTACAACAATTATAATCTTCCGCCATTAAGAGATTTAGTTGCTGGTCAATCTAAATTGTTAGATCAAATGTCTAGAAAGGTAGCCTCAAATGATAAAGCTTTAGAAAATATAAATATTAGAATGGATACCTTTACTTCTGCTATAAAGAATCAGCACAGCTTTAATAAAATGTTAGAATCACAATTGGCTCAGCTAGCTACTGCTGTCCCTCCATTTGAGAAAGGAAAGATTCCGGGCCAGCCGGAGGATTTAGAAACTGCTAACCTTGTTGATATTCACAATGCAACACAATACCAAATTGAGCCTGTAGATATACAGTGGATAGATCACTCACTACCTGAGAAGATGGGAGACCCTAGAAGACCTGTGATTCCTATCTCTATAGGATGTCGCAACTTTCCAGAGGCTATCTGCGATTTCGGCACAAGTGTCAACATAATGCCCAAGGTAATCTATGAGAAAATTTTAGGTGATCCTTTGTTGTATACAGATATGCATTTGCTGCTTGCAGATCAATCCCTTTGCTACCCCGAGGGAGTACTAGAAGCTGTTATCAGAGTGGGGCAATCATATGTCCCAATTGACTTTGTGATCATGGATACTGGAGGAGATGAGAAGGCACCCATTATCTTGGGACGACCATTCTTATGCACAACCAAAGCCATCATCTATGCGGAACATGCCAAGATTGTCCTCTCCATCAAAGACAAGAAGGAGAGATTTTCATTCAAGAACCGCATCCTCAAGAATCCTGCAGTCCCGAAGCAATTCCATCAATAAGAAGAGCAACAACAACAACAACCAGCACCCAAGAAGAAGAACAATAGGAGATGGAGGAAGAACAAGCCCCAGCATGTACCTGAAGGAACCGCTCAGCTAATCAATTACATAAACACAGAAAATGATCATATGCACCCGAAGCCATTTCCAACAAAGAAAGGTGACCAAGGAGTACCAATCATTGAATGCACAATCAGAGACATCACTTTTCCCGACACCATCTACGATACTAGATCAGGCATCAACTTAATGTCTAAAAAGGTATATGATGAATTATTTGATGATTTACCATTATACCCAACATATATTCAGTTACAGATGGTGGACCAATCATTGAGATTCCCTGAAGGCATAGTCAAGGATGTCATGGTAAGAATTCAAAATAAATATATACCAGTAGATTTTCTAGTTCTTAACACGCAGGGAGACGATGAATCGCCTATTCTTTTGGGAAGACCGTTCCTCTACACCGCCAATGCTATCATCTACATCGGGTCTGGACAGATCCACTTCAACCTACCCACTGGAAAGGTACGCTGTCAATTCAAAACTGTTGATGGTGGATAACGTCAACTTTTATTAGAACTTTAGATACCAAACGATACATGAATACACACTAGTCTAGGGTTTTAACTGACAGTTTTCACGAGTTTTGCATGTTCTGTATTTTTCAGGGGCTATTCCAGAAAAGTATAAAAGAAGAGTTAAAGAGCATGATTACCACATAACTTAACCGCCAAGGAAACAATCATCACGAGAACACTAGAAGCAACTGGAACACACCCAAGGCACGGGGACCCGAGACCCCCCAGGGTGGGGCCGGCCGGCGCCTCCCTGCTAGGGTTTCGGCCCATCTTCTGGGGTCTTCTTCCACCGCCTCTATGGAGTCATCTTGGCCCTTGTTTCAAGTCGGTTTGATCCTACGGCGCACGTGCATCCCACCGGGTTATAAATAAAGGGGCAGACCCCCCTGGAGGAGTCAACCCATCATTCATTCAAGGCATCAAGTCCTCAAGCCATCAAGAGCCTCCTAGTTCATCAAGAGCCTCCTAGTTCATAGTTCTAGCCTAGTTAGATTAGAGAGTAGAGGAGTTCTAGTTCTTCGGCGGATCTGGAGCCCCGGCGTCTGTCTGGAGCACGGAGTTTGGTATAATTCTATTTCTATCTCTATTATTGTATTCTTCATTATGATTAGGGAAACATTGTTCTTAATAGTTTATATGTTCTTGATTACAATAGTCTTTGTCTACTTTGATTATATGTCTAGTATAGTTGGTTTGATCTTATTGAATTCATGTAATTGCTCGTATAGCGTTTATTCATGCGTACGATGGATAGATGATGAACGATATGTAGACGTGGTGTATAGGTATTCCGTTTATCTGTGAGTGCACCCTGATGTGCCGGGTCGTGTGGTAGATCGCGTAGGTGACAGCTGCGTTGAGTCCTCTGTAGTCCACCCCCCGTATGTAGGCCAGCAGGCATGGTCGCGAAGTTTGGTGATGACTCTGTTTCACACCTTTCCTAGATGATGCCCTTTGCATGTGATCATGATATAGGATTAGTCTAACAATGATTGCTAGATGTAATTGCACTAATTAGAGTTATTCATTGATGTAGTTATAGAATTACCTTTGATATTAATTCCTTAGTTTATCCATTGGCTAGCTATTACTATGACTAGTGAAGTGCTCTGATGATTATCTTTTATTTAAGATGCTTGATCATACTTATTCACCTTTACCTTTATTTACCTTGTGACCTCTGCCTGTTATGAGTAGAGTAAATGACATCGGTAATGTTACTTATCCATTGTATACCATCACTATCAATATAATAGATTGTAGTTTGTTCTTAGTCCTTCCCAGTGGTATAAATATAAATCGACAACCTGGTAGAACTCCCTAGGTAAAATGCTACAATGGTATAATTTTCTATCCGCTTGCAGAACCGATCTTAGTTTATATTATTTATATTTATTTCTGCCTAGTCACATAGATTAATATATAAAACCTTTATTTATTCTTAGCATCATTAATTAGGCATGACAACCTAGTTCTTGCATAAGAATGTTGGTAATAAAAAAGCGGCTAGTTGCTAATGACAAGTTAATTAATTACCATTCATCTTCTAATCTCGCCTCTCGCATTAAAAGTTATATAGTTATATGTGGCGACGTTGTTGGCATTTCTTAACGTCGTTACAAAAGATAGACTAAAAGTCCATCCCCAGCAACGGTGCCAGAAATGCTTGTTGGCGTTTCTTAGCATTACTACTAAAGATAGACTAAAGGTCCGTCCTTAATAATAATACTAGAAACATAAGTTGACATTTCCAACCGCCATTATTTCAGAAAGGTAATCCTTGGCCCTTAGTGGCGCCAGTCTAGGTAATCCAGTCTGGTAATGGCAGTTAGAAGTGCCGGATTGGCCTTCCTAACCGTCATTACTTACGATATGCAAAACTGTGGCACGGCGCCGTGGGGTGCAACAAGAATTACAATCCTTAAGTAACGGTACTTAGGTACGCCAATCGATAGCTCAGTAAGGAATAAGATTACTCTGCAAGCGCACAGAACTATCATTGTAGCATTTCAACCCGTGAGTATTCAAGGGTGTCGTATTTATAATTTCCCATAGGAGGGCATGGTGGATTCATCTAGCTTTTGGTATAAACATGATCACTTATTGAATGCATAGGTAGGCATAGCATAGGCAGGGGTTAAAACAGGTTTATAAGATAGTGGACACACACATTGGAGCAACCTCAAGGATAAAAGATAAAATAAAGAATTAAGAATAACTACGTGAGCAGGCATTGGTCATATACAGCTATGCAACGAATAGTAACTACATCGAATTAATAAGACTAGGATCAGGACTAAATCTAGGATGATAGGGAGATCCCCGCAGTTGGTCTGCCAGCCGATAGAGACTTTACGAACTCCTACTCAATACCCGAACGTGGAGGAATGCTAGGGATGGACAGGGCTGTCACCACCTGCCCACCTACCCCTCTGCCCGTGGGGTACCGACATATCCGCTGATTCCCGCATACCCGAGCACCATGCCCGTGTAATTGGAAACAACTCCTAGCCCCCCGGGACCCGGACCCTTCGGATTGACAGGCTTGGCTAGGAGCAACCATGACAGCACAACGAACTATTATCCCATCCTTAGTTCTTCCTCTATTCATACTAATTTGATGAACGATGAAGAACTTTGATGAACATATCAAGAACATAACACATAGACTATGAACTAGTTTACATGTTATAATCATAATATGGACAAGACTATACTCTAATTCAGATGCATTGCTATATAAATAAGATAAGAGCTTGCTCATAGAGGAGAACCGATGTGTATTCATACCAAGATGTTTTTGATTCCTCCAAGGAGACAAGCTCTCCTTGATAGCTTTGCTTTGGTCTACTACTACTAAACTAGAGAGAACAAGTAAGAAATGTGAGGTGTAGTGCTCCAAATGTTGGTGTGTGTGTTGGAGGGGGTGAAGCACATCTATTTATAGTTGATCAAGGGCGGTTTGGGCGTTCTAAGTATGGTAGGAGCTGAAACCGCCTTTGCCAAACCGCCATGAGCACCGCCTGAGGAGGATGGGCCCAGGAGGCCCCACCAGGGGGGCGGCCGCCCCCGGGGACGGTTGGTCCCTGGGGAATGCCATCTGGCCACCGCCTTCGGGTGGTCGGTTCCTCAGTGGGCCTGGGCCTTCCCCGTGGTTACGAATGGATTTGGTTTATTGTATAATTTGGGCTTTCTCATTTTCTTGATTTGCGCCTTCTTTGAATACGCTTCCTATAAGTACGCTTTCCTTAAGATTTCCATGCATTTCCACGTGCTATCCCTGTAAGTTAGGTACACAACAAACTTCGTGGAAAGATTAGATAAAAGCCCTATCTTCTATTTTTTTAGTATTAAAATGATGTTATATTTATGTTGCTAAGGACTGCCAACAGACGTTAGTAGATGTCAATAGTAATCTTGACAAAATTGGCTCATATACCATAGTGCTCATATTCTAGTTAAATACTAGGTTTAGAAGCTCAAAAGCTAGTCATATGTCACTACTAGATCAATCAAGTCATAGAATCAATAGTAGTGGCATATAATGTCAAAACATTTTGGTTTTCCATGAATGATCCTATGAAGAAGAAAATATGTCTACATGCTCTAAACAAGTTCTAGCAACATATGAATGACATGCCAAACAATGATACCTTTGCTTTGTCGGAGTAGAGGCAAGTCATATAGTGGGGTGCTAGCTCAACTCATGTTGGAGAAATCAAGGATGTTCAATTCATTCTTCAATTTGTAGAATCTTGCTTCATCAAGTGGCTTGGTAAGAATGTCAGTTAGTTGATCATCGGTGCCCACACTCTCAACTTGAATGTTACCTTTGGCTTGGTGATCTCTAATGAAGTGATGTCTCACATCAATATGCTTTGTTCTTGAGTGTTGAACCGGATTGGTGGCTATCTTCACGGCACTTTCATTATCACATAGCAATGGCACATTCTTGAATTTGATTCCATAATCACTCAATGTTGCCTTCATCCATAACAATTGTGCACAACAACTCCCCACACTAACATATTCGGCTTCGGCGATAGAGAGTGCAACCGTGTTTTGCTTCTTGGATGACCATGATACTAGTGATCTTCCCAACAATTGACATGTACCGGAAGTGTTCTTCCTATTGATCTTGCAACCCGCATAATCGGAGTCCGAATAACCAATCAACTCAAAGTTTTACCCCTTAGAATACCAAAGTCCAACATCGGGTGTGTGCTTAAGATATCTCAAGATTCTCTTGGTTGCCTTCAAATGACTCTCTCTCTAGGTGAAGCTTGATACCTTGCACACATTCAAACACTAAACATCATATCCGGTCTTGAAGCGGTCACATAAAGTAGGGTTCAATCATAGACCTATACTTCTTTTGATCCACCATGTTTCCACTCTTGTCTTCAACAAGATTACCATTAGTGCCCATAGGTGTACTAATAGGTTTTGCATTTTTCATCCCGAATTTCTTCAACATGTCCCTAATGTATTTGCCTTGGCTTATGAAAGTTCCATTCTTCAATTGCTTGATTTGAAGACTAAGGAAATAGCTCAGCTCTCCAATCGTGGACATCTCAAACTCATTTGCCATCATTCTTCCAAACTCTTCACAAAAGTCTTGATTGGTTGAACCAAAGATAATGTCATCAACATAGATTTGCAACACAAATAAGTCTTTGCCAATTCTTTTGGTGAAGAGAGTGGTGTCAACCTTCCCCATTTTGAAACCCTTGGATAGCAAGAAATCTCTCAATCTTTCATACCATGCCCTTGGTGCTTGTTTCAAGCAATACAAAGCCTTTCTCAACTTGTAGACATGGTTGGGCTTTTTCTCATCTTCAAATCCCGGGGGTTGTTCAACATAAACCAACTCATTGATGTATCCATTCAAGAAAACACTTTTGACATCCATTTGATAAAGCTTGATATCATGTGCACATGCATAGGTTAGAAGGATTCTAATTGCTTCCAATCTTGCAACCGGAGCATATGTCTCTCCAAAGTCCAATCCTTCCACTTGAGTATACCCTTGTGCAACTAATCTTGCCTTATTTCTCACCACAATGCCATCTTGATCTTGCTTATCCTTTGACACCCACTTGGTACCACTGACATTGTAATTCTTGGGTCTTTCAACTAGCTCCCAAACTTGATTTCTTTCAAAGTTGTTGAGCTCTTCATACATGGCATTCACCCAATCACTATCATTCAATGCTTTCTCAATGGTGGTTGATTCTTCAAATGACACAAAGGATAAGTGCTCACAAAAGTTTGCTAACTTTGATCTTGTTTGAACACCATTTCTAATATCCCCAATAATTTGGTCCAAAGGATGATCTCTTGCAATGTTGACCGGTTGGAGAACTTGATTGCTTGAGCTAGGTTGACTTGCTTGAGATGGAATGGCTTGTTGATCTTCATCATCTTGAGCTTGAATTTGATCATGAGAACCACTAGAGCTTGCTTCATTTGGATTTGCTTGCACATTTGATTGAGGTAGCACTTGATCTTTATCATCTTCATCTTCCACTTCAACCACTTGTCTTGGCCGAATGTCACCAATGTCCATGTTTTTCATAGCATTCACAAGTTGTGTTCCTCTCACATCATCTAGATTCTCATTTTCATCTTATGAGCCATTAGTTTCATCAAATTCCACATCATGAACTTCTTCAATGAGTTTGGTGGAATGATTCCATACTCTATATGCTTTGCTTGTAGTGGAGTAACCAACTAGAAAGCCTTCATCACATTTCTTGTCAAACTTTCCCAATCTTGCACCCTTCTTCAATATGTAGCATTTGCAACCAAACACTCTAAAGTATGCAATGTTGGGCTTTCTTCCATTCAATAGCTCATATGGTGTCTTCTTCAAGAGGCGATGACAATAGAGCCGGTTGCCACAATAGCATGCCGTGTTGATTGCTTCGGCCCAAAAGTCCAAACTCACATTGTACTCACTAAGCATATACCTTGCCATATCAATGAGTGTTCTATTCTTCCTCTCAACAAGGCCATTAGATTGTGGAGTGTACTTGGCCGAGAATTGATGCTTGATTCCAAACTCATCACAAAGCTCATCAACTCTTGCATTTCTAAACTCACTCCCATTGTCACTTTTCACAGTCTTGATAGTTACTTCAAATTCATTTTGGGTTATCTTGATGAATGTCTTGAATATGACAAATACTTCACTCTTGTCAACAAGAAAGAAGACCCATGTGTATCTTGTGTAGTCATCCACTATCACAAAACCATATTTATTTCCACCAAGACTAGCGTAAGTGGTTGGGCCAAATAGATCCATGTGCAACAACTCAAATGCTCTAGATGTACTCATCATGCTCTTGCTAGGATGTGTGTTTCCAACTTGCTTTCCCATTTGACAAGCACTACACAACTTATCTTTCTCAAATTGCACATTCTTCAATCCTCTCACCATATCATGCTTGACCAATCTATTGAGTTGCTTCATTCCAACATGACCAAGCCTTCTATGCCATAACCAACCCGTACTTGATTTTGTGGACAAGCATGTTGACAATTGAGCTTCACTAGCATTGAAATCCACCAAATAGAGATTGCCATACCGAAAACCCTTGAATATCAAGTTGCTTCCATCAACACTAACAATCTCCACATCATCAACATCAAAGATGCATTTGAATCCCAAATCACACAATTGAGCCACGGATAACAAGTTGAAGTTCAAGCTCTCTACTAGCATAACATTGGAGATAGACATATCATTTGAAATCGCAATCTTTCCAAGACCAATGATCTTGCCCTTCTTGTCGTTACCAAATGTGATACTATTAAGATTCTCATCTTCATTTGGCTTGATTGAATTGAACATATTTGATTCTCCGGTCCTGTGTTGAGTGCACCCACTATCAAGCACCCAATGCCTCCCTCCGGACTTGTAGTTCACCTACAAAGAAATCAATTAGATTTTGGTACCCAAATTTGTTTGGGTCCTTGGAGGTTAGTAACCAAGCTCTTGGGCACCCAAATTGCCTTCTTCTTTGGGTTCTCCTTAGGTGCACCAATGAATTTGACTCGCACTCCCTTTGCACCCTTTGTAAGCACATAGCAAGAATCAAGTCTAATGGATGACACATTAGGCTTGCTTTGCTTCATCATCCTCTTTTTGCAATATTGCTCCTTGTGCCCCACTTGCTTGCAACTATAGCAAACCACACCATTGCCCTTCACAAAAGTGGTCTTGTAAGGAACAAAGGCGGCTTTGCCCTTCTTGAGGGTAAAGCCAAGACCCTCCTTGTTAATGGAAAACCTTTGACTACCCAAGCACTTAAGCAAGCGGGCATCTCCACCATAGGCATTGCCCAATACTAGAGTGAGCTCATGCACGTCCTTCTTGAGGTTCTTGTTCTCATCCAAGATTTTAGCATCACAAGTGACACCATCATCCTTAGGTGAGGTAGAGGTGGATGTGCTATAAGAGGTGTTAGTAGAGGCAACAACAATAGGTGTATCAAATAAATCACAAGTAACACCTACATCACATGTTGTGGGCACATCCTCCATCTTAGCCAACTCCGAAAGTGAAGAGTGAGCCTTCTCAAGCTTGGAGTGAGCTTCTTTTAGGCTCTCATGGTCTTCCTTTAGACACTCATGAGAAGCACTAAGCTCATCAAAGGATTGCTCAAGGAGTTTCTTCTCCTTGGTCAATGCTTTGCACTCTTTCACCTTCTTCTTAAGATAAGAGTGTGTGTCACGTAACATGTCAAGGAGCTCCTCCTTAGAGAAGTCCTCTTCCTCACTCTCACTACCGCTCTCATCGGATTCGGATTGTACCTTAGATGGCTTAGCCATGAGACATGTCAGTGCGGAGTCAAAGAGTGATGGCTTGCTAGAGATAGCAAGACTAGCAATGGCCTTCTTCTTGGTGATCTTGCGGTCATCATCACTATCACCATCATCATCAGAAGAAGAAGCATCACTATCCCATATGACACAATAGGAATGCCCCTTCTTCTTCTTGAATTGCATCTTCTTGTCGTTCTTGTCCTTCTTGTTCTTCTTCTTCTTGTCATCCTCATCATCACTATCATTCTTGTGAGGACAATCGGCTATCAAGTGGTCCTTGCTCTTGCATTCATAGCATCTCATGGTTGGACCCTTACCTTTGGTGAAGCCTCTTCTCTTCTTTGCACCATAGCCCTTTTTTCTCATGAATCTTCCAAATCTTCTCACAAGAAGTGCCATCTCCTCATCATCATCACTTGAACTATCTTCATCATCACTTGAGATTGGCTTCTTTGCTTTGCCCTTGTGTTTTGATGAGGTTGCCTTGAATGCAATGCTCTTTTTCTCATTCTTGTCCTTCTTCTCATCCTCCTTCTCTTCCTTGACTCATCCATTCTTCTCTACTCGGTATGTCTCATGTGTCATGACATCACCAAGCACTTGTGTTGGAGTCACCTTTGAGAGATCCTTCCTCACTATGATAGTAACCAAAGTCTCAAAGCGAGGAGGAAGAGATCTCAAGAAACGATGGGAGAAGTCCTTGTCATCAATCTTCTCACCGAGAGCCTTGAGGTCACTAACAATCATACTCAACCGGTGAAACATCTCCGGTATGCTCTCATCATCTTTCATCTTGAAGCTTGCATATCTATCTTTAAGGATATATAACTTGGCACTCTTGACGGCGGTGGTGCCCTCATATGTGTCCTCCAATTTGTTCCAAACCTCATATGCATACTCCAAGTTCTTGATTTGCTCAAAGACCTTCTCATCAAGAGCACTATAGATAGCATTGAGAGCTATGTCATTGAATTGAAGCTTCTCTTCTTCTCTTGGTGTGGGATCATTCATGTCAATCACAACAAAGTCCTTCTCAACGATCTCCCACAACTTTCTATTCATTGGTTTCAAGTGAGCTTTCATTTGATTCTTCCAATAGCCATAGCTAGAACCATCAAACCGAGGTGGCTTGCCCATGTGGTTGATCAAGTTGTTGTGAGCCATTCTTGACACCGAAGGATGTTAAGCCTTGCAACAACGGTGACCACGGCTCCGATACCAATTGATAGGTCCAAATAGGTTAGAGGGGGGGTGAATAGCCTAATTAAAAACTCAACAAACAACACTTGACCAAAGGGTTAGAATAACAAACGGTGAAGCGAATTATGCGCTAGCCTAGTCAAAAGTGCAAGCCTCCTAACCATTCTACTTAGAATCTCTAGAAGCACACAATGCTAGCCTAGGTTGCCACTACTTACTCTTAGGTGGACGAGCAAGCTACACAAGTGCTACTACTACAACAAAAGTAAAGTGCTCAAGGTAAAGGAGAGGAGTAGTAGTGTTGTACTACCGAGACGAGTCGATGGCCAATCACCAATGAGAAAGCTAATACACGCGAAGGTGATGGTCCAATATCAACACAAGGATGAACACCAATTTAATCCTGAGGTTCACCTGCTTGCCGGCACGCTACGTCCTCGTTGTGTCGACCACGACTCGGTGGTTCGGTGGCTAATCGACAACCAATGTCAAGCTCGACAATCGAGCGCCACAAGAACCTACCACGAGAAGGGTAACTCAATGACACGAGCAATCCACTAAGGTTACCTTTGGCACTCCGCCGGGGAAGGCACCAAAACCCCTCACAAGATCACCGGGAGTGGCCGGAGACAATCACCAACTCCGCCAAGCTCCTCCGCTGCTCCAAGCCGTCTAGGTGACGGCAATCACCAAGAGAAATGAGAGAATTCCGCAGCAAACACGATCAACAAGTGCCAATAGATGCAAAGATCAAAGCAATGCACTTGGATCAACACTCTAGCTCACAATTGATGAGAATGATGCAATCTATGTGAGTGAGAGTGTTAGGAGAGTACTCAAAGGGTGTATCAATGAATTAGAGAGCCTAGAGAGTGAGTTAGACCCTGCCATGTGGCTTAAATAGAGTTCCACAAACAAACATAGCCGTTACTCTCACTCTGCGCACCGTCGGACACTGAGCGTCGGACGGTCGCTCGAGAGCGTCGAACCAAAGGAGTCAGTCCGACGCTTTCCACCGGCGAATCATGCGTTGCCTTGTCAGCCGACCGTTTGAATTCGAACGTTGCCGCCAGACCATCGGACTGAAAACGTTAGTCCGGTGAGCGTCGGACGGAAATCGTCGGACCAAAGACAAGAGACGTCCGACGTTTCCAGAGAGCGCCCCGAGAGTTGAAATGTGTCGGACGATAGTCCGATGATTGGTCTCGGACCAATAGGGAGCGTCCGACGCTACCAGAGGATGCCACGTGTCAATCTTCAGCTGTTTGGCACCGTTGGACTCTGGATCAATAATCTGACGCCCTGATAAACAGCGTCCGACGCTTACAACGCGCGCACAGGGCAGTCAGCCGTCAGACCCTGAGGTATGGTCCGACGCTCGGTCACCAGAACGTCCGACGCTCTGGATTTTGCGATTTCGAGCCCGTGTCGAGTCTTTTGCTTATGTTGGCTTACACATGTTAATTATTAAACATTTCTTGAAGTGTGTTAGCCATTTTCAAAGAGTTTTGCAAAGGTTTTAGGTTAGCCACTAGATTTAAATGCAATGCATGGATCCAAACATCTAATGACACTTGATAACCGTGTTAACTATGGAATAACTCCTCTCTTTATAGTACGGCTATCTATCCTAAATGTGATCACACTTTCTAAAGTGTCTCGATCACCAAAATGAAAAGATCCCTATTGAATATACCTTTGCCTTGAGCTCAAACCACACCACCAAGTGTTGGAGCCTTAGTCTTCATTTTGATGGGCTTACACCAAGTGTTTGGACGCCGTCATTTGATCCCCACTTGATCTTCTAACCATACCTGTAATCAAAGACTTAACCACATGGTTAGATATTATGTGTCATCAATTAACCAAAACCAAACTAGAGCTTTCACCTGGTCATCTGGGCCGCTATAGCGCGAAAATAGCGCGCTATTTTTTTCCATGTTCAGATGTAATCCTTCTATTGATGTTTTCATTTACTCTTAAGTAAAATCTGTTTATCTTTCTAGATGGATGGGGTAACATAGTGCCAATGTGTAATGCCATAATAAGAAAATATATGTTGTGAAGTTATCTACAGCTTATCTAGGACTCACCATCAGGTCAAACCCACATCAGGCTCACCGTTATTCTAGTAGTCCTAAGTGTTTAGTTTAGTCTCACATTGATAATCTATGGATATCTGTATAGTAAGGTGGCCTGAATTCAAAACCTAAAATTGTGGCCCACAATGTGTCCATTTCTTCGTCGGCATCTTCGTCGTCTTCTTCCTCCGTCATCGACATCTTAATTCTTCTACCATATACATGCATGCATACATGTCCAGGTGGTTTCACGGTTACTTGATTAGTATGTCTTACTCGACGAGTATATGCATCGTCATCAGCCTGCTGCGCAGAGGCGGAGCCAGCGATTTTGATTAAGGGGACCGGATAAATGAGATTGTATTTTTAGTGTGATAAAATATACGTAATTAAATATTTCAACAACTTTTCAAAAAATACACTATTGCTAACCAAAATCATGATGTTTTAAAAAAAATTGAATGAAACTGATTTCTTTTCTACAAATACCAATATTTATATAGTTATTTAATTGAATTTACTGTGCTAGGGGGCATGGCCCCTGCTAGCCCTCTGGCTCCGCCGCCGCCGCTGTGCTGGAGGCCACTACTGCAGGCCGGTACCACTACCTGCTGCAAAGCCGAGCGCCAGCCTGCTGTGCTGGAGGCCGTAACCCGCGAGGCCAAGGGCCAGCCGCTGCCTCGCCCTGCCGCGGCCGCTCACCCTCTTCGACCACGCGCTGCCCGCTGCTTGCTACGATGTCGTGAACGAAGAGCCCCGTTAAGCAATGAAGAACCCGCAAGGAGAAAGACTGATGCCAAGCACGGGTCACGCTTATGCCAAGTTGGAAAAGGTAGGAAATTGAGATGCTAAACTATTGGACAGAGTTTTTTTCTCATTTTACTAAATAGATAAGAAAGACACTGATGGAGATGCTCTTACAAGTCGATAGATTCTTTTACCTTTCATAACAGCAAGTCAAGCGATCATGTGGACTTGAGCACGCAAAGTCAGAAGCCAGCAAATCCACGATAACACTGGATGCAAACTATAAACGCCATCATGTCAAATTAAAGGCCATGCAAGTCAGCAAGTCCATGATCGACCCTGGATGCAGATTGCCATCATGTGGGCTTGAGGACGCAAAGTCAAAAGCCAGCAAGTCCATGATCGACACTGGATGCAAATTAAAATGCCATCATATGGGCTTCAGCACGCAAAGCCAAAAGATGCACCTTTCTTGTGAGGAAAAAAGTCTATATAATCT
Source organism: Eremochloa ophiuroides (assembly GCA_038502445.1). NCBI lineage: Eukaryota > Viridiplantae > Streptophyta > Magnoliopsida > Poales > Poaceae > Eremochloa > Eremochloa ophiuroides. Next base: position 7,122,897 of record JAHLJS010000005.1, read on the forward strand.
CTTGATGTATTTAAGGTGGTCTACGTAACCCCCACAACTATAAAATCAGATGTTATACACATTAAATTTTAATAAACCAGACAAAACACCTTCTAGACATGGTGGCCTTTTAGTGGTTTCCGCTTGGTGCAGGGCCGCGTGCTAGTGCGAGGAAGGCGAGGATGGTGAGTATAGGCTGATGTGAGGAGTGCCGAGAGACACGGGTGGTGAGGCTGATAGGTGGGCATGGAACACCACGTCATCGAAACGAGTGCCACATGTGCAAAACCACTAGCAAAAACAGTCTAGGGGGTTATTTATCTAGTTTCGCATAGTTTAGTGTGTGTAATACCCGGTTTTATAGGTTAGGGGGTTATAACCCTAAAAAGAACATGAGAATTCTTATTTTACAAGCAGAAATAGGAGATGGGTCGTTCTAGCTCGGCAAGAGGATTCCGGAACATCCAAGTCTTAGCTATAACACAGACAGGAAAGTTTTTTTTCTTTCATTGCAAGTAGACTATCTTAAATATGTCAGGAGATTATATAGACTTTTTCCTTTCTTATCGCCTTGGGGTGAGTGGGATTCTTATTTGTTGTGGCCTCATGGGTGAATCGTGAGTACTAGTCTGCCAGCAACGTTGGGTGTCAATTTAGACTCCTACATCATACCCGGCCATAGAGACTATAAAGGATAGAAAGGATTGTCACCACCTGCCACCTAGCACCTCAACCGTGGAGTGGCCAAAGTGTAAAATCACCCTGTCACGGGATATGCTCTATAAATAGCCGGTGGTGGAATGGAGAGAGAGAGAGTTAATGGCCATTTATTCGTAAATTTCCTCTCTTTCAACTTGTGTTTGCAATCTTCGCAGTCACTTACTTTGGAAAAACAGACAATGTGGGAGTGATGGATGGTGCATCATGGGCAGATCCAATCGGCGCCCTGGCCATGTTTAATTATTTTGACCTCCAAAGATTCCTCATTTCCATTGTGAAAACATAAAATATTATCTAATCGTACTCGACTGCTTGATTCCAAATAAAATATATACAATGATGGATGTTTCTGTGTTAGTCTTCTAATTAGTACCCTTAATTGTGGAATCAATAGTGATTATATCCGATGATGTAGATGGATGGTTCTTGTTAGTGTTTTTACCATCGACTATGATTATGGGGGCATGTTAGTATATCTAGATGGTAGCATATGAAAAACAGATTTATACTCGTAGATATAACATAAGAGTACAATATTGTGACATTGTAGAAATGACCGGGTCTTTTCAAATGTGCTAGTTTCTAACCCAAAACCAATAGCTTATAAAATTGTTGGTTTTCTTCAATATTGGTAAATCACAGCGAAGATGGAGTACAAGGCGCAGCTTCGCAATTGCAACAACTTAAAGCAGTCTTGGATGGATGGTGGAGATAACAGGACCATTCTTTTCTTTTCGTTGCCTCTCACATCCTGTTTTTCCTTTTCAGTTTGTGTATACTGTACTGTTTGAGTACAGTAGCGTGGGTTTCTTAGGTAGAGTGGCTAAGTTTCCTTTGTTGTACGAGAGGCCTTTATCCCAGAACTTTGGTGCGGGTATCTAGAGGCATTATGTGCACATGCCACCAGCCTAAAAACAAACTTTGCTTTCAACCGCTACTACATAATTGACTTTTAGTGTCAGCATTATCACCATTGATTTTGTAAAAACCGGCAATTATAGTGCCTTGCGGCCCATTACTATTGTTTTTTTAAAATTGACAGTGATAGGACCAACCGATACTAATACTCGGGTCATCATTGACAATTCATATCATTATTGGTTTTGGCCAAGAACTAGCATTGCTGGTTTTGTCTAAGAACCGGCAATGATATTGAGTCATTACTGTCAGTTCTGACGACTAAGGGATCGTTTAGTATGTAAGACTTTTAAAAAAAATAACACTGTAGCACGCGTGCTAACTTTTGAAATAAGTGTCCAATCATAGCCTAAGTAGGCTTAAAAGATTTGTCTCATGATTTACATGCAAACTGTGTAATTAGTTTATTTTTTATCTATATTTAATGTTTCATGCATATGTATAAAGATTGATGTGACAGATTTTTAGAATTTGCAAGGGGAACTAAACATGGCCGAAAAAGACTGATACTACCACTGTTCGTGGTTTGAACCGACAAAAGACTTCATAACTTTTTCATATAATGTCCAATAAAGACGAACTTTATATCAAAGTTATAGTACTTGGTGAGATGTACAACTTTGTAGTTCAATACTTTTTTATTTAAGGTCGTTATGATGTCTCTCTATTTGATTTACAAGATTTCATAGAAATTAATACGTACTAAAGTCTTATGTTCCACACATATAAGTGAGTGTTGTGTGGTAGTTAAGGATCTCAGAAGAGAAACACCAAAACAAAAGTTTAGATCTTAAGAAGTTATGCAACTTTGTAGTTGACAACTTTTCATTCGGACTCATCTGTCTAAGAAAAATTACGATTAAAATGTCGCACATTTGAAATTCAAAATTTTTAAATGACCTCAAATGAAGAATGACCAAAATCAAAGTTGTGGATTGAAAAGTTATAAAGCTTTATAGATGATAACCTTTTCATTTGAATTCATTTAGGATCCAAAATAGTTGTCATTTCAAAATCAGAATGACATAAATGAGAAGGACGAATATCTCAAATAGACACACAGGTCTTACAGGTGCACTGATTAGGATGAATGCATGAAGCTAGGTTTTTAGGCGAAAAATCATGTGACCTGTGACCGGCGTAGATGACGCGAAAAAAACATGTAGATGGCTGGTTGGGCCTCTCCTAGTATTAAGAAAAAGGTTTGCTATTTTTTAGACCGTTTTATAGAATTTTTGGGAAACACATCAGTGTTGGTTATTGAATGTGCTGATGAGGGTTCTCGTCACCGCCGAGTTGTGTCATTTTAAAAAACCGATACTGATGGGGTTTTTGAACCAGCACTTTTCAGGCGAAAAATCGCATGACTTGTGACCGACGTAGATGACAAAAAAAAAACCACGTAGATGGTTGGTTGGGTCTCCCCTAGTATTAAGAAAAAGGTTTGCTGTTTTTCAGACTATTTTGTATAATTTTTGGGAAACACATCAGCGTCGGTTCTTGAACGCGCTGATGAGGATTCTCATCGCCACCGAGTCCGCTGTGCGGGTTTTAAAAACCGATACTGATGGGGTATTTTTTGAACCGGCACTTGTGTCCAGATCCAAGACTAGTGAACATATTGCCGAATACAATAAACGATACATCATGCAGGAATCTAGAGGCATTACGTCAACGTTGCGATAGCAGCTGCATCGCTAGTAGTAATTTACACACTTCACAAGAATATTTGGGAATCTAGGCACATGGACTACTAGCCTTGTTAGATCGAAGTAGCTTGGGACGATTTATACAAAGAAAGTATTTATTACAAGTCCCTAGCTTGTGCTTGGTCTCCTATATATATGTACCATATAATCCAGTGGAAACTCAACGTGGACACTGCTGGGCATCTGGAGCTCGACTTCACAGCTAGCGTAAGGTCATATTTGGCTAGGTACAATTCCCATTCCCTTTTTCCCTTCTTGTTTTAAATATAAAAAGAAATAAGTTATTGCTTTATTTAGTGTCTACTGTCTACAGCCCGGATCAGTAGAACAAAAATGAGTGTGTGTGATGTCTGTGCTATTACCTCCTTATCAATAGAAAATAAATGAAAAATGTGTGTTCTGCCTCTTTTACAGTGGTGACGTTTGTAATCCCAAATGGATTATCAAGGTAACAATGCACGGAATGATTTGGAGAGCATGCTGGTCGATGAGAGCATGGAACCCAAGGCACTACCATTCTCACTCTTGGAAGAAATCACGAATGGTTTCTCCGAATATCATGAAATCGGCAGAGGTGGTTTTGGGGTAGTCTACAGGGTACGTCATCCTCCTCTCCCCCGGCAACAGATCCTCTCAGCAGCTACTTTTTTTTTTTGGGTGCGCTAGCAGCTAATAATCTGAGCTGAAATATATACATATGTATACACATATTTTCGCTGCAGGGAACCCTTGAGACTGGGACGGTCGCAGTGAAGAAGCTGTCCTACACATATAAGCACGAGAAGGAGTTCCTGCGAGAGGTTGAATGTCTGATGAGTGTGAGGCACAAAAATATAGTGCGGTTTCTAGGATATTGTGCTGAATCACAAGGGAGTTTCCTGATGCACGAGAAAAAACATGTCTTGGCAGATAGACAGCAACGGTTGCTTTGTTTTGAGTATGTACCTAAGGGGAGTCTTCGTGATTATATATCTGGTTGGTAAAACTATGATTTCTTTCATATACTATATATGTTCCATCTGAACATTAAAATGTCTACTTGAATCATGGATATTTCTTTGCAATGTTTTCATAGCTAATAATAGTTACAAAAGAGAATGACTAGTCCAAGAAAATGTCAATCATGCAAACTTAACAGTCCCTGATGATAAGTAAGAACTTCAGTAACAAAATTGCTAAACCTTGCCCCACTCTTCTCTTATTCTTCTTTCAAGATGCGTCTTGTGGGCTTGCATGGAGACAGCGCTATCAAATAATCAAAGGAGTTTGTGAGGGTTTGAATCATCTACACATGAATCGTGTTTTTCACCTAGACCTTAAACCTGAAAATATCCTGATTGATGATGACATGGAGCCAAAAATTGCTGATTTTGGTCTTTCAAGGTGCATTGATGAAGGGAAAAGCCTGCTTATGGCTACACAAATAGCTGGAACACTGTAAGCTGGTTTTGCAAACTAGTACTCCATATATAATATTACATACACACACGCACACTCCACCCCTGCTGCAAATTAATTTGTATTATTTATGCAGGGGGTATTTTCCACCAGAGTTCGACAGCCGTGAAGTCACACGTCATAATGACATTTACAGTCTTGGTGTAATAATTATAGAGATACTGACGGGAAAGAAGGGGTATCACGAAACTGATGATGTAAGAAATAACAATTTGCTGCAGAAGCATGATCCATGGCACTTATTTTTACTCTTTAGTCTCGCAACCATATTGCTACTTGTTTCTTTGTTATCTAGTAACTTCAGTAGATTGACCGTGCCGTAACATCACAATCTTATGTTTCTTTTTTTTGTTTCAGTTTTCTAAAAGCCATAAAAAGGTATTTCGCTAGTGTATTAGTTTCACACAACATAACTGAAGATTACAATTTTTGATAGGTACTTGATAGTTGGAGGAATAGGTTGGAAGAATCACCTGGAGATGCCGAGTTGGAACAAATACGAGAATGTGCTCACATTGGGAAGGAGTGCACTAAACATAACAGACAAAAGAGACCCCCAAGTGTACGTCATATAATTGACAGACTTAAGGAAACCGAAAGTGCTTATGAGTCATCACAAGAGATGGTATATTTACAAACCTTACGATCATGCACATTTATGTATATAAAAAAGCTAATGTTAAATTTTGTGCACATTGACACAAGATACATATTACCTTACAACATAGTTCAAATATAAAATAAATGAACAAATCTGGAGGTAAAAATGTTCCATGTGTGAATAGCACACATAGCCAACTTTTCATTATTTGTAATATTTGATTAAGATAGTTTTATTTAAAAATAATGCCACCACATTCATTATTTGTAATATCCGATTTTTGATGATTTTATTTCTAAATTACACTCTATGGTAAAACACAAGTTAGCTTTTCATAAGCATAACTGTTTCGGGATAATGTCTTACTTTCTGTACACATATGTTACCATAGAACTCTTAATATTTTCAACTAGAAATAAAAAGTACTTAACTGAATTTTTGTAATAACGTTTATCCCTTGGGAATAATTAAATAGTTAGGGTCCAAATGGAATGTCTGAAATGGTTTTCAACTTTTCATGGTGTTTATGAACTCCAACATGTAAATTTATTTCCGAATGACATAAATCAATAACTAATTATTTGTGTAATATGTGGACTCTTTCAGGAATTTATAGTATTTTGAATTCAAGGGATAGATTTTCAAAAGCATATTGTAAACAGTCAAATCCATTTGTGTCATTTGATACTAATCCAACAGTTATTTGCCAAAATAATTTGAATCAAGATCGGCATATATTAATCGTTTGTTATTAGCCTACCAAAGTTGGATGACCAAGGAAACCCTCCATGTACAGTGCATCATTCCAAGATCCAGCTTGATCATAAGTGTTTGTAAGGTCTAAGCAGGAACTGTCATATAATACTCTGCCATCAATACTTAGGTCCCGTTTAGATGCATTTTGTTTTGCAATTTTGACCGGAGAATTTTTTTTTCCAATAAGTGTCCAATCATGGCCTAAGTAGGCTTAAAAGATTCGTCTTGTGATTTACATGCAAACTGTGTAGACATATAAAAATTTTATCTACATTTAATACTCCATGCATGTACTGTAATATTCGATGTGAGGGAATCTTAGAATTTTGAAGTGTAACTAAGCAGGGCCTTACAAGGGTGACTTGCCCTCGAACATATTTGAAAATTTTAGTAAAAATGAAATTGAAATATGAGTCTAGAGATCGAATTTGCTTGTCTTTTCGTCCGACAAGTGTCTAGATTGTTTGATGGTCTTTTATAGTGCTTGATTATCTGTTTTGGTACTTACACATAGATGAGACAGTCCATGCCCACTGAGCGCGGATTGCTTCATGTCCATCAGTGCAAGCTTCAGTTCCCCATGTTCGAGCCAGACAAGTTGATTTCGTCCCCATTGCGCCTTACTAACAACACAAAGGATACTGATCGCCTTTAGATGTTTTCCTAAACTCAAAGAGAGCTTTATCGATGGAGTCTCCGAGCTCAAAGGCATTATGCTCCCAAGGTCTACTCGTACCTTCCTTGTAAGGATGGAAAAGAAGCCGCCAGAGAACATGGAAGCATTCGATATGATCCTAGAGTGTTGTGCAGGGCATAAAGAACTAGCGGATGTGGACGATAACTTCTTGCCAGAAGTCAGACAACAAATCGGAGGTAAGGTGCATCACGTACCTCTAGTCAGTTGTTTGCCACACTGCAAGAGAGAGGATGTCTTCCGAGGTCAGTTCAGTGTTTTGTTTATTTATTATTACTATAAGGTTTCTTTCAATGATTATTATTACGCCATGTACCATGTGGACACCAAGGCTCTGTTCGCTGAAGCTGAAAACCGCTAAAAATAAGCGCTGATGCTGATTTCTTGTGAGAGAAAAATACTGTAGAAAGGCTGAAAAATAAGTGGTTTTAAGCTAGAGCCCAAAGACTTGAATTGGTCAAGTTTGACATGTATTTTATTTTATCGTGGGTCTTGATGGTGCTGTGCCAATTTACCACTTTTCAGCCATTCCAGTCGCGAACAAAGGTGAGAAACTTTCGTCTATCTTTTTATCTATCTAGAGTTTGTGGTGAATGGTTTTAACGACTATAATTTCTTTAGATCATATGCCCAATGGACAGCGAGAGTTATTTGGTTGCAATGGATGTGCATCCAACAGAGCCATGGTATTTGTTTCTTTTCTTTTTTTTTTCTATAGTAATAAATGAAATAAACAATCAAGAATACACACAGTGTGACATGGATAACCTTTAAAAAATAAGGGTACCTGTGTAATTTCTAAGGACAGCTCTTTCCATGCCGCTTGTGGTGCTTGCGCTGTTACCAAGTTTCAAATTTGGCTAGGCCCATTGATGCCCAAGAGTGGGGTCCCCTGGCTAGATCCGTTGCCTAGTGCCACCATGGGAGTCTGTTCACGCTCATGCACCACCACTGCATGAACCGCTTGTGTCGCCACCCTCGCCTAGATCCAGGCCCATTGGTTCATGTGAGGTGGTACCCTCACCTGGATCCATGCTATAGCGTTGCCACACAAGCCGTGGTCACCCTCACATTGCCGCCACGTGCCATTACTTGTGTTGCTCATGCCAGCAGCCAGCAGCGGACCCAGAAAAACTTTAGAGTTTAGGCAAATTTTAGAACGCTGAGTATTTGTTATAAAAAAAAATATATTTTTAGTCCTTCATAGCATAACAACTTCGTTACTTTTCATTGTGTATTCGTCGAGGAGCCTGGATGGCTAGACGAGGACCATCGGAAGAAGAGTCAGCCTATGCCAACAGCATGAGTGTGATGGATGTAAAATGGGTGCATAGAAAGAAACGGGTGTGGCATTTTGGAAAGTGAGTGAGAGCTTGGGGAGGCGAAAAAGCCGGCGAAAGAGACAGTGTGGGGGGCGGCAGAGGCGACCAGTGCTTTTTCTACCGGCCCTAGCCGGACAACAACAGCACTTTGAGCATCCCTCTCACTTTCACTCTCTTCCAAAATTAATGACATCAGCATATATTCTTTTTTTTAGCTAAAAAAGTTATATCTTCTAAACCAAGTATCAAAATTAAAATCCGATTGCATCACTGTGTTTCTTACAATAAATTCTTCAAAACAAGATCGTCGTATATGAATATATTTTGATAAACTTTTTAACAAATATTTATCTCATAATAAGCATGTATTTAAAGATAATCGCCAAACATCGTGTTAAAACTGCACCAACATCAACAAAAAAAAGGCTAGAATATCCTATGTATACTATGCGAATAACACACACACAGATATATATATATATATATATATATATATATATATATATATATATATATATATATATATATATATAGAAGAACATCATATTAACACTACACAAACATCGGAAAAAGAATCCTAAAACATCTCACATGCATATACTACGCGAACACCTCCATGAAAGTAGAACATCACATTACTACTATACGAAAATCACATTAACAATATACTAACATCGACAAAAATACATAGAACACCCAATATATATTACGCAAACAAAAATAACATCAACAAAAGAAAACATAGAACATCTATATATATTACGCGAATAAAAGCTCAAGAAAGGAGAAAAAAGATTAGAAAAAATAAAAAAAGAAATAGAAGAAAATAAAAGAAAAATAAAAATAAAGGGTAACAAATACAATAGAACATAAAATGGAAAGAGAAACACTATAGATACAGAATATTACAAGGTATAACATAGAACATCACAAGATGAAAAGAAAGAAAGAATAAATAAATAAATAAATGAAAAAATAAAATAAAAAAATACAATAAAATGAAAAATAAAAAAGGAAAATAGGAAAACAATATAAATACCACGAAAAAGATAAAAATACTAAAAAAAGAAGGTGGAACATTACACAAAAAGAACATTACAAGTTATAGCATAGAACATCACATGATATAAAGAAAGAAAATAAAATAAATAAATAATAAATAAGTAAATAAAATAAAAAGAAATCAAAAAATAATAGAAAATAAGTAAAAAAGAAATAATAAAACATAATAGAAAAAAATAAAATAAAAATGAAAAAAGAAAAAAGAAAGAAAAAACAAATAATAAAATGACAAATTAAAAAAAAAGAATACAACATAACAGAAGAAAGAAAACTTACTTTTGTCGGATAGCAAGACTGACAGGGGGAGGCCGGTGATTGACGGTGAGAGCTGGGCGAGAGAGAGAGTTTTAGGTTTTATATATTGGGCCATCATTTTTACGTATATATTAAAGCTAGCGTTGATAACTAATACGTTTCCGCTGTGGGTTTGTAATATTAATGGGCGGTGATAAGTATCACTACGGTATTTCAACAAATGAAACCGGAAGTAAAAATAGTGTTGCAAAGATATATTATGTGCTCCCTCCATTCGAAGTTATATGTCATTCAGGGTTTTCTCTATATATAATATAATATAATATAACATAATCTATACCTAAAGAGCTAAAGTTTCTCCCCTAAATTTTTCGTCTGGCCATTCATCTATGCCCAACCGTCGGCGGTCGGCCGCCCACTCTTTCAAGCGATTGTAGTCTGTCCTATTTATTCCCGTGCGAGCGTGTTGGAATCGGTCTCCTATTTATTCCCGTGCGAGCTGTTGGAATCCAAAAAGGAGTCGTATGCACGCTAGAGCCGAGTCACGGTATTGGTGGCGGAGCTCCCGTATGTGCATAGGCTTTATTTTTAGGATCCTAACAGTCGTCCTAGAGTTGGAGCCCAAGATCGAGACCAGACATGATAGTATTGAAGCCACCCAAGGGTTCGGATCAAACTAAGTTTTATTTGAGTCCAATTGAAATAAAATAGAATAGAGATTAAGAAAACAACCACCATAAATTGCGGGAGGCGCCAACAAAAATCAAACAAAAAGCACTGTGCAAGGGGATCACGACTTCGGAGTGAAGCAGCGCTCGCGGGGCTGCCGGCCATCATGGCGCCGAGTCGCGGAACCGTCTTCGGGACGGAGGCACGGAGCAGCACCGTCAGTTCAAGGCCGGGACGAGGGGATCGCGACTCCGGAACAGTGCAGTGTAGATGTGTAGTTGCGACATTGGCTCGCCAGGGCCAGCGCCGGCCGTTGCAATGCTTAGTCGTGGAACCATCGTCGATAGGGAGACAGCGCAGCGACCAGCTCCAAGTCGGCATCCCCATCCGCGGCCACCAATAAGGCCAGATCCACACGCCAGCATTCCCGTCCGTAGCCACTGTGTAGGGGCCCTCCACACCAGTAGAGCCGTGCCGACGCTAGGTGCGCCTCCACGAGCAGCGCTGCTGGCATCTTGGTCAAGCCTAGTCCGCCCATCAATGGAAGAGAGGAGCAGAGATCGCACCCACCAAAGGAGGAGCGCGAGGGAGCGATGGTGAGCCGCACCGGCGAGCTGCGTTGGCGTTGGCGATAGGGAGCGGTTGTCGCACAGGCGCAGCGACTGGCTACTAAAGCTGAGCAGCTTCGTAGAGCCGTGGTTGTGCCTGTTCGTTTCTTGTGCTTCTGGACGTGTGTGGCTGCTACTAATCATATGGAAGAAAGCTAACACAGATACGTGGGCTAGGGCAAAGGCCCGATGTTTTACTAGCCGGCCAATCTAAGATTTATGTAAAAATATTTATTTTTGCTGCTTCTTATGCAACAAAATTATATTAAAGGAACATAGATATTTATCTATTTTTATATACCTCTTCTCTCTTTACCAAATTTAGTATTTGTCTGGGCCTCTTCTAACTAGTCAAACCACTTAGGCTGATGGTACCGTGGAAGGAAAGACGTGTAAAAAAATACGAAAAAGGAATCATGACTATAACTAGACTCGAACTCAAACATAATGGATACAATATTAACCCTATGGACATTGATTCTGAAACATATATTAGAACAAATGACATAGTATATAAATTCCGTAGCAGTGCACGGGCGTGTTTTGCTAGTATTTTATTATGCATCAAGTTATATATTATAACTAAATACACGGTAAAAATGTGTGTATTTAGAAAAGCTAGAATTGATTTAACTTTGGAACAGAGTGAGTAGGGCAGGTAATTAACAAAATCCAACGGTATCAGCACAGTTCTGCTCAACCACGGAAAAGCATAGGAGCAGTTCAAGCCCACCTGTCATTGTCAGGAAGGGATGACGGTTAAAAGAAATTCTTCCTGCTTTTAATTTGAATGAAGTATTCCTCCCTCTTGTGTACTACAAGGCATTCAAAAAAAATTAGGACAACGTAAGAAAATACGCAAATAACATATGTATCCATGGACTAAATTTTAGATGTCATCTATATGTTCCAGGATGAAAGGAGAATATAGATAGAAATATATACATTAGTATTATTATATCTTGTGTCACGCTCACGCAGGATTTTGGTGGGACACTACGATGGTCATATCTCCATATGGAACTATGAGACTGGGGTAGGTATAATTATAGCCGTATTCCCTCTTGCACATATATGCAACCACTATATATTATCTTTTGCACATAGTAGGACTTATTTTGATTTAGGCCATTACAATTCTCAGAGTTTGAAAAAATGCCATTACAATTTGCCTATTCTGAGATAGGCCATTGCAATTCTTCTTCTACCAGATCCTTGCCATTTTCTACGTCTTCTGTGCCGCATATGTATGGGTAGCTAGCTGCTTCCCTCTCTCTCCACTCACTGACGTGTAGGGCCCACACGTCAGCTTCTTCTACCTCTAGACGACGCATGCGGACTGGCGCAGCTGGCCTCCTCGACGCCGTCCTCGGCAGAGCAGCAGTCACGCGCGTCCAAGATGGGGTGGAGCCTGCCTACCAGTGCGTCCTCGGCAGAGCAGCAGTCGCTCGTGGCCTGGGCGGTGGTGCCAGCAACAGCAGCACGCGGCTGGGGCGCAGAGCACGTGGGCACGCGACCGTCGAGGAGCTCGCGACTTGGACGTGCGTGGAGCTTGTAGCCGGCGCGATTTTGCGGCCCGGGCGGCGCGCGAAGCTCCTAGACGGCATGGAGCTCGTGACCCCATTAATGGTGACCGACGTGCACAGGTTTGAGGAGAGGTCGCCAGCGCTGTTGTTGCTTCCCACCACCGCCCAGGCCACGAGCTGCTGCTGCTCTGCCAAGGACGCACTGGGGCCACGAGCTGTTGCTGCTGCTCTGCCGAGGACGGCGTCAAGGAGGCCTGCTAGAGTCCACCAGTCCACGTGCATCGTCTAGAGGTAGAAAAAGAAGCTGACGTGTGGACCCCACACATCAGTGAGTGGAGAGAGGGAAGCAGCTAGCTACGTATACGTGTACGGCTTAGAAGTCGTAGAAAATGGCAAGGATTGGGTAGAGGAAGAATTGTAATGGCAGATTTCAGAATAGACGAATTGTATTGGCGTGTTTCTAAACTCAGAGAATTGTAATGGCCTAGATCAAAATAACCCCACTATATATGATGGACGTATCTCCTTTTATTTTTATTCCTTTCTGGAGGGCAGGCAAGACTGATGAAATTGCAAATAGTACAAGATTCATATTTAGTGCGTTACTGCATATTCATCGCTCGAGAAAATTGGATTGTGGCTGGTGATGGCTATGGAGACATCCACGTGCGTTCATGCAAGACATTGGAATTGGATGAGGTGACTAAGTTCAACGGTCACGAAGAATGGATCCAAGCAATGGCGGTTCATCCAAACCTCCCGCTTTTGGTGACAGGATGCTCGGACAGCGTGATCAAGATTTGGGACTGGGAACAACACTGGACGTGCATTCGAACACTCAAAGGGCACACAGACAGAGTGGAGTCTCTCATGTTTAACCCACAGGATGACACTTTCGCCAGTGTTTCCTTGGACGGCACAGCAAAGGTAATTAATCTCTTTCTCTCTCACATATATATATATTATTATTGTGCAGCTGTAATATTTATTTATTTATTTACTGCTTCAATTTTTACAGATCTGGAAAACTTCTTCGCCCCTTCCAATCGCCACGTTCGACTGCGAGGAACCACAGTCTTGGGTTGATTATCTTCTCTTGAGTGACGGTGGGCAATACATAATTATTACAGTATCATCATCTGCTCGAGTACGTATGACAAACTCATTATCCCTTTAATAATATATGTTAATGTAATGCCTCCCACGAAATATAATATTTTTGTTCTTATATATGCTATATGCATAGGTCTGGGATTTGCGAACACGTAAATGTGTTCAAGTAATCAAAGGACTCCGTGAGAGCCACGGCTGCAAAGCTCGTGTGGTAGATTGTCTCCCAGATCCTCCATTGCTGATTACATTTTTAAAGGACGGCAGTGTCGGTTTGTGTAACCCCAGCACCTTGAGGTACAAAATAACTAATCTTCGAAGCACGATGATTTCTGCTAAAATTGTACAGTTCTCCTAGTGCGCTATAGTAATTATAGTAAGGCATTTGATAGGGAAAAGCTCGTACTAAATACTGATTGCTAAACACTTATGAGAACCACCCCACATCATTAAGAGAAGTTATAAATTCTGGTTGTGAATTTGCTCAGTTCTTGCCCCACATGAATAAGGTCTTCACGTCTATAATAACCTGCTTTGATGGAGTCCAACATCATATATATCACAAGGTGCTATTACATTGCCACAGAACAAGCAATCACTGTCGGTTGCTTTGGAACCGATGATAGTGATAGATTGTCGGTTCGTAGCATCAACCAATAGTGATAGTACAACCGATAATGATAGATGGACTGGCTTCAACCTGTAGTGACATGGACCCCCACAAGTTATGCTCGGTTAGCCCAAACCCATGGTGTATTCTTAACATTGGATTAGCTTATACCACTACAAGATCTTTAACACAGGCAAGCAAAGAGTGTTTTCTGTAGACGGGCAAAGCATCCGCCTTGGTCAAAACGTCTGCATTAATGGAGCTGCCCGCCTCCGTTAGCAACCATTAACTGAGATGATCAGCCTAAGTGGCCCACCTCTGTTAAAGTATTAATCCTTCGTTAATTGAGGCAGACACCTTATGGAGCCTGCCTGCGTTAATGTGCTAACGGAAGATGATCGCCTCTGTTAATGAAGGCTTAATGGAGGCCTGCTCCTAATGTTGGCTATCTCCATTTAAATCTTAACCGGGACGGGCGCTGGGCCGGCAGCCTTGCCTCCAATTAACGGAGGCAGCCGCCCAGTCTGCTTTCAAAAATGAAAGTAGGGTGTCTCGTAAAATCATTTTTTAGTAATGTTAATTGCAAGAGATGTTATCCATCATGGTTTCACACAGCTGAGTATGATTTGGGGCACTCCAAAAGCTGGATGCACTCAGAGAAGTGTTGAGCTAGAAAAAAAGAATGGGGTAGTTTTATATTGCTAAACCAAATGATATTTTGCACAAACTCTTAATACTGTAGCATATGCACAAACGAAATGGAAGTTATGTGTGCTGCCTCCGTAAATAAAGGTAATAGTTTTCAAAAATATTTGTTTATACTGTCGACATAAACAATTTAGGGTATCCTGTGACACTGGTGTTCACACTGTAAAATATTGTTCTTTATATCTTGAAAACTGGTGGTCGTTGAGAAACCTCTGTGTGATGAGATGTCTAATAATATACAAAAGTCACAAACTACTACAGCCAGCATTATATCCTGCCACCTCTACTTGGTTTCTAGAAATCTTAATATGTTTTTTGTGACAACAAATTCCGGGGAAGCCCCCACCGTGCAGCCCTACGGTCAAGTGAAAAATGGGCTTACTATGTGGCTAATAGGATTTGAACCTGTGACATTTGTCCTCGTATTTACTTACACCAATTTGAAATAAATATTTAAGACCATTAATAAATTCAAATTACAATTTTGTTTTGATCATTTCTCCATTGGAGGTCATTTGGGAAAAAAATCAATTTAAAAATGTAAGAAATACAAAAAAAATATTCTTGGATAAATGGTCTCAAATGAAAAGGTTGTCAACTATAGTGTTGTTTAGCTCTTTGAGATCTACAACTTTGTTTTTTTTTTCATTTCTTCGTTCGATGTCATTTGAAAATTTTAAATTTCAAAATGTGATGACTTAAAACTGTATTGCGGGACTATATATTATTTAAATGAAAAGGTAATCTAGTGCAATGTTTTAAATCCTATATATTATCTAAATGAAAAGGTAATCTAGTGCAATGTTTTAAATCCTTTTGAGATCTATAACTTTTGTATTGGTCGTTTCTCCATCTGAGATTGGTTGGAAAAATAAAAAAAGAATTTCAAACGTGAGAACTTCTAATAGAATTTGTATGATATACATGATTTTAAATGGAAAAGTCGTGAACTACAAAGTTACATATCTCTTCAAAATATAGAACTTTGATACAAAGTTTGTCTTCACTTGACTTTATTTAAAAAAAGTTATGAATTTTACTATGATGTAACTGCATTTAGAGATAATTCTAGATTTAGCGGCCTCTAGTCCTCTATAAATTGATTTCGATGAACAACTATACCAGTCCCCTTTAAAAATAGATTACTTGAGGCGGCTTGTTTCAAAAAATATTTTTAGACATGGTTTTAGATAGAGCTGCCTTTACTTAAAAATGAAGGCGTTGCTATAAATGAGTTCTTTAGTAGTGATAAACATATAACAAAGTCAATGTCTCTACTGTTGTCTTAAGGGCATCTCCATAATCAGCATTATGATTAAGCATATAGGTTTTTAGTCTATAAAATTCATTCTTGTACAAAGTTACAATTGACTTGACAATTTTGCAGGTATAAGAACACAATTGACTTTGGACTTGGAGTTGCTCGTAATTTTGTATATGTCAAGGGCTTAAGAAGGTAATGGGAAAATACCATGTTTATGCTTCATTTAAATTTGTACTTATTGTCTTTGAATTCATATGACAGAATGAAAGAATCCTTGTAAAACTAAAGTGAGATTAAAAACATAATGCCATTGTAATAGATGATAAATAAAACTATGGCACCATATGGGAGAGCTCCACTCCCTAATTCTTCAGCTCTGCTCCTTTATTCTCCGATGGAGTTATTCCATTGGATTCCTATGAGGGAACAAGGTGAGGAGATGATGAGAATTGATTATCTGTTGATCACTATCATTATATAACATGGAGCAGGGGTGAAGCATATTTTTCAGCTCCTAGCTCCTAGTGTAAATAGAGAACTGATTCTCTCCTGATTCCTACAAGAACCAGTTGGCATTTTGAGTGTTTTGCTGGTTGGGAATAATTTTCTTTGGAGAAGCTGGAGCTCTTCCAAATAGCCGCTATATAAGACAGAAGTTGTAGCCATAACATTTTTTTAACATGGATGGTCGATATCTTTTTATGTAATGGGAAGCTAAATATCTTCGTACAACAACAAGAATAACAACAACAAAGCCTTTCAGTCTCAAGTAAGTTGGGCCCTTTCAGTCCCAAGCAAGTTGGGTAGTCTACAATTGAAACCCAACATAATCCCCTAATCATAGTTCAGGTACTGATATTTTCGCTAAATATCTCAATACACGATTACAGAACTTATTAGTAGTATAGAGAGTAAAGAAACAAAGATTGTAACACGCCCATTATGGGCACCTACCACACAAACACTAGTTGGGTGTCCTGAGCCTAGGTTCATTAGAGGACAACCATTGGCAGCAGGGATGGATCTAGCACCGGGTATGAGGTGGGTCCCCAAAGCATGGAGACCCTCCTAAGCCTCCTTCTACAACCTGGTACCCATATGCATGCTTGAAAGAAGGGGATAGAGATAGAAGGTAATGGGAGAAGACCCTCCTATTTACTTTCCTAGATCTGGCATGCCATGAAGATAGCCTGGCCAAGTCGATTGGAGGGACCCAAGAGTCATGGGGGAATTTTTACTAGTTCACCTTCAAGTACATGTCATTTTACATCGTGTTACTTTATATAGAGACAACTCCTAAAACCCTAAGGAAGGTGCCATCAAATTCTTAAAAAAAATTATATCTAGTCCTATCTCTAATTCATTTAATCCCTGTAATTAATCATCCTATGCAATCCCCCTTCCCCCCCTCCAAAGAAACTGACGCCCACAGCATTATAAATCTGAACCTTTGATGTCTCACCATAATGCCCAATTAACATAATCTGGTTGATGGCTTGATGACAAGAGAACCGTTGATTAATTTGTATGAGTCATGCTGTCCATTTGTACTTCACATGTCTGTTACAACAATGCATCATAGAGAAAAATGGTTATTTATTTTACCTGACATATATGTACAACATGTGCTAGAATTCAGTAAATAAGATGATATCTGGGCTTGTTTCCGATTGTTCAAACTTTTGAGCAACTCATTGTACATTGCAGTGTTGTGATCGGATTTGAAGGCGGATTGGCAATGCTTGAGATAGATTAGTCTAGAGATGGTATGGATGGGTCTTAAGAGTCAATTTATGTGAGCCAAGTTGTTTATCTCTACAAATTTATGTTGTTGTAACTGGATTGGAGTGTTCCAACTTCCAATACAATTTTATCGCTATACTTACTGAACTCAGAAATGCTACATGATAATGTGTACGGATGTTCACGGAGTCATGCTTTCTAATATGTTGTTGTCCATACACTGATTATACATCATGATATTTAAAATACTTTATGCTCATCTACTACTACAGAAAACAATTTGCAAGGCAGTGCCATTTTATTATCTGAGGTTGGCGGGCTAGGTGGCCACCTCCGTTCATCGATGGTAGGGCCACCGGCCGAGCACCCACCTCAGTTAAGCATTAATGGAGGCGAACAGAATAGGCGTCCGCTTTCACTATAACTAGATTAATCGAGGCGCGAATCTTACGACAACTGCCTCCATTAATTTATTAACTAATGCGGGGACCTTTAGACGACCGCCTCGGTTAATAGAGCATTAACTGAGGCAGACTATTTAGGTCTTCTGCCTCGGTTAATACATTAACGGAGGCAATTGCTAGCTGTAAGGCATCGGCCTCTATTAATATGTGATTAACAGAGGCGGTTGGTCGTACAATTCGTCTTTGTTAATGAGAGGCTATAAATGCAGCGTCCAGAAACCCTCCACCTTCTGCCTCATGGCTTCTCCTCCATTCTTGACGGGTTTGAGCTCCAAAACCCCAAAATTTGACCATTTTTAGGGGGGAGAAGTTTTGCTCTTTGATTTCTTAAAGGAGGACATTGCAGATGATTGTTTAACCGCTCCCCAATGCCTTACTCCTCTTGTTTTCAATGTTTGGGTGCTCTAGATCTAAATCTATATATAGTTTGTCATGGAGGAGAGAGAAAATAGATCCAGATCTTGATCTACTCAAATTTCTATGTAATCTGCTGTGCTTATGTCTTTTCGCTGCTTGTGGAAGGTTCACAGGCACGGACAGGTCGAAATGGATGTATTGGACATCATGCTAGGATCAATTTTCATACATATATCGATTTCATTATAGTATCATAACAGTGTTAAATACATAGCAAACATTATTACAAAATGACCCATGTGTCTAAAAGAAAAAAGTACATAATAAATAAATGAAGCAGAAAAGAGACGCCATCTTCACAGGAACGTCGACCGGGGGCAGCACCAGCCTAGTACACGTCATCGGAGTCAAAGGCACCGTCTTCTATGTACTCCTCGTCAACTCCAGCGTCTGGGTAGGGTAGCAGGGCACAAAGAGAAATGATGAGTACATCGAAATGTGCTCTGCAAGTGTAGGAGAATATGACATGTGGGCTTAAAGTAAGGATAGGCCAACTTGGTTTGACAAGGCTCCTAAAGCACCTCTCCTAATAAGTACAAATAGACTATAATAAAAATCGTTTGAATTATACTTCAAGATCGCGTTTTAAATTTCTAATCATTAGAGACCTGGTTTGTGCAAATCCATATGATTGTCATTATTCTATTTATCTTTCATTTCAACAAATCACTCTTTTATTCAAGACATCGGTGATTCCTCATCAGAGGGCACATGTACCGATCAGCTGTGATGAATAAGTACTTCGACAACAAGGATGAGCCACAACCTGTTGAACTAACGCAGATGTGGTATGGGAAAAAGGTGTTTGGCATGGAGGGGACCACAACAAGAAAGAAGAAAGTGGGATAAGATGGAGGAACCATCTGTCGCTTTGTTCCTTTCAAGAAGAACTCGAGTTTCTTTGTACTGAAATAAGATACGTATATGCCCCATGTCATTGATTGCATGCACCTAGAGAAGAATGTCTTCGAAAGGATGATCGGCGTCCTGCTTGACATCAAGGGAAAGATGAAAGATGGTCTAAAGTCACGGATAGATCTTGTCAACTAGGGCATCAGGCCAAAACTTCACCTGGAACCACCGCAGAATGGGAAAGTCGACCTTCTGGGTGCGAGCTACAACCTGACGAAAGACAAAAGGAGGGTTGTGTGCCAATGTCTTAGGGGAGTCATGGTGCTGACAGGTTTCTCTTCCAACATTCTGTTGCAAAAGCCTACAAGCATCATAGTGGACACAACACTATTCATCCAGGCTTTAAATGGATTTGGAACAGTAAATGTCAAAACAAACATAAGGTGTTTGCTTGGCTCATCATGAAGGACAGGTTGATTCAAAGGAATTGCTTAGGAGGAAGAATATGGACCATTAAGATTATAATTGTGTCCTTTGTACTAATGCAGTCGAAGAATCTCAAATGCACCTCATGTTCCTCTGCCCCTTTGCTCCAGCTTGCTAGGCATGTCTTAACTGCCATATCTCTCTACAAGTCATCAGCCTTTTTCAAAACATTGAGAGCTTCAGAGTCTATTTATAAGAGCATCTCCAAGGGACATGTCACTCTTATTTTGTATGCTATATTTAGATTTTTAGAGCAAAAGGTAAACTCCAACAGATATGCTATCTTGTTTTGTAAAATAGCAAGAGAGCTATTTCTGAAATCTGACATGGTAAATATAACTTGTATGTATCGCTTGCCATCTAGCATTGCCATAGTAGAAAGACTATTGGAGTTTTACAAACTTTTCTATTTTAAAGGTTGGCTAAATTATAGGTTTAATAATCTATTTTTACCAACTCTGTTGGAGTTTCTCTAAGTCCCTTTCTTCATGGAAATCATCATCTTAATGGGATGGTCAATTTGGAAGGCCAGAAATGGACTAATCTTCAACTGGGTTCAGCTTTTAGCGGAAGACACGAAAAGAGAATTCAAATCAGAATTTGCATTGATTCTTTTACGTTCAAAAGAAGCTACTTTCTTTCAATTAAGCAATGGTTAAACAATCTTGTTTAATATTTTTACTTTCTCTTATATTTTCCCTTCTTTCTTTGTTTCTTGAACTACCTTATAACCCTCTGTTTAAGTTTTTTTAATTTAAAAAAATTAATTTATGAGTGCAAACCCCTCCAGCTTCCCTAAAAAACATTAAGATCCTGGTCTCGATAAATGACCACACAATGATGACGACGCAAAATTTGATCTCCGTGCAGGACACACACACAAGGTTTGAAGGTCTGCTTGATCCTCAAAAGAAGGTTGAGCCGGTTCTAAGGCGATGGTATGCCAAGTCAATTTGACCCTACTATTGATAAGGAAGGAAAAGACAAACAGTAATTTAATGTGGAACTTATCGGCATTGTTCCAAATAGTCCCAATTGTGCGGCTAAAGAGCCGTTTAATAAAAGCTGTCGACTAAAGAGTCAATATCTGATGTGCATATGTAAGATACCAGAAATAAACTCTATCCGCTGTTTATCGGATGACAATAGAAAAGACCTAATAGCCGATAATATCATAGAACATGTTATAATGCAATGAATAAGATGAGCAATTAAATATAGTAGCATTGATTATTTCAATGACAGCGTGACATGTAGACACAGGCTGTTTTGATCTTATTATTTGCTTTCCATGCTTTCAATAAGAAGCGGGAGATAAGCCTTTGTGACTGCAATTTCCAGCCAAGAAAGAAGATTAAGGCCACTGCTTTTGAGCCCGTACCCACCGAAAATCATATAGAGTAGTGTAGTTTGCCAACTCTTTTAATTTTCCTGGCTTCATTTCTCATTGTGTTTTCTTTTTCCAAAAACTCATTTGCTAAGTAGAATAGTGAAAATTCGTACTCTTCTAGAGCGAACACACTTCTCTGGATTGATGTCATCTCCGTCCAGTGCAGAACAGCTAATTAGAGATGGTTTGTAACGTTAATTAGTGAAGGTTATCACAGACGTCTGAGATTTTTCATGAAAGCTTCCAATCTGGCTATCCCTTTCTCGGTATAGAGGCCTCCCACATGGCATCGCGCACCATCTTTTCGAATTTGTCCAATATTTGGCCTAATTGCTCACCCATTTCCACTCTGTCTTTATCACTTAGATCCTGACCAGCAGTGCAAGATTTTGAAACATCTTTCTCGCCAAAGAGTCTATCTGTACGGGAAGTCATGTTGTCCATTTGGCTGATGTCTTGCAGGTGTATATCGTTCACACCCTCCTCACCATGCTTGTTCCAACATCGAGAGCCATCCATAAAACCACAAATGATCAAGTGTGAATGGACCGTACATGATTTGGAGTATTTCTTCTTATATTCATACAATCTTTGCATGGACACTACATAGCAGAGTACTTGTGAGTCGACATATCCACATCTGCTGCTCTAATGAATGACTGGCGACCCACCAAATACTGATTAGACGTACAGTTCTTCAGATACATCCAGGCACGGTCATCCATCTACAACAAAAAGGTTATTTGTTGAAATATATAAAACCTATATGTGTCATTTGCGTATGTATTCTTAATCTATTAAGTATTATATATTTATTCATATATACAAAATTTAAAGTATATTGTTGCTACGATTAATTCTGAAGTAAGACCTTAAAGATCGATCATCGACTACATATATATATTTAAAATTAAAATTATATCGATATGCAAGAGCCAGATCGATCTGCAGACAAGATCGATCATGATCGAATGCATTCATAGCATTATTAAGAGATCAATTACGAACCAGGGAGAATGGGGGTACCTTTTTAAAGCTGCCCGATCGATCGACGCTGCAGGAGCCCTAGCAAGGGCGACCCGTACAGCAGATAACAAGTTGGAGAGACCTAGCAACAAGCTGCTAGCTAGCTCTCTGCTCGCGCGCGCGTCGCCGATTGCCACGTGCTCATGCGGCCAGTCAGCCAGCCGGTGTATAGGTGGCGCGCCCGGCCCGCCGACGGGTGCATATGCGCGCACGCACGATCTTCAAGCTAAGCTCGTCGATGGACCCCAATCTAGCTAGGCCGTGCAAGATATCGATCGAGTCAGCCCGATTGTAGATAGGATACGACTCGTGTTTGATATCACACTATAACAAATTCTTTCTTAAAAGCACGGACTACAACTAAAACTGTCTCTGAAATAATAACCGTCTCGAATATGCATTTTGTAGCAGACGGGTAACAAACAAAAACTGTCTCAGATTATTTACCCGTCTCTGATATAATTAAATTCACAAACGGTTCTCAATAACACGTCTCGCTAATATTTTATAGCCGGATTTCGCGAAAATACGTCTCCAATATTATATTATTACAAACAGTGTTATTGAATGTGGTGCTGTGGACTAATATTCATAGACGGTTCTCTATTTAAATCGTCTGTAACACTCATTTTGTGACGGCTACAAATGAACGTCTCTAGTGGTCGTGTCACCTTTGTTGTTTTCTGCACTAGTGATCTACTTTTTCTCTTAACTCACTCAGAGAGCGAGGCTGGCAAGGATCAAAATTATTAAAGAGAGTCACAGGGCACATATTGGTGTGCAACCTGGCCACCAAGGAGTGCGTCGATCGAGTTGCTGCGGGGCACCCAGAATGTGTCGTTGGACCAAACGGTCGCCTTTGGCTTCGATCCTTTCAGTGGCACGTATAAGGTGGCCAGGCACTTCTTGCGCTCATACGGACTGATATACAGAGAATACAACATTGGACACGAGGTCTCTTGACGCTTGTCGATGAGCCGATGACAGAAGAGAGACGTTGGAATGGAAAGCCACCATTGATCTACCTTACCCTATCAAGGCCTAGACTCCAATCTGCTTGCCAGGATTCTTCTACTGGAGTGCAGTCCAGTCCCTGGTCACGATAAACTCGCCACAGATGTTATCATTCCATTTAGCTAGCATGCGCGATGATACGTTCACTGTACCCCCCCCCCCCCCCCCCCCCAACCCAAAATACTCCATGCAGGAGCTTCCTAAGTCCCAATGACCTTCTGTATGAGCTAGGTGGCAAGTTGTGCTATGTCCACTCCCCCTCCCCATTGGAAGTCTCCATTTGGTTAGCTCAAGATTGTGGACAGAACATAATAACATGGTCGCTATGTCGTCGTGTCAACCTGCCCATACCAAGGAGTGTTCGTGTTTTTGCTTGTGCTTCAGCTGCTGGTCAAGACACGGTATTCCTCTCTGTGGATGCTCGTCACCTTTTCAAGTGCAGCCTTCATGATGGATCTGTTGAATTAGTAGTCAATATGCGATATGTTCTGCGGTATGACCATGGGGAAGGAGTAATTTCGTCCTTGGTCCACTTCTTTTTTCGTGTTACATCGTTGTTGCCTATTGGACCATGCTAACTAGTCGTCTGTATGTTATCAATATCGATAGAAGAGAGGGAGTGGGATGTGCAGCACCCAAAATCATGGAATATATCATTCAATGTTTTTTTTAAATGTATGAAAAATGTACCACTGATGTGTATTTCAAAGACATAATTTTTTTTTAAAGTTTCAACGGGGGAGGCGTTCCCCACCTGGATCATATATATTATATAGAGCGGCCCCAAAACGGCCCGTGTGGCATATTACAGAAGCATTTTACATCCTCATCACATAGGTAGTGATGTTTCAGAGTTCTAAAGTATTGAGGTTCTACATTCTTTTTCTAGCCAATTCAAAAACTTGTCACCATTGATAATCAATCATCCTCTTTTTCGTTGAGAATCTGCAGCGCCATTGCTGTGCCGAGGTCTTGCATGCCGCCAGTAGCTGGCCAACTGATTGATCCTCATTTCTGAAAATCTTTGCGTTTCTGGCCTTCCAGAGCTGCCAGCAGGACAGGGCGATGAAGGCCGAGAACTGCGCTGTCGGAACATGTGCTGGGGGCGTTAGCTTATGGAAATCATGAACCAGGGTCGAGGTTATCATGTTGGTCATCCGAGCTTTCGCCAAAATTCCTTGCTTAGGGTGCATTCCCTGATGATGTGGTCTGCGGTATCCTCGTCAGTTCCGCAAACCTCACAGGTGCTATCTTGGAGTACATGCTTTTTCATCAACACAGTGCGGCATTGGATCCTTCCTTGCAGTAGCAGCCACAGGAACATCTGCACTCGTGGCGGCGCGCTATTCTTCCAGATGAAGGCAGTTCTATCATCTGCAGGCTGTCCCTTGGCTTTGAGAAGCTGATAGATGGCACCACTGTCAAGGGTCATAGCTATGGCGCTGAACGGTGAGGTTCGTAGGTCAGGCTGGTCTGGGAGCACCGTGTCAGCGATGATCCCCTGAATGGTGAGCAACTCTTGCTCTGCAGACCGAGTTAGCCTGGGCACGAGAAAAGGCTGTATACCAGATTGCATCACCTGCTGGACAGTAACCTCTCGGTTGTTGTAGTGGGTAAAAAGAGCCGGGCATTTGTCTACGAGTGCATCATCCTGGTTCCAGACATCTAGCCAAAAAGAGCATGATTTCCCATTGCCGATATTTACAGAAGTTATTGCTTGGTCGAGAGGTAACAGTGATCGCAGAGTAGTCCAATGGTTCCCATGTATGTCCCCTTTCAGAGAAGAGACGCAGGCACGACTTTGAACCCATTGTGCCCAAAGCCGAGGATTCAGTGGTGTGAAGTCTGTGGATTAGCTTGAGCAGAAGACAAATGTTCTGTGTACCCAAATCTCTGATTCACAGGCCGCCTTGGGCCTTCGGAGCACAAACCTTCTGCCATGCCACTAGGCAGCTTGACGGTGACAGCTTTCCATGCAGATCTCCAGACCAGAGAAAAGCACGACGTTTCCTGTCCATTTGCTGGATGACCGCCGGCGGTAGCTGTAGAGAACTCATGCAGTATACAAGCTGGCTATCAAGGACAGAGTTCACCAAAACCGCCCTACCCATGGGGTTTAGCAGGTGTGCCTGCCAGCCACTGAGATAACGGTCCGTTTTCTGGATGTAAGGATCAAACGCTGTGATGGGTAGCTTGTTAACAGAAAGTGGCAGTCCCAGATATGTCTGGGGGAAACCTTCTCTTTTGCAGCGACATCTCATCCATGTGAATGGGCACCACCATGCTTTTTGCATAATTGATGTGTAGGCCTGAGACTGAAGCAAATCTTTCCAGCAGCAACTTCAGAGATGACACCCCCATCAAGTCACCTTTTAGCACAATTAAAGTGTCATCGGCATACTATAGTACGACACAGGGTAAGTCTTCCTCTGTCAGGTGTCGGATATCTGCGCAGTTTTGGATCATTCGTTGCAAAGTGTCTGCCACCAGAAGGAAGAGGTATTGGGAGATTAGGTCGCCCTGTCGGAGTCCTCGCTTGCACGTGATCCAGGGACCGGGGCAGCTATTCACTAGTACAGCTGATTTAGAAGATGAGAGAAGACTGTCCATCCAGCTGATCCAGCGTTCACTGAAGCCTCTGGCTTTTAGGATACAGTGTAGCCCAGCCTAGTTTACAGTATCAAATGCCTTTGCAAAGTCGAGCTTTAGGACTAGAGCCGGCATCTTCCTTTTGTGGCAAACCTGTATAAGCTCAACAGCATACACGAAGGTATATGAAATTGATCTTCCTTTGATGAACCCCGTCTGATTGATGTCAATTAGTTTCGGAATTTCTCCCTGAAGCCTTCTCGTCAACACTTTCGTCAGTATTTTCAGTGCGCAGTCCTGCAGACAGATAGGTCTGAAGGTGTCCACTTCCATAGCACCTTGTTTTTTAGGGATTAACACCATATGAGACTTGTTAATGCATTTCAGTTGTGCATCCCCCCGATGGAATGAAGCCATGAATTCCAAAAACTGGGAGCGAACTATCGGCCACAAGACCCTGTAGAGTGCTGGGCCAATGCCGTCTGGTCCTAGGGCACTGTTTCTATTCATAAGTAGCAGTGCTCGCTTGGTCTCATCTTCAGTGAATTCTGCCGTCAGTGTATCTTCCGGTTGCGGTCTTCCCTGGAACAAGGGTTCCAGATCAAGTCGAGTGCCTCCCCAGGCTTACCGATGATGGAGGTGAAGTATGCGGTGAGAGCCGTCGTTTTTCCAGCATGGTTGGTAATTTACATGTCATTTACCCTGATCATCCGGATGTGATTATGACTTAGCCTCTGCGTAGCCTGTGCATGATGGAAGGCCGTGTTTGCATCGCCTTCCTTAATAACCTTGTTTTTGCTTCGCTGTTTCCGGTAAGCTGCCCGTTCCTTGATGGCACTATGCAGCCCTTCCCGTGCTCGTTGCCTTGCCTGAAATTCTTCAGATGATAATTGCTGCACCTCCTCATAGTAGTCAAAAAGTTGTATCAAGAATTGACAGTTAGGAATGAGTTTTGGTGGTGCCTTGAAACACCGAGACCAAACCTTTGCCGCTGTTCTAGTCGACTTGATGCAGGACACCAGCTGCCCAACAGCGTCACCCCAGCCGAAGCCTGATGCCAAGCAGAAGCTACAATTTGTATAAAGAAAGGATTTCGGAGCCAGTAGTTTTCCAGACGGAAGAAGCTGGTTTTCCGAATGGAGGTGGACAGGGATAGCAGGAGAGGCGTATGGTCCGACGCAGGACGCGTGAAAGCGTTTTTAGGTAATCGATGAAACCTAGTTTTCTAATGTTTTGTTCTATGTATTTCATGAGAACAATTAGCAAACGATAAGATAGAGCAAAGGACTGGGTCGGTGGAGGCCACAAGAGAAGGGCATTGACGGCATCCATACAAATGGTGTAAGTCCATCAACAAAAGGAGAAAGCCCTAATGACGGCATCCATGTATATGGTATAAGTCTATCATCAAAGGTGTCCACAAGTTTCATCAAGAGAAGAGAAGGGAGATAAAGAGAAGCGAGGAGCTCAAGACAAAGGATATAACTAATAGGAGCTATTTTGCTTTTAGTGATCAAGACTCTATAGAGAGAGTGATCATGTTTATGATAAATAGCCATACTATTAAAAGAGAGAACTCATTCGTGAAATACGGTTATCAAAGTACCACTAGATGCTCATACTTGTTGCATATGCATGTAGATGCTAGTGACACTAACAAAATCCGTGGAAAACACTTTGGAAAATGTTAACACATGTGCACTAAAATGAGAAACACTTTGGAGTGTTAGCTCATTTGGAAACGGAGTGAAGTTTGAGAGTTAGAGAGGGGTTTGGGTCCTCTCTCCCTCCTGCCGAGCCTGCTCGGCAGGATTCAGCGCTTTTCAGTGATATCTCTTTGAAGAAAAGTGCACCGGACACTTGCCAAAGTTTTTCCGGTGGCTAACTCTTAGTGACTGTGCTAAAACGTGTGCACCGGACGCTGGAATCGTCCGGTGGGGTAGCACCGGACGCGTCCGATGTGAACCCCGTGCTCTCGGGTCGGTTCAGGTGAAGTTTTTCACCGGACGCGCGAATTTTATCACCGGACGCGCTGTGAACATTGTTCACGCGTCCGGTGTAACTGACAGAGCGTGCAGAAGATAGCCGTTGGAACGGCGGACGCTAAGGAGCGTCCGGTGTGGATTTGTGCTCTCTGGAACCTTACTGTAACTACACCGGACACTGGCGTCCGAGCATCCGGTGTGACGGCGGACACATCCAGTGTGAGCGCGCGCGACGGGCAAATTCAAACAGCTAGTACACGTGTCACCGGATGATACACCGGACGCCGAGTGTTCCGCGTCCGGTGCTACTGTTGGAGCGTCCGGTGCCCCCATAAACTATGTGTAACGGTTGAATCATTGAGTGGGGGCTATAAGTAGTGGAGTGGCCGGCTTGTGAGACCTCTCTTGCACATTTTCATTCACTCTACAAGCTAGTGAGCCTCTCCACTCGTCTCTCCCACGTTCCACTTGATTGAGATAATCATTTGGTGAGATTGTAGAGCATCAAGTGCATTGTATGGGTGTGTTAATCTAGAGGCACTTGGTGATTGGATTTCGCAGCGGATTCTCTTGTTACTCTTGGAGTTTGCCAACTCCTAGACGGCTTGGAGCTGCGAGAATCATTGAGGGGAGTTGGTGATTGTCTCCGCCTCCGATCGGTGAAGTTGTAATGGGTTCTTGAGTCTTCCCCGCGGGAGATCGCAATTGGCTACTCTAGTGGATTGCTCGTAGCTTGTGGATCCCCATCTTGTGTTGGTTGTACGGCACCCTTGAGAAGGGTTTGGCGTGTGATGTCAATTAATGCGTGAACCTCCAAGTGGGTGTATCACTACAACAAGGATGTAGCTTGCCGGCAAGAAAGTGAACCTCGGTAAAAATTCTTGTGTCAACTCTCTCTACGGAGGATTTCATTTGTGATTGATTGATTGGTTATCTTCTCACTACTAGAAAACCCTCCCTATAGCTACGCTTTTTTTAGACCCTAGATACGCTTTTATTCGTCTCTATAGGGATGTAGGCACGCTTTACAAAAACATGTCAGAAGCGTCTTCCTATAGACCGTGTCTAGCTCCGTAGAGACGATTTTCATAAGCGTATCTATAAGATGAATAGACGTTTCATAGACACGTTAGATGCATGTCTAAACACATTGATACGCTTTTATAGATGCGCATATAACACATGTCTATTAGTGTAGTTATGTCGTATAACAACGTTTTATAACATGTAAAAAAACTATAGAGACAATATTGTAGATACATTCACAATTCGTGTCTACTACTATAATCACGTTTTAGAATGACGCATTAAACAGTATAGAGACGATGTCATTTGTGACGTGAAAGATGACGTGGCAGGTGATGTGGAAAGGTAACATGGCAACTAACGTGGAGGGGTGATGTGGCATATGACACATTTTATTGTAACGCATAAACACGTGTTAACCAAATTAGAAACAGTATTATAGCCACGTCTTTATTGCATATCCACATAGATCGGTACATTGTATAGATATGAGGTCCCTAAGCGTGTCAAGGTGAAGATTGTAATTCTTTGTATTTTTTTTTAAAACAATGTATGGACAATAAAGCTTTTAGGCAAAAACATTTAATTTACACTAAAATATGACTTGTTTGTATACATCATAATCCATCCAATGTCAGACTCGGCTTACACACACATAGGTATCTGAAACACTTGTTGGTACACACCAAAACCTAATGAGCTATGTCTATCCCTCAGCAAAGATTGGCTTGACGTTGATCATCCCATCACTTGTGCGCTCCACTCCAACTCTATAGCTCCCTCCTGAAAATAATCATTGACATTGGTTTATGCATCATTAACTGAAATTGTAATATTACAGAAACAACAGACTTCAACATTCAGGTTCATGTTTCTGAGCATCAAACCTAAGCAAAAGAAAATTATTCACTACTTGTTGGTTTCCTTGCCAAAAGAATGAATCTGGTAATAACTTAACCATTCTGGCTACACTATTCCATGCCTAATGATAGAACAGCTTCCAAAAATTTTTGGGAACATTTGATTCCAAAGAGAACATCTAATTCTAGAGACGACATGAGCATGTTCATATATTCATTGCCTAATGACAGAACTTCCAGAAATTTAGAACTTGAGTCAGAGAAAATGAATTGGCTATGAGATAGAAGCATGATAAGACTGTCTCCAACGGGAGACGCAATACACGACGCATATCCAAAATGCATCACGCGGCTCGTGAAAACAGCCTCCAACGGAAAGCGCAAAGCCGGCACCCATTTTGCCTACCCCGTGAACCAGTAGGCAATTTTGCCTCTTCCCTTGCCACGGACGCAAATCGCCGGCACGACGGCCCCGCAGCGGACGAAGAGAGCAACCGGCTGTGGACAGGGAGAGGTTTGGGGCTGCGGTGGCCGGAGCAGGCGACCGTCGGACCTCGCTAAGAAGACGACGGAGGCGGTGCTGGGAGCGCCCCGAGTGCGGCGAACCGGGCCTCCACCTCGTCGTCGACATCCCGGGGCGGAAGTCCGGCGCATCGGCCGCAACGGAGGTCGGGCGCGTTGGCCGCGGCGGCGCCCTCGATGGAGCAGACGGCGGCAAGCTCACGGAGGAAGATGAGGCGGCGAGGAGATCCCGCAGCGGCGCGGCCAAGCAGGATCTTCGCCGGCGCCCGCGAGCTGCTCCACGCCTTCGTCGCCACCGCGCGCGCCGAGCTCGCCGGCAAGCCCGTGTCCCTGCCGGTCCACTGCAAACCGGCCCGCTCCTCGCCCTTCGCCGCGTCGTGGATGCCTGACATGTAGCTGTGGAGGCCAGGGAGGGGAGGGGCGTAGCTGCTGTGGAGGACGGCGGAGGAGGACGACAAGGAGGCGGCGGAGGAAGACGGCGAGATGAGCGAGGGGATTTGGGTTGGCTGTTGGAGATCGTGTTATTTTGGATACCCACCTGTCTACTGTGCAGTACCCGTACTATGTAAATGGGTGTCCGATTTGGGTAGTATTGTTGGAGATAGTCTAAGAACTGACCTCAAAGCTAGCTCCTGCTATTCTTTAAACAATTTCATAAGGCTATTTTTCAGCGTTAAATCTGTCGTTAGTGAGCTGCACTGAAATTAAATTAAATTTATTAGATCAGATATTTGCTTCAACATATAAAGAATTAACTTCTCAAAAAAACCTATTGTTGCGCAGAACATGGTCGAAACCTTATAGGTGACTTCTAAAATTCATATCTCCCAAACCTTAAGGACTAAAACCATGAAATTTTTGATAGCAAGGATATCTGAATTCCCTACAAGTTTGTATTATCAAGTTGTGAAGGAAAGGCCATTTAATACATGAATTCACTATCCAAAACAGAATTGAAAACTGAAACAACAGAGTGCCTGTGGCTAACACACACAAGAATGTAATGACAAAGCATCATTGGTGGATGTATAGAACATGGAAAGGACAGACAGTGTATAGAACAGGGAAGTATATTATAGAAGATAGATGTATTCAGTACTATCATTTCTGTATAATTTATTAGGAATTAAGAAACAATTGAGTTGATGATTAAAGACGTGGAGAGAGAACTTCCCATATGAATCCTATAACTATCCAACTCATCATTGGCGCAGGTAAAACTTGACATATACCAATCTAACAGATCATCAAGACCAAAAGCAGCAACTACAATGAAAGGACCAAGGCAAGATAGATTATTTATACTTGTGCATAAACTATGCATGGCTGTTGTTGGCATGGACCGGTTACACAAACATAATTATAAGAGAAAAACAGAGATAAGCTAGACAAATGAGACAGGAAGAAAAGAAACTGAATAATGATGATTTGGAGAACTCAACACATAGATTGTTCCCCTTAATTCTTTAAATATGATCTTAAATAAAATATGATGAGATCTCAAATAGATTGTTTCCCTTACTTCTTTAAGTAAAAAAATGTATGGTAGGCATTGTACGGACTTCCTAGACATTTGCACAAACTGAGTATTGCTCTTGTTGAACGTAATGTGCATACATAATACAAACAAGTTAAAACATGGAATATGCCCTAATTCGAATGGATTAAATAAATGAATAGAAAGCTCTCATGTGGCCGTGGTCTCATGTGGCTCTACCATATGCTACAGCAGCTTCTCACATGCTCCCTACTGCAACTAAAAAAATATATAGTGGCTATCAGGGAGCTGGATTTTCATTCAGTCAAAGAACAAATAGTAGAAATTGCTCATAAACGTTGACCCAGTACTAGTGCTTTAGAATTGAGTTATATAAACAAATTTATTATAAGATGCATTTGTAAACCAAGAGAGCACAAGAATAATAGGCTTCAGTCAAGTCAATATGAAGTGTGAACCATATAAATAATGAAAAAAAGCACCTGAACGACACTTAGTCATCTCTATTAGCAAATGTAATTATCCACTATGAATCCATTTATGGTGTGAATCTAACAACCAAAGCGAGCATCAAAATTTTTAAATCTACTCTGACATCAACTTGGACATAAAGTAGTGCAGCTCAAAGCTAAGAGGAATTCTATCAAACACACCCCTTGCCTACGAGATTAAGATATAATTCGGCCACGCCAAGCAGGAACGAACTTCTGCAAACAAATAGAAATACAAGAGTAGATGCAGTCATACGGAGGTTCATGGGAAGGAAAGGATTAGACATGATTAAGGCGCACCTTCTTCCTCCTCGCTGCTGCTGTATCCACCTCCATCGGGCCGCCTGCTCCCCGGATCCACCAGCCCCTCGTTGCAAGCTAATCCAGCTCCTTCGTAGCGGCTCCTAAACCAAGGGCTTCGACACAAGCTCCTCCGGCTGTCAATCCGCGGTCACAAATACCTCGGACGGCAGATCTTGGGGATTAGGATTGGGGGTATCAACGATTTGGTGGTGGGATGGGGGCACCGCGTGAGGCGACGGACACGGGCAGGCAGCACGATGTCGGACGGCATCGGCACGAGGGAATCGAGCGGGGCGGCATCGGCGCGAGGGAATCGAGCGGGGCAGTGCAAGGAAGCCGGGCAGCTCTGAGAAACGAGCGAGGGATGGCGGCGCTAGAAGTCGGGCGTGTTGGAGGGGAAGAGGTGTCATGTACTCGTGTGTGCGTTGGGATGGGGAGTCGATGGGTTGAGAGGCTTTTCTTTTTTATTTATTTCGCCGCCCCTTTTTTCATGGGCAGTTTTTTAAAAAGCCCGCGCGCGGGAGTAGGGGGTTTGGGGTTTCAGTTTGGCACTAACGCTTGTCCCTAAAAGGCACGATAATTTGGCGCATTGTTTTCTTAAAAAATTTGTGTATACTAGAAAGTCCATATAAATATATTTTATGCTAAAAAATTTTCACATGCAAACATTAATCATTTTCGAATAATTTTGGTGAATCTGGTTCAAGTTTGATCATTAAAATAAAAACATTTAAACTAGGATTTATTGTCTCTTGCAACATATGCACATGAGAAAAGGAGATTAAATAGGTGCACCCGGTGTTAAAATAGGTTAACACTGAAAGGACCGTATAGGCTAGAGGGAGGTAAATAGCCTATTAAAAATTCTAACAAAATACTAAACTACACGTTAATAGATAAGCAAGCGAGACAAAGCGCTACCTCTAGACTATTCTATGCAAGCCACCTAACACGATATGCTACTCACAAACATAAACACTCAATACGTAAGAAACCAACTCCTCCATTCCTAAGGAGATGGCACCTAAACAAGTAGTAAGCGCAAGGAAGAAAGATCGAGTGGATTATACCAATGGGCTTGATTGAAGTGAAGTCCGCACGCCGTGAAGACCAATCACCGGGAGATATCCAATATGAAAACCAAGAGATCAAACCCAATAGAATACCGGAAAGACAAAAGTCCACTCGATGGTTGAGAAGACAAAGAACACTCGATTTTTTACCGAGATTCACGTGATCGCCGTCACGCTACTCCTCGTTGTGGCACTGGTCTTCCTTGGTGGAATGCGAGCTAGGCTTCACACGCCAATCCCTCACCGGGAGCCGCTCACCAACACAAGAGAAGTGGCTACCAACCACGAGCAATCCACTAGAGTTGGTTTTGACACTCCGCCGAGGATAACCATAAAACCTCTCACAATCAATCACCTCGGTGTGGGCTTGAATAATTTCCAATCAACCTCACACCGGAATCGCCTTCAAGCCGCTAGGGACACGGCAATGCCCCAAGAGAATAAGAACTCAGCCTTGACTTGCTCTCAAGTGCTCTAAAATGCAATTCACTAAACAATGATGCACTTGAGGATCACTCAACTCACAAAGATGATCAAAAACGAACAAGTGAGCGAGTGGGAGGCTTAGGATGCTCACAAAAAGTATGCAAATGATTCAAGTGTGCAAGAATTGTCACCAAGTGACCAGAGAAGGAGTATAAATACCCCTAAGTGCAATCCTAGCCGTTACCCACTAAAAAACAGCCGTTAACACATTTTTCGGGGCGTCGGACCGACCGTCGGACTGAGTCCGTCGGACTAATCCTTCGCGTCCGACGCTCGGATGGCTACCACGTGTCAACTCTCGTTCAACCTCAGCCGCTGGATCTCAACGGCTACTTCTCGCGCCGTTTTCCCAACCGTCGGACGCTCAAGCTGAGGGTCCGACGCGCGCACTGCTCCAGGCGTCGGACCGTCCGACTCTCACAGACGAGACACAGCTCGGCCACCGTCGGACTCTCGCGAGGTTAGCCGTCGGACCAATGATCACCACGGTCCGACGCTTCCAGAGAGGTTTCAACTTGTTCAAAACCGTCGGACTCCAGTCCGACGCTCGCCGTCGGACGAAGCTCTAGCGTCCGAATCTCTCCCGAACGCCACGCGTCACGCCGACACTGCTCGCCACCGTCGGACTGAAGTGGGCAATGGTCCGACGCTCGTTAACCGAGCGTCCGACGCTCGCCATTGGCCAGAACTAGGGTTAGGCGTCGGACTCTGGGCAATAGTCCGACGCTCATTTCTCTGCGTTTTTCAAGCTAATTTTCCACCCCTTGCTTTTATGTGCTAACACTCAAGATTCTCAACACTTGTGCACAGTGTGTTAGCATATTGAAAACATTTTCCAAGGGTTTCTAACTTTGATCTCTAGGTTGTGTTAGTTCAATGCAAATGAAATGCAACCTAGAGTACTTGAAAGTAATCCAACACTCGTTCTCCCCTTAATAGTCGGCTATCTATCCTAAATGTGATCACACCCTCTAGGTGTCTTGATCACTTAAAGAAAATCCTATTTGAGGTTATACCTTTGCCTTCATGCCTTTTCTTAACACTTGATCACCTCACTTCTTGTTCACTTAATGCCATGGTAGAGCCATCTTGATCAACATAGTCTTCTAGGCTTCACACTCCATGGTTTGACCAACCTAAACCTTGCCATCACTTAGCAACTTAGGTTAGTCGTTAGGATGTCATTAATTATCAAAACCAAATTAGGGCTTTCAAACACCCATGTGGGTTTGTAACATGCTAACATGGACAACAATATTTAAAAAATCAATAAATTATTATTTTGCGACACACAATAATGTCTCTCATAGATTGATGTCATTTGTGAAAGGTTCTCTCGTGCGTTTCATAGGCTGTTGAAGCTAGCAAAAGTTCAATGTGCGTGGCCTAGTTGAGGTCCACATGGTGAGAGCAGGTGGTGGCACCACCAACATCTTCGTCGTTGCAGTCGGTTGCATTGGGAGGAAGGCGAGGTGACGCGGCAACAACGATGGTGGAGAGGTCGGACTCCCACCGCTCATATCTCTCATCGTCAAAGACTGCCACTCGCCCTAGGCCCCACCGAATTAGGTTCACTACCATAAAAGTGTGGTATGGTTTTTGATTGTTTCAAAAGTAGCCCCAGTTCAATCCATGATCCATACATACAACTATCTGTATTACTGCTTTGTTAAAATCATTTGAACTTACTATAGGATTACAAACCAAAGTCATGTGGTCATGCAAGTTTGTACATCTTCCTAACCAATTTTAGATATTATTATATTTATTTATTTATTCTAATGATATAAGTAATTACAATAACAACCACTTTTGTTTATAAAATTCTTCAATTT
The DNA here is from genome assembly GCA_038502445.1 of Eremochloa ophiuroides. NCBI lineage: Eukaryota > Viridiplantae > Streptophyta > Magnoliopsida > Poales > Poaceae > Eremochloa > Eremochloa ophiuroides. The sequence goes on from JAHLJS010000005.1 coordinate 7,158,926, forward strand.
GGTCAAGAAAGAAACATCAGGAAATTTTTATCTAACACGGGAATTGTTAGCCCATAGAAAATTACTAAATGCAAGATAGTAGTAAATAGCCTTTTTTCGACATACATTATTCATCTCTTTAGTATTTATTATTTATTTTCTATTCTTGACTAATTAATATTATTTTTAGGATACAAATACTGTGAACAATGTTATTATTATTTTGTTTGATGAAAAAATGATCAAAATAAAAAAATTGTAAATCTTAATGAGTTCTATAACTTTTATGTTGATGACTTTTTGAGTTGAAAACGTTTACTGCTTCAAAATATTGTTTGAAGTTTTCATTTTTTTTAAATTTAAACTTTTAATTAATAGAACAAAGTCACATGAAAAATGACAAAGACAATAGCTATAAGAACACAATAAATTGATAGAGGATGATTTTAGAAAATTTTAAGAATAAATCATCAAATTTGAAGCTCGTATGAGGAAAAGAGACTAGTTAAAAGTTTTAGCTACAGATTAAAGAGAGAACTTGTGTTTATGTTCTAGATTTTCCAGCATTTAAATAATTTATTTTTCTGCGTGAATATTTTTACAAAAAGATAAAAGAACCGCAACAATCACAAAGGAAGAAACAGCGTGGTGGCATGACTTGCTTCCCTAATCTAGTTGGTTTGAGTTCGATCCCAACTTGTGAAAAGTTTTTTGCTATTGTCATTTTTATAGTTAAGTTAAAAGGATCCAATAATCTCAAAACAAAAAGAAAAGCACGTTAGTCCTAGTTGGTTGCTTGCTCGGTTTACTTCCACCAAAGGGGTCATGTTCGATTCCTATAGCCTTGTTTTCATGTTTTTTTTTTTACATTTTTGCATGCTTTTCAATTGAAAAAAAGGAAATAGTAAAGACTTATCTTTTTTATGCCTTTGTTCCGAAGATCGAGCCTTCGAAGGCTCTACCTTTTTGCATTTTTGCACACCTACATGCAAAAGGGACCCTAGAGTGTCTTGTGTGCATGTGTCATGCGTGGGTTAAGGTGACACATTTTAAATTAAAAGAAACAAATCACAATTAGTTAATGTGGATACTATTTTAGCCTCGAATATATCCGCTCGATACGCCACATCAAGTCTGATGAATAATATGCCACGTCAGCTTATAGCCCCCTCTGTAAGTTACATTTTTCAATTTCACATCAAAAAACGTCTCCACATGGTTAAGGACAATTTTCTAATACACATTAAGACATCTCTACTAGCTAGTAGTGTTAAAAGCATATCTAATTTCATGCCAACTATGGTTTCGCATATAAAACATCTCTATACGCATAAGGACGATTATTTGAGATGCTTTACAACGTATCTTCATGCTACTCATAGTTGAAAGCATGCATAATTATGTGTCAACTTTATACGTTTTTAGTTGCATGTCAAAAAGCATTTCTAGTTGCCTATCAACGATTTTGAGATACGCTTTACAACGTGTGTAGATGTTATTGACAGTTGAAAGCGTGGCTAATTTCGTGTCATTTAAATACAATTTCAAAAGCGTGTTAAAAAATATGTTTAGATATCTCTTGACGTTAAAAGCGTGTTAAATATCATGACATTTAGATACGTTCTTGAAATCGTGCCAAATAACGTCTGTATCTGCCAACGTAGAGACGCTTTTGAGAGCGTTACAAATACAACGTAGCTATAGGGGGCTTTTCTAATAGTTCACCGGCGATATAAAAATCACCCCTCTACTCTTTACATTCTTGTACTTACTTTTGTGTAGTTCTCTTTTGTAGTTGCTTACCTAACAGTAGAGTAAAGTAGTGATTTAGGTTCTTGTGTGTGAAGTTAGAGACAATAACGTAGAACGGTTAGGTTGCTTGCAACACTTTGTGTAGGTTAACGCAAAATTCATTTCGCCATTTAATTTACTAACCGCTTGTCTTAAGTGTTGCTTTATAGAATTTTTATAGGCTATTCACACTCCTCTGGTCATTCAGGACCTTTACCGAGATTAGGGTGGTTAGCGGAAAAACCGAGTCAAGATCGGTGATCGGTGAAAACTCGGTCCAGTTTGGCAAGAATAGGATTCGGTTGCATGTTGGACCAGGTGTAGAGGCGGTCCGATAGCTGGACCTCGGACACAAGAAGCTGATGAATGGTCTCGTTGAATGCCGAGGCAAGAGCGCTATTAATCTGACCGTTATTTTTATCAGAAGCACATCGGACAAGGTTAAAGTCCCCGAGCAAGATCCAGGGGCCGTTGAGTAGTAGTTGTAGGTCTAGGAGGTTTTGCAGGAAGGGTAGAGAGCTAGAGTGCTCAGAGGGTCTGTAAGTAGTGGTTATGGTGAAGTCTAGGTTGGAGGCGTTGGATGAAACAGAGGTGGGGAGGGTATAAGGTTTTTGGAGGGAGCTTGTAGGGAGAAAAATGCTGGATCCCAGGCGGTTAGCAGACCCCCCTGGATCCATCAGCAGGTGTATAGGTGAAGGTTGATGCAAGTTTTGGTGGGAGGAACGTTTTTGCTTTGAAGCAGTCGACATTTTGCAGTTTCGTTTCTTGTAGGCAAACAATGGATGTTCCTGCATTCAAAATAGCGTTACACACAATAGCACACTTGTCCGGGTCGCCTAAACCACGCATGTTCCAAGAGACAACAAGGAAAGATCGACTCCTAGAGTTCATTCCAAATGGGATACAACACCACAGAGCTCCATGAAGGAAGCCCAAAGACATATAACATGCAGAAAAGTTCAGTGCTACAGGCAGACAAACTCATTGAGAAAAGCAGTAAGATAGATGCTCTGTCGAGTAGCGAAACCCAGCGGCCGATGGGTTGACAGAGCAAAGCCGCCCGAGACGGAGCAACAGTTGTGGACGCCGATCATGGGCTGAGTTGATCACCGAATCAACCACATCGACATCCTTGCAGCCCAGTCCAGCTGCGCCGAGGAGCTTGCGTAGCTCCGACACTCCCATTGGAAGCTTGTTGCGGGATAGGATGTTCTTCTTGGACACGTGCTTCTTAAGCGTGGCCGAACACCCACTGGGAGAGTTTAGAAGCTCCTGGCGCTGTACCGCCTGGGTGGTCATGCCCATGTAATAATTCGCTTGTGACTTAGCAGCAAGGCGAGAGCTTTGACGTTTCGGGGGAGACGACATTTTGCGGGCACGCACGCGAGAGCCACGGTAGGTGATAAGCTGCGGGCTAGGGGTGGCAGCCAGCGATGGTGGAGCCGGTGCGGGGGGTGCGGCGACCGAGTTGTGCAGAACAGGAGCATCGCTGACTGTTTCTAGTACTATTCATGCTTTCTTATTCAGAGATCATCCTTCTTCGCACCGGGTTGCGGCGATGTGGCTTTGGGTGTAGGGTCTACCACACACCACAAAAATCATGGAGTGTACTTTTCTTATAAGAAACTATCTGTTGTTCCTATGTTACAAAAAAAATAATCTCTACCAGCAGTCATCCATGTTACGCAATAATGTTGTTTTCATGCGGGGATCATCCTCCTACACTACACACCAGGATGAGTCCTCAAAGCCCCAGCAGTTGGCATAAATTGAGGATGTTGAATCAGCCAGAGAGTTCTACATAGCCCATGCCGCACATGTTGGGTTTTCCAGTACGTACGTGTTGATGAGCACAAAGCAAAGAATGGATTGCCGATGAATAAGCGTTTCTATTGCTCAAGGGAAGGGTTCCGTAAGGCTGAAGATGAGACGCAATTTGAACCGTGTGTGCAGCGGGAAAAGGATGAAAAGAAAATCACTCGACATGGTGTGGCTGCCTGGCAATGATTGCTATCAAATTGACATAGGAAAGTAAGTACATCAGGCAGAAGGCGATGAAGTTCCGCGAGGAGAACTAGTCCCTGAAGAGGCGGTTGGCGAGTCTCCGAAGCCTGAACTGAACTCGACGGCACACACATGAAAAACTGCACCTCCTGACGCCAGTGCGTTTGCACATCGTAGTTTCTATTCCCAAGTATGCACATTCATACCTCATATTCATAGACTCATCTACCTATCTACATATAAGCCGGGCTCCCCACCCCTCGCACAGATCACTGTACATCACTGTTGCTGTAATAGTAGCGGGCCGGTGAACAGTATACCCGCAATGAAAAGCACCGATATAAACAATAACTTTCGATGAACAGTAACCCTGTGGTGAACAGTAACGTGCTGGTAAACAGTATAGACCCGTTATGAACAGTGCAAACCCGTTAGTGTAAACAGCATACACCTGTTGTGAACAGTAGATACCCGTTTGTCAAACAGTAACAAAAAACCGCGCCCGCGCGTAGGACGGGCTCCCTGCTAGTACTACAATAAGGTTTAGGAATATACTCCCTCCGTCCTATTTTGACTGATGTTTTAGCTTTCAACCGATGCGGCAAAGATTCTTTAAACGTGGGCGTTGCATGTGTCCAGGTGTACCCAAAAAAAATATAAATATAGATACTTTATCATAGTGTTAGAATGACACTAATGCGGGACAGAGGAAGTAGGCTCATATCAGATGTATGCAGGGAACAGAAATATATATGAGCACCACATGCATTGTTCTTGTCTTTTCCATTTTTCGCTTTGCGTGGATGCATGCCAAAATACGGTTTCGACGGTTCCTAAATCGTAATTCATGTTGCAATACGGCACAAGGTTCGCCGATCTTTGCTCGTGTGTTTGGTCGTAATTAATTAAAGCTGCACGTGCCGCTGTAGCATGCGATGGTTTCATTGACTGCAGCAGATCTCCTTGCGGCAGAACGCAGAAGGCCGCTCCACGCAGCAGCAGGCCAGCAGCAGCAGCAGCATCGTGAATACGTGACACACTCACTGACTTGATAGCTGATACGTTGTACTTCAGCACATGACACTAGTGCGATGTGCGGCAAGGTTTCCGGACAAAGCTGCTCGTCCGGACGCATGCACGCGTCCCTACAGCTCTATTGTTATTGTTACTGTCACTTAAAATAATTATAGCTCCTAAAATAAATATTTAAATTAAAATCCGATTGTAACATAATATTTCTTATAATAAACTCTTTAAAATAAGATCCGACATAAATATATTTTGATAACTTTTATTTTTTACATCTAATATATTTCTGCAACATTCAAACAAAAGATGCAATATACTTTTGAAACTACTGAAACACTAGACATGTACTTTTACAACATACATATTTTACCCTTTCTTCTGGGACGACGCAAAGCTAAGGAAGAGAATAGCCGGTTTCGGCCAGTTGGTGACAGAGGAGGTAAACAACGGCTAATGGGAAGTTACTCCGGCCAAGCCGGATTGGGTGCTGGAGTTGCCGGGATGGAGGATGGCCGCTATGAAGCACAAAATTAGACAAGAAAAATGAGCACGCGTGCAGATGGACAATGACGGTTGCTGGAAAGAAGCGATGTCATGTCGGTGGTGTCGAAGGAGGGTCGCTGCCGATGGCGGACCTCCCGATTCGGCCGATGCGCAGGAAACATACATTCAAAATGCTAACTGTAACATCAGATCTACTTTGAAACATCCAAATGCGACCTTTGAAACATATGTACGAAACTAGTAAAACTCAAAACATGCGTACCAAACATTTTGAGAAAACACCTAGAAACAATTGGAACCCTTTTACAGAATATTTAGATAAAATAGTTGCAACATTACATGTAAAAATATATACAACATCCAAATGAAACACTTCTAAGCATTCATTTAGAAAACAAGATGAAACATTAGAAACATACGCTTAAAACATAAGTCAAAAAAGATGAAACATTTTGAACAACACTTGCAACATGCATATGAAAACAATTACAACATATGCAACATCTCCGATCTATTTTTACGACATGTCTATATATAGTTAAAAATAAAAATATAAGGAAAAAAATGAAAGCAACAGAAAAAGAAAAAACGAAAAAAAAAACAAAAAGAATAACAAAAAATTAAAAATAACGAAAAATAAAAAAGGAAAAAAGGAAATGAAAAAATCGAACGAAAAATCGAAAATAAAAGCGTGGACGCGGGGCGGGCGCCCGGGCGGCATGCGGACCGCGGCACTGGAATCGCGTGCGTGTCGCGTCCGGCCGGCCGGACGCCCTATCCGAATGATTACCGTTTTTTTATTATTATTTTTTATTTTTAGGAATCAATGTGTAGCAAGTGTTGACAGGCACGATCGAATGCATGTGGAGCACTGGTCGTCGTGCTGTCAGACCCCGTTTCGGGCCAGTGTGCGTTCCTGGGCCGGCCCATGATCGGTAATCCACGCGCTGCACGTATAGTAAACCAACCGCCCTCCGGCAGGTCGCCAGGCCCAGGCGCCAGCTGGCTGGCACGGCGCGCACCGCCGCCTCCGCGTCCGCGGCGTGCGTGCCCGATGCCAGTGATCAGATCACTGTGAATGATCGATCGCCGGCTCGCCGCTCTCCTCGCCCACTCCACTCCCCGCTTCTTCTTCCCTTTTTCTCTCCTCCGTCTCCGTCCTCTAAACCGCCAAAACCCTAACCAAACCCCGCCCCGTGCTCCCGACGCACGCACGCTCGGCTTGGACGACGTTTCCATTCCCACACCCGCAATGGAGCACGCGCTCTGCTCGCGCGCCGGCGCGCCCGGCGGCCCCACGCCCCTCCCTCATCCACCGCCCCCGCTGGGATCGTCGCGTCCCGAGGGCTTCGTCGCGCGGCCTGCTGGGGGAACGACGACGAGGGGCAGCCGCGACCATCAGCGCCGCACGACGCCGCGGACGTCGACGCCGCTCCTCCTACCTCCCCCTCCCCCGCTCGGATCGTCGCGCCCCAAGCTGGCCCGCATCGACAGCACCGACGACGCGAGGCATGCCAGGAGCGCGACGAGGAGCGCCGGCGCCGGTGGTGAGGGGGGCCACCGCCGGTCCACGACGCCGCTCCCTCCACCTCCCCGCTCGGATCGTCGCGCCCCGAGCTGGCCGACGTGGTCCGCCTCGAGAGCGACCGCGACCGCGACGCGACTAGGAGGACCGGCAGCCCCGGAGCAGAAGATGACCGCGACCGCCACGCGACGAGGAGGACCGGCAGCCCCGGAGCAGGACGTGACCGGCGCCAGTGCCGCTCGATGACGCGGAGGTCACCGTCGCCGCCGCTCCCCCTACCTCCACCTCCGCCTCCCCCTCCACCGCTCGGGCCATCGTGCCAGGAGCTGGCCGCCGTGGTCTGCCTCGAGAGCGACCGCGACCGCGACTCGCCGCGTCGAGGGAACGAAAGGAGGAGCGACTCCCCGGGAGCGGGAGTGGGCCGGCGCCAGCGCCGCTCGATGACGCGGAGGTCACCGTCGCCGCCGCTCCCGCTACCTCCCCCTCCCCCGCTTGGATCATCACCGCACCCCGAGCTGGCCGCCGTGGTCCGCCACGAGAGCGACGACGACGCGCGGCGTGGAGGGAGCAGGAAAAGGAGAAACGACAGCCCCCGAAAGGGAGCGGAAGGAGGTCGCCGCCGCCAGGAGAGACGCTCCCCGCCACGGAGGTCGCCGTCGCCCGTGGCGCCCAAACGGTCTCGCCGCGAGAGGTGAGGCCCTCGTTGCCTTTTAGTGCATTGCAGTTCACGTAACTTCCAACTTCCAAGCTGATACGATGATGCTCAAGTGAAGTTCGTTTTCGCCCTTTGTGTTTGGGGATTGTGTTCCGCAGCTCCCGAACGAGCGCGGGCGAAACGAAGGCAGGGGCAACCATACCTGCAGTCGTTCTTGCTCTCCAGGTATGTCCAGAATCAAGGCCTAATTCCATTCACGCAGTCGTGCATGGAATTCATGTCGGTGCGAGTTTGATTGGCACGAGCGATGTGTGATGGTTATTGGTGTAATATGCCGTCTCAAGCTGCGAGCCCTCACTCTTCTTACATACTTATTAGCATAAAGTTGACGAGTTTGCGTCACTATTCTTGGAAAATCCTCACCAATTATTAGCCTTCTAAAAAAATACTTTGTAGTAGTAACTGCCAAACTGGACATTGTTCATCTGTTATTATTCTGATTCTGATCAGCATTTGGTTGGGACACAATCACACTAACAGCTTTGGAGATTTGTGTCTACGTCGTGTTATAGATTACCTGATGGTTGATTCAATTGCCTAGATATGCAATTGCACAATGCACCCACATATATCAATAAAGAATTTGAGTTGTACCTCAGTGAATCAGTGTTAGACATCTTCAGTATCAGTGGCTTTATTTTCTTGTTGATACCCTTTGTGGGGTAAATTTCTTGTAGAGTTCCTATTAACTTGATAGTAAGACAATTCGGTATCTGATAGTACTTGTGTGATTCCTATGCAAATGATCAGATTAATTTGGTATTTGATAAGAAAAACTAATGAAAAAACAAAGTCCATGGTCTTTCATGTGTTGCCTGATAATGCATCACAAAAAATCACTTCTTGCTTATTTCAGATAGGCCTTTTTCAGGATATAGTGCTACCACTATTGGTCATGACTTCTTGCTTATTTCAGATGGGCCTTATTCAGGATATGGTTCTATCACTATTGGTCAAGACAAAACTGGAAGGTATGTAAGCTTTGCCCAGTGGCGGATGTGTTTGATCTGCTTGCTTGTTAATTCACATGTAGTGTGGGTGTTTTGTTCTTCCATTTCTTCTGTTAAGATTCTTTTCTTTCCGTTTTATTTTGAACCTAATGGATGTCTACTTGCATGCCAGCTTATATATTATTCTGAATGTTTTTAGGTTAGGATTAATGACATTCAAACAATTTACCCAACTTCTTGAGGATGATGTTTCACCAGCTCAAGCTGGATGCAGGTAATCGATGCCAGAGAATACAACCTGGGTTTGATTTAATGGTAGCTGTTACAACTTCTACTTGTAGCTCACGCCACCTAGATTTCTAATGATATTGTTTATACTGTGGTTACAAGGTACCAAGAATACAGGACAGAATACATAAATACTCAGAAACGTGCTTATTTTGATCTCAATAAGAATGAAGATTGGTATGCTAAAAGCCTCTGTTTGTTGAGTTGTTAGTTGTACTCTATTAATTACATGATTTGATGATTCCTTGATTTTGATTTAATTTTAATTGCAGGTTGAAAGACATGTACCACCCAACAAAATTGTTATCAGTTATCAGAAGGTGAGAAGTTTTCTTGCCCATTGTTCTCAAAGAACGCCTGTGTATAGCGCATTTACAAGAGACCATAATAGTTCCTTTTGGTAAGTGCTTTTCTTGTTGCTGATTGCTAACTGTTAGTGTGTCTTATTTTCTTCACTCAGGAGGAATGATTTTTGCAAGACTGTAGCAAGGAATTTGATCATTGACCTGCGGAATGGAACTTTGGACCTGTGAGATGCACTCCATATAATCTGTGTCACTTTGATTATTGTGATGGATTTTGTTAATTTTTCTGATAACTTGATCTTTTGTCTAGTGGTCCTGGAGTGGCTGCTGATGCAGCAATTGAATCAGGAGAAGGCAACGATGGAAGCTCTGAGGACAATGCAGATTATGGTGAAAAGAAAAGAAAACATGGAAGAGGTCCCCAGAAAGAGATCAAACCGCTTTCAGCTGCTCCTAAAGCTCATCCAATCAGTTCACAGCATCGAAGGGTTCACACCGACATACTCCGAACTCTTGCTTTGGTGAAAAAATTTGATTCAGAGAAGGATATTATGGAAAACATCCTGTTAACTGGTGATCATGGCAAGTCAAATGTTGATAAATCATATGTTAGGTCCAAAGCGCCTGTAGCTATTGTCCGGGGTTTAAATACTGTTAAGGGCCTTGAAGGTGTTGAGCTCCTAGACACTCTCCTTACTTATCTGTGGCGTGTCCATGGTGTTGATTACTATGGCATGTCTGAGATGAAACATGCAAAAGGTTTTCGCCATGTAAGAGCTGAAAACAAGAGCGACATTATGGCTGAAAACATCAGTGCTGCTGATTGGGAGAAGAAACTGGATTCCTTTTGGGAAGAAAGACTGATGAATGGTGAGGATCCTCTAGTTGTATTGACAGCCATGGACAAAATTGAAGCAGCACTTGTTGAAGTTCTAGGGCGTTATGTCAGAAAAAAGCGGGATGCGAAGTTTGTCTGGAAGTATGGTTGTGGAGCCAAGGGATGCGAAAAACTTTTTCATGCTCCTGAATATGTCCACAAGCATCTGAACCTCAAGCATCCTGATTTGGTCTCTACTTTGGCATCAAGAGTAGAAAATGATATATATTTCCAAAATTACATGAAGTAAGCACATACACAAGTACGTAACTAAAAGACCATTAAATCAGAAGTAATAAAAAGGTGATGCTTCTCTATTCTCTTTTTCATGCAGTGATCCAGATGCTCCAGGAGGGAAACCGCTTATGCAGCAAACGGTACCTGCAATAATCTTTGGCCTGTTTAGTCTGTTCCTGATACTTAGCCTTTCCGCTTTCTTCTTTTTACAGTAGGAAAAAAAATGTGATGCTTATCCAAGGAACTCTTAATATGAACTGCATGATCTAGAGTCTTTCTCTGTATTACATGATATACTATACAGTACATTATAGCAAATTGCTTATTCCTTTGATAACTCTTTTTGTCATACAATTTCCTCTTTTTTTTTTTTTTGTTTGGCCCTATTGTAAACTATTGTTTTACTCTTCCTTTAGAGAAGGGAACTAATAATGTCGATTTTCACTTTTCCAGTCACCTTAAGTTTACTGCTAAATATTTCACTTGTTAATAGACAATAATTACTTTTCATAGAATCTCAGTAAAAAGTTACATATCTAGTTGCTGAAGTGGGTTTGTTTTTCCCCGATTATATTTAGATCATTTCATTTCTACTAGCTAATAGGTGATGCTTCTTAACATGGCTTTGCAGTTTAACATATTCGTTGATACTCATGCTTTCTAATTCAGGATAGAATGAGACGAAGGATGGATGGAAAGATGTTTGATGCTTCTGGTGTATGGGGTTCACGTGCTCCACCTCTCCCCATGTGTGCACCTTCGCTATTGTTAATACCTGTGCCTGGTGCTAGGTAGGTTACGAATGCAAGTCAGCTAATTACTCGCTTAAGAGATCCAGGCTGTCTACTAAAGCTGGGTACTTGGGTTGTTTTGTTCTTTTAGCCCATATGGTCCATTTGTTCCTGCACCTCCAGAGATAGCCATGCAGGTGATTCAGAAAGGACTTCCAGGACCAGATTCTGTTCAACACAGGAAACCTTCGGTGCTGGGACCAATGCTGCCCATGTACCCATCATTTCCGCTTGGTAGTCGCATTTACAGTAGGTTAGTACCCCTCTAATCAACTCTGTCTCGTGAATTTATGACATTTGGTTTGCTTTTGGTGGACATACCAGCGAAATTTTACTCAACTTCCCCCTGGGTAAGGTAAATAATATTCTGATTTTTTTTTCAACAGAAGATTCTGAAATACTTGTCAGGTTGCTTCATGTCATGCAGAATCAGTGTATTGCCATATAGCTGCCACATTCACTTTAATGCCATGTTTAGCATGGTTTTCATCTGTGCTTACTTGTTTGATTGTTTCGCATGCTATAGCTTTGTAACTTTGAAAGATTCCCATTATGTTGTAGTTTTGTCGTGTGGCAACTGATTGTGGGGTTGAAAGACTTGCTGAATGTTTTCTGTTTTATTACTCATTTAGTCGTTGGAGCAGAATATCATGACTTCACTTACCGAACCCTTTCATTTCTCGACTATCTTGTAACTTGTTCATTACTCTGGTTGCAGCTACAAAGACCTTGACGTCCCTGATGAAGAAGTCGTCCCTCTTGACTTGAGAAGTTTGTAGAGAATTTTCCCATTCCCCTTGTTAATTGTCCTGATAAGCAGAGCTAGTTCACACGGATAGAAAAGGTATAACTGACATGAGAGCAGGTTACATACTTACTAAGGCTTGAAAAATAGGATGGTTTTTGATGTTTTGCTATCATGCTCTATACGCTGTAGCACGTCCTCCGCTCATATACGGAACTTCAGATAGAAAATACGTATGCGGCAGTTTACGGTTTGTGGTTCACTCAGTTATGTTTTTTTTTCTCTCTTTTTGAAACTTGGTCACTTAGTTATGTGAAACAGAACATGTTCAGACTGCTTGTACTCTCTACTAGATGTCAAGGAAAAATTCTCTTTTTTTTACTCGATATGATAAATATGAAAAAGTTTGTGTACTCAGTTTGTTATGGTTCGGCTGTTTATGGTGCTTGCCAAGGGAGGCTAAGGCCATCCGCAGTGAGCTGGAGGGGAGAGAAAGCAAAAAAAAATATTATAATCTTGCTTTTTCAATTGGTCCTACTGTTCAGTCTCACAGATACTTGGGACCGTGAAATCGCCTTACGATTTGTTCCTCGCTAGCTGCTTAGGCTATCTGTACGCCTCATACTCTACTCTAAAAGAAATATTCCGTCCTGATCATCAAGATTTTCTACTCTATATAACTTTCTCCCACACTCATCCAATCTCTATATCCATACTCTATATTTATTTTTCGTTTTTTTATTCCCTTCCACCCATCCACCCACTCCTCCCTCCTCTCTCTCTCCTCCTCCCTCTCGCCCTCCGCCCAGCGCAACGGCGTTCCCGGCGGCGGCGCGCGGCCCCGGCGAGCGTGCGGCCCGGCGAGGGGCACGCGGCTGCTCCGGCTGGCCCCGGCGCGGGCGGATCCGGTGGGCGGGCGAACCTCCTGCTCCGGCGCGCGGCTGCATCGGGCGGATCCGGCGCGCGGCTGCTCCGGCGGCCAACGGCGGCGGGCGGATCCGGCGAGGGGCGCGCGGCTGCTCCGGCGGGCCCCGGCGCGGGCGGATCCGGCGGGCGGGCGAGCCACCTGCTCCGGCGCGCGGCTGCTCCGCCCGCTCTCCTCCGCCCTACTCTCCCTCCTCCGCCGGTGGCCTCACCTCCTGTAATACCCCTGGTATTACTGTTAACTAAAATGACATGTCATCATATCATCATGTGCATTTGCTTGTCATTAGGGCTAATAGTGTGATTAGCTTGTTTAACTCTTGTGTGTGCTTGAAGGAACCCTAATTGAGTTGTTATTTCTTGTTGATATTTTTTTAATTTTCCTAAAACCCTAATTAAAGGCTTCAAAGTGCACTTTCTAAATTTGATCAAATCTGAGGTAGGTCCCTTAATAAAAGTTGTAGAGTTTTTAATGTAGAACAACTTCTATTTTGGGTGATTTTGAAGTTATGTTGAAAATTTTTGAATTAAGCTCAAAACAGTGTTTCAAAATTTGAATTTAAAACTGCTTTTCAAAAACTAATGAGAATTAGATAAAACTTCCTTAATAGAAGTTGTAGATCTCTCTGAGATGCACAACTTATATTTTGTCCAAATTTCAAGTTCTTTAGAAAAATAAAAAGTAATTTTAAATATTCAGTTTGAAATTCAAAACCCTAGTTTACCCCCTTTTGAATATTTTCAAATCTAGGCCGAATTTCAAATTGGTGCAAAAACAAAAGTTGTCCAGCACAAAAATATCTACAACTTTGCTTTTGGGCGTGGCCTCGGATTCGGTCGTTTGGCCGGTCAATTTGAGCGATTTTCTCTGAGCAAGGTACTGTACCGGCGACACTGTTCACGCGTCACGCGCGCGTCCGGCCGCGGCGCGCACGTCGCCGGCGTGCGCGACAGTGCCGCGCGTCCTCTGGCGCCGGAGCTCCGTCCGTGGTACGCGCAGCATGGTGTCGAGCTCTCCCACGTCCTCTTTGGCCTGTTCCCCGGCTATTTAAGCCCCCGAACGCGCCTCCCTACCCATCTTCTTCCCCGCCACCATCGCCGGCGAACTCTCGGTCTCCGACCAAATTCGTCGGTCACCGTCCACCTCCACCCTCTCCATCTCACCGGTAGGTCGAGCACTTCCTGGCGAATCGGTTGGTGCCTTTGGAACTTGCTCTGACCCTCTGTGTGTCGCAGGGTCACCGTTGCCGCGCGTGCGCATCCGGCGGAGCGCCGCCGCGAGCTCACACCCGTCCACAGCTCTCTCCAGTGAGCCAATGCCTCGTCCGAGTATTCCTCCGTGCTCACTGACCTTCCTTGTTGCTCATGCGCCTGTTGGTTCTTCGTCTCTGACCGTAGGTTCACCGGAACGGAGTCCTCGCCGCCGGCGGAGGTCGTTGCAGCCGGGGCCACCGTCACCACCGTGCCTCTACACCATCTCGGGTCGTTCTCTCCGTACTAGTCAAGTCTTGGTGAGCTCACGAATCTTCCCATGCCCTAACCCGGCTTGTTTAAGCCTTGGCCTCGCCGGAGTAGGTCCGGTCGCCGCCGCCGAGCCGCGGCGGAGGTGCCCGAGGGTGCTCCGAGTGTCTATCCTTGCCTTTTAGTAGCTTGTTAGGTGCGGCTAGGAGTCCCGAGGGTCGTGGGAAGGTTGGTTTGGCCGTTGGGGTCACCGGCGGTGAGCCACGGGCGGCGAACCGCCGGCGCCTCACCTCCGTTCGAAAACAGAGGAGGCCCAGGGGCGTCGTATTAGAAGGTGAAAAGTTCCAGGGGGGTTTTTGCAATGTCAGTGACTCTGGTGAATAGTGTGAGTTGGTCCGCGGGTTGATAACCGTGTTTTCCAGGGGGTTTTGCGCAAAAGCGCAGGCGCCGAGCGCGGGCAGGCCGAGTGGGCCGGTCTGCTTCGCTTGGGCCGAGTTGGGCCGGCTTCGGGCCGTTTTCGGTTTTCTCTTTTTCCAGGTTTTTTCCAAAGCCTTTTCCATTTTATTTTCAAATAAATAGTGCTGCAGTTTCATAATTTTGTTAGAATATTTTGGCTGATCCAAAATTCATGAGAATTTTTGTATGTTCTCTCTGAGTAGTGTAGAATTTTATAAAAATATTGTTTGTCATGTTTAAGTACTTTCTGCAGTAGGCAAAAATCCCTAAAATAAATGGAAAATGGATTTTTGCACATTTTTAATTAATTCTAGGTAACTCCAAAAATCACCAAAATTTATTTGTCTCTGTTTGGCATGAAAGACTATCTGTTGGTGAAGTTTGGTCTCAATTGGAATTAGTTTGCTCTTGTATTAAATAGATATGGGTTTATTAAATAGTAAAAAGAAGTGTAGAAAATGAATTTAGGGTTTGTGTGACTTTGGAATTGATTGTGGTTCTAGGTCAAACCCATTTAAGACCTAGAACACCCTAGTGATGTCGTTTTATGCTTGTCATATGTTTAGTTCTTGATTTCTTGCATATGCTCTTTTCCGCATCGCATTCATACATGCATTGTTGCACACGTGTAGTGCCGGTAAACGAGGAAGTCAAAGTCGAGGTGCCTGGAGGAGAAGGTTCCGAGGTGGTTCTTGAACCTGAAAGCTGTGGTGCTCCTGCCCCGACTGTTTTTGCGTTGCAAGGCAAGCCCCGGTGCATTCAACCCTCTATTTATAAATGCTTTTATCACTGGAGTTAATCAACTGCATTAAGTTGTTAGGAGTTGCGTGATGAAACAATTGATGCATTTACCATCCTTGACTACTTGTTATCCAAGGAACCTAATGATTTGAAATGAGTTGAAAAATGCTTAGTCATGCTTAAATATTAGAATTGCAAAAATGCTAATTTAAACTTGATATTTGGAATGAAGAATTATCAAGGGATGGGTATGAGTCCATGTATGATGGCAGGGTCCTTTGGCCAGGATACTGTTATTGTAATGGATGGGTTTCCCGAGTGATCGGCCACCTGTTTGGGTTAGAGTCCCAACTGATCGTCATCATCGGGAAAGGGATTTGAAAACCGGGCAGAATCCAGGGTATTTGGGTTAGAGTCCCAATGCATGGTCTCTGACGGAAAGCAGTAGGGACCGTTCGTTGTAAGGCCTGTTGTGATCATGATGAACAGCCTAGCCACATACCAATTCGGAAAGCCTAGGGTCAGGTCGCTCTATTGCTGGAACCGACAACCGCGCACTGGGAGTGGAGAGATGGCGAGAGTAGCGTGTACCCACGTGGCCGGCGTGCCTGGAGACTAGTGGAGTACTGTGCTCTCGGGTGGCGTAGGACCGGGTCCGGAATAGAAAAGCCGTGACAATGGGTTGGTATATGCAAGCTTAAGTGCTACATATGCAGTGTGGATAGAATCCCCAGCTGGGTATACTTACTTGATTCGAATCGACGTGCTCCTCGGTTATGGAGACTTGATCCTCACGTCTACCTCGAAAAGTGGTTTGAAGAATAGGATGTTTGAGAATGATGAAAAGAATAAGATAGATGGAAGAGATGAATGATGACTTATGATATTAATAAGGTTATTCAATGAGCAAAAATACTGAGACAGGTTAGTAATGCTTTTCCGCTAAACTCTTACCTCCTGCTAAGCCTTACCCCTAACCTTGCATTCCAAGAGTCAGATATTTTTCTTAGTCGGGTAAGTCTTGCGGAGTACCCAGTACTCAGGGTTTGTTAACCCCGTTGCAGGAGGGCCACAGCCGGAGATTTGTCTCGACCCCTGTTGTGCTACAGTGATCGAAGAGGATAGTGGTGAGGAGTGAAGGACCCGTGGGCTGGGTTCGATTATCTACTATCTATTTATGTTGTATCGTTGTTCCAGTGCCACTGCTACTATTTTAAGTTGGTTTGTAATAACTACACTTATTTACTATTTGAACTCGGTTTGTAATTTAAGTACTAGTTAATCTTCCGCATTTACTCTGATGTATTTTGATTATGAAATGTTGTAACTCTGTAATGGCTTCGCAATGGAGATCCTGTCGGCATACGGGCACTGATGTAGCCCGGCAGGGCTGCCTCGATCATTTGGAACACGGGTACGACTGTCAGAGGTCATTAGTGATGATGACAGGTGCCTGTGGGCCATGTGATTAAGGCGGTTCTGTTACAAGTGGTATCAGAGCGATCTATTGCTAAATCATTACGGAGTTGTTTTCGAAAACTTCAAAATATTTTGGATCTAAAATTTAAGTTAACTATTTTGAGTCCAAAACTGCTTTTCTTGTCTTACTCTGTACTAGGAGTAGGGTGGCATGTGGAACAATATTATTACTATTATTATTGTTAAGCCCTATGTCTGAAGTATGTTATTAATATTTATTTACCTGCATTGATTTAAAATTTGCGTAAGAACGAATCATGCATCATGTTAACTCACATGTTAATAACTTCCTCCCTAATGTTGGGTTTTGGGATAGGATTTACCAACCTGTTCATGCTAGCCTGTTCTATCTTGTCTTACCCTCACTTTGTCCAGCTGGCTCGCACGAAGCTGACCGCACGCAAGATGGTGGGACCGCGTGGCATTCCTCGTCACCAGCTCGCTCCTAGCCATGAGGAGGGCGAGGGCTCAGGCAGCCGTCGCCGCAGCCGTAGGGAACTCAAAGAGGAGATCAGGGCACTCAAGGCCGAGGCGAGGCTGATGGAGGAGGACTTTGACCGAGCTATGCGCAACCACTACAGGGATGTGCGCACCAACCGCGACTTGCACCGAGAGATTCACCAGGTCGAGGCCGAGGTGCAGGCGGCCATGGAGCGGGAGGCGGCAGCGCTGGAGCGTGAGCAGGTGGCAGTCCAGCAGAGAGACGAGGCTTTGGGGCGCGAGCAGGCCGCCCTTGAGCGTGTGGAGTGGGTGGAAGCCCACAATGGCAACATGCAGGCGTACATCAACACCCTGCATGAGGAGGTGCACAGGCTTAACAACCTGCTTAACCCTATCTTAGTTCCCCGTGAGGAGGACCCGGAGGGTGGCGTGGTTGTCGGGCCTGAGGACGAGGAGAGCGAGTCCGAGGAGTTGGGCTACTTCGAGCCCGTACCACTCGCCGAGGACCCAGCAGAGCCTGAGGACCAGATGGTGGAGGACGACGTCGATGAGGAGATCGTGGTCATCGACGACTAGTTGCCCGTGCTGTAGCGTTGGCAGTTGCTTGTATCTCTGTGTCGTAGTCTATGAGCCTTAGAATTTTAGTTGTGGTTGGGATCTATGTGCTGTATGTCGCTAAGACTATGTATCTTGTGTTGTTATAATTTTTTTAGTTTGTGCTGTTACTCCGTTTCTATTTAAGTAATGTCAAGTCCAAGTTCTGAGTTAAGTGTGCAAATCACAGATGGTTCAGACCCGTGGTCAGTCCAGCAACCAGGGAGAGGACGGTCTTCCTGAGGCACCACCCGTGCCACCAAGCCTCGCTGATGCCATTACCGCACTTGCTAATGCGGCAAATGCTTTCGCTCAGAATCAGGGTCAGCGTGGAGAGCGCCGTGGGCGCAATAATGGGAACCAGGAAACTACCTATGTGGACTTCACCGACACCCGTCCACCGGTGTTCACCAAGGCGGATGAGCCGCTTGAGGCGGATGACTGGCTCCGTACCATGGAGCAGAAGTTTGGTTTGATCCATTGCACCGAAATCCAGAAGCCACAGTTCGCAGCACAGCAGCTGCGTGGTCCCGCAAGTGCCTGGTATGCTAATCTCCTGGCAGCACAACCCGCCGGACACCAGCTTACCTGGGCAGAGTTTCGCACTGCATTCCGTGCCCACTACATCCCTGAAGGGATAATGAGAATGAAGCTCGATCAGTTTCTGGCATTGCGGCAGGGGGACTCCACTGTGATGGAGTACGTGACCAAGTTCAACCAGTTGTCTCTGTATGCCCCAGAGTACGTGAATACTGATGGTAAGAAGAGGAGCTGCTTTGTCAGAGGCTTGAACTACAAGATCCAGCGCAGCTTATCCAACAACCGCCACTGTACCTATCATGAAGCTGTTGACAGCGCGCTCGCTTTTGAAGAAAGTGACCGCCAACTTCAAGGAGAGAAGAAGAAGAAGAAGGCTGTTTTCTCTGGCAGCCAAAAGCGCCAGAAAATCATCTACCATCCCACCCACCACAACCGCCCACAGTACCCACAGCAGCAGGTAGTTGTGCGTACCGCCGCTACCTCCCACACCTCAAACCAGCAAAACACCACTCAGCCGAATGCCCCTGGCGTTCGTGTCACCTCACCACAGTTCACCTACAATCAACCATGCTACAACTGTGGCCAGATGGGACACTGGTCCCGCAATTGTCCTTTCCCCAAACGGTCCAATCAGAATGCACAGAAGGGTGCTGGTGGACAGCAGCAGCAGCAGCAGGGACAGCACCGTGGACAGCAGCAGCAGGCCCAGAAGGGCAAGATGGTCAAGAAGGCTGGCCAGGTGTACTACACCCAGATCGCTGATATTCCGGAAGGAGAGCCCGTCATGCTCGGTAGGTTCCCTATTACCGATAACCCTGCAATTACACTCTTTGATTCTGGTGCATCACATTCATTCATCAATCGTAATTTTGTCGTCAAGCATGACATACAAATTGGGGAGGTTAATGAGAATTTTATCATACAATCGCCCGGGGGGCGTATCAGTACTAAGGAAGTGGTATTTCGGGTACCCATAGAATTGGGAGGGCATAAGTTCCCGACTACTATGATAGTGCTAAAAGATCAGGACATAGATGCCATTTTGGGGATGAATTGGATGTATCAGCACAAGGCTGTGATTGATGTGCTGAATAGGACAATCAAAGTTAACATACCTGATAGTCAGTCCAAACTTCTTATCCAACTTCCGTTACCCCTGAGAACCGTGAAGCAAGTCAATGCTACCTCAGTGCAAGAAATCCTGAATATTCCAGTAGTTTGTGAATTCCCGGATGTCTTTCCTGATGACTTACCTGGGTTGCCTCCGGACCGTGATGTGGAGTTTGCCATAGAGCTTAAGCCTGGTACGGCACCTATATCTCGTAGGGCGTACAGGATGCCACCAAAAGAACTGGCAGAGTTGAAGGTTCAGTTGCAAGAATTGCTTGACAAAGGTTTTATCCGGCCCAGTTCGTCACCTTGGGGCTGTCCGGCCATTTTTGTGAAAAAGAAGGATAACTCTCTCAGACTGTGTATTGACTATCGTCCTCTCAACGAGGTCACCATCAAAAATAAATACCCTTTGCCCCGTATCGATCTTCTCTTTGACCAGCTTGCTGGGGCCAAAGTATTCTCTAAGATTGACCTTCGATCGGGGTACCACCAAATAAAAATCCGTCCACAAGATATTCCCAAAACCGCTTTCACCACCAGATATGGCCTATATGAATACCTAGTCATGTCTTTTGGCCTGACCAATGCTCCTGCCTATTTCATGTATCTGATGAACTCCGTGTTCATGCCTGAGCTTGACAAGTTCGTAGTCGTTTTTATAGATGACATCCTTGTATACTCCAAAACCCCCGAAGAACATGCTAACCACCTTCGAATTGTCCTAAACCGTTTGAGAGATCACCAACTTTATGCCAAGTTCAGCAAATGTGAGTTTTGGTTGGACAGAGTTCCATTCCTCGGTCATATTCTGTCCGCAGAAGGAGTGTCCGTGGATCCCAGTAAGGTCGAGGAGATTCTGAATTGGAAGCCGCCCACCACAGTGCATCAGGTCCGCAGTTTTATGGGTATGGCAGGTTACTATCGTCGTTTTATTCCAGATTTCTCCAGGATATCTAAACCCATCACCAACTTGCTGAAAAATCAAGTGAAGTTTGTTTGGTCATCAGATTGTGAGGAAGTTTTTCAGAAGTTGAAGGAATTGCTAACCACTGCACCAGTGTTGGCTCAGCCGAATATCGAGAAACCATTTGATGTGTACTGTGATGCTTCGGGAACCGGTCTTGGCTGTGTGTTGATGCAAGAGGGTCGTGTCATTGCTTATGCTTCACGGCAACTCAAGCGTCACGAAGAAAACTATCCTACTCATGATCTAGAGTTGGCAGCCGTGGTTCATGCTCTGAAAATATGGCGTCATTATCTGTTGGGAAGTACCTGCAATATTTACACTGATCACAAGAGTCTGAAGTATATTTTTACTCAAGAAGAGTTGAATATGAGGCAGAGAAGATGGCTCGAGTTGATCAAGGACTATGACATCGAAGTACATTACCATCCTTGTCACAGAACCGACCAATTTATACGAGCACAAGTACAACGATCGCATTTTTGCCGCAATCCAGTCGCACTTGAGCCAATATAAACCCGGTAGTCCGGAAATCTCGAAGGATTTCAAACATTTCATACCCCAAGGATCATTCATTCAGCAATACCCGATCACATGACACATAAGTTCGCAACCGAATTTAAACATCAGAGTACAACATAGTCTTTTACACAAATAGGGTAGTAGCGGAAGTCAATATAGTTTTACACCACAGAGTTCGAATACGAGTACCATCACATGACCCCGTCACAGCATTCTTACAACAACTAAAGATAGATAATGACCCCGCCCTCGGGTCTAGTCTTCTTCGCCCGCAGGGGTGAAGCAGTTCCTGCAATACGCGTAGAAAACTACACCATCTGCAACAATGGGAATAAAACCCTGAGTACTCAATTGTACTCAGCTAGACTTACCCGACAGGGAGTAAATAAAAAGACTCTCAAGGATATGCAAGGCTTATTTGGTGGAGCTCAGAGGGTAGCATCATTTTTGCATCAAAGCATTACTACAGTAGAACCTCAACTTACTCATTTTAATTGTGATAAGCTTCGATTTCAGTTAAACTATTTACTAGGATTAGCCACTATACTAAGTATTCACTGAATATTGTAGCAATCAATAAAACCATATGATTTCCGATATCCACAGATATCAACCTCATCTCACCATAACCATTATGTTCAAGTTATTAGCCTCTACCTCACCAGAAGATCAGTTCAGTTTCTCACTAACCAGGAGAGATGGCGATTCGAATCGATTGTACCAGCTGGCAAACATGCCAATCACAAACCCTGTCAGCCGAGCCACTGGCTTCTTGGGCCACCGTTAAATCTTTCTGAGTCACAATATGTCGCGGGCTTGGCGGGGACCATATTCTCAGAGACCAACCCACTTCCAGGATGCATCAGGTCCCTGACCTGCCCTTGGTAAGATGGTGTCTCCGCACATACTTCCTACCTCCAGAATATGTCTGCCTAGTCGCACCAATTCCCGGCTCAGAAAGAAATACTCGGCTTCGCGGTCAGAACGACTTATCTGGCCAGCTATGTGACGACGTCCTTCAATCTCAACTGATGTCTGGTGGCCTCAGTCCTAGTCGGCCGCAAGCAGCACCGAAGACGGCATGACCTCAACCATGTCATGCGGCTCCCCGCTACCTAACCTTGATTCTCTCATTAGACACTGTGGCATGGTGGCACATATAGTCCATCATGTGGAATCCAACCCCATCATCATTAGTAACCACCTATGCTCGCGAAGGACAGGAAATCCCTCGACTTCTACCGGTCTAAGCATGGCTAAGCATAGGATCGAACCCATCCCCTTGTCTAGTAATAACTTCAGGATCAAGTATAAGTGGACAAGGAATAAATGCAGCAACGGTATCATATCAACTCCTATACTTAAGTGCACAATCATACGATTTAATAAAGACCAGTGTATTTGTAAAAAGAGTAGGTGGAGACTTAGGAATGCTCCGGGGCTTGCCTTTCACAAAGTTAGCGGGTTGGTGATCCGGGCACTCCGGAAGTTCAACCTCTTCTTCTTGTCCTTCGGAAACCTCGGGCACTTCAATCTCCGGCGGAACTCCCTCCTCCGGTGGATCGAATTGCAGCAGTGTCACTCCTCCCGGCGATCCTGTATGCATGATATGCATATATGAGAACTGAGAATGCACATGAAACGCAAGATAGAGATGCACGAATTAACCCATGATATGCAATCAGTTTAACAATCCACACTCATTTATTTCTTTCCTAGACAACCAACTCATACTCACCCTTCTTAAGCAAAGCATAGAACAATTTCTCGTCTCGGGTGAGAGGTCTACAACCTGCACTTAATAATTAACATGCATCAACTAACCTACCACAACCAAAAGATATTTGCTTAGAAACAATTAAATAAACCCTAGCCTATAACTGGACCTACTGCTTACTGTGACCAGAAAAATCCATAGAAATTACAGTAGCTATTACACATCCAGATTAGCCTACTGACAAAATTTTAAGTCATTTGGACAAGTATAACAGTCTACACAAAAATAACAAGCAACCAGCCTTTTAAGCAATGGAAAATGCTTAACACAGTGAAAAGTATCAAACAACAGATTTCCTAATTTTCTTAGCTTCTTTCCAACATAACATAGCCCAGGAAAAATATTCATATCCATAACCTTAACACATTAAGCAAGGTGATTTTTGCAAGATTAAAGCATAAAAGGCACATTATACTAGACATCACATAAATAACAGTGAAACACCAGCAAACATATTTTTCATAGATTCTACTTCCCTAAACAAGATGAATGCAAGTGGAATCACATTTTTAGCACATTCCTGTAATTACTTATGCATTTATCAAGTTTACAAGCAATTAACAATTTAATTATAACTGCACACAAAAAGTATTCAAAAAGTACATTTTATATTTTTCCTTGATAGAGCTCAGAAATACAAACACAACAAAATTTGGTTCACCCCCATTGGACATTCCTAGCTCCAGATATGAATTTTGGAAGGTTTTACACATTTTCTGTAAATTCCTTTTATAAAATCAAAAACCTAAACCCGATAGAACTGCTACGTGCACCCGGCTCAGTGAACCAGAGGCGCACCTGAACGGCTGACTCGCGGGCCTCGGGGTCGACCCGACCCCACGCGTCAGAGAGAGGAAACAGAGCCGCCGGCGCTGACCGGCGAGAGCTCGCCGACGGCGAGGTCTCCGGCGACGCCGAGGCTACCTACCGACTCGCGGCAACGAGACGAACCCGATGGACCAACTGCCGAGGGTCGTACTCCACCGGAGCGAGCTCGACGGCGGCAATGGCGGACGGCGGTGGTCCGGCGAACTTGCGCCGGCCGATTCCGGCCGTTGCTCGCGCGGCTCGGCCTCGTTCCGTGTTCCTGCAACCCTAGCGGACCTGTGCGCGCGACTAATCGAACTATTGCGCACGGAAACTCACTGACCGCGCTCGCATGGCGGCACGGTGGCGAGCGGTTTCACGGCGAACTCGGGTTCCGGCGAAACCACGGCGAGGTAGATCTAACCGACGGCGTGGAAAGGATCTACGGCTAACGGAGACTCTTAGACGAGCAAAAGAGAGGGAAGCCGACCCCGGCATCGCCCTCGTCACGGCGACCCGAGAGCTCGGCGGCGCTCCGGCAATGGCGGACGGCGAGAAGCTCGCTGGAGCTGTACCTTAGGTCGGCTGAGGTCGGCAACGGGTCGGAAACGAAGAGCAGAGCAAGCCGCAGCTGCGCCGAGGGTGGCGCGGTCGGAGACGGCTCGGTGGCGGCGGATTTCACCGCGGCGGTCGCGGCGGAAATGGCGACGGCGGAAATGGCGACGGCGAAGGGGACAGAGGAGAGCAGCGAGCGAACAGAGGGCGAGAGAGCAGGGAGAGTGAGGGCGAGCGTGCGGGAGACAGCGTTGCGTGTTCCCCTTTGTAAGCCGACCGCGCGGCAGCAACGACGGCGTACGGCGCCATCTGGCGGCCGAGGCCTGACGCGGTCGCGCGACTCGCTCGCGATTCGCCCGAGGGTCGAACTGAATCGGCTCCGATTCAGTTTCCGCGGACCCGACTGAAACTCGATTTTTATCGATCTACAACTCGCGATCCAGAGCGTTTCAGCGAAAACTTCACTAATATGAGTTGAAGAGCTATATGAGTAGATCATTTCATATTAAGACACTTTACTCTAGTTCGGTCTGGATTGAGAGATACAAGTCAATGAACAGGGGTACACCGAAACTGAAAACCGGTTTAGACTTAGGAAAATTTGAAAACTTCCAAAACAGCTCCAAATCTGCACTAATTCAACTTTTTGACCTTCTTCCACTCATTTTCATGAGTTGACCCAAAAATAAAGTTTGTTCCTTATAAAATTCTACACAACTTTGATTAAGGGTGCACTGACATGCAGAATCCCTAAAATGCCCTTCTTGTTTGGTCAAACAGAATAGCTTTTAAAGGGCTCTCTAGTCAACTATGAGCTAGAGGGGTATTTTGGGGATTTCACCAACATGAACATTGTTCCAAATGTTATCCTAAACATGTATAAAGCATTTAGAACCGTACACAAACATCACATTTGCATGTCAACACATTTTGCATAATATGGACATATAAACAAACATATAGTGATAAAAGGGAATCCAATCAAATGCAATGATAATAATGCATGAAATGACATGATCTATGCTTGATGACATGCAATTGCAAGTGTGAAAATAGTAACTAACACTAGGGTGTTACAGCCCTCCCCCCTTAAAAGAATCTCGTCCCCGAGATTAGAGTTAATTACCATTGTTTAAAGAAAGACGGATAGACTCCCTTGAGGTAGTCTTCTCGCTCCCAAGTCGCATCCCAATAACTTTGGTTGTTCCACACCACCTTATAGAACTTGATCACTCGGCTACGGGTGATTCTTTCTTTGTAATCTATTACTTCAATAGGCTTTTCTTCATAGGTCAAATCTGATTTCAACTTGATATCACCAAAATCCACTTGCTCTCCCGGTACTCGTAAACATTTCTTGAGTTGAGATACATGAAACACATTGAAGATAGTGGACATGTGTGGTGGCAACCGTAACTTGTATGCTACCTTCCCACTTCTTTCCAGAATTTGAAAAGGACCTACAAACCTTGGAGCTAACTTTCGTTTCACTCCGAAGCGTTGCACGCCTTTCATGGGTGACACTTTCAAGTATACATAGTCACCCACTTCAAATTCCAATGGCCTTCTTCGCTTGTCCGCATAGCTCTTTTGACGAGTCTGAGCGGCTTTGAGATGTGTTTGAATGGTATGCACTCTCTCTTCGGCTTCTTTCACAAAGTCAATCCCGTAATATCTCCTTTCGCCTGATTCAACCCAATTAAGAGGAGTTCTACATTTGCGCCCATACAAAGCTTCAAAAGGAGCCATTTGAATACTCTCTTGATAGCTATTGTTGTATGACAACTCGGCCAAAGGCAACCATTCTTCCCACGAGCCTTTAGACGATAGAACACAAGCTCTCAACATATCTTCAAGAATTTGATTTACCCTTTCAGTTTGACCAGAAGTTTGAGGATGATAAGCTGAGCTGCGAACCAAATTGGTTCCCAAACACTTGTGTAGATGCTCCCAGAAGCGTGCAATAAATTGCGGGCCTCTGTCGGAAACTATCGTCCTCGGCACACCATGTAACCGAAGTATCTGAGCAAAGTAGAGCTGTGCCAACTGATGAGGACGATCTGTAGTTCGAACTGGTAAGAAATGTGCAATCTTAGTCAATCGATCTACGATCACCCAAATAGAATCGTGGCCTTTTTGCGTTAGAGGTAACCCAGATATGAAATCCATGGTTATCTCATCCCATTTCCAACCTGGAACTGGTAAGGGTTGCAATAGGCCTGCTGGCTTAAGATGAATAGCCTTCACGCGACAACAGGTATCACACTTGGCCACATAGGCTGCAATTTCCTTCTTCATTTTGGTCCACCAGAACCTAGGTTTCAAGTCTTGATACATCTTACTACTACCAGGATGGATAGACAACTTGGACAAATGAGCCTCATCCATAATCTGATTCCTCAACTCACGGTCTTTCGGTACTACCAATCGATCCTTGAACCACAATATACCTTTTTCATCTACTCGGAAATGAAGCATTTCTTGTTCTTTCATCTTCCTCTTGATATGATATATGCCGGGATCTGTTTTCTGACCTTCAATAATCTTGCTTTCCAAAGTACAACTGAGAGTAATATTATTCAACACCACTGGATGCACAAGATTGAACCCGTCTGCTAGCAAAGGCTGCAATACATTGCAATGAGACTTTCGGCTCAAGGCATCGGCTACGACATTGGCCTTGCCCGGATGATAGTGTACTTCTAGATCATAGTCTTTGATCAACTCCAACCACCTCCTTTGCCTCATGTTCAACTCAGGCTGAGTGAAAATGTACTTGAGACTCTTGTGATCGGAATAGATATGACATTTGTGACCCATCAAATAGTGGCGCCAAATCTTCAATGCATGAACTACAGCGGCAAGTTCCAAATCATGAGTAGGATAGTTTTGCTCATGTTTTCTCAGTTGACGCGAGGCATAAGCAATGACTCGGCCTTCTTGCATGAGAACACATCCTAACCCAGTGCCACAAGCATCGCAGTACACATCAAAAGGCCTTTCAATATCAGGTTGTGCAAGAACTGGAGCAGTGGTCAACAACGTTTGCAAGGTGCGAAAAGCTGTTTCACACTCCCCACTCCACACAAACTTGGTATCTTTGTTGTAACACCCCTGGTGTTACTGTAACTAAAACCTGCCATGTCATCATGATTTCATGCAAATCATCCCGCATAAACTCATCATTAGTGTGCATTAACTAAAATAATTTTTATTCTTCTATGTGATTGTGCATAGGTAACCTAGAGTGATTTTATTTCATAAATACTTGTTTAATTGCGTTTGATCAAATCCCATCTGGACGATAAAATAAAACTCATTCATGAACCCTAAAATCGGATTCAAAACCCTAGTCTGAAAACTAACGAGAATTTGATGTTAAGCCTTAAATAAAACTTCTAGCTCTTGAAAAACCGAGCAACTTTTACATTGAGTGATTTTTAAGTTATTATTTGAAATTCCAAATTAAACCCTAATCTATGTTTAAAGGTTTAAGTTTAAATCTTTATTTTGAAAATTATTAAGAATTAGACAAAACTTATTACATAAAAGTTGTAAAGTTCATTAAAGGGGATAACTTTGGTATTTGGATATTGGGAAGTTATTATATAAAAATTTCGATTTTCTAGTTCCCGATCAGACTTCCGTTTAAACCTATTTTGGCCCCAAAAACCTAGTTCAAAATCTAGAAGGAATCTTGAGATGACCCCTTAATGAAAGTTATAGGTCTATTTAAATGTGACAACTTTTATTTTTGGAGATTTTGAAGTTCTGTTGTAAAAATTTGAATTTAGCTTGAAACAGTGAATTAAAAATCAAATTTGAAATGTCAATTCAAAAAATATTTGGAATCTGACAAAATTCCTTTAATAAAAGTTGTAGAGCTCTCTGAGGGGAACAATTCTTATTTTGACCATTTTTCAAGTTGTTATGAAAAATCAAAAGTAATTTCAAAAATTCAAGTTAGGTTTTAAAAACCCTATTCACCCCCTTTTGAATAATTTTCAAATTCGGCCGAATTTGGGGTTGGTCCAAAAATGAAAGATGTTCAGTTTTTATAGCCCTACAACTTTGGTGTTTTCTGTTTCTTCATTTGACACACGGTTTGGGCGTAATTGTGCAAAAGATCAGAGAGGAGTAGGTAGCTGCTACAGTAGCCACGGCATGGGCACCGTCCTTCTTCCCTGTTCGCGCGACCGCCGGCACGGCCGCGCGCGTCAGCGCCTGTCCGCGTCGCCCCTGCACCCACGTCGCGCAAAAGCGAGCAGCGGCCATCGTCTTCCATCTCTCCTACTCATCTCCGCCCCTATAAATGCCTGGGAGGGCCGTCGTTTTGCTCCCCTTCTCTTTCTCCTCGCCGCCGGTGAACTTCTCGGTCTCCGGTGAAATACGTCGTCCCTCCTCTGCCATTGTTCAATTCACCACACCGCTAGCCCCGCAATTCCTTTGCGCTTCGCTCGAGCTCGGTTTTGCGTCCTGTCGTCGGCGAAGGAGCTCGGAAATCGTCTTCTTCGTCCTCGGCTACGGCCGGAGCACCGCCGCGAGTCCCACCGTCGCGTCCGAGCTCTTCGGGTGAGCTCTGGACCTTGGGTCCCTCCGTTTCCATCTCAGTGATTTCTACAGTGCCTCATGCTTGCGATGGTTCTTCCTCCGGTGCCTTAGGTTCGTCGGAACGTAGCGGTTGCCGTCGGGAGTCACCGCCGTACCCGCCACCGTCGTCAAGCCCTCTGTTCCGGTCGTTCCCCGTCCCAACCAGCTACCCTGCTAAATTCGTGGTGAGCTACTGCCCCTCCCCAACCTTTCCTCTTGAACTCTACCGTGCCTTGGCGGCCGGGGTGCATCCGCCGCGCCATCGTGTCCGCCGTGGGCGAGCTCGGGCTCGCCAGTGGCGATGAGAGTAGAAGCTGAGTAGGTTAGGGAGTTCGCTAGGTCCTACGGCCTCGGTTGGTAATCCTAGTTGGGCGGTTGGGGTCGCCGTCGACGAAACCGCGGCGAGCCGCCGCGCTGTGTGCAGCGGGGAAGCGGGTGGCGCGAGGAGGGGGATGAAGCTGACGGCGGGGGCCCGCCTGTCAGCCCCTCTCCGAGCGCGGGTGTGTGCGCGCGCGCGTGCTGGGCCGCGTGGGCCGGTCCAGCAGGGGCGCAGGTGGTGCGGCAGCGCTGGTGATGGGCCGGGGCGTGCTCATGGGCCGTCTCGGGCCGGTTTGGCCTTTCCATTTTCCCAGCGATTTTCAATAGCCTTTTCAAATTTATTTCTATGAATAGTGCTGATGTTTGTCAATTTCATAGGAATTTATCTGTGGCCTGAAAAATTATGAAAAATTTTGTGGTAGCTCTCTGTGATGCCTAGTATTTAGGAAAAATATAATATCTAGGTTTAGAACCTTTTCTGTTAGGAGTAAAAATCAGTCAATTAAATGACTAATGCAACTTTGATGATTTTTAATAAATTGTAGGTAACTCCAAAAATCATGAAATTAACTGTGGCTCTGTTTCATGATGAAAGCTAGCTGTTGGTAAATTTTGGTTACAATTAGAGTTAGTTTGATCAGTTAATAAATATGAGTGCAATTAGGAAAATAAATAAAAGGGGTAGAGGAAATGGATTTAGGGTTTTTGTGTGTATTTTGGATTGATTGAAGTCCAAGGGTCTACCACCCTATGATCTTTGGCAATGAAAGATGATGTTGTAGGTTGTAGTAATAAAGTTGTGCAGCGGCTTTCTACGACGGTTAAAATGGTCAATAAAATAATTAATAAAAATGAATAAGGAACCCTGATCTTTCTTTTAGGATGGTGTGAGCTTTTGGAGTAGATTGTGTACCCTGGAACACAAAACCATTACTGTTACTTGGTATCTTAACTTCTTTACAGCTAATCCATAGGTTAGTGGATAATTAAGATGTTTGTTGCAAATATTCGTTAGTGGGTCAGTGGATGTTTTGATTATTTCTTAGATGCAACTTCATGGGTAAAAATGGAATAGTTAAACATGTCTCTTGTAGTAAGGTGATAGTAGTCCTTTCTCATATAAACATAGAATAGATGATTTTATGTGCCAATTAAATAGAACCCTAGTTGTTAATAAAACAAGTTAGTTTTGTTGGTTTGCAACTTTACCGTGAAGGAAATTTGTACTCAACTTTCTAATTAAGTTTACTTTTTATTACTTCATAAATTACTGCACCTCATTCATCATGGCATACATATCATCATGTTAAGGATTGCATTATTATTACGTGTAGTGAACGCGGGATAATTATTATCGGAAGTGTGCCCCAAGTATGGCCTTCACTCGGTGGACCTGGATCGTTCTTGGTGTTTTACTTCAGAGTTTTATCCACTTCAAGCAACAGGCAAGCCCCGGTGCATTAACCGTCTATTGTGAAATCCTTTATAATTCGAGTTAATCTATTGCATTAAGTTGATAGGAGTTGATTGTTACCTATCCAGATGCATTGTCCCAAATAATTACCCTGAAACCTGATTTAAATAAAATGGTTTGGAAAATGCTTAGACCTGCTTAATGAAATTAGAATTTCATAAAAGAAAAACTATTTTTGTGATGTGAATCTATATATATACTCTATGACTAGTGAAGAACTTGTTATCCGTTGGTTGATGTGTATTCGGGTTAGAGTCCCGATGCATGGTCACTTTCGGAATAGTTTGGAACTGGTTAGTATCACTGAAATATGTTTCGTTGAGTGGCCTGCTCATGGGACGGCGTTTCCCATGTCACACTACTCTTCAGGCATGATAATAAAACTGTCGGGCAGTATTGTATTCGGGCTAGGCCCCAATGCAAGTCTGACGGCAGGAAGGAAGTAGGGACCGTTCGTTGTAGGCCTGCTGTGATCATGATGAACAGCCTAGCCACATACCTATGTGGAAAGCCTAGAGTCAGGTGGCTCTATTGCTGGAACCGACAACCACGCACTGGGAGTGGAGAGATGGCGGGAGTAGCGTGTACCCACGTGGCCGGCGTGCCTGGAGACGAGTGGAGTACTGTGCTCCCGGGTGGCGCAGGACCGGTTCCGGGATAGAAAGACCTAGATGACGGGTTGGTATATGTATGCCGGCGTGCTGCATATGCAGTGTGGTTAGAATCCCCAGCTGGGTACTTACTGGATTCGAATCGACGTGCTCCTCGGTTAATGGAGACTTGATCCCCACACCTACCCCGAAAAGTGGTTCTCAACTAGGTCATCTGAATGAATAAAAGAATTTAAAGAATGATGATGTATGAGATTGATTATCAGAACTATGATTATGATTACGATATTGATAAATTAAAATCTGGAATAGAATAGTAATGCTTTTCTGCAAATTCCCTATCCTCTGCTAGCCTTACCCATGACCTTGCATTCCTGAGTCTCATCTTACACCTTTAGTCGGGTAAGTCTTGCGGAGTACCCCAAGTACTCAGGGTTTGTTAACCCCTGTTGCAGGTGAGCCGAGAGTTCAAGTTCTGTTTAGGACCGTGCCGGTTGTTGGATCGTGCACGGGTGAAGATGTGTTGTTGGTACAACCCTTGGGCAAGGGTATAGTTGTATACTGCTGCTCCACTACGAAGCTCTGATCTGGGTAATGTAAAAATTATATTTATTAATCTATAGATATGTAATACTTCCGCATCTTGTACCCTGATTTAGATTATTTTTGTAAACTGTTGTAATACTTGCAATGTCTTTACAATGAGATCCTCGGGGAAATTGGGTTTCCTAGGAGACCCGGCAGGCCACCTAGGTCATTAGGGAACTCGTGCACAGTAACCGGATGTCCTTAGGGATGTTGATGGCGCACGTGGGCCCTATGATTAAGGCGGTTCTGTCACAAGTGGTATCGGAGCATTTCATTGTAAAGTACTTGCAGTATTACTTTACAAAAGCTTCAAAATGATTTCGAATAAATAAAATCAACGGGGTGGTTTGGTACCAGTTGCTTCTGAACTTCCCTTATTCATTCTCTAAAGTCCTTTCCTGATTCTTTCTATAGAATTGCAGTTAGATTTTAGGCTTGGTAGTGGATTAGCAGTTAAAATATGCCCTATATTCTAAAATAGTGAGTGCATGTCACTCTAATAATTACTTTGCCAAGTATATGTATATATATCGTATTATATTGGTTCGCGTTGGAACGTTCATGCATCATGACATCACAACAATTAATACTTCCCCCATAATGAAGTAAGCCTATATTTTCAAAATATAACTTGTTTCAAAAGGTTTTACTCTTATATCTTTCCTTATGCTTGCTGAAAGATCTGGTGATGGTTACTGACAACTTCAGTCAAAGATGAGTTTCGAAAACCAAGCTGATTACAAAAGCCAGACCGGTTTTATTTAAAGTAAGCGGAAAGAAGTGATGCTTTGATTTGAAAACTACACCAATCGAACCAAGTTTTGAAAACCATTTTGAAAAACAATACATTCAAATGATTTTGCTTTAAAAACTCATCCATTCTTAAAATGGTTTTCAAATCTTCTTCCGATTTTAATGCCTTACAAAAATGCTTCCAAATTTCCAAACCAGGTTTTTATTCAGTCATCACGGAAGATTTTTGGCAGTTGTGCAATATTTTCTACAAAAGTCCTGACTCTTTCTCCCACCTTTGTTAAACACCTTTGCTCAAGAGTCCATCCCCAAAAAGAAATATAAAACGATTTAATTTCTAAAATCCTTCTTGCAAAGGGTCACCAAAAACTTAAGTTTCAAAAAGGGACGGTCTTTTAAATCATTTCAAAAGGATTTATTCTCTTGTTTGGAACATCGAGCTGATGCTAGTACCTCGATGAGATAAGTCGTTCCCGACCTGTGGTATCTCTATAAAACGTGAAGCCCCATGTGTGATGTATCCACATGGCTTGCTGCCGAGCGTATGCTGGTATCGTGGTATGATCGTGACCGCCCTCAAAAGGTACATAGCATAACTGAGTTTCCAAGTTGGATTTATTAAAAATCTTCTTTCATTAAAAGTTACAGGATATAAACAAGTTTTGTCGATCTTTAATAAATGTTGCTCCATAAGTTCCTGGTCCTTGGGGAGCTTCTGGATGCACTCATTTACTATGCCAACTCTAGAGAAAACCTTAGTTTATCCTTAATTTTGTTTCCCCCTTTCAAGACATTGTCATTCCTTCGAAAACTATTGTATCCTGTAGTGGTGTCATAACTAGTGACCGCAATACCATGACGAGGCCTAGGGTCTCTCGCGTGCCTGAGTCATGCGAGATTCTGCTAGGAGCGTGTATGTATTGAGGTTTAAGGTTATGAGCTACCATAGCTTCACAATTCATAAGCTCTCTTTCGTTGTACCTTTCGTGGAAACGAATACATATTCCTATGATGGACGATGATCTACGAATACAATGTAATGTCGAGACTTGAAATCTCTTATGGCTCGTTCCCACAAGAAATTTTGCAAGAATTCGCTTACATCGAAAGCCGTAGTCATTATCCATCATAGTCCTGATTGTCATACGTTTATTCGTATGACTCCTGTTGACTGAGGCTATGTTAATTGTACCTTGTGATGGTGTTTGACCATGGTTATGGTGCCTTACAGAACTGAGAATCTTTTGCGACATACTTTCGCACAAGTTTTTCTCAGGGCACCTATTAATATCATAACCCATGCCCCTCACCCAGGAAGGTCACAACTGATGTGCTCTCTTCCCTCGAAAATCAATGCTCCCTAAGTTTCCAGTCCTTTGGTAACTTTTGGAGGCACTAAATTCAAGCAAGGAATTACCGAATCCTTGGTTTCTCCGTGTGTGTGTCAGACTTATCCTTTCCTTTCACGGCACCTATTGTTTCCAGGTTAGTTGGAAGCTATTGTAATTGCAGTCTATGGGGTATCATGATCCATGACCGACGCAGCGTCGAAATCTGGGATCTCTTATGGCTCGCGACCATAGGAAGTTACTGCCAGGCGCTCGCTGTGATTAGGGTTAGTGGCCATGATCTTAGTCTGCAGTTAATACGCTTTCACTCCCTTTCAAATGTATATCACAAAAATTTATATCCATATTTTTCCCGAATTTTGAAAATTCTTTTGTTATATATAACAATATTAAAAATCTATTCTGCAAGTTTGCATCTCATCTCCTTGAGTTCTCAGAATTCTTTGTTCTTACAATCATCCTAATCTCATCTGATAAAATGATGGGAACCGATTTGGAAAAAGTACCTAAGATCTATTCACTTAGAATTGGTACCTACGATCCGCTGAGGATTTCCTGTGGTTTTAAGGATTCCTGATTTTTTATAAATATCTCGAATTTTATTCTTAACTATTCACTTCCTTAAAATTTCGAGATGCACTCGAGGTTATCCCCACTGCCCTAGTCTCAATACTTGGTTCTACTTCTTAATTTTTATCTGTGTACGTGTCATGCCTTAATCTGACACGTCTCAATTCTTTGAAAAATTCAACACGTTGTCCGAATCTTTATGGTTGTGCCCTATAGTAGTGCCATGACCTGAGACCACGGTGCCGTGTCGAAACCTAGGGTCCCTTGCGTGCCACGTCCACGCGAGATTCTACTAGGCACGCGCTGGTATCGTGGATTAAAGTTACGATCTACTATAGCTTCACAACTATCGAGCTCTATTCCATTGCTGTGGTGAAACATGATCTATGATTACGATACAATATGACCACCTGAAAACTCATGTATCTTGCACCTACATGAGATTTTGCAAGGGGGTATACTCGTATCGAGGTCCTTGATCATTTTTCATCGTAACCACCATAGAAATACTTTCTTTTTGACTGAGGTTACTTTAATTGTGTGCTATAACGGTATCTCGGTTCGTGACTATGGTGCCGTGTCAAAGCTTGGAACCTTCTGTGGACTGCGGCCACATAAGACCTTGCCGAGCTATGCACTGGTACCGTAGACGGTGCTCCTGAACCTTTATAGCTCACAATTTAAGGTGCTCTCACGATCCTTGAATTCTCTTTTGAAATTAACAAATGAATTAAAATTTCAAATAGTGACTAACTCGAAAGGTTTTAAAATCACGGTGTTTGAGGGATTTTCATTGACTGTGTTTGATAATGTTGTTAGGGTTAACGATTGACGGTGCCGCGACGAAACCAAGAGCTTCCCGTGTGATACATACAGGGTTAGCTGCTCGGCACGCGCGGGTATCGTCATCCTTGACCATAACTCATTAGAAAGCCACGCTCGAACGAGATTCCTCGTAAAGGTTTATTTGTAAGAGTAAAGTATAAAATTTTTAGTGTTGAGAGACAACTGATTAGATCGGGTTGCTCGAAGGACTTCAGCGGGATGGTGCGACGTATAGCAGGATCAGTCTCCAGGAGAAACAGCTACATGAGGGATCAGAAGATCACCCCTCTGAAAACTTTCCTGAACTCCTTGCTACTTTTATAAATAATTCTTATTTACCAAGTTTATAAAATGTAAACCCCTACTTGCTCCATAGTCAAGTTTGGAAAATATCTACATGACACATTTTCTTTTCCATTACTAAACCTAAGGCCTTAGCCATATTTTAAATCTCGAGACGAGATTTTATTTTAAGGGGGGAAGGATGTAACACCCCTGGTGTTACTGTAACTAAAACCTGCCATGTCATCATGATTTCATGCAAATCATCCCGCATAAACTCATCATTAGTGTGCATTAACTAAAATAATTTTTATTCTTCCATGTGATTGTGCATAGGTAACCTAGAGTGATTTTATTTCATAAATACTTGTTTAATTGCGTTTGATCAAATCCCATCTGGACGATAAAATAAAACTCATTCATGAACCCTAAAATCGGATTCAAAACCCTAGTCTGAAAACTAACGAGAATTTGATGTTAAGCCTTAAATAAAACTTCTAGCTCTTGAAAAACCGAGCAACTTTTACATTGAGTGATTTTTAAGTTATTATTTGAAATTCCAAATTAAACCCTAATCTATGTTTAAAGGTTTAAGTTTAAATCTTTATTTTGAAAATTATTAAGAATTAGACAAAACTTATTACATAAAAGTTGTAAAGTTCATTAAAGGGGATAACTTTGGTATTTGGATATTGGGAAGTTATTATATAAAAATTTCGATTTTCTAGTTCCCGATCAGACTTCCGTTTAAACCTATTTTGGCCCCAAAAACCTAGTTCAAAATCTAGAAGGAATCTTGAGATGACCCCTTAATGAAAGTTATAGGTCTATTTAAATGTGACAACTTTTATTTTTGGAGATTTTGAAGTTCTGTTGTAAAAATTTGAATTTAGCTTGAAACAGTGAATTAAAAATCAAATTTGAAATGTCAATTCAAAAAATATTTGGAATCTGACAAAATTCCTTTAATAAAAGTTGTAGAGCTCTCTGAGGGGAACAATTCTTATTTTGACCATTTTTCAAGTTGTTATGAAAAATCAAAAGTAATTTCAAAAATTCAAGTTAGGTTTTAAAAACCCTATTCACCCCCTTTTGAATAATTTTCAAATTCGGCCGAATTTGGGGTTGGTCCAAAAATGAAAGATGTTCAGTTTTTATAGCCCTACAACTTTGGTGTTTTCTGTTTCTTCATTTGACACACGGTTTGGGCGTAATTGTGCAAAAGATCAGAGAGGAGTAGGTAGCTGCTACAGTAGCCACGGCATGGGCACCGTCCTTCTTCCCTGTTCGCGCGACCGCCGGCACGGCCGCGCGCGTCAGCGCCTGTCCGCGTCGCCCCTGCACCCACGTCGCGCAAAAGCGAGCAGCGGCCATCGTCTTCCATCTCTCCTACTCATCTCCGCCCCTATAAATGCCTGGGAGGCCGTCGTTTTGCTCCCCTTCTCTTTCTCCTCGCCGCCGGTGAACTTCTCGGTCTCCGGTGAAATACGTCGTCCCTCCTCTGCCATTGTTCAATTCACCACACCGCTAGCCCCGCAATTCCTTTGCGCTTCGCTCGAGCTCGGTTTTGCGTCCTGTCGTCGGCGAAGGAGCTCGGAAATCGTCTTCTTCGTCCTCGGCTACGGCCGGAGCACCGCCGCGAGTCCCACCGTCGCGTCCGAGCTCTTCGGGTGAGCTCTGGACCTTGGGTCCCTCCGTTTCCATCTCAGTGATTTCTACAGTGCCTCATGCTTGCGATGGTTCTTCCTCCGGTGCCTTAGGTTCGTCGGAACGTAGCGGTTGCCGTCGGGAGTCACCGCCGTACCCGCCACCGTCGTCAAGCCCTCTGTTCCGGTCGTTCCCCGTCCCAACCAGCTACCCTGCTAAATTCGTGGTGAGCTACTGCCCCTCCCCAACCTTTCCTCTTGAACTCTACCGTGCCTTGGCGGCCGGGGTGCATCCGCCGCGCCATCGTGTCCGCCGTGGGCGAGCTCGGGCTCGCCAGTGGCGATGAGAGTAGAAGCTGAGTAGGTTAGGGAGTTCGCTAGGTCCTACGGCCTCGGTTGGTAATCCTAGTTGGGCGGTTGGGGTCGCCGTCGACGAAACCGCGGCGAGCCGCCGCGCTGTGTGCAGCGGGGAAGCGGGTGGCGCGAGGAGGGGGATGAAGCTGACGGCGGGGGCCCGCCTGTCAGCCCCTCTCCGAGCGCGGGTGTGTGCGCGCGCGCGTGCTGGGCCGCGTGGGCCGGTCCAGCAGGGGCGCAGGTGGTGCGGCAGCGCTGGTGATGGGCCGGGGCGTGCTCATGGGCCGTCTCGGGCCGGTTTGGCCTTTCCATTTTCCCAGCGATTTTCAATAGCCTTTTCAAATTTATTTCTATGAATAGTGCTGATGTTTGTCAATTTCATAGGAATTTATCTGTGGCCTGAAAAATTATGAAAAATTTTGTGGTAGCTCTCTGTGATGCCTAGTATTTAGGAAAAATATAATATCTAGGTTTAGAACCTTTTCTGTTAGGAGTAAAAATCAGTCAATTAAATGACTAATGCAACTTTGATGATTTTTAATAAATTGTAGGTAACTCCAAAAATCATGAAATTAACTGTGGCTCTGTTTCATGATGAAAGCTAGCTGTTGGTAAATTTTGGTTACAATTAGAGTTAGTTTGATCAGTTAATAAATATGAGTGCAATTAGGAAAATAAATAAAAGGGGTAGAGGAAATGGATTTAGGGTTTTTGTGTGTATTTTGGATTGATTGAAGTCCAAGGGTCTACCACCCTATGATCTTTGGCAATGAAAGATGATGTTGTAGGTTGTAGTAATAAAGTTGTGCAGCGGCTTTCTACGACGGTTAAAATGGTCAATAAAATAATTAATAAAAATGAATAAGGAACCCTGATCTTTCTTTTAGGATGGTGTGAGCTTTTGGAGTAGATTGTGTACCCTGGAACACAAAACCATTACTGTTACTTGGTATCTTAACTTCTTTACAGCTAATCCATAGGTTAGTGGATAATTAAGATGTTTGTTGCAAATATTCGTTAGTGGGTCAGTGGATGTTTTGATTATTTCTTAGATGCAACTTCATGGGTAAAAATGGAATAGTTAAACATGTCTCTTGTAGTAAGGTGATAGTAGTCCTTTCTCATATAAACATAGAATAGATGATTTTATGTGCCAATTAAATAGAACCCTAGTTGTTAATAAAACAAGTTAGTTTTGTTGGTTTGCAACTTTACCGTGAAGGAAATTTGTACTCAACTTTCTAATTAAGTTTACTTTTTATTACTTCATAAATTACTGCACCTCATTCATCATGGCATACATATCATCATGTTAAGGATTGCATTATTATTACGTGTAGTGAACGCGGGATAATTATTATCGGAAGTGTGCCCCAAGTATGGCCTTCACTCGGTGGACCTGGATCGTTCTTGGTGTTTTACTTCAGAGTTTTATCCACTTCAAGCAACAGGCAAGCCCCGGTGCATTAACCGTCTATTGTGAAATCCTTTATAATTCGAGTTAATCTATTGCATTAAGTTGATAGGAGTTGATTGTTACCTATCCAGATGCATTGTCCCAAATAATTACCCTGAAACCTGATTTAAATAAAATGGTTTGGAAAATGCTTAGACCTGCTTAATGAAATTAGAATTTCATAAAAGAAAAACTATTTTTGTGATGTGAATCTATATATATACTCTATGACTAGTGAAGAACTTGTTATCCGTTGGTTGATGTGTATTCGGGTTAGAGTCCCGATGCATGGTCACTTTCGGAATAGTTTGGAACTGGTTAGTATCACTGAAATATGTTTCGTTGAGTGGCCTGCTCATGGGACGGCGTTTCCCATGTCACACTACTCTTCAGGCATGATAATAAAACTGTCGGGCAGTATTGTATTCGGGCTAGGCCCCAATGCAAGTCTGACGGCAGGAAGGAAGTAGGGACCGTTCGTTGTAGGCCTGCTGTGATCATGATGAACAGCCTAGCCACATACCTATGTGGAAAGCCTAGAGTCAGGTGGCTCTATTGCTGGAACCGACAACCACGCACTGGGAGTGGAGAGATGGCGGGAGTAGCGTGTACCCACGTGGCCGGCGTGCCTGGAGACGAGTGGAGTACTGTGCTCCCGGGTGGCGCAGGACCGGTTCCGGGATAGAAAGACCTAGATGACGGGTTGGTATATGTATGCCGGCGTGCTGCATATGCAGTGTGGTTAGAATCCCCAGCTGGGTACTTACTGGATTCGAATCGACGTGCTCCTCGGTTAATGGAGACTTGATCCCCACACCTACCCCGAAAAGTGGTTCTCAACTAGGTCATCTGAATGAATAAAAGAATTTAAAGAATGATGATGTATGAGATTGATTATCAGAACTATGATTATGATTACGATATTGATAAATTAAAATCTGGAATAGAATAGTAATGCTTTTCTGCAAATTCCCTATCCTCTGCTAGCCTTACCCATGACCTTGCATTCCTGAGTCTCATCTTACACCTTTAGTCGGGTAAGTCTTGCGGAGTACCCCAAGTACTCAGGGTTTGTTAACCCCTGTTGCAGGTGAGCCGAGAGTTCAAGTTCTGTTTAGGACCGTGCCGGTTGTTGGATCGTGCACGGGTGAAGATGTGTTGTTGGTACAACCCTTGGGCAAGGGTATAGTTGTATACTGCTGCTCCACTACGAAGCTCTGATCTGGGTAATGTAAAAATTATATTTATTAATCTATAGATATGTAATACTTCCGCATCTTGTACCCTGATTTAGATTATTTTTGTAAACTGTTGTAATACTTGCAATGTCTTTACAATGAGATCCTCGGGGAAATTGGGTTTCCTAGGAGACCCGGCAGGCCACCTAGGTCATTAGGGAACTCGTGCACAGTAACCGGATGTCCTTAGGGATGTTGATGGCGCACGTGGGCCCTATGATTAAGGCGGTTCTGTCACATTTGTGCAATAGCTTGGTCATAGGTTTAGCTATTTTAGAGAAATCCTGAATAAAGCGGCGATAATACCCAGCTAATCCCAGAAAGCTACGAACCTCAGACACATTTGTTGGTGACTGCCAATCCAACACCTGCTGAACTTTTGACGGATCTACAGAAATACCTTCAGCAGATAAGATATGGCCCAGAAAAGGTACCTTAGTCAACCAAAACTCACACTTGCTGAACTTAGCATACAGCTTATGCTCCCTGAGTCTAGTCAAGACTATCCTCAAGTGTTCAGCATGATCCTCCATGCTCTCAGAGTACACCAGAATATCGTCAATAAAGACTACCACGAACTTATCCAACTCAGGCATGAATACCGAATTCATTAGATACATGAAATGGGCAGGAGCATTGGTTAATCCAAAAGACATAACCAAATACTCATACAAGCCATACCGAGTGGAGAAAGCCGTCTTGGGAATATCTTGTGGTCTGATCTTAATTTGGTGATACCCAGATCTCAGATCAATTTTGGAGAAAACCTTGGCCTTGGACAATTGATCAAACAAGATATCAATACGAGGTAGAGGATACTTGTTCTTAATTGTCACAGCATTTAGTGGCCTATAGTCCACACACATACGTAAAGTTTCATCCTTCTTCTTAACAAAGATTGCAGGACAGCCCCACGGAGAAGAACTAGGGCGAATGAACCCTTTGTCCAATAACTCCTGGAGTTGTTTCTTGAGTTCAGCTAATTCATGAGGAGGCATTCTATATGGCCTTCGAGAAATAGGCGCCGTACCGGGAATAAGTTCTATTGCAAACTCCACATCTCGATCAGGAGGAAGTCCAGGTAGATCATCAGGAAAGACATCAGGAAATTCACACACTACAGGGATGCTCTGAAGTGTCACGGCCTCAACTGAGAAAGAGAGACTAAAAAGATCTCCCCTACGGGGCAGATGAACCTGAAAAGTGCCTTCACCTTGGGGTTCCCTCAGTGTCAACATCCGGTTAGGGACGTCCAACACCGCACCCCGCTTGTCCATCCAACTAACTCCCAAAATAACATCCAGACTCAACCCTGGTAGCACAATAAGACTACTGATGAAAACCCGATTACCAATCTCGATGGTCACATCCCCGACACCATGACGCGTACAAATTTCAGCCCCAGCTGAAGTTATCCGGAAACTATGGCTCAACTCAACAATTGGTAATGCATGCTTTTGTGCAAATGCTTGACTCACGAAAGAATGCGACGATCCAGAGTCAAACAAAACAATAGCAGGATGCTGATTCACAGAAAACATACCCGCGGTGACTGGTTCACCTTCCGGAAGTTCCTCCGCAGTAGTGTGATGGACACGACCCTGCCTGGGATGAGGACAATAACGAGCAAGATGTCCCTGTTGGCCACAGTTAAAGCATGGCCCCAGACCTTGGTTGGTCCTCACTGGAGCGGCGTTGCTGGGAGGAGCATTGTTCTTGTTCAAAGGCACTGTGAAACCTTTCTTGTAGCGCTGAGGCGCTGGCTGCTTCTTTGGAGGGGGTCTGAATTTTGCTCCAGGAACAGCCGGACGGTAAGCAGGGCGATTTGCCACCGCACGACTAGCTGTTGGAGTCCTTGACTGAGAAGAGCTTCCTTCAAATGGCCTCTTGCCTCCCTTGGAAGCAGTGTGCAAGTTGTTCTGTTTCTCTTGGATATAAGCTTCACTGATGAACTCGTTAAAAGTTGTACGAGCGTTGTTCGCCAGAGTCTTCATAAGCTTGGTACTAAGACCTCTCTTGAAGGTTTCAATCTTCTTTTCATCTGTATCTACCATCCACGGGGCATACCTCGACAGATTGTTAAAGGCATGATGATACTGAGTGAGGGTCTTGGTACCCTGAGTAAGCTGCATGAATTCATTGACCTTCATCTTGATCAAGCCTGCTGGAATGAAATGCCCCCTGAAATCCCTGGTGAACTGCTCCCAGGTGATATCAGCGACCACGGGGTAGGCGGTCTTACGATTGGCCCACCATATTCCAGCTTGGCCTTGCAGTAACATAGCAGCAAAGCTAGCCTTCATGGTTTCAGTCAATCGCAGCACAGAGAATGACTGTTCAATAGTGTTTAACCACTCATCAGCTTCCAGCGGCTCTACGGCCTGCTTGAATACCGGAGGCTTAGTGTCCATGAAGTCCTTGTAGTTACTGTATTGGTCCTCATCGTTTCCGCGGCGTCCACCTCGATCGCGATTGTGGTTGTTACTAGCAACCATCTGCTGCAAAATCGCTTGCTGGGTGTCCAAGAACTGAGCAAACATTTGTTCCTGGGTACGTGGTGGAGGAGGCGGCAACTCCTCATCTTCATGTTCGTTCCCACCACCACTGGTTGACCCATGACGACGGGTATGAGGTGCCATCTGTAGCAACACGCAACAACCATTGTTAAGTGTCAGTTATGTCAAAGATAACCGAAAGATTATGCCCAAAAGATATCAATGATCATTTTTGATAACCAACAAATGGCACAATAATTCATTAATCATCACACAACCGCACAATAACAATGCGCAACCAAAAAGGGTTTCCAAGCTGCATAAGTTACCATTACTTAATTAAAAGTTTGATGGTTCTAGCCCTGAACACACAGGGTTCTCCCATTACAATTCAGGTTCTACCCCTTACATGACATTAAGGGTTTTCCCAATACAAAAGGGTGCCGATCATGGCAAGATCACTAGAAAAAGGCCTAGTCATCGTGGTCACTGTCCACGCCGGACACGTTCCCACCATGGTCATCACTCTCGTCAATAGGCACGATCTCCTCGGGGTCTTCTTCTTCTTCTTCCTCACTTGCTTCACCATCATCAGCTGCAATGAAGATCTCAGGAGCAAACTCCGCTGCACCCGGAGGATGAAACGGATCAGCACGGTTGTTCAGACGATGAACATCCTGCTGCAACTCCCAAACTTGCTGCTGACTAGCACGCAACTCTTGCAGAAACTCAGTGCGCTGACGTGTCAAACTCATATTGCGATTGTCAAGCTGGCGGCGAAGATCTGCATTCTCCCTCTCAAGCACCTCGACACGGCGATCAGCTGCCAACAAGGCGCCAGTGCATCGTAACAACTCATTGCGACAGGCAGTGAGAGCTACCACCAAGTCATCTGAGCTACGACGAGCCATACGTGCCCACTCTTCAGCTTCTAACTTCTTCTCCACAGCATCATGCAGGGCTTCAATGCACTTCATCCAACCATCCCTAGTGGAATAATGCATCCTCAGGACAGCAAACATAGCACTCATAGAAGCACCCGTGCTATGAGCACGCTCGTCCCTGCCTCGCTCTAAAGAAGCTTGGCTAGACTGAGCCCACTCACCCTGAGAAGCATCCACCCTGGGAAAAACATTTGCTGGCCCCAAATCAGCTCTCTTGTTGAACCGGCTGCAAATATCCGTCAACACCTCAAAAGCTGCAAGCTGCGCACCATCCCATGGCGTCCTCATGTCAACTTCCACCTTTATTCCTGGAAACGGCCAACCCCTTTCAAGCACAGGGATAGTCACCCAAACATCAAACCAAGGCTGCACCATGGTTTGCGCTGGCTTCCAGAAATACAGTGGTGGCTCTGCATATCCCACCGACTGCAACAACCTCCATAGCACTGTGGGTGTGCCAAACTGCTCCAGAAACTGACCACTCTGCGGCTCACCTTCAGCTGCCATCTGGTACATTACAACATCTTTCAGCATTTAGAATAAGATAGGACAGCACAAATTTTACCATAGGGAAGGAAATAGTACAGATAGCTTAAATTAATTTCATGATCATGATGCATGCACGTGCCAACGACCTCACACATAATATATTTTAACTAACGTTATAGTCGGTGGCATACCACGTGCTCTCATATACGTAACTAACCGTGCTATACGTTTTGCGTGGTTAGCGTACCTGCAGAAGATTCATTTCAGCCCAATCCCAATGCATGCAGGGCAACAAGAAGCACTTTTTGCCGGAAATGTTCCCGTGAACATTTGCGACCCCAAAAATTAATTACTCCACCTTACTTCCATAAGTACACATATGGATAACATGTACTCACTTCAGTAACATACTCTCACCATCGATCGATGGTTGTTCGATCTTACACTCACATCTCACCTTACCTTAGGCGACGTGGTACATTGACCCATAAGAAGCAATAAGAAACCGACAGTTCATGATTATCCGCACGATAAAACCAAATGAACCACAAATAGAAATATGATGCAATTTCCCCCAAGTCAGTACTTACATAAGCCACCT
Organism: Eremochloa ophiuroides; assembly: GCA_038502445.1. NCBI lineage: Eukaryota > Viridiplantae > Streptophyta > Magnoliopsida > Poales > Poaceae > Eremochloa > Eremochloa ophiuroides. The sequence continues at coordinate 7,203,623 of JAHLJS010000005.1, forward strand.
AATTACCACATATACATAGGGCTATAGGACTTGGTCATTGGTACTCATAAGTTTTGCAAACACTTGGTTTAAATCACCTATACACACTATCAGTTGGCAATTAGTTTGTAAAACTCAAAACTCTTTTAGTGTTTAAATAGTCAAGTGACGGTATATGCTGAATTATGCTCTGGTACCAGCTGTCACAGAACCGACCAATTTATACGAGCACAAGTACAACGATCGCATTTTTGCCGCAATCCAGTCGCACTTGAGCCAATATAAACCCGGTAGTCCGGAAATCTCGAAGGATTTCAAACATTTCATACCCCAAGGATCATTCATTCAGCAATACCCGATCACATGACACATAAGTTCGCAACCGAATTTAAACATCAGAGTACAACATAGTCTTTTACACAAATAGAGTAGTAGCGGAAGTCAATATAGTTTTACACCACAGAGTTCGAATACGAGTACCATCACATGACCCCGTCACAGCATTCTTACAACAACTAAAGATAGATAATGACCCCGCCCTCGGGTCTAGTCTTCTTCGCCCGCAGGGGTGAAGCAGTTCCTGCAATACGCGTAGAAAACTACACCATCTGCAACAATGGGAATAAAACCCTGAGTACTCAATTGTACTCAGCTAGACTTACCCGACAGGGAGTAAATAAAAAGACTCTCAAGGATATGCAAGGCTTATTTGGTGGAGCTCAGAGGGTAGCATCATTTTTGCATCAAAGCATTACTACAGTAGAACCTCAACTTACTCATTTTAATTGTGATAAGCTTCGATTTCAGTTAAACTATTTACTAGGATTAGCCACTATACTAAGTATTCACTGAATATTGTAGCAATCAATAAAACCATATGATTTCCGATATCCACAGATATCAACCTCATCTCACCATAACCATTATGTTCAAGTTATTAGCCTCTACCTCACCAGAAGATCAGTTCAGTTTCTCACTAACCAGGAGAGATGGCGATTCGAATCGATTGTACCAGCTGGCAAACATGCCAATCACAAACCCTGTCAGCCGAGCCACTGGCTTCTTGGGCCACCGTTAAATCTTTCTGAGTCACAATATGTCGCGGGCTTGGCGGGGACCATATTCTCAGAGACCAACCCACTTCCAGGATGCATCAGGTCCCTGACCTGCCCTTGGTAAGATGGTGTCTCCGCACATACTTCCTACCTCCAGAATATGTCTGCCTAGTCGCACCAATTCCCGGCTCAGAAAGAAATACTCGGCTTCGCGGTCAGAACGACTTATCTGGCCAGCTATGTGACGACGTCCTTCAATCTCAACTGATGTCTGGTGGCCTCAGTCCTAGTCGGCCGCAAGCAGCACCGAAGACGGCATGACCTCAACCATGTCATGCGGCTCCCCGCTACCTAGCCTTGATTCTCTCATTAGGCACTGTGGCATGGTGGCACATATAGTCCATCATGTGGAATCCAACCCCATCATCATTAGTAACCACCTATGCTCGCGAAGGACAGGAAATCCCTCGACTTCTACCGGTCTAAGCATGGCTAAGCATAGGATCGAACCCATCCCCTTGTCTAGTAATAACTTCAGGATCAAGTATAAGTGGACAAGGAATAAATGCAGCAACGGTATCATATCAACTCCTATACTTAAGTGCACAATCATACGATTTAATAAAGACCAGTGTATTTGTAAAAAGAGTAGGTGGAGACTTAGGAATGCTCCGGGGCTTGCCTTTCACAAAGTTAGCGGGTTGGTGATCCGGGCACTCCGGAAGTTCAACCTCTTCTTCTTGTCCTTCGGAAACCTCGGGCACTTCAATCTCCGGCGGAACTCCCTCCTCCGGTGGATCGAATTGCAGCAGTGTCACTCCTCCCGGCAATCCTGTATGCATGATATGCATATATGAGAACTGAGAATGCACATGAAACGCAAGATAGAGATGCACGAATTAACCCATGATATGCAATCAGTTTAACAATCCACACTCATTTATTTCTTTCCTAGACAACCAACTCATACTCACCCTTCTTAAGCAAAGCATAGAACAATTTCTCGTCTCGGGTGAGAGGTCTACAACCTGCACTTAATAATTAACATGTATCAACTAACCTACCACAACCAAAAGATATTTGCTTAGAAACAATTAAATAAACCCTAGCCTATAACTGGACCTACTGCTTACTGTGACCAGAAAAATCCATAGAAATTACAGTAGCTATTACACATCCAGATTAGCCTACTGACAAAATTTTAAGTCATTTGGACAAGTATAACAGTCTACACAAAAATAACAAGCAACCAGCCTTTTAAGCAATGGAAAATGCTTAACACAGTGAAAAGTATCAAACAACAGATTTCCTAATTTTCTTAGCTTCTTTCCAACATAACATAGCCCAGGAAAAATATTCATGTCCATAACCTTAACACATTAAGCAAGGTGATTTTTGCAAGATTAAAGCATAAAAGGCACATTATACTAGACATCACATAAATAACAGTGAAACACCAGCAAACATATTTTTCATAGATTCTACTTCCCTAAACAAGATGAATGCAAGTGGAATCACATTTTTAGCACATTCCTGTAATTACTTATGCATTTATCAAGTTTACAAGCAATTAACAATTTAATTATAACTGCACACAAAAAGTATTCAAAAAGTACATTTTATATTTTTCCTTGATAGAGCTCAGAAATACAAACACAACAAAATTTGGTTCACCCCCATTGGACATTCCTAGCTCCAGATATGAATTTTGGAAGGTTTTACACATTTTCTGTAAATTCCTTTTATAAAATCAAAAACCTAAACCCGATAGAACTGCTACGTGCACCCGGCTCAGTGAACCAGAGGCGCACCTGAACGGCTGACTCGCGGGCCTCGGGGTCGACCCGACCCCACGCGTCAGAGAGAGGAAACAGAGCCGCCGGCGCTGACCGGCGAGAGCTCGCCGACGGCGAGGTCTCCGGCGACGCCGAGGCTACCTACCGACTCGCGGCAACGAGACGAACCCGATGGACCAACTGCCGAGGGTCGTACTCCACCGGAGCGAGCTCGACGGCGGCAATGGCGGACGGCGGTGGTCCGGCGAACTTGCGCCGGCCGATTCCGGCCGTTGCTCGCGCGGCTCGGCCTCGTTCCGTGTTCCTGCAACCCTAGCGGACCTGTGCGCGCGACTAATCGAACTATTGCGCACGGAAACTCACTGACCGCGCTCGCATGGCGGCACGGTGGCGAGCGGTTTCACGGCGAACTCGGGTTCCGGCGAAACCACGGCGAGGTAGATCTAACCGACGGCGTGGAAAGGATCTACGGCTAACGGAGACTCTTAGACGAGCAAAAGAGAGGGAAGCCGACCCCGGCATCGCCCTCGTCACGGCGACCCGAGAGCTCGGCGGCGCTCCGGCAATGGCGGACGGCGAGAAGCTCGCTGGAGCTGTACCTTAGGTCGGCTGAGGTCGGCAACGGGTCGGAAACGAAGAGCAGAGCAAGCCGCAGCTGCGCCGAGGGTGGCGCGGTCGGAGACGGCTCGGTGGCGGCGGATTTCACCGCGGCGGTCGCGGCGGAAATGGCGACGGCGGAAATGGCGACGGCGAAGGGGACAGAGGAGAGCAGCGAGCGAACAGAGGGCGAGAGAGCAGGGAGAGTGAGGGCGAGCGTGCGGGAGACAGCGTTGCGTGTTCCCCTTTGTAAGCCGACCGCGCGGCAGCAACGACGGCGTACGGCGCCATCTGGCGGCCGAGGCCTGACGCGGTCGCGCGACTCGCTCGCGATTCGCCCGAGGGTCGAACTGAATCGGCTCCGATTCAGTTTCCGCGGACCCGACTGAAACTCGATTTTTATCGATCTACAACTCGCGATCCAGAGCGTTTCAGCGAAAACTTCACTAATATGAGTTGAAGAGCTATATGAGTAGATCATTTCATATTAAGACACTTTACTCTAGTTCGGTCTGGATTGAGAGATACAAGTCAATGAACAGGGGTACACCGAAACTGAAAACCGGTTTAGACTTAGGAAAATTTGAAAACTTCCAAAACAGCTCCAAATCTGCACTAATTCAACTTTTTGACCTTCTTCCACTCATTTTCATGAGTTGACCCAAAAATAAAGTTTGTTCCTTATAAAATTCTACACAACTTTGATTAAGGGTGCACTGACATGCAGAATCCCTAAAATGCCCTTCTTGTTTGGTCAAACAGAATAGCTTTTAAAGGGCTCTCTAGTCAACTATGAGCTAGAGGGGTATTTTGGGGATTTCACCAACATGAACATTGTTCCAAATGTTATCCTAAACATGTATAAAGCATTTAGAACCGTACACAAACATCACATTTGCATGTCAACACATTTTGCATAATATGGACATATAAACAAACATATAGTGATAAAAGGGAATCCAATCAAATGCAATGATAATAATGCATGAAATGACATGATCTATGCTTGATGACATGCAATTGCAAGTGTGAAAATAGTAACTAACACTAGGGTGTTACAATCCTGGTAAAGCAAATGTGGTAGCTGATGCATTGAGCCGCAAGGTTCACTGCAACTGCTTGAATGTGAAGTTATATACTCTGACCTTGTGTTGTGAACTGGAGAGATTGGATATTGAAATGGTGCCACGGGGCAGCATAGCCAACATTAGAATTGAAACTCCCATTCGAGAACAGATCATTACCGCTCAAAAGAAAAGCAAAGGGATCAAGCACATCAAAGAAAAGATCCAAGCAGGCAAGGCTGACTGTTTCAGGATTGATGATGATGGTGTGGTTTGGTTCAAGGACAGATTAGTTGTCCCCAAGATTCCTGTGTTACGTCAAGCGATCCTCGATGAAGCGCACTCGACAAAATTCTCTATTCATCCAGGAAGCAATAAGATGTACCAGGACTTGAGGCAGAAATTCTGGTGGACCAAGATGAAGGTTGAAATTGCTCAGTATGTGGCAAGGTGTGACACATGTCAAAAAGTTAAGGCTGTTCACATGAGACCTGGTGGAGAGCTACAACCATTGCCTGTGCCAGCATGGAAGTGGGAAGATATCAGCATGGATTTCATTGTGGGATTGCCCAAGACTACTCGGGGTTTTGATTCCATCTGGGTTGTTGTGGACCGTCTTACGAAACAAGCCCATTTCATGCCAGTCAAGAAGGACTTTAGAGCTCCAAGGTATGCTCAGTTGTATATTGAGAATCTGATGAAACTGCATGGAGTGCCAAAAACCATTGTCTCTGACCGTGGTACCCAGTTTGTCTCCAAGTTTTGGAAGGCATTTCATAAGTCCTTGGGGACAAAGCTTCTGCACAGCACTGCATATCATCCGCAAACCGATGGGCAGACTGAAAGAGTCAATCAAGTATTGGAAGACATGTTGAGAGCTTGCGCGTTGAATTACCCGGACAAGTGGGACGAGTGTTTGGCCTTGGCCGAATTCTCGTATAACAACAGCTATCAAGAAAGCATCCAAATGGCTCCATTCGAGGCCGTATATGGTAGAAGATGTCGCACACCTTTGAATTGGTCCGAACCAGGAGAAAGATGGTACTATGGGGTAGATCTAGTAAAAGAGGCTGAAGACAAGGTTCGAGTGGTACAAGAGAACTTAAAAATAGCCCAGTCTAGGCAGAAAAGTTACGCTGATAAACGACGTCGACCGCTAGAGTTTAAAGTGGGAGATTTTGTTTATCTGAAGGTATCACCAATGAAAGGAGTGAATCGTTTTGGAGTTAAAGGCAAACTAGCCCGCGTTTCATTGGACCCTTTGAGATCATCGAACGTGTGGGAAAAGTGGCTTACAGGTTGCAGTTACCTGAGCACATATCAGAAGTACACAACGTATTCCATGTGTCGCAGCTGAAGCAATGTCTGAGAGTGCCAGATCAAGTAATCGATGTGGAAGGAGTTCAGTTGGAACCCGACATGACTACCTCCGAATATCCAGTTCGGATTCTGGATATTAAAGATCGTGTTACCCGCAGGACTACAACCAGGTGGTATAAAATACAATGGAGTCAGCAATCTGAGGACGAAGCCACCTGGGAATCTGAAGACTTTTTGGCAGAAAAATTTCCCGAATTCTATGCTTCTATATAGGTATAGCCTCTCCCTGTATTTGATCTTTTCTAGCCCCTTGTTTTGAGTTTTGTTTGGGTAGCTTTGATTGGAAAATTTTCTATTTAAAAACAATGTTATCTACCTAATCTCGGGACGAGATTTCTTTTAGGGGGGAAGGCTGTAATACCCCTGGTATTACTGTTAACTAAAATGACATGTCATCATATCATCATGTGCATTTGCTTGTCATTAGGGCTAATAGTGTGATTAGCTTGTTTAACTCTTGTGTGTGCTTGAAGGAACCCTAATTGAGTTGTTATTTCTTGTTGATATTTTTTTAATTTTCCTAAAACCCTAATTAAAGGCTTCAAAGTGCACTTTCTAAATTTGATCAAATCTGAGGTAGGTCCCTTAATAAAAGTTGTAGAGTTTTTAATGTAGAACAACTTCTATTTTGGGTGATTTTGAAGTTATGTTGAAAATTTTTGAATTAAGCTCAAAATAGTGTTTCAAAATTTGAATTTAAAACTGCTTTTCAAAAACTAATGAGAATTAGATAAAACTTCCTTAATAGAAGTTGTAGATCTCTCTGAGATGCACAACTTATATTTTGTCCAAATTTCAAGTTCTTTAGAAAAATAAAAAGTAATTTTAAATATTCAGTTTGAAATTCAAAACCCTAGTTTACCCCCTTTTGAATATTTTCAAATCTAGGCCGAATTTCAAATTGGTGCAAAAACAAAAGTTGTCCAGCACAAAAATATCTACAACTTTGCTTTTGGGCGTGGCCTCGGATTCGGTCGTTTGGCCGGTCAATTTGAGCGATTTTCTCTGAGCAAGGTACTGTACCGGCGACACTGTTCACGCGTCACGCGCGCGTCCGGCCGCGGCGCGCACGTCGCCGGCGTGCGCGACAGTGCCGCGCGTCCTCTGGCGCCGGAGCTCCGTCCGTGGTACGCGCAGCATGGAGTCGAGCTCTCCCACGTCCTCTTTGGCCTGTTCCCCGGCTATTTAAGCCCCCGAACGCGCCTCCCCACCCATCTTCTTCCCCGCCACCATCGCCGGCGAACTCTCGGTCTCCGACCAAATTCGTCGGTCACCGTCCACCTCCACCCTCTCCATCTCACCGGTAGGTCGAGCACTTCCTGGCGAATCGGTTGGTGCCTTTGGAACTTGCTCTGACCCTCTGTGTGTCGCAGGGTCACCGTCGCCGCGCGTGCGCATCCGGCGGAGCGCCGCCGCGAGCTCACACCCGTCCACAGCTCTCTCCAGTGAGCCAATGCCTCGTCCGAGTATTCCTCCGTGCTCACTGACCTTCCTTGTTGCTCATGCGCCTGTTGGTTCTTCGTCTCTGACCGTAGGTTCACCGGAACGGAGTCCTCGCCGCCGGCGGAGGTCGTTGCAGCCGCGGCCACCGTCACCACCGTGCCTCTACACCATCTCGGGTCGTTCTCTCCGTACTAGTCAAGTCTCGGTGAGCTCACGAATCTTCCCATGCCCTAACCCGGCTTGTTTAAGCCTTGGCCTCGCCGGAGTAGGTCCGGTCGCCGCCGCCGAGCCGCGGCGGAGGTGCCCGAGGGTGCTCCGAGTGTCTATCCTTGCCTTTTAGTAGCTTGTTAGGTGCGGCTAGGAGTCCCGAGGGTCGTGGGAAGGTTGGTTTGGCCGTTGGGGTCACCGGCGGTGAGCCACGGGCGGCGAACCGCCGGCGCCTCACCTCCGTTCGAAAACAGAGGAGGCCCAGGGGCGTCGTATTAGAAGGTGAAAAGTTCCAGGGGGGTTTTTGCAATGTCAGTGACTCTGGTGAATAGTGTGAGTTGGTCCGCGGGTTGATAACCGTGTTTTCCAGGGGGTTTTGCGCAAAAGCGCAGGCGCCGAGCGCGAGCAGGCCGAGTGGGCCGGTCTGCTTCGCTTGGGCCGAGTTGGGCCGGCTTCGGGCCGTTTTCGGTTTTCTCTTTTTCCAGGTTTTTTCCAAAGCCTTTTCCATTTTATTTTCAAATAAATAGTGCTGCAGTTTCATAATTTTGTTAGAATATTTTGGCTGATCCAAAATTCATGAGAATTTTTGTATGTTCTCTCTGAGTAGTGTAGAATTTTATAAAAATATTGTTTGTCATGTTTAAGTACTTTCTGCAGTAGGCAAAAATCCCTAAAATAAATGGAAAATGGATTTTTGCACATTTTTAATTAATTCTAGGTAACTCCAAAAATCACCAAAATTTATTTGTCTCTGTTTGGCATGAAAGACTATCTGTTGGTGAAGTTTGGTCTCAATTGGAATTAGTTTGCTCTTGTATTAAATAGATATGGGTTTATTAAATAGTAAAAAGAAGTGTAGAAAATGAATTTAGGGTTTGTGTGACTTTGGAATTGATTGTGGTTCTAGGTCAAACCCATTTAAGACCTAGAACACCCTAGTGATGTCGTTTTATGCTTGTCATATGTTTAGTTCTTGATTTCTTGCATATGCTCTTTTCCGCATCGCATTCATACATGCATTGTTGCACACGTGTAGTGCCAGTAAACGAGGAAGTCAAAGTCGAGGTGCCTGGAGGAGAAGGTTCCGAGGTGGTTCTTGAACCTGAAAGCTGTGGTGCTCCTGCCCCGACTGTTTTTGCGTTGCAAGGCAAGCCCCGGTGCATTCAACCCTCTATTTATAAATGCTTTTATCACTGGAGTTAATCAACTGCATTAAGTTGTTAGGAGTTGCGTGATGAAACAATTGATGCATTTACCATCCTTGACTACTTGTTATCCAAGGAACCTAATGATTTGAAATGAGTTGAAAAATGCTTAGTCATGCTTAAATATTAGAATTGCAAAAATGCTAATTTAAACTTGATATTTGGAATGAAGAATTATCAAGGGATGGGTATGAGTCCATGTATGATGGCAGGGTCCTTTGGCCAGGATACTGTTATTGTAATGGATGGGTTTCCCGAGTGATCGGCCACCTGTTTGGGTTAGAGTCCCAACTGATCGTCATCATCGGGAAAGGGATTTGAAAACCGGGCAGAATCCAGGGTATTTGGGTTAGAGTCCCAATGCATGGTCTCTGACGGAAAGCAGTAGGGACCGTTCGTTGTAAGGCCTGTTGTGATCATGATGAACAGCCTAGCCACATACCAATTCGGAAAGCCTAGGGTCAGGTCGCTCTATTGCTGGAACCGACAACCGCGCACTGGGAGTGGAGAGATGGCGAGAGTAGCGTGTACCCACGTGGCCGGCGTGCCTGGAGACTAGTGGAGTACTGTGCTCTCGGGTGGCGTAGGACCGGGTCCGGAATAGAAAAGCCGTGACAATGGGTTGGTATATGCAAGCTTAAGTGCTACATATGCAGTGTGGATAGAATCCCCAGCTGGGTATACTTACTTGATTCGAATCGACGTGCTCCTCGGTTATGGAGACTTGATCCTCACGTCTACCTCGAAAAGTGGTTTCGAAGAATAGGATGTTTGAGAATGATGAAAAGAATAAGATAGATGGAAGAGATGAATGATGACTTATGATATTAATAAGGTTATTCAATGAGCAAAAATACTGAGACAGGTTAGTAATGCTTTTCCACTAAACTCTTACCTCCTGCTAAGCCTTACCCCTAACCTTGCATTCCAAGAGTCAGATATTTTTCTTAGTCGGGTAAGTCTTGCGGAGTACCCAGTACTCAGGGTTTGTTAACCCCGTTGCAGGAGGGCCACAGCCGGAGATTTGTCTCGACCCCTGTTGTGCTACAGTGATCGAAGAGGATAGTGGTGAGGAGTGAAGGACCCGTGGGCTGGGTTCGATTATCTACTATCTATTTATGTTGTATCGTTGTTCCAGTGCCACTGCTACTGTTTTAAGTTGGTTTGTAATAACTACACTTATTTACTATTTGAACTCGGTTTGTAATTTAAGTACTAGTTAATCTTCCGCATTTACTCTGATGTATTTTGATTATGAAATGTTGTAACTCTGTAATGGCTTCGCAATGGAGATCCTGTCGGCATACGGGCACTGATGTAGCCCGGCAGGGCTGCCTCGATCATTTGGAACACGGGTACGACTGTCAGAGGTCATTAGTGACGATGACAGGTGCCTGTGGGCCATGTGATTAAGGCGGTTCTGTTACACCTCCCTCCCCGGCCCGACCTCTTCTCCGGCGGCCGCCTCCTCCGGCCCCGGCAGCCCGGCGAGGCGCGCGGCGGCCCCGAGGGCGTGCAGCCCTGGCGAGCCCGGCCTCTCCCTCCCCGCGAGCTCCGGCGAGGTCGACGGCGGATCCGGCGGCGGAGGTGGCCGGGGAGGCCGAGGGCGACGCGGTGGGGCCGGATCCGGCGTGCGGGCGGGCTCCGGCACGCTCCGGCCTGCACCTCTCCCGCCTCTACCTCCGGCGACACCTCCGTCGGCGAGCTCGGCGAGCGGCGGCCTCGGCGTCCCCGTCCTCTCTCTCTCCCTCGGTCGCGTGGGCCCCTGCGTGCATGCGCCGTACAAACGCGAAGCCGCCGTGCAGGCGCTGGCTTTAGCGTGGACGCAGTGATCCCGTTCGGGGTATAGGGCCGCGCTGCAGCACCCACGTACGCTACCGCGCCCTCCAGTTCGCGCGTAGCGTACGCGGTGCAGACAGTCTTAGCTCTCTCCTTTCTCCGTCATACACGTGGACCTCCTTTCTCCGTCGTACACGTGGACCTCCTTTCTCCGTCGTACACGTGGAGTTGGGCTGGCGATTCCGTCCATCGTTGCGGATGCCCTAATAAATTTTTTATATTTACAAGTTTTATTACTGATGTTATAGCCTTGGTCAGGGCAGTCCTAATGAGTATTTATGGTGGTTTATATCTCTCTTAAATGAGGATGTCATGTAAGCAAAACAGTGGTATGGCAGTCCAATCAATAAGAACACTATCAATACTAGAAATTATGTATAGTTTGTATCTATATAGATACTATGTATATTTCTACAACTAATAATCGTAAAGTGTGGATAGATTTTGCTGAGACATTTGCCCTTCGCTCTGCCTCCCCTCCCCTTGCGATACCGTCGTACCGCGGCGCCGCCAGGTGGGGCCTCGTCGCGCTGCCTCGCCTCCTGCGATTCCACCGTTGCTACACAGGTGGGCCCTCCTCCCTGCTAAAGCCCACTCGCGAAACCTCGCCATCTCTCTTGCGCCGCCGTCGCCCGCGCGCCCTCTCGCTCTCGCCATCATCGCCCTCACCGTCGCCGCACGCGCTCGTCCGCTCGCCTGCGCGCCCTCTCGCTAGATCTCGCCCGTCTCCGCCGCCAGGCCCTCGCCCGTCTCCGCCGCCGCCCGTGCACGTAGACCACGCCTGCCGGAGTCCGCGAAGGCCCTGCAACGTCGCACGCGCCGTGGTTGCAGCGCCCGCCGGAGTCCACGAAGACCCAGGATAACGCGGCGTCTGAGGATGTGCGGTGGAGCTAGCCTTGTTCAACCCGTCCGAGGAGGGTGAAGGGGATAAGATAATTCAGATGTGAACCTGACCAGTAATGTTAAGAAAGGCCTCCTTCCGCGACGGGCGAGGGCTCCCGCTGGCTACTCCCCTCCCCGCGCGATCGGCTGGCTCCTGCTCCCGCCGTCTGCTCCCATCCCTGCTGGACAGTTGGTCGTGGGTCCCCTGCTCCCACCTGCCGATCCCCTCCTGCCGGGCAGGTGCTCCTGCAGGTAAGCACTTGGATCTGCCATCGAGCGAAGGGATCTGGGAGGGTTCCTAGCTGTGTTCCAACTGACGATGAGATCTTGCTTGTGCTGCCTGGAGCCTGCAGTTTGAGGTGCTGTTCGTGCTCCATTTATTTGATGCATTCATATATTCTCGTGATTGTGTTGCCTTTTTTTTTATCTCAATGCACCTGTGCTTGCTTGCTCATGGACACCACAACATTACTATGGATTCGTCTGATGATGTGACTTAGATACAACTCTCACTGATCCAATTCTAACCTAATCAAAAATTTGAGTGTCAGTCTTAAATCCCATATTTTCATGCGCATAGCAGGGATTTTGTTGGCTGGAACGTTGTTCCTTTATTAAAAAAAAGCAGGGATTTTGTTAGCATTCTGACAACTTACAAGCGTGCTTGGAACTATAGGAAATCGAGCAATGGTTTGAAGGTTGCTCTACTGAAATCTTGGATACTGTCCTTTTGATTTGTAAATCTCTATTAGGGTGCGTTTAGTTGAGAAATTTTGGAAAGTTTTGCAACTGTATCACTTTCGTTTGTATTTGACAACTTTTGTCCAATCATGGTCCAAGTAGACTCAAAAAATTCATCTCGATCTAGACAGACAAAAAGTACAAACATGTAACATTTGCTACTTCATTTGGTGCTTCATGCAGACGAAAAGTACAATTGATGTGATGAGAAGAGAGAAGGAAAATTTCCTAACTAAACGGGGCCTTAGTGCAATGTCGCGCTTGTCAGATCCCAGCGTAATGGACCTGTGCACGCTGGGCTAGACTTAGGCGCCCTTTACTTCTCAATATTTATCACTATTTCTCATCATATCCTCATCATATCAATTGTACTTTCCGCCTGCATGGAACACTAAATGAAATAGCAGCTGTTACATATTTGTACTTTATGCGTGGCTACCTCGAGATGAATCTTTTGAGTCTACTTGAGCCATGATTAGACAAAAGTTATCAAATATAAACAAAAGTGTTATAGTATAACTTTTTATCCCTTTTTCCACCTTTTCCCCCAACTAAACGGGGCCTTACTATGCACCTGCGTGATTGCTTGTCAGATCCCAACATTACTATGCACCTGTGCTTGCTTGCTTGCTCAATGCACCTGTGTTTGAAGGATGACTTGGAAAAAGATATTGTGTTTTTACTCCTTTGCGTATTGTTCAGACTTCAGGTTAGGAATCAGGCAGCTGGAGCACGGGTGTTTCACACTTGTACATCTGCAAGAGAGGGAAAATAGGAGCAACTTGCCTTTCTTATAGGAAAACTGTAAGGAAATAGAGCATGTATTTCCTTCTCTGAATTTGTTTCCTTGAACATGTATATTTCTCTGAATTATGTGTCTTTTTTATGTTCAGATGCAACAGAGAGCAATGGACCATCTCAACGCGTGGGCAACATAGAGCATAGATTTTGAATGAAAATTTTGATTTGAATTTGGCAGGAAATGTTCACTTTATTTCTCTCAATATTTTCCTTTATATTAGTTTGGACTTTGTATACTGTAATATTTTGTAATATATTGTATTCCTTTGGTTTTCATAAATATGTGATTAATGGTTCTATTTGAGATTTTTTTAATGTCGTAAGACTACATCTTATACGAGTCAATTGGTGCTCAAACTTTATGATTTTACTAGAAAAATTATGGCATTGAGGGCTTTGGTAGTTAGTCCTGAAAGCCAAAGGGTAGAGAGATTTTACCAATAGTAGGGAATGAGAAGATCTTTGAGAGGTTATTTTTGTTTTATGATTTGTTGTCGATGCCATCGTAGTGTTAGCACGTGCAATACTATATATATTGAATATTGTTCTTACACAATCAATCATTGGTTCAGTGTGATATGTCTTCTATAGTTTTTGCCTTATTTTATATTTAGCTGTGACAAAAGAGCATCGTCTGGAAGATGCAATTCAAGATCAAGAGAAATGCAAGTGGCAAGATGCTCTAGCCCTTGTTAACTGACTCAAGATTTCTCAACTTTTGTAGAGTTGGTTCATACAGTATAGTTGGTGAGCTTGCAATGCCGCGCTATCTACGACTATATTAATTTCACTAACTTTGTTTTTGGATTAAATGTCATTTTAAGATCAGTATTTAATTTTAAAGCATTGTTATCTTATCATGCGATCTATCTATTTTTATTATGAAAATTTAGTTGTCCCGTAGCAACACACAGGTGCACTACCTAATATACTACTAGGGATAAAAATGGTACGGATATTTATCCGACCGTCTGTTCGACCGAATCCATTTAGAGGTGTTCAGATCTGTCCGTATCCGTGTCCGGATATTCAATGTTCGATACCATATCCGTATCCGAATACTCAAATCATATATTTATGATATCGACATCCAATCGTATCTTATCCGACATGGCTGACACTATCCGTATTCGAATCCGAATCCGACCAGAAATATGAAAACAAACTAGTAATTTTTATCTATGCGATTTTGTTTGACAAATAAAATAAATTGACAGTGATAGTGAATAATTTTATCTGGTAATAAGAGGATGTAAACAAAGCTCACCACCAAAATAAACCACATAAGGCAATCACAAGCCAAGGAAAAAAATCACCACAAATACTGAGGGTACAACATTACATTACATGCAATCGGAGTTCTGTAATAGTACAAATACGTTGCCCAAACTATCAGGTGCCAAGGAGGTGGTGGAATATAGGATGAATTTTCCGCATACATCTAGTATAAAAAATGATCTACAAAATATTCATACATCAAGGAGTCGTAGACCCATACGATATATATAACATATTACACATGCACAGTTACTGGGGCGAGGCGTTGAGGAGCGGTGCTTCATGGCTGGTATTTAAATTTTCACGGTTCCGGTAGCAATGCTAGACTCACAGCTCTGGGTCGGTGAATATGCTGATTAAATCAACATAACATATGTTATTTTTTATATATGACACAATACGAATGAAAATGTGGTCGGAGGCACATAACTACACCTGGTGTGTGATAAGCAAGAGCAACAATTGTTTCAAAGAATACATATCTTTATACGCTTATACATAACACAATATTAGTTGATTGTGACATGGAAAAATATGATGAACATTGTAAGGTAGCTACTCATTCCGAGCACATAGAGAAGAAAGGCTAGGATTCAAATAGTATCTGAGCCAAGGTGACTAAAATTTCAGACCGTGAATAGGTCAATCCTATTCAATGTGTTTTCTAGACAGATGACTAAACTGCAGATTAGATATAGGAAAGTACATATATTTGATGGAAACTAAACTACACTGGTACAAAAATGACAGTAGGACTACTAAAATGGCAAGAGTAGACCATGGAACAAATAAATATGCGCTGACATGCATGTGTCAAATGAAACTGAAATTCAATCTATGTTTAGGAATTTGTAATTTGAAAATATAGCACACTATAATTCTTTTATCAACTGATATTGCATTTGGGGTCATTGCTGAACAATCCTATGCAGGGAACCCTATAATTCTTTTATCACTCCAAAACCATTGATATATGCACGAGAATATTTAGGCTGGTCTAACTGAATGTAAAATAGGATGTATCTCAGTATAAAAACTTGAGAAGGCTATTAAGGGATGACATATGCGGTTGCCTAATAGATCTCTTGGCGAAATAAGTCAGTAAAAATAAACAATTTTAATATTTCTCTTGTAAAAGTGCTAGGTCAAGTTCAAGATTTTTCAGCTCAAAACAGTGATGAATCAGTCAATAAGCATGGTGTGCTTTGCTTTGCATACCTGAACTATACTGTAGAAAGATTTAGTTATAGCTCATATAGCTCACTGCAGCGGCGGAGCCAGGATCTTAGAGTTGTGTATTCCCATCTTCTAAATAAAAAAAAGTTTAATCTAAAGATTCAAAATATTGTTCATATAGATAATTAAGGGGTTTTTAAACATAGCTCCTCAGAGCTTTTTTAGAGACAAAACCGTTTTATAAGAGCCACACTTAGTTTTTTTAAACAAAAAAAAATGGCTCCTCCACAGAAACATTTGGCATGACTCCTCCGGTGAAGCTAGAGCCAGAGCTACCAAACCAGCCCTGAACGATAAATAAAATAATAATAAGAAAATACATAATGCTTAGAGAGAGCTACATTTTTGCTTAATTTTTGTGATCAGAACACGTTACTCTCGGGCAGGCCAGGGATCCATCAACACTCGTCGAAAATAGCTAAAGTGGATTGGATTTGGGGAATTGCTGTCGCGGTGTGTCGCCTGTCGGGAGAGTCATGCATGTCGCACGAAGGCGGGAGCCTAGGACTAAAGGATTGAGGAATTCCAGAAACATTTTCTATATATATAATAAAAATTCTAGAATTGTCTAAATAGGAGAACGTGTGAGAGGCTTAATGATCGCAAGGGTAAGGAGAGGGTGATACATTGGCATGTCTGTGGGCTGAGTTTCAACTCAAAAACCAGAGAATTAATAATAATCTACGTTATACAAATGAGTATACTTATATATACACACACACTATATACTATTGTTGTAGCAAAGAAGTAGTGTATTCCTGGGAATACATAGGCATCAAGGTGGCTCCGCCTATGGCTCACTGTGTTCATCAATCATCAGTCAAGAATCTATAGGTGTACTGAACTATAACCTGCAATAATCAACTATGAAACACTACAATCTTACTAACCTACAACAATCTCGTGGAATATTGCCTCAAAAACTGTCCCCTGTTATCACCATAACACAGATACCTGCAGCCCTTTATTCAATAGTACTGTAGGTATCTTCCCTAGGAAATTGCCTACATGGAAATTACATTCCATAGCTAAGATCCAGCATTATTACATCTAAAGATTATGATACAAATTAAGATGCAGTTCCCAAAAGTATAATTCAGAAGGTAAGCTAAGATAGCTACCGTGGAAAATTGGAAATTGGCAAGATCAATTAATAGCAACTGTGACTGGACTACCTTTTCTTCCATGCTTCCCTCTTTATCCATCTGTTCCTTGCTGTGCACATTGGACGTTATGCTGCAGGTGGCAATCCTTGAAATCTACACATTATAGATTGGTCAGACAACACATTACTTCAATGAAGAACCTAAAAAAACAATGTCCATTATCAAATTAGTCACTGCTAGCTGGAGAGTATCATGCTGTAGCTTGCTTGTAGTCTAGGAATTGGCTGGTAGAAGTAAAAAATAGAACAAAAGATGTAAGGTTATCATGGCATGATCTGAGATGGTTAATTTATCTAATCTATGAGTGCCATGTCAAAAGAAACTCATCTTCCCTATGGGATTAATGAGGTAAAATTTTTAACAAGAACTTGAAACTCGGTGGCCTGCTACATCAATCAAGTGCTGGGCCAGATCGAACTCCTTTTCTTCTTATTGACATGAATTCAAAAACGAAATTACAAATTATCAGTGGCGGCTACATCATTCAAGAGTGAGGTAAAGACATCACTGTAAAAAGAACATGAAGGCAGATGGAAACATGTAAATAAATCAAAATATGTGGCCATTTGTAGTGCAGAGGCATATTGGGAGGTTGCTTTTGTGGTTGCCACCCTGCTCTTGCACCTTGCATATTGGGAAATGGAAAATGATGCAAAACTGGAGCTGAACAAATCATGAACAGATCATAGGCACAGTGTGCTACCTTTTGGCCTCCCTGTGTCCAATTAACTTTATCTGGTATAGGATATAGTATTATGTATCAAGACAACTCCAATAAAATAGCAAGTTCTAATAACTCCACAAATCATGAAATATTTGCCTAACAAATTACCTTTTCCCGTTATGGAGCAAAGCAAGATGGTAACAATCTGCAACAGGAAAATTGGAAATATGAGCTGCTAATGTCAATTTGGAGTTTTCTAACCTTTGCCTAGGCAACTGCGATATAGTATTTTAGTCAAATCCAGATATGATCATGAACCAGTGAATCCGTCCAAAGCAAATAAAAATGGATGAAAACAGATATTGAAATAATCAAGCAACGGGGTCAAAGAAAAGAAGGGAAAACCAAAATACCTTACTTCAACTCAGATACGCAGGGCAGCAACGTTCATCTACTCCATTGTCCAGCTTCTGGGGCATTCCGTCGAATAGGCAGCAAACGCTCGTCCTCAGAGAAGGTGGAGGCGGCGCGGCCTCAGTGAGGAAAGGGGTGGCCCGGTGCTTGGTGCTTTGCACAAATCCGACATGAAGGCACCAGATTTGACCATGGAGGCACCGAATCCAGCGAGGGAGGGGGGAAGCGCGCGCGCGCGCGCGCGAGAGAGAGAGAGAGAGAGAGCGCACCTGCACCAGCAGCTGGCCATCGTCCAGCTGACCGCGGCCACCGCAACGTGCCATGGGGAAGGGGCCGGGAGGCGCGCCGGACTTCACAGCCTCGCCCAGCTGCACCGTGGGTAGGGGGTGGGGCGCACCCGCGCCACCGCAACGCAGCGCCAGAGTCCGCTCGTCCCACGCCGTCGGCCTGCGCGCCGCCGAGGCTCCGTGCCCAGGGGCACGCACACGCGTCGACCACAACGCCGCATGCCTGTGGGCACGCACACGCGCCGCCGAGCTACCGTGTGAGCCTTGCCCGCCGAGGTGCTGGGGCGACGGCGACCTCCGCGCCGAGACTTGCCCCCACGCAGCACGCCAGCACCGCGCCGGGGGCGCGCTCGCCGCAGCGCCGCGCAGGGGGCGCCCTCGCAGCCACCGTTGGGAACGCCCTCGCCCCGGTCGGCTAGCACCCGCGCCCACCGGCAGGGCCTGCTCGAGCCGGTGCGGCGCCCTCGCCCTGCTCTGGTTTCCTGCCTCGTCGGTATGGAGGGTGAGAGATGAGAGAGGCAAGGGCAGTGGAAAAAAAGTGAGCTGTGTTATGAATGAAAGGCGATGTGAATAAGAGTTTCAAATGATGGCCAATTAAATGAAGAGAGGAGGAAAAATTCAAATTGACTAGATGATAGTGTTAGCTAGCATCCAATGTATCATGAGTTGTCTGTCAATCACTGTAGCAAAGTCGGTTAATGTAGCAAACCGACTTTGTCATCTATATAAAGACATTCCTAACTCATTTGTAAGGTGATAGATTCATTCATTCATAAGAAAGGAAACACAGAGGCCACTCCCTCATCTCTCTGCCATAACTTCATCTCTAGCATTGTGTTGTGTGATTGGTGTTATCGAAGAACAGAGTTGCTCGCAAAGGATCGATCGAATTACAAGACGTTATCAGCACGAGTTCTACCGAGCTAAGAGGGCTAGTGGGGAACCCCATGGGTGAAGCGGAAATCTGTCTTGTGGACAGTGGCACCACCAACACGATACTAATGAAAACCAGATACTTCCAAACATTGACAAAGAAAAATAAAAGTATTATGACCATTACCGGAAGCAATGCTCATATAGTAGGCACCGGAAGTGCCACACTGGTTCTCCCTATGGGTACTCAAATCTTTGTGAAGGATGCATTGTTGTATCCGGACTCAAAGCGCACGCTTTTAAGCTACAAAGATATACGTGCAAATGGTTTTCATGTTGAAACCGAGATTGAGCATGGTACGGAATACCTGCTCATCACTAAATTCGACGGGTACCAAAAGAGAGTGGTGGAAAAACTCCCTTCGTCACCATTAGGTTTGTACTACACATACATCAAACCCACCGAATGTTATGTTGCGATAAAAACCATATTCAGAAACGATGACTCGTTTCGAATATGGCATGACCGATTGGGTCATCCTGGGTTGACAATGATGAGAAGGATCATCAACAATTCTGCTGGCCATGATGTCAGAAGCTTCTCAAATCCTGGGGATTTCGTCTGCACTTCATGTGCAAAGGGAAAGCTAATCACTAGACCATCCCTCCTGAAGCTTAGGGATGAGTCACCTGCGTTCCTACAAAGGATACAAGGTGACATATGTGGTCCTATTCAGCCCCTGTCAGGGCCGTTTAGGTATTTCATGGTATTGATTGATGCGTCTACTAGATGGAGCCATGTGGACCTACTGTTCATAAGGAACCATGCTTTCTCCAAGCTCATTGTCCAAATAATCAGGCTAAGAGCAAGTTTCCCTGATAACCGCATTCAGTCTATTCGGATGGATAATGCGGCTGAGTTCAGGTCAAAAGCTTTTGATGATTATTGCTTAGCCATGGGCATTAAAGTCGAGCATTCAGTACCACATGTCCACACACAAAATGGTCTAGCTGAATCCTTGATCAAGAGGATCAAGTGGATTGCCACGCCGATGCTGCAGAATTGTAAGCTCCCAACTAGCTGTTGGGGCCATGCGGTGTTGCATGCTGCAGCACAAATTCAACTCAGGCCAACTGCATATCATGACACATCCCCCTTACAGTTAGTGCGTAGGAAAGAACCAAGTATTTCCCATCTACGTGTATTTGTGTAACACCCTAGCCCAGGGCTTAATAGGATTGATAGGATACTCATACCAACAAGTTGCAACTTCTTTTCCGGAAGCCCATCTACAAAGAACTCTGAGGTTAAGTAAGCTTGGCCTTGGAGCGATGGGTGACTGACCGGGAAGTCCTTTCCGAGTGCGCATGAGTGAGGACAAAATACACAGAAAAGACTGGTATTGGTCTGTGAGGGTACTCTATATCCTAGTTAAGCGGCCAGATGTAAGTGGGTCCGGCCTGGGAGAGGCGGGACATTACAGAATGGTATCAAAGCCGTGTTGACCATAGGACGCTAGCCTAGATGGTCACTTTGCCAAAATTATTTTAATAAAACATTCCCTTCTCTCTTACTTCAACTTTGCAAGTGATTTGATAAAAGCTTCCCTTATTTTCACTTTTCTGGACTTCTCTATGCTCATTTAAAAAGATTTTCAAAGTAGGATTATTTTAGAATTAAGGAGCCCTCCCTAAAAAGTTTGATCTCGTTAGATCGTTGTATTGCTATGTACTTGTGCATATGTTTTGATTTGGATCTTTGTAATGATTGTTGGTGTGTAGTAGTCATCTGACTGCTATGGCATCTTTTGTTAATAAATTATTTTCTTATTATTGTTATTATAGTTATTTAGCTGGGTTTTCTTTGTCATTATCTCAATTTTGCCCTTGATCATACAAGATGGTGGACACCAGGAATGGCGGCAGGGGCAATGGTCAGAACGGTGCAGGAAACAACAACAACAACCACCCATCGCCACCACCGCCACCAGTGTATGATCCAGTGCAGATGGCCACTATGCAGACCCAGATGATGCAGATTATGACCCAGATGATGAACAGCATGCAGCAGATGCAGCAGCAGATGCAACAGGGTGCACCAGATGCTCTGCCACCTCGTCCACAGGATACTCTCAGGAGGTTCATGCTCACTCAGCCTCCTGTCTTCAAGCAGGCTGTGGAGCCAATGGATGCAGACGACTGGCTCCAGACCATCGAGAGCAAGCTGGAGATTGCTCACTGTGAGGGCCGTGACAGGGTTCTCTATGCTGCACACCAATTGCAGGGGCAGGCGAAGAACTGGTGGACCACATACACCGCCGCCCATGCAGATGCTCAGTCCATCACTTGGGAGGAGTTTCGTACCAGTTTTCGGGCCCACTATGTACCGTCCGGAGAGATCAAGGTGAAGCGCCAGGAGTTTCTAGACCTCAAGCAGGGTGGGACACTGGTGCGTGAATATCTCACCAAGTTCACCCAGCTGTCCCGCTACGCTCCAGAGGATGTCAGTACAGATGAGAAGAAGCAAGACTGTTTCAGGAGAGGCCTGAATCAGAATATCCGCTATGCTCTGGCCTCTAATGACTGCCCGTCATTCCAGAAGCTGGTGGATAAGGCTTTTGCTGTTGAGAGAGAGCGGCAGAGTTTCGATGTCAGTCGCAAGAGGAAGATGTCCCGCTACCAGGGTCAGACCTTGGGCAACAATGCCCGTGCCCGTTTCAGCCAGCCCGGGTCAAACAGGCAAGGAGGTCAGTTCCAGCAGCAGATGAACTTCAGGCAGCAGAGTCAGCCTCAGCAGCAGCCGCAGCAGCAGCGCCAGCAGCCCCAGGCACCTCGCCAGGTTGTTCCAGCTCAGCAGCAGACCCGTCCAGCTCAGGGGTCTGATCAGATTGGCCCTTGTTACAAGTGCAACCAGATGGTCCATCTCGCCAACAGGTGTCCCAACATGCAGCAGGGTCGACAGCAGTAGAGTCGTTCTGGTGGGCAGATCGTGAAGCAAGGGAAGGTGAACCATGTGGCGATCGAGACAGCTCAGCAGGCTCCCAATGTGGTGATGGGTACGTTCTCAGTTGATTCTTGTCCAGTTACAGTGTTATTTGATTCTAGAGCTTCGCATTCTTTTATATCCGCATCATGTGTAGCTAGAACCAACCTACTTAAAGCTTTGATGAAAAAATAACTGCTAGTAAAATCTCCTGGAGCAGAGATGCTCTCATGTCATATATGCCCAGATGTGAGTCTATCCATAAGGGGTGTAGTTTTTCTGTCTTATCTCATCGTGCTGGATTCAAATGGACTTGATGTGATTCTAGGAATGGATTGGTTGGACAAGTACAATGGAGTGATTGATTGCTCTCAGCGGATGATCAAGATGACGCACCCAGATGGCACGGTGGTCGAGTACCAGGCCTCATCAGTACCAGCAGGAGCTACTCAAGCTAACCCAGTGGAGGTGATTGATGATGTACCAGTGGTGAAGGAGTTTCCCGATGTATTCCAGGAGCTGTCAGGTATGCCACTAGATCGAGCTATTGAATTTGAAATTAATCTAGTACCTGGCACTGCACTTATTTCTAAGAGGCCTTATAGAATGGATGCTAATAAGTTAGCTGAGTTGAAGGAGTAGATCCAGGAGCTCTTGGGAAAAGGGTATATCCATCCTAGCACGTCGTCTTGGGGAGCCCCTGTGATTTTCGTCCCAAAGAAGGATGGTGGTGAGCGAATGTGTGTCGATTATCGGGCACTAAATGAAGCTACTATCAAGAACAAGTATCCTATTCCTTGGATTAATGACTTGTTCGATCAGCTGAAGGGTGCTCATGTATTCTCCAAGATTGATTTGAGGTCGGGTTATCATCAACTGAAGATTCGGGAGTGTGATATTCCAAAGACAACTTTTGTGTCTTGTTATGGCTTATACGAGTACACGGTGATGTCTTTCGGATTGACTAATGCTCCAGCATACTTCACTCATGAACAAGGTCTTCATAGATTATTTGGACAAGTTCGTGGTGGTGTTCATTGATGATATTCTGGTATTCTCCAGAAATGAGGAAGAGCATGAAGAGCATCTAAGATTGGTGCTTCAGAAGCTATGGGAT
Organism: Eremochloa ophiuroides; assembly: GCA_038502445.1. Lineage (NCBI taxonomy): Eukaryota > Viridiplantae > Streptophyta > Magnoliopsida > Poales > Poaceae > Eremochloa > Eremochloa ophiuroides. The sequence goes on from JAHLJS010000005.1 coordinate 7,226,630, forward strand.
CATCAACTATATGCTAAGCTTAGCAAATGTGATTTCTGGCTGAAGGAAGTCTCCTTTTTAGGTCATGTCATCTCAGAAGGTGGAGTGTCCGTTGATCCGAGCAAGGTGAAGGATATTTTGAATTGGCAGGCACCTCAAAATGTGGGTGAGATCTGGAGTTTCTTGGGAATGGCTGGTTATTATCGCTGTTTCATTGAAGGATTCTCTAAGTTAGCGAAGCCCATGACTCAGCTGTTGCAGAAGGGAACCAAGTTTGTAGGTCCCCGGCGTGTCAGGAAAATTTTGAGGAATTGAAGAAGAGGTTGACCACCGCTCCAATCCTAGTCATGCCAGATGTTGAGAAGCAGTTCTCTGTCTATTGTGATGCCTCTCGCCAGGGCCTTGGATGTGTGTTGATGCAAGAAGGCCATGTTGTCTTGCTTATGCCTCGAGACAGCTCAAGAAGCATGAGCTTAATTATCCCACTCATGATTTGGAGCTAGCAGCTGTTGTGCATGCTCTGAAGATTTGGAGGCATTACTTGATCGGGAAGAAGACTGAGATCTATACCGATCACAAGAGCTTGAAGTATATCTTCACACAGCCAGATTTGAACCTTCGGCAGCGCAGATGGTTAGAATTGATCAAGGATTATGACCAGAATATTAATTACCATCCAGGTAAGGCTAATGTGGTTGTAGATGCGCTGAGTCGGAAGGCCTATTGCAATGTGCTAGAGATACAGGAGTGTAAGTCTGAGTTGTATGAGGAGTTTGCAAAACTCAACTTGGGTATTCTGAGTAGCACTGAGGCCGTGGCCATGGAAGTGGAGTCCACTCTAGAGCAGGATATCCGAAAGGGATAGCTCACTGATGAGAAGATCCTAGAGATCAAGCAGTTAATCAAGACTGATAAGGCTCCGGGATTCACGGAAGATGACCAAGAGTTGTATGGTTCAAGGGAAGGATCTGTGTGCCCGATATAAAAGAACTTAAAGAGATGATTCTTAGAGAAGCACATGATTCAGCCTGTTCTATTCACCCAGGTAGTACCAAGATGTACAACGACTTGAAGCAGTACTATTGGTGGTCTGGCATGAAGCGAGAAGTGGCTGAGTATGTAGCACTTTGTGATACCTGTCAGAGAATCAAGGCCGAGCATCAGAGGCCAGCTGGATTGCTACAACCGCTGAAGGTTTCTAAGTGGAAATGGGAAGAAGTAAGCATGGATTTCATAGTTGGGCTACCTCGCACACAGTCGGGTTATGATTCTATCTGGGTCACTGTGGATCGCTTGACTAAAGTCGCTCATTTCATTCCGGTCAAGGAAACTTACCATGGACACCGGCTTGCAGAGTTGTACATGTCTTGGATTGTTTGTTTGCATGGAGTGCCCAAGATGATAGTGTCAGACAGAGGTACACAGTTCACATCAAGATTCTGGAAGCGACTGCATGAGTCCATGGACACTCGATTGCATTTTAGCTCTGCTTATCACCCTCAGACAGATGGCCAGACGGAAAGGGTGAATCAGATTTTGGAGGATATGTTGAGAGCTTGTGCGCTCCGTAATAGCAAGACTTGGGATAAGAACCTGCCCTATGCAGAGTTTTCTTATAACAACAGTTATCAAGCAAGTCTCAAGATGGCACCATTTGAAGCTTTGTATGGAAGGAAGTGTAGGACTCTTTTGTTCTGGAGCCAAGTTGGCGAACGGAAGGTGTTTGGTCCTGACTCGCTAAATGAAGCTAAAGAACAAGTCCAGGAGGTTCGAAGCAACCTGAAGACAGCTCAGTCTAGACAGAAGAGTTATGCAGATAGGAGAAGAAGAGAGCTAGTCTTTGAGATTGGAGATTTTGTATATCTCAAGGTCTCATCGATCAGGGGTCTCAAGCGGTTCAATGTCAGAGGGAAACTTGCACCAAGGTACATTGGACCGTTCAGGGTTATTGACAGAAAAGGTGAAGTGGCTTATCAGCTAGAGTTACCCCCACGGTTTTCAGCGATACATGATGTGTTCCATGTTTCACAGTTGAAGAAATGTCTGTGGGTTCCTGAAGAGCAACTCCCCATTGATGAGCTAGACTTGAGGGAAGATCTGACTTTCTCTGAGCCAGTGAAGATTTTGGACGCATAGGAGAAAGGCACTCGAAACAAGCGGGTCAAGATGTGCAAGGTGCAATGGAAGCATTATTCAGAAGAAGAAGCCACCTGGGAGAAAGAAGATGATTTGAGAGCAGAGTTTCCACATCTCTTCGACGATCTTTCCTAATCTCGAGGACAAGATTCTTCTAAGAGGGTAGGTTTGTAACACCTGGATTTTTATTTTCCGCAAAGTACAATGTTATTAGTGATATAATTATATTATGGTCAAGTAATATTAGGGTGAATTAAATATTTTATTATTATTTTGTTGCATTCATGCCATTGCATATTTTATTGGATGAAAAATATTTAGTATTTACAATTTCGTATATGCTTCGATCTATTGTTATCTTATTTTATAAAACAAACTAATTAAAGACTTATATTTCTATATGGGAAATTATCCTCAAGTTTTGTAAAGATCCTATTTTAATTTGGTTAAAACTCTTTTGGTTTTGATTCCAAAAATGAAATCACAAAAGGAAGAGAGAAAAAAAAAAAGAGAAACCCTCAGGTCACCCTTCTCTCTCAGTTTGGGCCTAGCCCACCTTCCCCTCTTCCCTTCCCTTACCTTCTCTGTTCTTCGCGCAGGAGGCCCAGCTAGCCGGCCCAACCGCACCAGCCAAAAAGCCCGCAGCGCCTCCTCCCTCCCTCTCACCGCCACGCGGGGCCTGCATGTTGGCTCCTTTCCCTCCAACGCAGAGAGCAGAGCCGGTAACAGCCTGCTCCGCCCTTCCCGCTAGCTGGCCCAGCTACTCGCGTGCCGCCGCCCTATAAAAGGACTACCGGGACCTTGTTTCGTCCAAGTCGCAGCCGCCGAACCTCTCTCTCCCGTGCGCCCCACCCCTTTCCGAGCCCGCACCGAGGCCGCCATTGCTGCCGCGGCACAGAAACGCCGCCACCGTCGATTAGCCGTCGCCGAGGCGCCACCGCTTCAATTGGAGAGTTCCCGAGCCGCGCAATTGGGTAAGAGACCCTCCCTTGTCCTTTAATTAGTAGTTCTCCTCTCCTATTGCGAGCAGTGAGATCACCTTCGCCATTCGCAGGACCTGGGCCGAGCTCCAAAGTCAGGTCCGAGCCATCTTCCATCCCGATTTCCTCCTCCTTTGACATCGCAGAGCCATCGTGGACTCGTCCCGCGGCTTTTCGTCGGCTTTCCGTGCCTGCAGAGGAGTTCCCCGGAGCGCCGCCGCCGACCGCCCGCACTGTTTCGTCAGCAGCCGTCCACCGCCTTCCTCCCTCCGGTTCAAGCCCACGGTGAGAACCCCCTTGATATCCTCTCACTCCCCAGCCCCTTTTCGGTTGCGTTAGAGCATCCCAGTATCCTGCGCCGCGCACGCCGCTGCTCAGCTTCCGCCACCGCCCGAGCTGCTCGCGGCCGAGGCCATCAAGATGCCAGATGAGCCCCTAATCATGTTCCCCATCGCATGCGCTTGCTCCCAGGCTTTTCCCCGCACGAAACCATAGGCTCTAGGGCCTTTTTCCGGCCGTCTCCGGTGATCACCGGCGAGAGCGCCGCCGCAGCCGTCTCTGTTCCGGCGGCCGGCCCCTCTTTTCTCTTGCTCGATCTAATCCGGTGCATCCAAATCAAATCCGACGGCCGAAACCGCCCGATACCCCTTCGGCTTGGTATCTTTGCAAAAGAGCCCCTACAGTTCTTTATGTTGCCGCCCGCGATCCTTTGCGCCTCCGCCATTTCTGTATTCTCTGTTAAGGAAACGTATTTTCCATCGGTTCAAGTCAAAAAACGTTTTCAGTATTTACAGAATTGCCACCTATTTTAATTAGGCCATAACTTTGTCATTTTTGAACCAAATTGAGTGATTCAACTTGCGTTAGTTTCGTATTTTCATCCCCTTTATGGTTTTTCTGCTGTACATTGGGTTTGAACCTTTTTAATTTTCGAGTTAATAATATATTAATTATTTTCCGATAATAAATCTTCCAAAAATCATATCTTTCTCATGATAAATCTGTTTTGCGTGATCTTTATATCGAAATGATCATAGAAATGAGTGTAATTATTTTATAATATTTTCATACTGTTTTTTCTACTGTTGGTGTACTGTTTCTTATTTATTTTATTGTTGTGGGCCATGTATAATGATTGTCACCAGACGGTGTTGAATGCGAGGATTTCCAGGATCCGGTGTTCGATACCCCCGACCCTACCCTGATCGAAGGCAAGTGTTCCTTGCTCATATTGCACATACTTTATTTACTTTTGTGTTAGAGTAGTTAGATCCTTAGTTGCATGCAGAGTCTAAATTTGAATCCCATGCTATAGTTTATTAGAACTTGTTTATATCATCCTTGTAACCCCGGGTTGGGAATTTGGTAGAGTCATGCTTAGCCTTGCAGTCTTGGGTTAGGAAGAGTTTAATCAAATATTAATGATCTATGCTACATGTGTGGAATTGGTAATCTTTTTAGAAATATGGTGATTAGGCAAATCCGGTAGGATGGACCGTTTGGTGGAGGTTTTGGTTTGTAACGTGTAACGGCTGTTGTTGATGGTGGAACGGGTTTGTGCTAGTTATCCTGCCTGGATCCCTAGGACCCGGTTCTCAGAGCAAGTAACCCGGCTTTACAGCGCAACCATGAGGCTGGAATGGGGCGGACCTGGCTAATTAATTAGTCACTCCAAGTTATGGCTTTACACGGGGTTTGTTTGTGTGGCTCAAGAGGGGGCTTCTACAGTGGGTTGTTACCCTGTGGCGGTGAAACCTTAGAGGTATGTGTAAAACAGCCTTAGAGGGGCTTTGTAACAGCCTTGTAGTGTGACCCTGCCGCTCACCTAGGCAGTGTTTGGCGTAATGGGGAACAACACGACTCGTGGTGAAAGTGTGCAACCTCAGCCGTGCTCGCGGTCAAGAGCTGGCTTGGACTTCTTCGAGATTAGTTGGTTACTTGGTTATGGTTGGGTGGTTCTTTTGGGAAAGGAACGAGTGCTTGGATGGACTTCCATGTGTTGGTTGCTTGGATGGATTTTCAGGTGTGGTTTGCTCGGTTAGACTTCTGAGTGTTGGTTACTCTGAGGAGATGAGATTTCACTTGGTTAAATAGGTGCTTAGGAAATTCAGGTGATAGGGTTTTGTCGCTTTAGGTGCTGTGTCAAACCAAGTCAGCCTACCTTTGTTATAAGCCACATGTCATATTTTTTCCTACACTTGCAGAGTACATTTCAATGTACTCACCCTTACTCTTTGTTCCCCAGCTACCCCACCCAGACGTCGACGTTGACGAGGAGGACTACGTGGAGGACGGTGGCTACGACCCCGAATACTTGTACTAGGCTGGTGCTGCCCTCGGTCGACGTTCCTGTGGAGATGGCGTCCCTTCCCGCTGGAGATTTAGTTACCATTCATGTACTTTTATTTTAGACCCATGGGTCATTTTGTAATAATGTTACGATTATCTATTCAGCATTGTGATGATACTATCATGACGTCGATGTATGTATGATTTATTGATCCTGGCATACATATATTGTGCATTCGATTTTGTTCTTAAAATCGGGTGTGACAGAATGGTATCAAAGCCGACTCTCGTGGTTTCACGGGCGCGTGTGTCGTAGCTGTGTAGGCATGGTGCGCATGGCTGGTGTGGATCTGGCGTGGTTACACAGCATGGCACATGCGCTGGCACTGGACACACGGACGTGGCCAAGAGGGGATGTTCCTGACTTGGGATTGATCGACGAGGACGTCGATCTCTTAAGGTATCAGAGCTGACTCTTGCGATTTCACGGGCGCGTGTGTCGCAGTTGTCCAGGCATGGTGCGCATGGCTGGTGTGGATCCGGCGTGGTCACACAGCATGGCACATGCACTGGCACTGGACACACGGACGTGGCCAAGAGGGGACGTTCCTAACTTGGCCTTGATCGACGAGGACGTTGATCTCTTAAGGGGGTGAGGATGTAACACCATAGCCTAGGGCTTAATAGGATTGATAGGATACTCCTACCAACAGTTGTAACTTCTTTTGCAGAAGCCCATCTACAAAGAACTCTGAGGTTAAGCTAGTTTGGCCTTGGAGCGATGGGTGACCGACCGGGAAGTCCTTCCCAGGTGCGCATGAGTGGGGACAAAATGCGTAGAAAAGACTAGTGTTGGTCTGTGAGGGTACTCTATATCCTAATTAAGCGGCTAGATGTAAGTGGGTCCGGCCTAGGAAGATGCGGGACGTTGCAATTTGGCAGCGCGGTATACGTGCCAATACCACCACCTCAGCGTACTGCAATGGGACCCCACTGGAAGTTGGGGATATATATTGGTTATGAGACTAGGTCCATAATCAAATATTTAGAGCCTATGACAGGGGGTCTTCATACGGCTCGGTACGCTGATTGTGTCTTCGATGAAGACCATTTCCCGGCATTAGGGGGAGAAAGACATCCAGAAGAATGCCGAGAAATTGAATGGAATGCAACAGGGTTGCAATCTTTAGATCCACGCACTAGTAAATCTAAACTGAAAGTTCGGAGGATTATACATTTGCATAATCTTGCAAATGAGCTGCCAGATGTCTTCACTGATCACAAAAGAGTGACAAAGTCGCATATACCTGCAGTAAATGCGCCGGAGAGAGTGCAGGTACCCCAGAAGGCTACCAACTCTATTGTCCCCTCCGATCCTAGGAAGAGGGAGAGACCTCCGGGTGCTTGGGACAAGGTTTCGCGGAGACGTCCGCGTAGACAAGAACCTTAGCCACTTGCTTCGCTTAAGGAATCAGATGAAGAAGCTCGACCTGAAGTCGAGAATGCCCCTGAAGTGGTGACTCAACCCGAAGTTGAGACGGTCCCTGCAGGACCCCATCCTGAAGATGGAAAACCCAATGCGTCGCGCGCGCATCATCGCATTGGAAGATCGGAACGTCCCAACTCAACCATAGTGGGAAATCATGGTGAGTGGGAGGACGATCATGAGGAGATCGCCACTAATTATGTGGAATCGAGAGAATCGTATAAAAGAAAGACCACTGTTGTCGACATATATTTTGCCTCAAAAGTTGCTGTCTCAATGGATCCGGATGAAGAGCCAAAGTCCGTGATTGAGTGCCGAAAGCGCTCAGATTGGGACAAATGGAGAGCAGCAATTGAGGCTGAGCTGCGCTCGCTTTACCAAAGAGGAGTTTTTGGGCCTGCAGTCCCAACTCCTCCAAGAGTCATCCCCGTAGGATGCAAATGGGTCTTCATCCGAAAAAGGGATGAACATGGCCAGGTGGTAAGATACAAAGCGAGGCTGGTGGCACAAGGGTTCACGCGGAGACCCGGCATCGATTACGATGAAACATACTCTCCCGTTATGAGTGGCATAACGTTCCGATATCTTATATCTATGGCAGCCAACTTAAATTTAAAGATGCAGTTAATGGATGTTGTAACCGCATACTTGTATGGGTCATTTGATTCGGAAATTTATATGAGAGTTCCTGAAGGACTCAAGATCCCTAGGCCAAATCAAAACCGCAACATGTTTAGCGTCCGCCTGCAGCGGTCGTTGTATGGTTTGAAACAATCCGGAAGGATGTGGTTCAACCGCTTAAGTAACTTTCTCCTGGAAAAAAGGTTACACAAATAATGATGATTGTCCCTGAGTCTTCATAAAGAAATCCAATAATGGATTTTGTATCATCTCAGTCTATGTCGATGATTTGAACATCATCGGGACAGCAGGGGACATTAAGGAAGCAATGGCTTACCTCAAAGCAGAATTTGAGATGAAAGACTTGGGTAAAACCAAGTTCTGTTTGGGCCTGCAGCTCGAACGCCTCCCTGGGGGAGTATTTGTACACCAGTCCACCTACACGAGGCGGGTACTTGAAAAGTTCAATATGAACAAGTGCCACCCCCTTAAAACCCCCATGGTGGTCCGATCCCTGGAAGAGGATAAGGATCCATTTAGACCCAAGGGCGATGATGAAGAAATATTGGGACCGGAAGTTCCATACTTAAGCGCCATTGGAGCTCTCATGTACCTTGCGAATTGCACAAGGCCTGATATTGCATTCGCAGTAAACTTATTGGCAAGGTACAGTGCTGCCCCAACCAGAAGACATTGGGTTGGCGTCAAAACTGTCCTAAGGTACTTACAAGGTACCCAAGACCTTGGTCTATGGTTCTTGAGGAACCAAGTTCCAACCATGGTGGGTTATGTAGATGTTGGCTATATGTCTGACCCACATAATGCCAGATCACAGACTGGTTTTGTGTTTCTTTGTGGTGGTACAGCTGCTTCTTGGCGGTCTGTGAAGCAAACACTGGTTGCTACATCGACCAACCACTCGGAGATAATTGCCCTATACGAAGCGGCATGAGAATGTGTATGGCTACGGCGGATGATCAACCACATCCAGAAATCATGTGGACTAAACATCGATGATACCCCCACCATTATCTATGAGGATAATGTGGCTTGTGTTGCGCAGATGCATATGGGCTATGTCAAGAGCAATCTTACGAAGCATATTGCTCCAAAGTTCTTCTACCCCCATGAGCTCTAGAAGAGCGGGGAGATAGACATCCTGCAAGTAAGGTCATGTGATAATCTAGCAGATCTATTCACAAAGTCTCTACCAGTCTCCAGCTTCCACAGATGTGTCCATGGAATTGGCATGAGACGACTTAGAAAGTTGCAGGGTTCAGGGGGAGACCAACCCCAAAGTCATAGCCCATGACTGTGATCCTGAAGACCACAAACATCAACTATTGTACTCTTTTTCCCTTGATGAGTTTTTCCCACTGGGTTTTCTCATACAAGGTTTTTAACGAGGCAACAGGTGCAACATAAGTAATGCATGTGATGTACTCTTTTCTCCTACCCTTTTTTCTCATTGGGTTTTTGGGGGAGTTTTTAACGAGGCATACGCATGACATATAATTGGCCAAGGGGGAGTGTTGTGAATCAAAGGCAATGTGAACAAGAGTTTCAAATGGTGGCCAATTAAATGAAGAGAGGAGGAAGAATTCAAATTGACTAGATGATAGTGTTAGCTAGCATCCAATGTATCATGAGTTGTCTATCAATCACTGTAGCAAAGTCGGTTACTGTAGCAAACCGACTTTGTCATCTATATAAAGACATTCCTAACTCATTTGTAAGGTGATAGATTCATTCATTCATAAGAAAGGAAACACAGAGGCCACTCCCTCATCTCTCTGCCATAACTCCATCTCTAGCATTGTGTTGTGTGATTGGTGTTATCGAAGAACAGAGAGTTGCTCGCAAGGGATCGATCGAATTACAAGAAGCTGAATGGCCGAATGGGTGGATACTTTTGCGTGAGCTAAAGAACGTACAAATACATGCTCACCGTGGTCCCACTGCACCGCAGGCCAATCAGAGCTAGACAACGGACATGGGTGTCAGCGAGGAACAGGGCAGCAGAATGGGCCATCCAATCCAGAGCAAAGAGGATAGTAGAATGGGCCTGCCTTCACCGTGTTCGGCTCAACGAAAACACCACCGAAGATTAGAAATCCAACGGCCAGCATTCAATTTGTCGACGTGGCCACTGTGAGGCCGCGTCCGCTCCTGCAGATCTCTTGTTTTTAGATGTGATATCAGAGATATCTGTTCGTATCCGATCCGTTTTCATCCCTATATACTACATTTTCAATGGATAGTTTCTATAAAACAATCTTTTTTCTAAACACATCTCTTCTTTCTCCCTCATCTACCTGTCATATCTCTTCATGTCTTGCTTCTCGTGTAGACTTGGTTTCTAACTTAGACCTGTCACATCAGCAAAATATCTATATGACAGGACAATTAATAGAGATAGAAACCAGCATAGAGTCTGGATTGGAAGTGCAAAGAGAAGACAAAACCAAAAAATCGTTTCTATCACAAGAAACTAAGTACCAATACCTCCAGATTCTACTATCTGGATTAAAAAAAAAACACCCAGCTTCCAAACGGAGGGAATAATGGGAGAGATAAAAAAGATCTGAGTGCGAGATTCTTGAAATCTCATGATCCATTGCAAGCTAGATAATGCCGGATACTACTTCCTCTGATGCATGAAAAAATCTAGGCAAGAGAAGGGAAATGGTGTTGACGTGACACGTGGGCAAGACTTTAAAAAAATCCCAACTTATAGGCCCCGTTGACGCGCAAAACTTTTGGAATTTGGAAAAGGAATCTTTTCTAATAAGTGTTCAATCATAGTACAAGTAGGCTTAAAAGATTCGTCTCGTGATTTACATCTAAAATGTGCAAACATGCAAAAAAAAATTCATCTACATTTAATGCTCCATGCATGTGCCGCAATATTCGATGTGATGGGAATTTTGGAAGTTTGAAGTGCATCTAAAGAGAGCCATAATCTTGAGATCCAAACGGTATAGTTTTTTTATTTAAAATCTGGATTCTAAAAACCTATAAAAAAATCCTAATTCCTAAAATCTCTATGGCATCTAGATGGGACCTAAGTCTTCCTTGGAATCGAGGCACAAAGAAATCGTCCAAACCCTATTGGGGAGAAATGTGTAGTTTCTCACTGTCGCTGCGCTCTCGTCGGACGTCGCCGTGCTCGCAGGACGCTGCCATGCTTGCCCGCGCTGCCGCTATTGACAGAGAGCAGCGCTTCCGCAAGGGAGTAAAGCCCGCGACGCCGCCTGCGATGCCGTCCGTGACGGAGCCCGCGATGTCGGCGCGCGTCGTGTCGGAAAGGTGAGTCCTTGGATTTGGAGCTCTTTCCTCTGATGGGTTGGGGCATGCTGTTCCTCCATTATCCTCACTGCTTGGTTGTCGCATCTCCTGCAGCGAGGGCGGGGGGGGGGGGGGGGGGGTTAGCAGAGATGAGCTCATGGAGGAAGAGAGGGTCACCGGGCGTCGTGGCGAGCGGCCAGTGTCCAGGGTCAGGGCGGTGCTGGAGAAGTACAGAGCGCTGCAACGGCTGTTGCTGCTGTTCGTAGCGGTTGTTTCTAGTCTTGGTTTTGGATGGTTGGTCTCAATCGTTGGTCTCAATCGCATTACATTTGTTTCTGATGGGAGTGATGTTGCTCCATTTGCAGTTTTTTTTTTCTAAGTACAACATTTGCAGTGTTTTCTGCGGTATGAGGAAGAAGGCGAGTGAGCTGTTATTTGTGCTGAGGAATATGGCGATTTGGAGAGTAAAATACAATATTATTTATTATGTGAAGACTACCCCTTATGAGGTTCTATATATAGTTTTTCGTCTACGTGGTTTGTATGTAAATCGTGCACAGTTTCTATCATGAGAGAATTATTTGCTTGGCCCTAAAAAAGTGTCTCTTAGTTCCTTGGCCTTTTTTTTCACGAATTTGGCTATTTGGCCCTAAATCAAACTTTCCTTGGTTTTCTGGCCCTTCCGTCAGTTTTGTGAGATAACAGTGTTAACTTCTAGGTAAAAGTACCATTTTGCCCCTGGCGCCGAATGAAAGAGCTGAGAAACGTGCAGATACAGTAGAAGTAAGTTCATAGTAGGCCAAATGCAAACATATACAGTAGAGAAGTAAAATCCACAATTATAATCCAAATGCACACATACACAGCAAGTTCACTAATTCAGAGCATGTCTAATTTCACATGACACCATAAAAGTTCGAGGTGCCCACATACAGCAAATGTTCAAGTTCACATAACAGTATTATACATGAACAAAGGGCACACATACACAGAAGAAGTTCAAGGTCACAGATATGAGAATAAGCATATCTAAAATCAAAGACTAAGCCTTCTTTTACTTCTTGTGCTCATTGCAGGGCTAGGTGGTTGTGTTTTTTTGCTTCTAGTACCCATGGAGGGGCTGTCAATTGGCACATTTATAGTTCTAACATTCTTAGTAACCAGCCCGCCCTTCTTCTTTGTTGGTTTCAGCTTCTTGTTACCCTTGGCCTTCACAGGTTGTTCTACTTGTGAGGGATGCTGGATGGAAAGTGCTTCCGGCTGATTTGAGCCACTTCTTGATCTACAAACATTTAATTTCAATATACAATAGTCGAATGGAAAAATATTCAGAATTAGGAAAATACCTTTTGGATAGTCCAGAGCTAGATTTATTTAAATTTCCCTTAGTCTTACTTGAAATCTCCAAGCTTTGGCTGTTACGATAGAGAGCATCTATTTAGTTTAGTAACCAAAATAGCGTTAATACTAACAGAAAAATTCAGCACTAATGTCAATTACCTTCTAGATGCTTTAGGAGTACGATTATCGCTACTTCTTTTGTTGCTAGTTGTTGTTTTCAAGTTTTGACTAAAGGGGCAAAGTGATCAGTAAAGTATTGATGGCAAGTTTGAAATAACAACTAGAAGAAGTAATAATTTGCAAACCTCGGTGGAAAAGACATCGTTGCAGCTGGTGCATCGTCCTCCAAAGGAACAATAGAGCTGTGAGCTGATTTGACCCTCTTCTTTGGTGGTCCCCTACAAGAACAACTAATGTCATCACTATATTTTGTAGGAAGGAAAAACATAACTGAAAGTAAAGTAGTCACATTATTACCTTATTGCTTTCATAGCTTCAATGTCTTCTAGTTTGCCCTTTTTGCAGTTATGCCAATGATGTCCATAGTCACCACAAATAGGGCACTTGTGTTGCCCTTTCCTTTTTTTCTTGTCACCATTGCCTTTATGCCTTTCAGTTTTAGGCCTACCTGCTACAGTAGTCAGTAAGGGTGGATGTATGAAAAAACCATGGGTTGACTTAGGCCATTGTGACTTGTCAGGCATAGCAGGAATAAGGTGGCTGTATGCAGCTCTAAATTTCTCAGCTGAGTAATACAAGTCGACATATTTCTCAATTAGTTCATCACTAAGCGATGTGATGAATGCCAATGCATGCTTGCAAGGTATGGCCGAAACCTGCCATTTCCTACATGTGCAAGTCCTCTCTTGTAGGTTGACCACAAACCGAAATCCAGTACCTCCCATTGCGGTCACTTCAGCAACATGTTCTGCACATTCTTCCACTTCCAAGTTTAATTCTCTACTCTTACCATTCAAATTCTTGATTATGTGGGGTAGAATCAAACCATTAAATTTTTTTGATATTTTCCTTCTCTGGTTCCACTTGCTCATGAGCATTTGTCTAATCTTGTCCATCAAATCATCCAAGTTCATGGACTTGTGCTGCTTAATCCAATTGTTGAAGCATTCAGCAAGGTTGTTGGTCACGTAGTCTACCTTGCTCTTAGTAGAGAATTGGCTTCTTGTCCACAATTTTTTGTGGCATTTCCTTATATAATTAGTGGCAGCAGGCTTTTCTTTCTCCATTGCAACCCAATTTTTTTCAAACAAATATGGGTTCCATGAGTAAGCAGCTGCCTACAGGTGGTCATCAAATACCTTTCCATGGTACCTCTTCTTAAAGTTGGTCATCAAATGGAACATACATTCCCTATGTTCAGCCCTAGGAAAAACTTGACCCACCCCTGCCATCACAGCCTGTCCTGCATCAGTGCATATGGCTAAGCCCGTAGGTGATCCAATAGCCTCTCTAAGATGATTCAAGAACCAAATCCAATTTTCGTTAGTTTCTGAATCAAAGACTCCACAGCAAACAGGATACAACCAACTATGACCATCAACTGCAGAAGCACTAGCTAATTGCCCCTTGAACTTTCCTGTCAAGAATGTACTATCTATTGCAAGGTATGGTCTGCAACCATTAAGGAACCCATCTATGCAAGGCTTCAATGCAAAGAAGAACCTTCTAAATCTTATCTTGTCATTAACAGTGTGATGGTCAATAATGACTAAGCTACCAGGGCAACAACTTTCAATTTCTGCTTTGAACCTATAAAGGTTATCAAGACTACTCTCCCAATCTCCATAAAGGTGCTTCAAGGCTAGTTCCTTACCATTATACACTCTGTGATATGGGATTTGTACCTTATGGTGTTCTTTTAGCTTCCTTTGCAATTCCCTTGCACCCAAAGTAGCATCGGTTATGAGGAAGTCCTTCACCTTTTCACAAATCCAATGTTTGGTTGCATTCATCACCTTCTTCTTCCTGCTAGCACCACACCAAGTGTGATCACGAGGTCTTTTCCTGACCTACAAAAAAACATAAAAGCAATTAGTCATCAAAAAACAACACAAGGTATACAGGAAAAAAGTGGTCCTGTTCTTACCGTGACAGTGGTGCTGTTCTTAGTGGTAGATGCATACAACCACCATGGACACTTCTCCTTGTCTCTCCTTGAACAATATGCCCTAAACCTATGAGGTGCACTTTTAACAATATTGAAATCAAACTATTTTTTGATTGCATGTTGAGAAATAGCCAATCTGAAAATAGCCATGCTAGCATAAGTAGATCCCACTACCATTGGAGGATCTTCTGTGTCATACTCTGCATTTAGAGCATTATTTCCATCATTACATGGCACCTCATCTTTGTCATGTACTTCCTCCTCTTCTTCCTCCTCTTCCTCATCCTCTTCCTCGTCCTCTTCCTCCTCTTCCTCTCTATTATGGTCGGACTCATCGGCTCTCTTCTGAGCTTCAATTGGATAATTCACAATCTGAAGCGCATTATGTGGTACAGTCTCCAAGTACATTGCCTCTTCATCTACACCTACATGTTCATTCTGTGGTGCAAGGTTTGTAAGGTATTCATCCTCATCTAGCTCTATGTTGGTTTTTGTTTGGCTATCATCATTAAAATCCCACTTTGTGACTGACTCATATGGATCAGAAGGGCCTCGATATATAATGAACATGATGATAACCTTGCTGTTGCAATGCTTACTAAACATACACATCAAATCTTGGTCAGATTTTACTTCAGGGAAGGTTTTTAGAGCTTCATCATAGTACTGAACATGAGCTACTTCCATATAGCCCGGAGGATATTTCTCTACCACTGATTCTACGAAATCATTGAAATTTGTTCTATCTGAATCCACAACCATATCAAAACTAAAACAGTTCACATCCTTTCTACAAGTTTTAGTGTTGCCTCACAACTTGATTTCCAAAGTGACACTAGAATCAAACCTATTAACATAAGCAATGCGCCATATTCAACGCCATGCAAACTTGTAGGTGACGCAAATGAAAACAATGAATCGACACTCACCCAGCAGTTGGCTCGGAAGTTTGGGAAACGCGGCCGGCAGCGAGGCCCTGCTCGGAACCCTCGCTCGCAGCGCCGTGCCTCGCGCGGCCAGCTGACAGCCCCGACCGGTCGGTGGGTAGGCCCTGCTCGGCACGGCCGGCGCCCAGCCCAGCGGCGTCGTGGCTGGCGCGCCCGGCTCCCAGCCCCGCGGCGTCGGCGGCGGCCTGGCTCGCGCGGCCGGCACCCAACACCGCGGCGTCCTGGCTCGCGTGGCCGGCGCCCAGCCCCGACACCACTCGGGCCGCCCTGTTCAGCCGCGCAGGGGGTGGATCCGGCGCCGGCGCAGGTGGATCCGCCGGCTGGAGGTCGCCAGAGCCGCCCTCCTCCATGGCCGGTGCAGTGAGGCGGCTAGGGTTGGGGTTCGGCCTTCTTTTTTTTTTTTTATTTCGATGCGTGCCGCTCCTCTGCTGTTCGGGACGAAGGGGTGAGGGAAGGCCAGGCAAGTCAAGGGTAGTCCGGGCGTTTTTAGGGCGCCTCTACTGCTGCTTGACGGTACAAAGTGACGGAACCAACAGAAGGGCCAGAAAACCCAGGAAAGTTCGATTTAGAGCCAAATAGCCAAATTCGTGAAAAAAAAGGGCCAAGAAACTGAGAGCCACTTTTTTTAGGGCCAAGCAAATAATTCTCTCTTCTATCATTGGGACTGCTCTTAACCCGCATGGTATTTTGTATATGTGAATTTGTCACTGGGGATGTTATTTTGTTCTAGCACAACTCAGTGCCGCTGACATAGTCACGTAATTGAACTGGTAGCAGCTGATGCCGTGTGTTTCAAATTACTGAAAAATACTTCCTCTATTTTAAATTATAAGCGTTTGACTTTTTTCTCAAAATTGACCACTCGTTTTATTAAAAAAATAAGTTATTTAAAGAATATTAATTAATAAAATAAGCTATAATAAAAGAAATGATACTTTATACAAATCTTTAAATAAGACGAGTAGTCAAAATTATGATAAAAAGAAAAGTCAAACATTTTATAATTCGAAACGGATGGAGCAATTTTCATCTAAAGAAAATAGTAACATTTGATGATGACACTTGCCAGTGAAGGACGTTAACCGTTTCACTGGCAACATATTTTTGTGAGTGATTAACACTTTTAATTTGATTTAATTCCTAGGTAAATCACGAAGACAAGCCAAGCCCGTGTAACATGACTATATGTTAGGTTTAGTCCCACATCAGTAATTGATGGTGGAGGAGCACAACATATAAGATAGGGCAGTCCTCACCTATCAGACTAGTCTTTTGGGTTGAGTTAGGCCCTGAGCCAAATATCTTATTTGTGGATATTATGAGCCAAATATCTTATTCGTGGATATTAAGGGCAAGAGGCTTGTTCACTTACGGCTAAATTCTCATTATTATTTTTCGTGATCATACTGTTGATGTACGTTTTTCATTAAAAAAAGTAAAGTATGAAATGTTACAAGGACACACAAATAATCCTAGAGCTACATTTTCATTAAACTTGGTATGAGGGATGGGCTTCATTCTCAGGTGTGAGGGGTTCTAATCTAAATTAAACACGGTGTGCACTCCTTTCTAAAGTTTGGAAGTTGTTCCACATGAGAGCTAGAGCCAAAAGTTTTTATTTCATCACACGATCCTCCAATCTCATGTGTTGCATATTAAGTGATATGAATATCCTATGAAACAAAAAAGAAAGATGTTGTACATTGGAGGTGTTTGTTTCATTGTCAACTCCAGAGCACTATAGAGAAAGATGATGTGGCAACCTTGGAGGATTACTGGATTATCCTTATGTTCGTGTGCATATGTGTGTCCCATGCATATATATGTGTGTTCCATGTTCACGCTCCAACCGTTTCATTACTGTGGGATCCATATTAGGTGTACCTTTCACATTCGTGTATTTTTTTCCTATCAACCTAATCTCATTACTACTCTACGTTTTTGGCGGATGGATGGAGTACTAGGTCGTCTGGCGCGCTTCGATGCGCCCGCTTACGCTATACGCGTTAGTATACTACATTGGATCTCTCTGTTTTGTCTAGCATGACTAAAAAACAAACATTAGTTGGTTAGAATAGCCAACATAGCGGTAAATATGTTTATATTCTAACAGAACAAATGTAACTATAAAATTATCAATCGATGTTACTATCAATGAATCAAGTCGGACACTCCAATATCTTGTGGGAATACATCAGGTTTGCATAGTCTGATGAGTAGTGAACTATACCTATGGAAGAAAAAAATATATACCAACAGAAGGGTTACAAACTATACATGAGGAAAAAGATCAATCTCTACACGTATGACCAATAATCTTAGGCTTGCTAGGGTGAGCCAGTTCCTTCTATTGCACAATAGGAAGATAATGGTGAGGCTGGCAATCTGAGACCTAAACACATGATACAAAGATAGTTAGTTTCAGTACAGGGGTGAAACAATTTTAGTTAGTAGAAACCAAGAAGTAAAATGCCAATATGACTATGATCTTGCGGGAACAGATAGAATATTGTGAACACACAAGTCAGCATGACCATAGGCCATCGATGTGCAGTCTCACAACGAAAAGGAGGCTAATTGTGAAAATAAAGAATACATTGGTTTTCACCATCCCAATAATCACACATCAGAAAACATGTATAGTGACTTCTGAAGCGCACCTGGCTTGCAGGCAAGGCAAGAATAGTTGCCTCAAACCTGAGTGTTCTATCATTATTAACCATTTTGAAAATCAAACATGCCGCAATGCATTAAATTGTGTGTAGAGGTTGCTAGGCCAAAGGGTAAAACATTGATGAAACACAATATGATTCACGTCATTGTAGATACAAATGGTTTTCACAAATCACTATATGTTTGCTGACACAATTCAACACGATATGGGTGGTCAAATAATTCAGTATCTGAAACATCCCACTGGAAGGATGGCAAAAAAGAATAGGTAGTCTAGTGGCATGAGAACATATTCGTCTGCAAATTATGGGTAAACGCCACATCATCATTGGTAACCTTTGTTTATGTGTGGCATGCATGTCGATACATGATATTAAGCGTGGTGCATGTTACATTTCTATATTCATCTAATTTGTAAACCTGGAAATTTTATGCACTGCTCAAATTATTAACAGGAAAGATATAGTTTAGGACTCACCAATACAAATATAAGCAGAAAGAACACTTATTGAAAGAAGCAACATCCTCTGATAGAGCCGGCGCCTAAAATTTAAACCATCTTAGTCAGAAGAAGAAACAAAAATATTATATTTTTTTTTTTATATAAGGGTAGAGGATACTCCAGTTTCAGCTGTGCTGTTAGAACTCCAGAAGGCAGATGATGATTGCATTTTCTTCAAGATTATAGAATGCTGCACAGCTGCAGTAGGATAGAAGCATGTAGATCCACACTTGACATATATCTGCCTGTCCACCAGGAGGGTGGGTTCATTCAATTAGTTGCACACGATGTAGGCAAAAGAAAACCACTGCTTAGTGCTTACTAATGTAGAGAACGGAAGAATCTCAAATGGATAAGAGTCAAAGCATGTCCCAATAAAGAACTCAGCTCAACAAAGTCCGTGGAAGCATGTGCAATACTATAGGGACAAAGGAAGAGATAAATCTCAATCTTGTAGGCATCCCCAATCTTGTAGGCAAAACCACAAAAAAATCAGTGGAAGTCTGACGATCTGACACCATAGTGGTCCAATGGTGTTAGAAAACCATCAGCAAGTGCAGAAATAACGAACTTGGTGTAGGACATGTTTACCTGTTGTTTTTGCGTCCTGTCATCTCCTTTGGCCGGCGATGGGACTACAATGGCTGAATGGCAAGCCTCACAGACAACCCAACTGCCACATCTATTGAGATGACATGGACCTATTTGACCACCGGCTGGACAAAGCTGTCAACCAGTTTGAGCCGATGGTCGCATGAATAAACAACGAAGATTTTGGTTTGGGGTTCAAAAAACCGTACCTGGTCAATATGGCGTTGGCACGGTTGACGATGGGGAGTCAGATGGTAGCGGTGTTCGATTCGGTGGATACTGCAAAGCCCGTCGGGTGCACAAGCAAGGTGAATGGGAGGCAGAGGATGTGAATCGGAAACCGTTGACGCTGGGGGAAGGCAGTCATGCCTCAGCTCAGCACCGTCGCCACGTCTCCATCCTGGATCTGCAACCGCGCTGCCGCGGTGCGGTTGCGGGAGGGGACGCCATGGTTGCCTCTCTGTAGTCGATCCGCACACGCAGCGGCTGTCAAGGCCAGCCGCCCCAAGAACCAGCAGGGCCTGTGGTCGTAGCAGGAAGAAAGGGGCCGACGATCCCGTAGAGAGCGGTGGAGCTAGGCGGCGTTGTGCCGATCCTGGGCGAGGCGACGGAGAGAGTGAGGAAGAGTCAGGAAGGAAGGGGAGCGAGTTCC
Source organism: Eremochloa ophiuroides (assembly GCA_038502445.1). Taxonomy (NCBI): domain Eukaryota; kingdom Viridiplantae; phylum Streptophyta; class Magnoliopsida; order Poales; family Poaceae; genus Eremochloa; species Eremochloa ophiuroides. The sequence goes on from JAHLJS010000005.1 coordinate 7,246,243, forward strand.
TGCTGAGAGCGGTGGAGCCGGGCGGCGGCGTCAAGGGAGAGACGTGGACAGAGAAGCCTGAGCTGGTCTCGATTTGTTTATGCCGGACTGGTGGGGCCGAAGCGCATGTGAAACGAACTGTTTTGCCGGGTGCGACAGGACGGAGAGATGGGATTTGGGGATATACGTGGCAACCGCGCTGAGACAACCGAATAAGCCGGTATTTTCAGACGAATCTAACCGCTGGTGTACGGTAAAAAGGAGATAGACGTGAAAACGACATTCGCGGAAGACACGCGGATGCTCTCATCTTCCTCCAATTTATTACTCGTTAAAGAGTTACTAATACCTTAGGTTCTTTTTGAAATGTCATGATTTTCCAAATGATTTATGAGTTTTAAGTTGTTTTGAAAATAGTTGTTAGATTTTATTTCTCTATGAAAAACTTTCTAGAGAAACCTTTTCTTGTTTTGCAACCCCCCCCCCACCCCCACACTATTTTTTAGGAACTTTTCAACAAAATATTTTTGCAAGAAATATTCTCAAAAAACATTTTTTTAATGGAGAAAGATTTTGTAAAGTGAAATTTGCTATTTTGCCAAGGTGGAGTGTGAGGGGAAGAGGGGCAAATACAACAAAAAGGGGGAAGAGTGCATTTTCGTGGCGTTGTGAATGTGAATCCTTGTCCTTTGTTTTTATTAATTAAATTGGTGTAAAATGACGTGCTTTGGAAGTTTTTTTAACTCATACATATCTAAGGTCAAAGTTGCTTATAACTAATAGTGCATGGCCTTAAGATGTTTGCACAAGCGTGCCTAATGCATGCTTATACTTGAAAAACGCCCCTTCTTACACGTAAAAAGGGCCTTTGGATTTTGTTGCATTCTAGGTCAAGCCCAAGTGCTAGTTGCATGACATTTGAAAATTACTAGGTGTTAATAATTTTTTCAATCAATTTCCCTACGACTAGGACCCTTTTCAAACACAAGAAGTTAATTGGAACTAAATAATTTTATATAAAAATAGGCATACTCCTTTCGTCCCATTGAAAGTGTCGTTTTTTACTTTTTTTTTACTGTTCGTTTTGTTTATTTTTTGCGTGAATAATAAATAATTAAATCATTATGGAAGTATGTCTAATAATAAAATAAATCATAATAATTGTTAACAAGATGGCAAAAAGTGCAAAATAACACTTCTAATGGGATGGAGGGAGTAGAAGTGTAGAACACACGGAAGGCCTAAACTGATATTCAATTGGCATCCATAAAGAGAGATATTGGAGTTCGCTCAAAATTTATGTGAAAATGAAATTTATTTAATTTCGTCACCATCTTATTAGTCCTCTCCGTCACGAGTTACGTCGGTTTAGCTAATGAGATATTTTGTCAAAGATCATCCAATATATTTCGTTTTCTGTTTATTTGTCTATATATATCATTGTTCTTTTCCCTGCACGAGGAGTCCAGTCGACGCAATACTAATCACACAACTCACTCCAACGCAAGGTGGACCAGCGGAAAAAAAAAACTAACGAAGCAAAATAAATAAATAAAATAATAAAAAATAAAATAAAGCCCGGGAGGCGGTTTAGGAAGCAGACGAGAGGCCAACTCAAGCCCAGATCACACGAAAAAGAAAAGAAAAAGAAAAGCCCACTAAAAAAAATAAATTGACAAAAAAAAAAAATCAGAGAAGGCGAGGCGGATACGGCAGCCCTAGCTGTGTGCTTTAGCCTCGCGTCTCTGCCCCCTATAAAAGCCCCCCGTCTCCACCTCCCCCGCACTCCATCGCCTCGCCGCCGCGCCGTTCCCCGCAACTTGTGCACCCGCCTGAACTCGTCTCGCCCGCGGCCGATCTCCTCCGTGCTCGCCGCGCCACCCGCAGGTATTCCCTCCCCTTCCCTTCCTGCTTAGTGTAATTCGTACCGCCGCCGCCGCTAGGGTTCGCAACCGAGCGGAGTGGAATATATAGGAAGAGCTGCCTCGATTCGATGCGGATGCGAGGGGGGACGGGGAGTGGCAGCTGCTGGGCGAGCAAGTAGATGTGATGTGAGGGAGAGGGTTGTTGTCGGATCGATTCTTCTCTTGTTCTTGCGATTTGCGAGGGATTTGTTGGCGGTGGGGGGGGGCTTGGATCTTACTAAGTCCTTACTAGGTAATTAGGGTTTAATTATGATTTAATTAGGGTTTGCTTGGTAACACACCCAGATTTAATTAGGTCTTACTAGGATTTAATTAGGGTTTGCTTGGTAACACACCCAGATTAGGTTGTGGTTAGTTTTTGGTGTATGCCGGATTGATGAATTTTTCAACTGTGCGTGTACAGCAGATCTGTTGTATATTCGTAGGTAACTATTTGGGATCCTAATATATTTATGCACTTGGATTTGCCTGCAGCTGATCATGTTGTGGTTTATGTTGGTAGGCATATGTGCGTTTTAGCTTTGTTTGGATATAGGTAGTTGATTGTTATTGTTTGGGTTTATTATTTGGGACAGGTTGCCTTATCTTATATTTAGTAGTGATGATGTATCTTTTGCCAACTAATTGTAGTCTTGAGGATAATAATTGCCTATTAGTTATGTTTATATTATATTATATGCTGGTTTGGTTTTCTGTACTCACTATGTCCTGATGCACATGGGATGCAATGTTCTTGGTTAGGAATTATTTCCCAGCTGTTGTTAGTTTATTGTTTCGTTTGCTGGTGAGCTATCAAACTATAAGTGTATTCATCCTGTAGATACAGTTTTGTTAACTGACATGATAATATGATGAATGATGGGATCCAGTTCTCCATGTATACTTCGAACCAAATCATATTCTTATTGTTTGCAAGTTATTTGGGTATATAGGTGCATTAAAGTTCTGTTCTGGGTGATAGTGTAATCATTTAGTTCAGTTGCCTATCAGTGTGGTTGCATTACTCTCATCAGTTCATATTACCAGCTATTCTGTCTTACAATGTAATATCCTGTCCTTCCTACAATGAAACTTTCAGCCTGGATGTTTTCGTTTACATTGGTGCTGTATGATCTCGTTCAGTCATTGAATCCTCTGTTTGTGCTGTACCAGGTAGCAGCAACTGTTCTGCTGCAGTTTGACAAAGTGGAGGGCTTAGGAGTTGCTGCTTCTTTTATGTCTGAACAATCTTTGCTCTATTTGGGATTGCTGGGAGAGTACTCTCGTGCGACGAGGAAAAGGCACAAGGTTCCGGTCCGCTGCATGCATCAGGAGCCCAACTGGTTTCCTTGTCCTGAGGTGTCATTTGCTGGTGCTCAGAGTCGGCTTGGTTTTCGCGAAGGATCAGCAGCTACTCTTGATTCTGGACTTTATCACATCTGTTAGCATCAGCTTCATAGATCTTTATCCAAGATGGCGCTGCAAAACATTGGTGCTTCAAACAGGGATGATGCCTTCTACAGGTACAAGATGCCCAGAATGATTACCAAGATAGAAGGTCGTGGTAATGGTATCAAGACAAATGTTGTGAACATGGTAGACATAGCAAAGGCACTTGCCAGGCCAGCTTCCTATACAACCAAGTACTTCGGATGTGAGCTTGGTGCACAGTCCAAATTTGATGAGAAGACAGGGATTTCCTTGGTTAATGGAGCTCATGATACTGCAAAGCTGGCTGGTCTCCTTGAGGTGTTCATCAAGAAGTATGTCCAGTGTTATGGGTGTGGAAATCCTGAGACTGAGATTCTCATCTCAAAGACCCAGATGATATCACTGAAATGTGCAGCTTGTGGCTTCGTCTCAGATGTTGACATGAGGGACAAGCTCACAACCTTCATCCTGAAAAACCCACCAGAACAGAAGAAGGGAGGAAAAGACAAGAAGGCCATGAGGAGAGCTGAGAAGGAACGCCTGAAGGAAGGTGAAGCTGCTGATGAGGAGCAGAAGAAACTGAAGAAGGATGCAAAGAAGAAGGGGGGTGCATCTTCCAAGGAGTCCACTGCCAAGGGTTTGAAGAAGAAGGCTACTGCTGCTGGCTCTGATGAGGACCACTCAACCTCTCCAACTCATAGCCGCGATGGTGACCATGCAGCTGCAGATGAGGAAGAGGATGATGATGTGCAGTGGCAGACTGACACATCTATTGAGGCTGCGAAGCAGCGCATGCAGGAGCAGCTGAGTGCAGCAACTGCTGAAATGGTGATGCTGTCCACTGAGGAGACTAAGAAGAAGAAACAGGCAACACACAAAGATGGCACTGCTAATGGTTCAGTAAAAGAAATCCCTGATGAGAAGCCTGCTATCACTAAGCCTAGTCCCTATGAAGAACTGGTTGGGGACATCAAGGCTAGCCTGGGAAGTGCTCCCACTCCTACCCAGCTCAAGGCTGTGCTGGCCTCCTCTACCCTTGCTCCCCAGGACGTGATGAATGCCCTCGTCGAGGCTCTATTTGATGGTGTGGGCAAGGGATTCGCCAGGGAGGTTGTGAAGAACAAGAAGTACCTTGCAGTTGCTGTTCCAGATGAGGCTGCCCAGACACAGCTGGTTCGGGCCATTGAGACTTTTGGCGGCAAGTGCAGCCCTGAAGCGCTGAAGGAGGTCCCAGTTGTCCTGAAAGCCCTGTATGACGGAGATATCCTGGAGGAGGAAACCATCGTGGACTGGTACAATGCTGCTGTTGCAGATGGAAAAGACTCAAAAGTCGTCAAGAACGCCAAGCCGTTCGTGGAGTGGCTCCAGAGCGCCGAGTCTGAGGAAGAGGACGACGAGTGAAGAGGCGCTGCTCTACTGCTGCTCATTCTGCACTTAATTTATTATATTTTACATTAAGTTTCTTTTGCTTGTCTGGTGTGATCGTGTCAGTGTTTGCGTCGGTGTCAATGTCTAAAACTGTTACTTGTCCTGGTTCAGCATAATCCTTTGTGGTTGTCTGCGTGTGGTGTCAGTCAGTTTGGTGTCTGTTTGGATATCACGGTTTATTATGTTCCTATATGGATTGCTACTATATAATATTTGCTTGTGATGTGTTTTTATAACCTTTCGGGATATTGCCTGTTCTTATTGCATTGTTGATTCTACCAATGTTGAGGATTGTTATGAAATCCTTACAGGTAAGGCTACCGTATCCATAACCATAACGGAAGATGCATGTGATCGTGCTTTTGCCTATTGCGCTCATTGGATTTTTTTTGTTCCATTCCTGCCTGCAGCAATTGTTTTTACCCCGTGCTGGATTACCGAAATTATTCGTTAGGAAAAATTTCTGAAGTCTATTCGTTCTTTGGGAAAACTTGTGTCTATTCTGAGGAGATATTTTGAAGGAGGTAACAGAATGGAGAGGAAAAAAACAACTAATTAATACTTCGAGTAATAACATCATTTTCTGATGTGCAAACTTGATATATGATGGCTTCCCCTTTCGCTTTGGCCCTCTATAAGCTCTACCGGCTGGTGCCATTTTCCCTAATATGTGATCCTTACTAGCTTTACCAACTGGAAGGAATACCAGTCAACTCTGTTCGTCTTGGAACTTCCTTTAGGTATATACACATCCAGATTTTGTAATGAAACGCGTTTCCTTAGTGTGTATGTAGCCCTTGGTGCAATGCTGCAAGATACTCTCTTGGGTTATTATTATATATTATATATAATCATCTCTGTAATTTACAAAATAATATTAGCAACTCTTTTGAATTCTGGAGATGTTTACAGTTTTGGAGCACATAAATTCGGCGCTAAAACTGAATTACTTAATTAAATGAACATAGAAACTGAATTACTTAATTAAGTGAACATAGTAGTGCAGACTTAGATGGTTCGGTCATGGTAGTTATCGCTACACGGTAGTTTTGTCATGATACAATTTTTTTTTAGAAAAACTGTTCTGTTTTTTGTTTCCGTAACAGGCACAAGCACAATGTTTGTGGCATTTAGGCTGATGTAAGCATGAATTTATTATGGACTTGTGATCGCGAGGGATCTTTTTATGTTCCTTCGGCAACTGATTTCATGTAATGCACGTATATACACTGAATCTGTCTAGAAAACTGTTGAGTCGAATCTGTTTTTACTTTGCAATTCGTTGCTTTAGTAGTTCTGGACATATGGTGCATGCGTTCAAGCCTAAAAGCTAAAACTATCAGTTTCAAATTTGTAAATATGATAGCAAATATCAATTTTTATAGTAGCAAATTAGCAACCATTAGTTAACTAAAGCTGTTACTACTTCAATCATATGCCATATATCTAGTGTCCTCTCTTTGACCATAATAGCCTAGTGGACAGCCCTATTTCTATTGTTGGAATTGTTATGTACCTTCCGAATTGTCTTTTCAAAAGTTTCTTCCTTTTATTTCAATGAAATAAAGGGATTGCGAGTACCTTGCAAGACTGGTCATTACTTCATAAGAAAGTTTGCAAAGCACCATGAAAATCACGTGCACTTGACTCTGCAACTGCATATTCAGCTTGAGCAGGATTTCATTGTGCATCATCCAAGCATTCAATTCTCGGTTCTTGAGCAGGTAGCATGTATCCGAAATTCCGAATTCATAACTGAACGAAATTATGCTGCTGGACAGTCGATGTCGTACGTGTACACACAATGATTTATGCAGGAATAATGTAACACACAGGGACACGGGAGATGAGAAGGAAGTGGCAATCAGCATGGGCATGGCCAGCAAACGCTATTGCTATCCTAAAAGCACATGGATTGCTTTCTTGGTGGCGTTGTCATCCCGTGGAAACACCCCACCGCCTTGTTGCTCCCTTCCCATCCTGTAAAAGGAATGATTTTGATAGAACTGAACCATCAAGGCATGTGTTTGCAAACATTCAGGCCTAAATTGTAGAACGAGCCAAACAAGGTCTTAGTTTTTTTTCCCCTACGTTTTCTTTCAGGTAGGAGGGGAGAGAGGAAGGGTACCTTTGGCCATGTTGAAGCCGCGTTTCTCCAGCTCCCTGTACTCTTGGCAGAGTGCGCAAGGGCCACACCAGAAGTGGACGCAGCAGTCCAAGCAAGGGGATTCTTCCAAGTTGTATTGCGCGCGCATTGAGGAGCGCTTGACACAACCATACAGCCATTGGAAACCTATTGTTGCAAGCAGATAATACAGTGTGCCATTCATGCAGCATGCTGCAAACAATCAAGAGTGAGCCAGGGAGACCGATGCCTTTTATGCATGCGTCCACCAGAAAGATGAAGATGAACCATTTTTTCAGTCAGAAAGAATAAAAGATGAGGGTATGTAAAACACATACACATGGAGCCTCTGTCCACGATCTCAGCAGTCCGGCCAAATGTGACACAGGGGCACCAGCAAGTCAAGCAACCTGCAACGTAGGGAAAGAAAGAACTGAAACATGGATGAGGCGTTTGCAAGAGGCACAGGAAGAACAGAGAAGCTAGCTAGGTTTCCATACAGGTGCCAAAATCTTCAAAGCAGTCGCAAAGCCCGACGGACCACTCCCCTGGCATGCTGTGAGTTGTTTTAGCAAATGTGGTCAATTGGTTCGATATATTGAGGTTTCTGAATGATGGTGAAGAGGTCTGTGCCTACCTCTGTGTTTTCAAGCAATGCTACCCTCTGATCCTCTTGACATTATATATATAGCAGTATCACTCTAGCAACCTATCTCAAAACCTTTTGTTTTCTTGGCCTTCCTGGCCTATGCTTGTCTTCATTCTTTCTTTTTTCTGTGTGAAAGTTTTTTTTTTTTTCTCAAAACCTATGCTTGTCTTCACTCTTGACTCTTGTGTTTGCATGTTTGTGGCCTTCAATTGACCCGCCAGAGCACCTCCACGCCAGGCATGTTCTTGTTTGAACCGTTCCTTCTGAAATCCCTATGCTCTTCCAGTGTCCTGATCCTGGCAACAACTTGCAGTTTCCAGTTTCTGGGTAACTTCTCCTTGCTACGGTTTTCATCTATCGGACTGGTTGGATGAAGGGTAAAAAAAGCTTTTCCGTGTTATCAAATGCTAGAGAGGAGAAATGTACCTGGTGGCTGGTACCTGGTGCTGAACTTGATGGGGAGTTTGGCAGGCAGTTGCAGCTTCTCAGCGTCTAACTTATCCCATAAACGGTCCAGCAACACTAATCTCTGTGCAAATTATTAATGTAACAAAGGAAAGATTCAGGAAAAGGAATAATGGATCTCAAGGACATGAGCCCACACATGGAGAATCTTAAGTCCAAATTACCCCAAGGATAATCTCACAACATCCCATAAATTCAACGCAAACAATTTAAAATGGGGGAGAATGAATCAACTAAGATGAACTCCGAATTATAATTATATGACATAGCTGACTTAACCTCGCAATAGGGTAGATCATCTGCGGGGATGGCAACGACACTAGAGGTGGATTTTTACTAAGGAGGAAGCTTCATCTATGCACTGCAGGCTTGGAACAAGAAGGGTGTGAGAGGATATTAGGATTACGGATCCTACCAGAGATGTTACAGAGATTGTAGGGGTGGGACTTGGGAGAGAGCTGGTCGTGGCTTAGGGCTTAGGCTGACGACTGTGGCAAGGTGGCGCCATGGTGATCACACATGGAGAATCTTAAATCCACATGGAGAATGAGTAAACTAAGATGAACTCCGATTTTTTTTTTTTTTGAAAACTTCAACGGGGAATGATCCCTACCTGATTTATTAACTTATAGCGCGGAAAAAATCCACATAGCCCCCAAGATGGACTACTTTAGCCCCCAAACTATAAAATTGGATTTCATACCCCCTAAGCTTTCCAAAACCGATCAAATAACTCCTTAAACAGTTTTGAATAGTGGTTTTGCTACAGTGATGGTGAGTTTGTTTTTTTTATTTATTTTCATTGAATCTTTAAAAAATCATATTAAATTATTAAAAAAATTATAAAATAAAAAATTCAATTTTGTTGGACTATGCATGAGTAGATCTACATAGTGAACATATAATATGGTATGTCGTAGTTATGAATTATTCTAATTAATTATAAAAAAGTATAGATCTAAAGCTACAGAAAAAACTTTGTACTAAAGCCTACCATATTACATGTTCACTATGTAGATCTACTCATGTGGAGTCCAACAAATTTGAATTTTCTATTTTATGATTTTTTTTGTAATTTAGTATGATTTTTCAAAGATTTAGCGGAAAAAAATAAAAGTTGCACAAATACAAAACCACCGTTCAAAACTATCTAGAGAGTTATTTGACCGGTTTGGAAAGTTTAGGGGGCACAAAATTCGCTTTCATAGTTTGGGGTGTGAAGTAGTCCACCATCAATAATTGAGGGGGTTATATAGACTTTTTTCCTTATAGCATTTTTACAAGATTATAGAAGATTTTACATGGGGGTTTTGAAGGGCCGAAAGCAAAATAAAATGCAATCTTGTTTGTTACATTGTCCGAGAGCACTGAGAGGTCTAGAACCTTGATCCATTCATCTACAACTCTTTTGATTTCTGGAGATGTTTACTCCAGTTTTGGAGCACACAAAGTCGGCGCCAGAACTGAATTACTTAATTAAATGAAGGGAGTATACATACCAGTAGAGCAAACTTAGATGGTTCGGTCATGGTAGTTATCGCCTACACGTTAATTAGTCTTGTCATGATACAATTTTTTTTTTAAAAAAGAACTGTTCCGTTTTTTGTTTCCGTAACAGGTACAAGCAAAATGTTTGTGGCATTTAGGCTGATGTAAGCATGAATTTGTTATGGACCTGTTCGCGAGGGATCTGTTTATGTTCATTCGGCAGCTGATTTCATGTAATGCACGTATATATACTGAATCTGTCTAGAAAACTGTTGAGTCGAACCTGTTTTTACTTTGCAATTCGTTGCTTTAGTAGTTATGGACATATGGTGCATGCGTATCAGTTTGAAATTTGTAGTTATCATAGCAAAATCAAAATCCGTGGAAAACATGGCAGGAGCGATCAAATTCCGTGGCCACAAATTGATTTGGAAAACATGGGCTCCCTTGCGCATCAAAATCTTCCTCTGGCTAGCCTTCAAGAGGAGGCACTGGACGGGAGACAGGCGGCGGCGTCATGGGCTTGATGCCCAGGAAAGATATTTTCTATGGGATCAAGGAGTAGAGACAATCGACCATATCATCACCGAATGCCCGGTCTCTAGAGAGGTATGGTTTCATGTCCTCAAGGTCTTTAATAGGCAGCTCCCGCAGGCGGCAAATACAACACTGCGATGGTGGAAGCGCCTTCTAGTTCTCTTCCATGGAGACCAATGGGATGGTTTAGACTCCCTCTTCGCGCTCATCTCGTGGCTGTTGTGGAAAGAGCGGAATGCAAGATGCTTTAGGGAGGCGACGACAAGCATCACTGATATCCTGCAGCTCATCAAGTATGAAGCAGACGCTTGGATGGACGCCGGTGCGAAGGGGCTGGTCGCCTTACCAAGATCCAACTAGGCTAGTTGTTTCGCTCCTCTTGGTTGTAATTGTTCAAAATATAGTCCGCAACAAACACTAACGCGTCCTTGTATGAACATTTATATATTTCTAATACAAAGATACGCACACTCGTGCGTATTCGAGAGAAAAAAGTTATCATAGCAAATATCAATTTTTATATTAGCAAATTAGCAACCATTGGATAACTAAACCTGTTACCACTTCAATCATATGCCAAATATCTAGTGTCCTCTCCTGATCGTAATAGCCTAGTGGACCGCCCTATTTCTATTGTCGGAATAGTTATGTCCCTTCCGAATTGTCTTTTCAAAAGTTTCTTCCTTTTATTTCAATGAAATAAAGGGATTGTGAGTACCTTGCAAGACTGGTTATTACTTCGTAAGAAAGTTTTCAAAGCGCCATGAAAATCACGTGCACTTGATTCTGCAACTGCAAGTAGAATTTTTGAGCTGAAATTAGCTTGTTTTATTTATTTATTTAAATCATCGTTTTGCGCCACAATATCTACCTAAAGGATCCCACGGATACTGAGTATCAAAGGTGGCACTGCCATGCCTCACCAGTCACAATCGCCACGTCAAGATCCTGTTTAGACATTGGATGGAAAATGCTTTGCTTTGTTTTGATTGCTTGACTACGTAACGGGGTTCACACAAGGCAAAAGGCTCAACGTCTTAGGATGGATAGAATCATGAAATGAACATAACGATAACTTAAATAAATGGCTGTCACAAGTCATAACTATGAGCAATATAGGAACTAACGAGACCCAACTAACTCTAAATAGAGCATCAATAGATAGACCGGTACTGGTTCTACTTCTATATTCTTTGTTTCAAATAAAGAGGAAAATGCACCTTCGGTCCCTCAATTTGGCTCAACGTGTCATCTAGGTCCCTGAGCTTTCAAAGTGATATCTGTGGGTCCCTAAAGTTGGCAAAAGGTGTCATTTAAGTCCCAAACTTTCAAAGTGATCACCGCAGGTCCCTAAATTTGACACAGGGTGTCATTCAGGTCCCAAACACTGTAGATAATTTCAGCACCAAATTTTAAAAAAAGAAAATCTAATTTTGGGTACTGTAGCTACAATCTATAAAATATTCCAAAAATTGTATTTTTTTTATACGATCTCCGATGAAGATGCGCTTTATATAAAAATTGTAGTTTGCGACGAGATCTACAACTTTCTAGTTTCGAGTTTTTTAATTTGAGGTGGTTAAGACGCTCAAAAAAATTAAACAAAATTTTTCAGCAGTATATTAATCACGTACAAGCACGTGTCGCCTTAGAAAAATCATATCTTTCTTATATACTATCAAATTGAGATACTTTTTATACAAAAGTTGTAGCGTTCGACGAGATTTACAACTTTCTAGTTTTAACTTTTTTAATTTGAGATCGTTAAGATTCTTAAAAAAAATTAAAACGCTAATTTTGGTTTTTGCACAGTGATTTTGTATTTTAAATTTTTTGAGAATCTTAATGACTTCAAATTAAAAGAGTTAAAACTAGAAAGTTGTAGACCTCGTCGAACGCTACAATTTTTGTATAAAAAGTATCTCAATTTGATAGTATATAAGAAAGATATGATTTTTTCAAGGCGACACGCGCTTGTACGTGATTAATATACTGTTGAAAAATTTTATTTAATTTTTTTGAGGGTCTTAACCACCTCAAATTAAAAAACTCGAAACTAGAAAGTTGTAGATCTCGTCGCAAACTACAATTTTTATATAAAGCGCATCTTCATCGGAGATCGTATGAAAAAAATACAATTTTTGGAATATTTTATAGATTGTAGCTACAGTATCCAAAATTAGATTTTCTTTTTTTAAAATTCGGTGCTGAAATTATCTACAGTGTTTGGGACCTGGATGACACCCTGTGTCAAGTTTAGGGACCTGCGGTGATCACTTTGAAAGTTTGGGACCTAAATGACACCTTTTGCCAACTTTAGGAACCCACAGATATCACTTTGAAAGTTCAGGGACCTAAATGACACGTTGAGCCAAGTTGAGGGACCGGAGGTGTATTTTTCTCTCAAATAAATTACTTTTGGACTTTAGAGATTGAATCATTTTTTATTTTTTAGAAAATACATATGCAGGAAAAACCATCTTGAATCCAATTGAGGGCCAAAGTTGTATGGTTCTAATAGTTTGATGATTAAAGATACGTGGTTTTTGAGTTTGATGTCTAACATCAGACTCCGGCAGTAGTCTAATAGTTTGTAGTATGTCATTCATTTTGATGGGGTTTGCACTTTGCAGCTGAAGTCTGAACTGAACTACTAGAAGGCCATTAGGCTGCTCTCTCTCTCTCTCTCTGCTACATGGTTTTTCTCTCTGTTGCTGCATTATTCAGCTTGAACGGATTTCATTGTGCATCATCCTAATGTTCAATTTTAGGTTCTTGAGCAGGTAGCATGTATCCAAAATTCCGAATTCATAGTTGAACGAAATTATGCAGCTGGACAGTCGACGTCGTACGTATACACACAGTGCTTTATGCAGGAATAATGTAATAACACGCAGGGACACGGGAGATGAGAAGGAAGTGCCAATCAGCATGGGCATGGCCAGCAAACATGTTCTAGTAGTTGACAGGGGAGCCTGACGCGCAGGAGGCGGCCCTTGGGGCTGGTGGGGAAACACCATCCCACAAGTATATGTTGCAACACCCACCGGCCATGCTGCGACATGTATACAACATGCAACTCATTTTTCGCCTCTCCTCACTTCACATTGGTTTATGAACATGTTGCACAAATCTTGATGTAATATGAACCGTTGGATAACATGCTCAGTCCCCACGCCCATTGATCAGGATTGAGGAGATTAATTGGTTTGATAATGTTTTTTTTCCAGTGTTATGAACCCGTTGTTATCCTGTGAAGAAAAAACGTGTTCAAAATAATCAAACTCGCCGCTCAGATGATAACTTTTTTCCTCTGAAGGCAGAGCATGTAGTTTTCTCACACATGTTTGTCTCGATGAAAGTAGACTGATTGTATTACCCTGTTTTGCATCATCCTTCACAACTCACAACTAAACATGAAATTTTTATTCGCTACTCTACTCTCACTCCTCTTCATGGATCGATACGTTTTCAGAAGCACCATCATCGTCCTGTTTCTGCACGTAGAGTAGTAGTAGTACTAACCAAACATGATTTGCAACCAGTGGCGGAGCTAGAAATGGAACACGCGGTGCTGAGTGTTGTCATCCCTGGTGGACAGATGAATCTAACAGATGAATCTTAGCCATGGACATGGATTGCTGCCCTGGTGGCGTTGTCATCCCGTCGAAACACCCCACCACCTTGTTGCTCCCTTTCCATCCTGTAAAAGGAATGATGTTGATAGAATTGAACCACCAAGGCATGTGTGTTTGTAAACATTTAGGCCTGAATTGTAGAGCGACCCTAATTGTGGAGCGAGGTGAATACGGGTACGTCCAAGGTCTTAGTTTTTCCTCCCCTACGTTTTCTTTCAGGTAGGAGGGAAGAGAGGAAGGGTACCTTTGGCCATGTTGAAGCCACGTTTCTCCAGCTCCCTGTATTCTTGGCAGAGTGCGCAAGAGCCACACCAGAAGTGGACGCAGCAGTCCAAGCAAGGGGATTCTTCCAAGTTATATTGCGCGCGCATTGAGGAGCGCTTGACACAACCATACAGCCATTGGAAACCTATTGTTGCAAGCAGATAATACAGTGTGCCATTCATGCAGCATGCTGCAAACAATTAAGAGTGAGCCAGGGAGACCGATGCCTTTTATGCATGCGTCCACCAGAAAGATGAAGATGAACAATTTTTTTTTTCAGTCAGAAAGAATAGAAGATGAAGATGAGAGTATATAAAACCCATACATGTGGAGCCTTTGTCCACGATCTCAGCAGTGCGGCCAAATGCGACACAGGGGCACCAGAAAGTCAAGCAACCTGCAACGTAGGGAAAGAAAGAACTGAAACATGGATGAGGCGTTTGCAAGAGGCACGGGACTCAAACATGGATGCCTTTGCAAGAGGCACGGGAAGAAGTGAAGAACAGAGAAGCTAGCTAGGTTTCCATACAGGTGCGAAAATCTCCAAAGCAGTCATAAAGCCCGACAGACCACTCCCCCGGCATGCTGTGAGTTGTTTTAGCAAATGTGGTCAATTGGTTGGATATATTGTGGTTTCTGAATGATGGTGAAGAGGTCTGTTTTCAAGCAATGCTACCCCTGATCCTCTTGACATTATATAGCAGTATCACTCTAGCAACCTATCTCAAAACCCTTTTTTTTCTTGGCCTTCCCTGGCCTATATGCTTGTCTTCTTTCTTTCTTTCTTTTTTCTGTGTGAAAGGTTTTTTTTCCCCTCAAAACCTATGCTTGTCTTCACTCTTGACTCTTGTGTTTGCATGTTTGTGGCCTTTTTCAATTGATCCGCCAGAGCACCTCCTTCTGAGATCCCTATGCTCTTCCGGTGTCCTGATCCTGGCAACAACTTGGAGTTTCCAGTTTCTGGGTAACTTCCATTCCTCCTTGCTACGGTTTTCATCTATCGGATTGTTGGATGAAGGGTAAAAAAGCTTTTCCGTGTTATCAAATGCTAGAGAGGAGAAATGTACTTGTTGGCCGGTACCTGGTTCTGAACTTGATGGGGAGTTTGGCAGGCAGTTGCAGCTTCTCGGCGTCTAACTTATCCCATAAACGGTCCATTGGCAACACTAGACTCTGTGCAAATTATTAATGTAACAAATGAAAGATTCAGGAAAAGGAATAATGGATCTTAAGGACATGAGCCCACACATGGAGAATCTTAAATCCAAATTACCCCAAGGATAATCTCACAACATCCCATAAATTCAACACAAACAATTTAAAATGGGGGAGAATGAATCAACAAAGCTGAACTCCAAATTATATGACATAGCTAACTTAACCTCACAACAGGGTGGATCATATGTGGGGATGGCAACGACACTCCGATTTTTACTCCGGAGGAAGCTTCATCTATGAACTGCAGGCTTGGAACAAGAAGGGTGTGATAGGATTACGGATCCTACCAGAGATGTTACGGAGATTGTAGGGGTGGGAGAGAGCTGGTCATGGCTTAGGCTGGTGATTGTGGTGAGTTGGTGCCGTGTTGATCACGGCGCAGGAAGGAAGAGGAGGGCAGCTAGGGCTCCCAGGGGAAGCCAGCAACAATTATGTTGCTTCTGCTTAATTTCTCCAACGTTTATTTACACTATATTTATCCTCCTAGACTTCCATATAAGATCCTATTTTAAGGAATAAATATTCTACTTGAGGAAATAAATAAAATAGCTAATCTTGGGTCCTTAGCCCCTAACAGATGTGCGTCCTAGCCACTAGCAGGATGGCGCCTGGCGTATTGTATGCCGGTCATAACAGCCTAACAGGGCTGTAAGCGCAAGTTTTCTTATTTGCCATTATGTGTCTGTTTCCAGCCCAAACTTTCCGTGGCCCATTGAGCCCTTTCAGACTGAATAAAAATGGCTCAGGCCCCACTGTCAGATTGCGTCAAGGAAATGCAACAGGGAATAAATAAATAAAAAATTCTCCAAACAGATTGCGGATGATTATATACTCTTGAATGCCCAACTACGCAGTGTCCATGATTTCGAGCTCCTTCAATGCATCCTGTATCAATGCACACAAATAAACATCATTAGCCAGTGACGCACTGAACTGAATTGCATTCAGTGTGAAAAAACTGTTCCAGATCAAGTACCCGATAGATTGGATGCCAGCTCTGCTTACAACAGCCTTGAACTAACTGGGATGGGAACAAGTCAGTTTTGGGTCTAAACAAAAGGGATCATGCAAGAGTTTCTCTAATAGTTTTTTGAACCATATTGTCAACTGAAGGGGGAAAACAGAAAAATATATGCAACCAACTTTGTTTTGATAACTATTCTTTGTTTAAATTTAGTAGTGCAATTGTATGTTGGGGTTTATATTTGTTCCAGTTTTACCAAACAAATAGCACATCCTCAATGAAAGATCCAAGGACTGCCATATCATGAACTGACGAAGAAAAAATAAAAAGAAATGCAACCGCATTTATTATAATCAAGCTGTACTTTCAGTAAATGTAATGCAATTATATTAGGGTATACATCTGCTCTAGTTTACCAAACAAATAGCACATCCTCACAGAAAAATCCAGGGTTCAGTTTTCTCACATATAATCCATTGCATATATGAAGCTCGATTTTTGGTACACTGAAAGGTAATGCCCACAGGTCACCTAAAGTACAACCAATTTTACATAGCTACACAGCTGATTGAATATCTCCAAATGAATGATATGGTGCCAGGGACACTAACAGAAGTACAAAAGAAGAGAAAATAGCTCAGGAGGATGTACCATCTCAGACCATGGGTAACTTATGTTCAGGGACACTAACAGGAGCTACGGAAATGATCGCCACCCTCTACTCTCCATGCTAACTAAAGAGTAACTTATGTTCATATGACACCACTGCTCTGACCATGGGTCCATTATTGGGTCAACTATCCAGTGAGGGACTCTTTGCCGACTGGGTCAAATGAATCATTTGCCACACACAGGTTATTGCATCATATTGATCCAATCTTTGGGTTCTTCAACGGAGGCTATTTCACTGCAGAAGCACTCCGATGCAAGCCGGTCATTGCACTGGCAATCTTACCACTCGAGCGCTTGATCTGGAAGCTCCCAGCCCTCCTGGGCCGGGGCATGTAGAGGGCACTGAGCATCTTCTCCAGACCATCAACAGTGTACCTTACATACTTGCTGGCATTTCCCTCTTGCTCCACAAGTGGCCCGTAGTTCTGCATGTAGCTCCGGTAGGTAGGAACAATAGTCTGCACCACAAGATTACATGTCCTCTCACGCAAATCCTTGTCTGGTATAACCCACGACGATTGCCTGCAATGCATCTCATCAAAGCTCGAATTGAATGTTTTGAGGCGCTGCTTCACCAGGTCCCTTGCCGTGGCCCGGCCCTTGGAGAACAATATTAGTCCCTCCCGGTTCAGTAGCGGCGAAAGTGCTCCCCAGCTCTCCCTGATGAACATTGACAAATAGTATTCCTTGTATTGTTCATGCTCTCGCAGCCACACATCACCCAAGACTTCTCCTAGCTTAGTAGCCTTCAGATGCCTAAAGAAATGCCAATGTGTATTCATCATGAAGAGATACGACAGCGTAGCATTGTCATATGCCTTAGACCAAACATCAAAGTTAGCTTCAAGGGCCTTGACAATGTTTAGCACCGCCTCAACAAGCATCCTGTCACTGAACACCTCTTTGCGCCAGCTGCGATGGATAGTTAGCACCTGCCCAAGCACTGGCCTGTATTGCTCACCAAGTAGTCGGTTGCAGTACTCGACGACAAAGGTAACTAAGCGTGGCACGCTCCCATCTACTGGGGGAGGCATGTGCCGCTGCAGCTCCACCTGCACGATCAACTCCTCAAAGATCTCGACGGCACCGTCTATCAACAACTTGACAAGGTCCCTTGTCTGGCTCTGAATCTCCGCGCACGCTTTGCCACCAAACAACCTATTGAAGTCCAGCCTCAGCTTATTCAAAGAATCAAACACCTCCAGGAGACGCTGGAGCTTGATGGGATCCTTCTTGGCATCAGCAACTGCACGGCCAAACCTCAAGAAGTCAAGAACCCCGGCTTGTGCTGCCAACTCTGCAAAGCACGCTGACGCGACATCCTTATGCTGCCCAAACACCTTGGCACAGAGCAGCCGCTCCGACTCGAGTAGACGGCGCACCACAAACTCTAAATGCCGCGCCCACAGCTCAAGTGCAGGTCCCAATGCCTGCGCGTCCTGAGACGGGTCGTGCAGGTAGTCGAGACCGAGAGCACGAAGACTGGCACTGACCACACCCCCGCGCGCATCGATATAAGCGGCCACGCAGCGGTCTTGCCTGCCGTTGGCCACGAGGCGATCGAGAATGAGGGTGAGCTTGTGGACGGCGGCGGCAGGCACGCGGGACGGCGCAGCCGAGCCAGCGGCGGCGCCGGGCTGCGGCATCGCGAGCGGCGCGGAGTGGTCTGCGAGGAGGCGGCGGAACTCGGCCTCAAGGATACCGAGGGCGGCGGCCAGGAGCCCGCCGTCGAGGTCGCCGGCGGGGGGTGTCCTGAGCTCGTCGAGCGCGACCCCGAGGTCGGCGAGGAAGCGCGGGTCGGCGAGGTCGCGGTCGCCGAGGTACTCGACGATGTCGGCGAGCCACTGCGCGGCGAGCCCGCAGTTGTTGGCGAGGAACCTGTGCGCCTCCTCGAGCCGCGCCAGGACGGCGAGGTACCCCGGCAGGTCCCCGGCCGCGCCGGAGCCCGCGGTTCCGGGCGCCAGCAGCGGCGGCTCGAGGCCGTGCACGGCGTCGAACACCTTGAGCACGGCGGCGGCAGGGCCCACGGCGCGGTCGATGTGGGGCCCCGCGGCGGCGAGCTCGGCCACAGGCGCACGGATCGGGCGCACTGCGGCCTCCAGCGCCGGCAGCGCCGCCTGGATCTCCTCCAGGCGGGGCCCCGCGCGGGCCAGCGCGTGCCCCAGCGCGCGCGACTTGTCCACGCCGACATGCAGCTTGCGCCGCGCCGCCGCGAGGCTCGCCGCCGCCACGGCGCGGCCCTCGCCGCCGTGATCCATCCCGCGGGCGGCCGAAATCGACGGCGCCCGAGCCCGACGCAATGCAGGGCCCCTGGAGCCTCCCTCTCGTGCGCTCTCTCCCTCCCCTCTCCTCTTGCCGGAAGCGGCTTCTCGCTTTCGAGTGGATTGCTGGCGACCCAAACTGGAGGGGAGAGACTGAGACTGAGAGAAAGATTTTTTTTTTTGGTTTTTTTGACGGAGGTTTGAGGGGTTTGGTTGGAAAAATAGTAGAAAGGAATGGATGGAATCGAAGAGAAGGAAAGATGGATATGCCCGCGCGTGGGTTTGCCTTTTCTTGGTTGTATGAAAAGTGATAAGAAACACAAAAAGGTGAGGAGAAATGGCTACTTTTTACACACTCTCTCTAAATTTTTTTTTAACATGGCTCTGTTCGCTTGAACTTACCAGCCAGTATCATCTAGCTATTCAGCAGTGTTTTTCTCTCATAACAATCAGTCAGTCAGTCGTGCAATCTAGCCAGTCGAACAGAGCCAAAATATATCTTAACTTTTTCTGATAGTATCTGTTTGTATTAATACTGTAGCAAGCGGCTATTTTACTGGATATAGACACACGTCGCAAACGACAGATTCCGAAAAATTTAGAGAAAAGGATAACATGCTTTGATGGTGGTTGTGTTACTTTTTCGAGCAAATCATGGAACACGTTTCAGGGTGTTAGATTTCGTGGAATGTCAGAAAGACAATTAAAGAATTGAGAAAGAATATTATGTGCTTTTATTTCATATTTTCCAAGTATAATTTAGAGATATGCCATGGCATGTATAATCGTCCCTTCACTTGGAAATAAAAGAACATGCATGTAATTATTACAAAATCGCAAGGCAAATGCCTGTTCTATGTTCTATTAGCTCGAATACGTTTGCTATCCGTTTTAAATTAGAAGACGTTTTGACTAAGCCAAAGCCAAAATGTATTTTAATCTGGAGTTGGCGGGGTAGAATGGGATCCAATGGATCCGTGAAACACTAGGTGCTAAGACTATCCTCATTTTTCGTCCTCTAAATTCATCCTCTACAAAGAATATTCTATCCTGATCATCAAGATTCTCTCCTCTATATCACTTTCTCCTGCACTCATTCATCCTCTATATCTCTACTCTACATCAACTGCTAACAATAAGATCCACGTGCTTGTAAATAAATTTTATGTAGACATATCCATGGGAGATCTTGTTTTAAAGAATTTATTGAAACGAATTTAATGGTGTAATCGAAATTTAATTTAATTTTTTTTTGTTGTGAGTTAGAACATTTTTTAGTTAGCTAATACAGTGGGGTCCGCTACTGTATGTCATAGTCATAGCTATCTCTCCTGCTCGTGCCTCCTGCCATGCTCTCTCTCCTCGGTCACCATGCTGATACAGGACAGACACTATTTCCCTTGATTTACCGGGCGTGCTGTCGTCCTGCACAGGAGGCATATAGCAGATCCGCGCTGCAGGGCTTTTTCTCCTGCAAGATGATTTTAAAGGACGCCGGTGCGGGTGGTCTAAACTGCTAACTTGCAAACGAGTTTTGCGGGTGTGAAAAGATGTGTCCTCTCGCTTTTTGTTGGCATGTTCTTGTTATTTCCGCAAAGCCTGCTATACTATGCTGTTTTCCTTTATATATATATATATATATATATATATATATATATATATATATATATATATATATATATATATATATATATATAAAATAAAAAATGAAAGAACATTTATACCCCCGAAAGCTGCGGCTTAATCTTGCGCGAATCATTGCCGCGTTGAATTTTGAACGTAGAAAAAGACGCGCGATTCAGGCGCCGCGCAGCGTAGGATGAGGTGGATGATGATTCACCAGCACGTGGAGCGGGGGAATTTTTGAGAGTTGAGATCCAGTGTGTCGTGGCGGTGGGCCATGCACGTGCACCCTGCGCCCTGTAGGGCTGGGCTGGTTGGTACTAGTAGGAGTGACAAACAAACAAAACAAATCGCAACGGGCTTGACTTTAGGAGGGGGGCTACCACACCACTGTCGCGGAGGCTGCTGGGCCTTGTCAAACCCAATCCCGTGGGCCATCAGCGCCGCCTGTCGCGGCTCGGCCGGCTGTCGGGCCTACTGGCTGAATTAATCCAACGCTCCAAACTTTATCCGGGCAAAATTCGCAAGATTTTATTTGGAGCAAATTCGTGGCATTCAGGAATCAGGATCCCGAAAATTTAGTGGAATCCCGAAAATTTAGCTAAGCGAGCAGTAGTACGGACTACGGAGTACTCTAGTGGAAATGAGGCCAACGGCCCTGACGGGCCAAGCGGAAAGGAAGACTGCGAGCAGACGTCTTCGGGGCCGTCTGGGCCCACTGGCCGCATGACCTTCCTTCCCGTGGGGGCCCGAACATGTTACACTGTTTTTCGTGTGTGTCCAGCGCGTTTCCCCCCCTTTTTTTCCTTTTCCTTACTTTCTTGTGTCCACGCCCACAAACGGTCAAATCTGGGTCACTGGGTGGTGTGTGGACCTGTGAGGCCCTCGCGCGATCGATTAATCGTCTGTGACCTTGGGCTGGGCCCCTTTTCAGCCCAATGAGTTAGTGAATAAAGAGCACTTGCAACGAAATCCTCAAATGTTCAACTTCTACATTCTCTGTTCCAAATCATAAGCTATTTTTTTAAAAAAAAATCTTAAATTCAATTAAAATTATAAAAATAAAATATAAAGATTCATAATATCAAATAGGTATACTAGAAAAACACAAAGATTCTAAACAATCTAATCTAATGATACTTAATTAATTATATAAATTTGGTTAAACTTAACAAACTTTAAATCTCTAAAATTCTTAGAATGACTTATAATTATGATAGAGAGAGTATATCCATTAACCGATCTATTGTGTTTCTCTCATTACTCTCACTTTCCTCTGTTTTATTCATATCCTATACATTAACTAATAGAATAAGACACATCCAAATCAAACTCACTGCCACAAAATTTCATAGTAGGTGTCCAATTTCAGCTCCCTACATTACAACACACACACACACACACAAGCTGAATGAATACTGCAAACAATGTATTTGTGTGCACCGCAAGATTACACGTCCTCTCCGGCAAATCCTTGCCCCCTTGAGAACAATTCATATTAATCCCTCCCGGTTCAGTAGGCTGCAAACATGTGAAGATCTTGCAAGGTTATAGCCTTGTATTGCCCATGCCTTCGCTTGAGCTTATGAGGCAAGATCAGTTTTTTTAAATAGTATTTTACTTTTACAATAAATCAGCATAATCAGTATACGAATTTATCTTTGTTCTGCGAGTTTGAGGCTGCAAACCTATGAAGATCTTGGAAGGTTATGGCCTTGCGTAGGTTTTGTCGAAGTCCTATGTACTATTCTCAGATTTTTTTCCCCTCACGTACCAGTGCTATTCTCAGATCCTATCTATGTTGGTGTTCTTATTTTTGTCTCTCTATATATAATCGCGCTTAAATTATGGCATTGCTCAGCTTTTCCAAACTCTTACTGATTAAATTAGATTATATATTGATTTTCTCTGAACGTAGAGATTGAATAAATTTATATGATAAAAAAATCGAATCCTGATATCCTTACAAAACTTGGAGACTGATCTAATCAAACAGCAGGACAGAAATGCTATTTCTGCAGAAACCTATCGCCGTCGCCGAGCCGACATTAGTCGATTTCATCCGCATCCCCGACGGCGGCAGGACCAGGGGGCTCCGATGCCGAGGCCTCGAATCCGCGGCGTACCGCGAGGCCCGGTGCTCCTCTTCCTCCTCGTCCCGCTCATCTACTCCGGTACTTGCATCTCCCTTCTCCCCTTCTCCAATTCCCCACTCAGAATGCGGACGCCCTCCCTGCTGATGATCCGACCCGCGCCAGTGTCCAGGCTGCAGCAGCACCCCTGGGCGCCGCCGGAGAAGGGCGTGTGCCTGCCGCCCCCAACCGCGCTGAAGCGGCCTGACCGTCTCGTGCTCGGCCCAGCCGCCGGACAAGGCCGCCCCGACCGCCTCCAGTGCCAAGGTTTTAATCCTCTCGCTTCGGCAAGCTCCATTCATGCTGAATTTAGTGTTCTTTACTGGAGACTGCTTAGATATTAGTTCAAGACTTCTAGGGCTGAAAATTGAGCAACCATTACCATTACCAATTTCATTGTGGCAGTGGATTTTTTTTTTTTTTTTGAGGGTACAAATTTAATGTTCGATACTCCATGTCCAACTAAAATGTCAAAAGTTAGCTCGTTTATGCATTGTGCGCTGGACACATTTTATTATGCCGTCACAGGGTCATATTTTTCTTTTCGAGAGAAAAAAAAATGATAGGGATGCGATTGTATGCTCTTTCTGTATTGTGGCTCTGCAACTTTAATATTTGATTTTGTTAAGCTGGATTTACAGCCTAACAACTGGAAGCTTTTGTTTTTCTGTGACAAGCATGGGGCAAAATCAGGATAAGAATGTTGCTTTTTGCCAAATCAGTTCATCATTAGGACAGCATTTTTCAGTTAAATCTAGAATCTTGATGTCCCCTAATGCATTGCTTTGAACAGCATGTTTCAGTTAAATCTAGAATCTTGATGTCCCCCTTACATTTTCTATAGTCTTAACTAAAATGTCAGCAGTTATTAATTTGCTTATAGTTGTCGATTGTATTCTGTAATCTTAACTTAATAGTGGTAGGTTGTATTGTGTCTTTCTCAAGTCAGTGCCTGTATGCTGTTAGCACAACTTAACCTGGTGACTGATTTCATAACTGATGATGTTTCTCTCACTTTGCTCAGGACTTAGAGCTCTGAACAAGATTGGTCTAACAAGTCAGGAGACCTATTCTGGAGAACACATTTCTTTTGTTACTGTATTCACAACCTACAATTCTGTCTCAGCTGGAGATAGCAAAGTTCCATCTGATTCTGTAACTGTTGGAAACCACACTTATAGCAAAATAGAAAGATCCATGGCCATTCTGAACACTTTCATCAGGTTCATAAGGGTACCTCTTCCTTTTATCTAAGTTTGTGTGAATTTTTGTTTACTGGTGGCAAGTTTAACACTAATATTTTGATGTGACTCGAATAATTTTCTCTCTCTTGTGAATGATAGATTGCAAGACACCCCATATATTTGAATTGCAGTTGAATTTCTAGTTCCATCCCTATGTTTATGATAGCATATCCAGCATCTCAACTAAGATGTTCCAAGTCTTGCATTATTGCATGTTGTGAGTGATTGCTATCAAACACTACTGTTTATTAGAGTTACTAAAGAATTGGTACTTTCTTCCTGTTGTTGAGATTGTTATCCCTTTTGTGTGGTAGAAAAACATGAAACTAATGTAATGAATGTGATGCTAACATAATATCACTATCATAACCCTTTCTAGAAATGACGTATGAGTTCATACCTATGGACAAATATATCCCTTTTGTATCTTATTTGGAACTTAAAATATACAGTGTGCTAAATTATTTCCAACAACAATTGTTATCTGAGTTCTTTAACACGTGATCCTATCTGTAGAACCCTGCAGGTATCAATGCCAAGAAGCAACGTGATCATTTTGACTGACCCTGGTTCAAAAATTTCAGTAAATCAAGGGAGTGCTATACTATTGCCTATTGAAGGAAACTATTCTCGAGGAAATTTGATGCTTCAAAGAATAAAGACTTACATTGTAAGTCTATCGGCTTCATTTAGATCGTTAAATTTTCTGCATATGCTTTCTCAAAATTACTAATTATGTGATGCGCGTATTACTGCTATCTTCGTCTTTATGCATTATTTTCAACTGCAAGAATTATATTTATGTATCTTATCCTCATATTCAGGCATTTCTGGAGCAAAAGCTTGTGGAATTTGATACGATGGAAGGGTTGAATCATTTTGTTTTGACTGATTCCGATATAGCAGTGGTTGATGATCTTGGGCATATATTCAAAAAATATCCCCATTGTCATCTGGCTCTTACTTTTCGTAATAACAAAGGGCAACCTTTGAACTCTGGGTTTGTTGCGGTAAGAGGAACCAAGGATGGCATCACTAAGTAAGTAGACAGCAATTGAATAGATCATATTATATAAAGCTGGCAAACTTCAAATTAAACTCTGTTTTTTCAGAGCTGTGGAATTCTTGAAACAAGTCCTTGAAGCTTACAGCTCGAGATATATTAAGGCTTCCCGTATGCTTGGTGACCAATTAGCAATGGCATGGGTTGTCAAGTCACATCTACCATCAGCTTTTGGAAAATTTTCTAAGCATGAGGCATTTACGGGTGAAGTTAATGGTGCATCTGTTCTCTTCTTGCCTTGTGCTGTTTATAATTGGACTCCGCCTGAGGGTGCTGGACAGTTTCATGGTATACCCTTGGATGTTAAGGTATAGCACTTCTCTTTTTTGTAAGGAACTTAATATGTCTAAGTTTCTATTTTTCTTCATGTAAATAAATGTTGGCTTAACATTAATAGAAGATAGTTTTCCGCAGGCTCCTTGTTACACATGAATACATGATGCTAAATTGATAATATAGATGAGAAAGCTAGGAAGATTGGTTCGCCGTCACTTTTTCACTCATATATGGCATTTGTAGTTCAATAAATCTCTGGGTACTGTGATAATGCTGTGCATTGTGGATTCATGATGTTTTCTTTTGTTATAAGCATTAAGAAATTCTCCGACCGATTGATGGCCACTTCGTCAGCATGCGAATATGGGTCATACATTGTTGTATATGCTTTCTATTTATTGTGACATCCAGAATAAATCTTGTATCATTTTTGAGGTTGTCCATTTCAAAGGTTCGAGAAAGCGTTTGATGCTTGAGGCATGGAATTTCTACAACTCAACCTCTAAGCTGTCTGATATGTTATGCATAATCTTGAGAAGTGGCCGGACGAAATATGACTTCTGAACTTTTGTGGCACATGGTATCCTCCCTCACTCACCCTCATGATCTTTAGTCTTTACCGAACTAACCTGACTATTAGACTCTGTCCTTTGTTATGAAGTGTTTTGTTAATGAGTTTATCTTTCCTTTACAGTTGATCCTACGAAAAGCTGCTGTGTGTTCCTCAACTAATACAAAAGTTGCTGACCATGGGTATGTCATCGCAAGAATTAAGAATTCAGACCATCATAAAATGGACGAGTACCTTTCAGTATGTAACAAGAATATGTTAAGCTACTTGGATGTGAGATTGGTGTGGAACTGTTTGATAGCTCATTAGAAGTTAGAACCCATACAAGGAGAACAATACACAGGGTGACCATGTAGAGACTCACCATTTGTTCTTTTGGTTTATCCCTTCCTGTTGAGTATCTAATTTGTATCTAGGTGGTGGTAAAGACAATTTTGCCATCGGATGTTATTAGTGTTGAGTAGGACTGGCGATGTTTCAAGGTGACACCGCCAAAATTAGTGCTGTTTGCACTTTGCAGATGCTTTATGATGTCACTGCATTTTCACCTGTTCCGTTGTGTTATTACTCCCAACCGGCCATCCGTGATTTTGGGCTCATGGGCTGGGCTCCTTTTGAGGCCGATGATGAACGAATAAAAACAACCCCCCACTCTTTTTTTTTTCTTTCCCTTTTTGGAAAAAAAACTTTTGTAGAAACCATCATCACATCTTTTTGTGCCAAACAGATACAGGACCCAGGAGGTGTGCGGTGCAGACATACTGTGTGGTACAGTTCAGAGCGCAACAAGAGGTGGTGGATGGAGGCCTATACACAAATGCTTGTGCATGGCATACGCGTACATACACGGGAGAATATAGCTGCTGGGGCCTTGGAGAGATCGATACGACTACATCCGCTACGTTACGCTACGTGTTTGGTTTCCGTCCTTTGGCATTTTCCTTTCTCTTCTTAGCGATCGAATTCCGCGTTCTGGATTTAGTATACAGTGAGTAGGGAACAGTGCGACATATTATTGCATTTTCAGTCCATGTTAATTAATTATAGGTATCATCACATAGACGCAATTAACATGTAATAAGGCATTCACTCACGCTTCACATATTGTGAGTTATTAGCGGATAAGTACACCTTGTAGTCATATACAATTCGATGTTTTAGTCTTGTCTTAAGTCAAACTCTATCTAAAATTTAACCAAATTTATACATTAGAATGTTGATATTTGTTTTACCAAATAAATACCATTAGATTTTTCCTATAACATATGTCCGTACTATATTTATTTGGTGTCATTATTAGCAATTTTCCCTATGGGTTTGGTCAAAATGAAGATAGTTTTTTACTTCAGAAGAAAACTAAAACATCAAGGCCTATTAGCTCGTTTTATTTAGGTTTTTTAGACATAGTACAATATTTTTTTTCACAATAAATCAGAATCAACCAGAATTAACGTGTCTTTTTAGATAATCAAACGAGACCAAGGTTGCTAGGACCTCCATAATAACAAGGGCGTTTTCAATTTGAAATTTAGCATATATAGTAGAACAACCATGTCATAAACCAAGAGCTATCGACTAACAAGTCTTTTTTTTATCCCGATTGATTTTTTTTTTTTGGTTCTTAGAGAATAATTTTAAAATATCTTATTTTGAACGTCGATTAACCGTACAAAAATCGTGGACATATTCAATATCCTCCATGCCCTTGTAAACCCATTCTAAAATTCAGATCCAGACGGAAGCAATCATATTATCGTTGAATTACCCGCGCGCCATGGCTACATTGATGAGTTAACGCGTTCCTCTGCATCGGCCCCAGCACGTGACAACTGACGCGGCGTAGGACATGCATGTGCATGGAGGACGGTCTCATTCAGGTTCCAGGAGCTAGCACGAAAATGGCATCTCTTTCAGTTTTTTCGTTATAAAAAGATTTGCCTATGCGTGGCCATTTTTTCGTCGAACTTGTCTAGTACTAGCAACAACTGCATTTTCAGTCTATGTTAATTAATTAATTATAGCTACCATCACATAGACGCAATTACCATGTAATGAGAGGCATGCACTCACGCTTCACAGATTGTAAAAAGATTTGCCTATGCGTGGCCATTTTTTCGTCGAACTTGTGTAGGACGGAGTAGCAACAACTGCAGTTGACTCTAGTATTGTAATACCCACGTCGTCGCAGCGCCCGTCGTCTCGCACGCGGCGCGCACACGTGCTCCCGACGCGTGCGTGCGCATCTCGAGGGCACGGGCACGACGCGCCACCCCACTGGGGGCTCATCATTATTACCGGCCGGCAGGCTGGAGCGAGATCCAATGGGACCTTGCATCACCATCGATCATTGCATTGCATTGCTTGCAAACCAACCAAGGGCATCACACACACCGCTTGAGCCTTGACTTGACCCAAAACAAAAGGAGTACTACACACCGTGTTTGAGAAAGAGAGACAGCCGCAGCTGTTCGCCAATTCGTCTCTGGTTCGGCTGATTCTAGCAGACATTAATTTGTTACGAGAGAAAAACATCTTGCTAAATAACTCGCTGGTTTTGTGCGATGAAACCAACGACCAAACAAATAAACAAACCAAGTTGCGAGCGACGGACCTCACTCGACCCGATCCGAGCGCCCTGAACTACCTGAAGCGAGGCGGCTGCCTATATAAGAAGGAGGCCTGAGCCTGATGATTACCACGAATGGCCGTGGCGTGGTTAGGGAAGCAGTTGCACGAAGAAATCGCCGAGCTTAGTGGTGGTGGTGGTGGTCGTGACCGCGAGCAGGAGGGCGTTGACCGGGTCCGTCCACACGTCATCCCCGTCCCGCCGATGCCGATCAATCTCATCCACTCCTCTTTTCCTTTCCTCTCCTGAAGCAAGGCAGAGAGGCAGAGAGAGAGAGAGAGAGAGCAAGCAAAGCGACGCGAGGAGCCCAGTAGGCTCTCGTCCATCCGTTCTTCTCCTCGGCTTCCCTTCCCCTTCCCCTTCGCCTCCCCCCCTCGCCTCCCCTCCCCTCCCCTCCCCGTGCGAGGCCTCCTCTTTTCATGCGCGAGGAGGGGCCGTGGGGACCACCACCTCCATCCGCGCGCCTCTCGCTCCCGCTGGTGGTGCTCCTCCTGCTCCCGCTCCTGCTCCCGGGGCGGGCGGTCTCCTGTTCCTCCTCATCCTCCCGCAGCTGGTGCCAGGGCCGGGAGGGCGGCGCGGAGGTGGCGGCGCGCATGGGGCTCGCCGGGGACGGGTCGGCGGAAACCGCCCAAATCAGGTTGGTTGGTTTCTCCTCCCCCTCCCCCTCATCATCCCCTCTCTCAGTCTCTCTCGGTTTCCCCCACCCACCCCAAACATACATGTGGTTGACCTCGCCGTGGGGAACCGTTTGAGGAGGCCATGGCGCCTCGGAGCCGAGATCCATGGCAGCAGGGATGAACTATATCGTACCATCCCCCCCTCTGCTTGTGTTTGGGATGCTATGGCTGTGGATGATACGGGACACCGGAATTTATTAGGCACAGGCGTGACCGGCCCAGCCTTTCAGTTGGATCTGCCCAATTGTTACAGTAACCTTGTGTTCACTTTATTTGATTTGATTGATCATGTTGGCGGCTCACTGCTTTCCATGCCAGGGATCAGATCGTTCGGGACCTCTCTTCTGCCCCTTGTCATGATTCGAGCTCATGTTCGGCTGACAAAAAGCGTCAGGATCTGTTCAGATTTTGGTCATACATGCCTGATCTAACCTCCACTAACCAAAACTCGTCCTCTTTTAATTGAGGATTCCCCAGGATTTCTTGTTCTGGTAGTTAACCATGCGGGCCGAGTCTCCGGTTCCCAAATGTGTACATGTCCTCAATGTGTACATGTGTTTGTCTGCCTGCAAGTCTCTATATTTTTGGTGTCCAATTGTTGACAAGCTTATGTTTGTTTTCTATAATATAAAAATTGTTTGTACTGATGTTTTTGGTGGTATTCCAAGTCCAAGCTAACTGCAAAGAAATAAAAAGTTTCGGTTACTCTGACGAACTTGATGGAAGTTAGATGTCCAATTGTTGAAATGGTTATGTTTGTTTTCTAGTCTAACATAACTTGTGTTGTGTCACACTAATGTGTTAAATGGTATTCCAAGCTAACAAAAATAGAAAGAAAAACTTTCTGTTAATCTGATGAACTTGAAGGAGTAAAGCATAGAAAACTTCGAATCGGCTCAATCAGTTTGTTATTTTCATAGGGAATTCCTTGTACCGATTTTCTGTCGTGTATATAACACTAACAGCGTGCGGTGTCACATAAGTCTAAATTCGCACTTGTTTGGCACAACATTTCCCTTGCTGTAACAGTGAAAATGGGCGGATCAGTTTTGGAGTTGCGAGTTCTCCTGGGAAAAGAGCATCGATGGAGGACTTCTTTGAGGCAAGGATAGACGACCTTAACGGAAAGAAAGTTGGAATGTTCGGAGTATATGATGGTATGTATTGCCTAGTGACATCTCAATTCTCAAGTGATATCAATCAATTCTGTTGGTTCTCCTAATGCCAGCACTCCCTGATGAAGTTGATATTTTGAGTTGTAAGGTGACCATAGCTTTCTGTTTCTGTAGGTCATGGTGGAATCAGAGCGGCTGAGTATGTTAAGCAGCATCTTCTCAGCAATTTAATCAATCACCCAAAGTTCATCACTGATACCAAGGCTGCTATCGGTACGTTCATATTAACTATCATGGACTTTGTGCTTGTACAATGAGATATGGTGATCTTGATATCCTTCTATTATTTTGTTGCAGCTGAAACTTACAACCAGACAGATTCAGAATTTCTGAAAGCTGACAGCAGTCAAACACGAGATGCTGGCTCAACGGCCTCAACAGCTATCATTGTAGATGACCGTTTGCTTGTTGCAAATGTTGGAGATTCTAGAGCCGTTATTTCAAAAGGAGGTCAGGGTAAGTTTAACGTCGGCAACATGACATATATCTCAGTTTCTGTTCCTATGCTTCCACTTGTACCAGGAACTTTCAAATTATTGTATGCTGTCTGTTTTCCTGGATGAGTATTTCCCCGTGGTGAATGGATGAACTGAATTTCAGAATTCCAAGCTAATCGTGTTCCACATATTCAATAATTATTTTGATGTCTCCCCCATCTTGACCTGCAGCGATTGCGGTTTCAAGGGATCACAAGCCTGATCAGACAGATGAGAGACAGAGAATTGAGGATGCAGGGGGCTTTGTTATGTGGGCTGGTAGTGATTCCTCTGAATCTATCTATAAAAAGAAACCATCTATCTTAATATGTGCCATTACTGTTATTTCTACTGTTTGATTATTCGAAATTTGTAGGGACATGGCGAGTTGGTGGTGTTCTCGCTGTCTCTCGAGCATTTGGTGATAAACTCTTGAAGCAGTATGTTGTTGCTGACCCTGAAATCAAGGTTCGCCGTGTACTTTTGTTTTCTTATGGATTATGTAGATAGTTTCCAAACATATCATAGTTGAGGAAGTATGGTGCGTTTGTATTAAGTGCCTAAAAATGGAGATTCTATCATAAGCAATGTCATACAAGACCCCACTGTGGCCATCTAAAAACGACTTTTGTTATTACAATCAGGAGGAGAAGGTTGATAGCTCCCTTGAATTCCTCATCCTTGCTAGTGATGGACTCTGGGATGTTGTCACTAATGAGGTACCTACAAAAGTTACTAAAAATAGTTCCTTCGAGGCAATTGGTCTATCTATCAGTCTTATCTGATGTATTGTATATTCCAGGAAGCTGTTGACATGGTGAAGCCTATTCAGGACCCCCAGGAAGCAGCAAACAAGCTTCTCGATGAAGCTTCCCATAGGGGAAGCTCCGATAACATCACAGTTATCATCGTCCGCTTCCTAGATGGAGCTACCGGTGATAAATCAGGAGAAGACAAAGAGACCACCATTGACCAAAACTCCTAGCTGTCTCCTGTAGGGATCCATCATGCGTGTGTTCTTCTGGCTTGTATCTGATGCTCAAAGTAGACGCTCCGTGTGTCTTTCGCTTCTGTTCCGCAAGGAAATTGACTCCCCCTACCGTCGTCCTGATGCTGCCTGCTCATGCTCTTGGCTGGCCTAGACGGGTGGGCCGGCCGCCGCAGAATGATGAATAGGCCTGGTGTTACAGTATGTCCTTTTTCCCTTTCCATTAAACTCTGTGATGTAGCTTTCCGTGCTGTTGATTCATGAAATCATGCTAGAGATTTTCCTGGCAGTAAGTGCGTGTAAAACTGTCGAACTATTTGAACGAAGTTGTACACTGCAGTGTGTAACAATTAAATCTCCTCCCTACATTGGCTTTCTGGTGTTCTGATGTCGTGCACCTGAATGCTACCAAGCCCGGGATGGAGGTGAGCTATCAACTTACTTGGGCTGTCGGTTGAGGGTATAAGCGCTTATAAGCGCTTATTTTTCAGCACTTCAGCAGTATTTTTCTCTCACAAGATTTCAGCACTTCTACAGCACTTCAGCGCTTATCTACAGCACTTCAGCTTCACCGAACACAGCCTTGGTGTTCAAAAATCGGAGGGTCGAGATTCTACAGAGCAAGTCCGTGGGATTTCGACCTACCAAGAATGAATAAACGAATTTGGATTTAAAAAG
Source organism: Eremochloa ophiuroides (assembly GCA_038502445.1). Taxonomy (NCBI): domain Eukaryota; kingdom Viridiplantae; phylum Streptophyta; class Magnoliopsida; order Poales; family Poaceae; genus Eremochloa; species Eremochloa ophiuroides. Next base: position 7,278,795 of record JAHLJS010000005.1, read on the forward strand.
AATTGAACTATCATAAGTAGGAACATGGAAATGTATGGAAGTAAAAGAAAGCGCTATCTTGGAACCGTGCTAAAAAAACAGCATGACTGTGCGAGTGGGACCATATGAGCTTGTAATTTTGGTGATGCCTCTGGGACAAACAAAGCATGACGTTGATAGCTTGATCGTGTAGTCTGAAATTTGAACCATAAGAGCAGGTAATTTTGATGATGCCTCTGGGATAATGCATAGCGTTTCATCAATCATCATGTGACCATGTTCATTTTTTGCTTACTGGAGTAGATGTGTTTGCTGGGTAGGTTGCTTGCTGTACTATGTGATGGACTGGGCCACAAACTGACTAAGCCTAGAACTGTTAGGCCTAACAAAGAATAGGGATGGTTTTAGGTCCAATGAAAAACTGATACGTGTCAGCCCAAAAATATATGAGACCACAATAAACAAAAACATATGTTTTTTGAGAAGCTCAAAAAACATATACATATATATATATATATATATATATATATATATATATATATATATATATATATATATATATATATATATATATATATATATATATTACTAAATGTGCCACCCAAGCCCAATATGGATCAACCTGCAACAGGAATTAGCCCATAAATCGATTGTTCATTGCACGGGCCTTATTGGGCCACAAGTAAATTCTTATGATGAGTCCCGACGACAAGATAGGAGTTCACGCGAAGAAAAAACACTCTCCAATGCATCACATGCAACCAATTCAGGGGTCAAGCATTCATGCATGCAGCTTGCATTGCATTGGGCGTGCAATATGGACTTTGCCTGCTGCACTCGCATTACATAATCCATTGGCGATTTGGCGTCGTCCGATCCCGATCCCATGCTTGTCGTCGGCTCCTCCACCAACTTGGCCTCTCATCTCTTTACCTTTCACATGGGTCTCGAACTCTCGATGCTCCGATCCATCACCATTTCATCTTCAACTTCTTTACATACGGTCGTCACTTGTACTCTCTCGATCAAATATATAATCAGATATTAATATTTACGGTATATAAATAGTACAATTAAATAGATCGTCGAATCTATTTACATAATAGATTTATTTGCAGATATAAATATCGCTAATATTTTCATATAAATCTAGTTAAAATGGAAAAGTTTGACCCGCAGCATGTTTCTCATAACGATAAATATTAAGGAACAGAGGAAATATGCTGCTTACCCATTAATTTCAAAAACAAAAAGAGACACGGTCTCGCTTCTCGGATCTCGTGGATGCGACGGCGTCCATCGTTTTGCTATCATAATGACAACGCCAAAAAAGAATCAGAGACTACTAGCATCACTCTAATAAGCTTCCGTAAAAAAAGAACTCCTCTAACTGGCCCATCTGGTTCTGTCTCAGGCTCACTCTCACTCTGGTCTATTTAGTCCACTCATTGGATTGCTCTAGGTCACCGGTCACCTAACTTTTGGTTTCTTGCTGGTCCCGTCGAGAAGAAATTCCACCAGAGACGTGATTTTTTTAAGAAAACTTTTAGCTTTGTGAAATAAAGTTCGGGTGATCATCAGTGTGCACGTGTATTCATGCATTGTTGAAAAGTAATAAAAGAACACTTTCGTTTCGAAAAGAAGGGTAAATAAAAGAACACTTGTCTAGTCCTTTCGCTGCTAATGTAGATCTTTTATATATGTACAGCCTTATATGATATTTTGGCTGTCTTCTTCTTCATCTCATCTCCATATAGGACCTAAAATCGATTTAATTTGTATATTTCTGTCCACGCCTTTTATCTTTGTGAATTAAAACTTTGATGCATTCAATTTATTTTTAATGTTATATCCAACTCTTTTTTTCATTTTGAAGGTAAATATAATATAGTTATATCGTTATTTTTAATTTCTAGAATATTAGTAAAAACTCATTTCTATGGATCAACTGATTATATTTTGTGCTCTCGCAGGACAAGAGTAATCTCTAGTAATATCAATTTTGAGTAACATGCATGCATATCGTGCGTTAGATTGACCACCGGCAGAATAAGGTTGACGTATTCCACAACAATCCATGCATGCACAGTGCATGATACATATGCTGGCGAACCTACGGCACCGTAAAGTAGCAATAATAATAATACCTCGAACGGGTCTCAGATGAACAGGTAAAACATTCGTTGCGGTGACCAGTTACGTGAACTGTTAATAAAGCTCCATCAGATCATTTCTGTCAATAGCTATGTTTTTTTTGGGAACCAACGGGGCACGAGACCGTGCACCAATTCTGTTAATATAGAGCGAACCAGTGGTGGAGGGACGAAAGAAATCTAAGGTATATGGCAAAATTGATAACATTGATAGCAATTTTTTTTGTCAAAATAGTTTTAGACATATAAAATGACATGATAAATATAAACATACAAGTGAAATTAGTAGACAAACCGAATAATAATAAAATTTCAATTGTGCATGAGATATGGTGCTATGTCAGTGCGACCTGATATCGTGTTATGTCAGTGCGACCTGTGAGGACACAAACAGTAAAAGCTTGGCCAAAGCCAAAAGGGCCTAATCCCACGTACGATCGGACATAGTAGCAACTCAGGAACAAGGTTTAGGAATGATTCACTGCTTTTTTTTCCTTCCTCTGTCCGGCAACTGAGACTTCATAACTGTGAAAACCTTCGTGTTTCTGAATCTTTTCATGGTAGAGACTGATTTAAGGAAGAAAATCGTTGGGAATTTAAGAGAGCTCCGCCCCTGAAACGAACTAATTAGCCTCCACAATCAAGGTGGTCAAAAACTTTGCGCCAGACAAACCCCAAGCCTTGCCTCTTCGTAATTTGATCTTTTGGATGAGGAGCGTGACTCTTTCCGCTGAAGAAGTGCCCGAGTTCTTCTGTTTCCAAATCTCCCAAATTTACTAGCAGAAGCAAGAGAGAGCAGAGCGTAGCTATGTATAGTACACTAGTACAAAAACGATTTTTCTTGACACCGGCATTTCATTTTTACAGGCGGTTTCAGTTATCGGGCGCCTGTAAAAATGAATCAATGGGCTCCATAGAACGAACCGACTGTAAAAATCTATTTCTACAGACGGTTTTTATTACAAACCGCCATTAGAAATAGGTGATTTCTACAGGCGGTTGTAGAAGAAATCGATTTCTACAGGCGGTTTTCATTACCAACCGCCTGTAGAATTTTTTTTGAATTTTATTTTTTGAGTTTTGTAAATGATCTCGGATGAAGAAACTTCTAAAATAAAAGTTGTAGATCTCAAAAAGTTATGAAACTTTGTAGTTGACAACGTTTTCATTTGAAATCATCTTGTTGATGCAAATTACGGTCAAAGTTTGAAATTTGAAATTTGAATTTTTGCTATAAGCCTCGGATGGAGAAACGCTCTACATGAAAGTTGTAGATCTCAAAAAGTTATGCAACTTTGTAGTTGATAACTTTTTCATTTGACTTCGTTTAGGGCTTCAAATAGTTAATTTTCTATTGTTTGTTATAATATGTGGGGAATCGAAAACTATTTTAGACGTATGTGATGGTGTAATGTAGTGGTAGGGAGGGTTCCGCGCGAGTCCGAGGTCACAGGATCGAATCCCACCGGCCGCGTAGCGCGCGAATTTTGCGCGAAAAATGTCGTGACTTGCGACGGAGACGGGCGGGCGCTAGCCGATGGGTCTATTTCCAGTTTTAATTTTTTTGTTTTACTATTTTTAAAACCCGATTTTTGAAAAAAGTTTTGTGCAGACGGTTTTTTAAGTGAACCGCCTATACAAATCATATTTGTACAGGCGGTTCACAAGTAACCGCCTGCACAAACGGCTGATTTCTACAGGTCTCGTGCACAGGCGGTTCGAAAAAACACCTGCATAAATGCGTTTAGAACCGCCTGTACAAATGCTTTGTGTACTGGTGGTACCGGCTTCTAAATAAAACAACAAAAGTATAACATGTGTCAAGAAAGAGGGAAGATAAGTAAACAAGGACAACTATATCAGCAACCAAAAACCTTCCCTCAAAAAAAAAAAAAAAGCCAACCAAAACCTAGCATGTGTACTGAAACAAAATTCATAGATACATTAGTCTTAGCTGCAACAGATTGTTCCTAAATATTCAAGAGAGATGCAGATAATATATACCACTACACCAACAACCCAGACACATGCATATTTACAGTCTGCGATAATCCATATGTTGAATAGACGGCGCCGTGCATGTTTAAAATTGATGGATTCTAGATTCCACGAAGAGAGAACAACCTACGTACGCGTACTAGCAGGAACTAACCCCATCGATCCAGCGATTTATTATTGGAGGGATCGGAGGTCACACTGGTACAGAAATCCTTTGTTCCCGGTTGGGAAACCCCTTTAGCCTCGGTTTCTCAACCGGGAACAAGCTTCCGGGAGTAAATGTCACCTCTTTTAATCCCGGGTCCAGAACCGGAATTAAAAGTGGATCTAAAAGGTCTGCAGCCCAGATCACGTGTCCTCGGGTCTGTGAAACCTTTTGGTCCCGGTTTGTATTAACAACCGGGACTAAAGCCTTCCTTTTTTTGTTTTTCGTGTTTTTTCAGTTCATTATTCATTTTGTTTTTTAATTATGGTTTCGATTTAAAATTATCTATACACACACATATTACATATATATATATATATACATATATATTTTACATATATATATGTAATATATATATGTATATATTATATGTGTGTGTATCGGTTTTGACAAAGGGCACAATACGACATAAGACATATATATATATATATATATATATATATATATACATATATATATATATATATATATTACAATACACACATATATATAATATATATATATATATATATATATACACACACCACACTAGAGAGTTTAACACTTTTTTCACTCCAAATTCCTCTCCAAAAGTTTTCACTCCAACATATATATATATGCCCTTCAGTCATCTTCATCACCACCGTTGCCCGGCTTCCAAGATTCATTAGGGTCATTGTAAAATTCTCCGGAGGAATTCAAAACTTGATCATTAAGAAACCCTGCTATGATCTCTTGAATTGCCTTGAGCTCGTCTTTTACCAGGACCTTTTTTTTAAATAATCAGTCTTCAAACAGAGTCAAAGGAAAGGTATTAATATATATGATTATATATATATATATGTATTATACATTTGTGTGAGTTAATATGAGATCGATTTAACGTACTTTTAGCTTCTCCCGGTCAGTTCTGACTGAGTACACCCTCATGAACTCGCAACATAGTATCCACAAGTGTTATTCCCGGGTTGTTGCCGCAGAACCCACTTTACAAGACAAAAAAGATTGTCATCCGATCCGGACAATACATATATAGATACATATATAACATGAATGGCCTCTAAGTATATATACTTACCATGTGTGGGATTATAGTCAGTGGTGCTTTGCAATGTTTGAGGTCGTATTTCTCAATGAATCTTTTCCAAACACTGCCAATCAAAATAAAAATATCCAATGATCGATGTGAATATTTTCCAAACACTGCAATTGAAGAAGGTAAGGAGAAATAAATTACCTCTGAAAAATCTATCATATCTTGGATTTGGTCCAGGCTCTTTCTCATAGAATCTAAGATCTCCATGTGGCTTTGTTGAAGATCGATGACGATCAATATCCAATGATCGTTAAAGTTGTAGGGGAAGAGTATATGTTTCTTGCCGCGTTGCTTTGCTAAGAACTTCATGAGATTCTTCTCTGTGTCTTCTTTCCATGTTGGGTTGGGTGTAGGGTGTTTGAATACAATATGTGGATCAATGAAACCAACTTCATTAGACCCTCTCTGTTTGCACATTTGCATCTCATAGCTGCATATATATATAGAGAGAGAGAGTAAGGATATATATATATAGAGAGAGAAAGATTTGAATTGCAGAAAGAAAGTACACTTACAGACAATAGCAGCTCATTATTGTTTTGTCGAGGGAGTCCATGTGGCATAGTTGGTGTAATTCAGCAAAATCAACAAACATAATATCATCGCCACGGAACCAATGTTGGTTTCTAATTCGGACAGAAATCCAAGACTCACCTCGTGTACATGCCCCAAGGTACCACTTGTTTAGCAAGTACATTTGCGTACCTAGTTGACTGAGGGTTTTTGGAT